>CM061141.1:255489498-256689498 GCA_030789695.1 Scilla litardierei
TCTCTTCCAAGAGAGTTCTTCAACACACATCACACTTATCCTTCAAGTTCTACTTCAAGGCATAAGTGATTGTAAGTGTTGCTTTCAGATTTCATAACTTCTTTATTTGAATTGTGCTCTCGGTTGTGAGAGTGGTTTTTGCTTGCTCCCTGGTTGTGGGAGTCAAGGACATCTATTGTATTCGATTGCACTTGTAGGGTTGCTACAAGTGGGTTTTAAGGAAACCTCAAGTTAGGGTTCTAACTTGAGTATCCGGTGGTATCCGGGTGGTAGGGACGTAGGATTACCGGGACAAGTCGGGAGTTGACTTGGGTAATCCGAACCCTTGAAATATATCTGCGTTTGCGTATGTTTCTCTTTGGGTTGTTTTTCTATTCCGCACTATTTGTTGGATTGCATTTTATTTGGCGTAAATTCCTTTTAAATTTGCATAAACACTATTCACCCCCCTTCTAGTGTTTTCCCCATAGACAGGGTCCTTACAACTTTGTGATCCAAAGTTAATGAGATTTGCCTCGTTAAAACCTTTGGTTATGGAAAACCCAGTGGCAAAAACCATAGCTAAGGAAAAGGAATACAATTCTCTTGTAACCCCTTGATCTGTATAAGCTTTTAGGCTTGCAAATCTGTTAGGTGTCGCATACCAATCTTTTGTACAAATTTTCGAAAAGTGGTTGTAGGAAGTGAATTTGTGAACATATCAGCTAGGTTTTCACTAGATTGTACTTCATGTCGATCTCACCATTCTTTTGCAGCTCTGTCCAAAAGAACTTTAGAAATATGTGATTTGTCCTAGTGCCTTTGATGTAACCTCCTTGTAGTTGGGCTATACATGCGGCATTGTCTTCAAATATGGTGCTTGAATCAAGATCCAACGTCTTCAATCTGATCGTCACCAGAATGTGATGCACAACTGAGCGTAACCAAACACACTCTCTACTTGCTTCATGGATGGCGAGAATTTCTAAATGATTGGATGAAGTCGTTGTCATAGTTTGCTATACATATTTCCAGGATATGGTTATCCCACCGTAGGTAAACATGTATCCAGTTAGTAACTTCTCAGTTTGGGAGACGGACCTGTAACCTGCATCTGCATAGCCAACAAGCGTGGAGGATGATTCTTTTATATAATATATACCCAAATCTATCGACCCTTAGAGGTGTAGAGATATGATGCCCTCAATGCTATTTATCTCTGTGTGAATAGCACAAACATCTTGTTCGAAATAACAGTAAGCTGTTTGGTAACAATTTATCTAAGTTTTATTATAATGTAGTTAACATTAGATATCAACTTAGGTAAAGTCCTGAGACTTTATGCGAGGTCAAACAGGTATCGAGATGAGTATCTCGATCATGGAGAAATGTTTGACCGTCTGTAGCATAAGTCTAAAAGGGTTCGTGGTCGTAGATGTTTCGAGACAAGGATATCGAAACATCGGATAGACCATTGTGTCTTAGTCTTCACCGTTAAGCGGTGGCGATGATCTTATGATCGTTCGACTTGGCGAAGTCAGAGACGAGACACATGTGCTCATTAGAGAATGAGTTCACTGAACGATCCACAAGAGTTATCATATGGTTACATTGACCAATCTGTCAATGATAACTCTTAGTGATGATAGGCTAGTTGGTCTTTTGAATTGAGGTCATTTTTACGAACCTGTGCGTGAACGGTGGCACTTAGATCACTGACCTAACTTCGAGGCTAGACATGTCGAAAGGTCTTTGATTGGGTGTCACTTGAAGCGTACGAGAAGAGTAATGACCAAGAGAGGATTCGTCTCTCCTGGTCAATGGGAGTTAGTGTCGTAGAGTTAGTTCGGTCTTTAGTTAAATCTTTGCGCAGAGTATGTTGGAAGGAGTCCAACATTAATTGACTAAAGATCGATAGAAACTAACCAGAGTCAAGTTATTGGGGTTGACAGTTTGACCGTACCCTAGACTTGATCTACACGACATAGTTAAGACGAAGAGACTATAACTGCGGAACTCATCACGGAAACAGTCAGGTTGGTCCCGACAATACTCATGTCAATGAGTCAACCACATAATGATGATTCCTGAAGCATGGACGGCAACCACTGCTCGTGGTCACTGCCGTATAGGGCTTCGAGCCCAACCTGTTGTAAGGGTCAGGCTGTAGGGTCTCACACAGAGTACGACCTTCGTCTAGTAATAGATAGAAATTAGTTAGGGAGAATAATTTGCATTTGATGCAAAAGAAGAGAAAATTGCATTTTGATGCAAATGATATT
The DNA here is from genome assembly GCA_030789695.1 of Scilla litardierei. Lineage (NCBI taxonomy): Eukaryota > Viridiplantae > Streptophyta > Magnoliopsida > Asparagales > Asparagaceae > Scilla > Scilla litardierei. The sequence continues at coordinate 255,491,760 of CM061141.1, forward strand.
TAAGCCTAGATAGGGGACTAATTTGCATTTGATGCAAAAGAGATTAAATGTGTTTTAAATTGTTTAAAAAAATATTTAATAAAATAAACGCAAGGAAGAGTTCACGGGTAAGACGGAAATGTCCCGGTCTACGCCCAGGTTCGAACGGCGTCCAAATCGGACACCAGATGCCCAAGATATGCTCAAAAAGGCCCAAAAAGAAATAATACTGGATATTTGCCCAAGGCACTGGGCAAGCCCAGGCGCAGGCCTGGGCATTGCCCAGACCGCCTGGGCAAGCCCAGGCGTGGGCCTGGGCTTGCCCTGCCAAGTGCTTGGGCAAGCCCAAGCGCGGGCCTGGGCTTTGCCCAGGCAGTTTTCTGCGCGCGCAGCACGCGTGGGGCCCACCTGGTGGGCCCCAGCTCTATGGTTTTGAACCCTTATTGTGCAGAATTATTTGACGGCTCAGTTTTTACGAAAAACTAGTCTTGGGATGATCTTTGGACAATCAATTGGAGGGTCAAACGAACTCCGATTGACGAGCGGTTTTTTCCTATGCGTTCATCGTTGAACACCCTTCGAATTGATAGGTTGTATCAATCCTGAAGTTCAACGGTGAGGGAGTTAAAATTCACGGAAGTTTGCACTTTGTGAAAGGCAAACTAAATTGATTTTATTAACTCTAATTATTAGTCCCACATCGGATTTTGAGGAAAGGGGAGGAGTCAGCCGCCTATATAAATAGGGGTCTGCTCTCCTCCTCAAAACTCGTCCCAAGCTCTAGCTCTGAGCGGCTCTCGTAAATGTTGGAGCACGCTCGGATCTAGGCTTAAATTAAAGATTTCTCTATCTCCCTAATATTTCTGTCTTACTCTTGAGGGCTCTAGCAAAGCCGCAAAGGAGTTCGGATTCGGATCCGAAATCTAGGCGGAGGTTTCACTCGTGTGAAACTTTCTTCGGCGCGTGGTTGGCTCGGCGACACGGGGATTGATCGCCTTGGGATGATGAGCGGTTCGGGGAGCGGTTCGAGGAGCGGCTCGGCGTGGGACGGGAGCGGCTCGGAAGACGGTGCGGAACATCTTGCCTGCTCCAGGGTTAAGATTCCAGGTAAGTGTTTATTAGCATTAATTTAATTTATTCGTAGTATGTTAGATCCTTCTTGGGATGGTCAGATCCATCCCAAGTCGGCATAGATCTTGGCTAAGGGTTTCGTACCTTAGGGCTAAGTTAAAATTGTTTTAACTGCATGTTAATTAGATTAACTAGATTTTTCTTCCGCTGCAAGTTCTTTTTGTGTCTATGTTCCGTCCGATTTAGGACGAGAATAGATTTTTTTGTGCCCTAAGTGTCCCAGAAAACCCTGCAAGAGGTAGCACAGAAAATGCTTAATTCCGGTCCAGTGGCGCTTTGCAGGCACATCACTGTATCTCGCTAGTAAATTTATTGCAAATGCTATATCGAGACGCATGCAGTTAGCCAGATAAAGAAGTGTTCAAAATGCACTTAGATAAGGGACTTCAGGACCCAGAATAACCTCCCCCTCTTCTGAAGGGTTATGGCAGACCCTCAGAGCTCAGATCTGTGCCCGTCCTAAGTCGGACGGACAACAGAGGGGAAATCATGCACAACGAAAATACGAAAACTATGCTAAACATTTTAGCGATCCCTAAGGTGAGCCAGAACCTCGCCAAGATCTATGCCAACTTGGGTGGATCTGATCATCCCAAGAGGGATCTAGCCTACTGCGACATTATTAAAATAATTATTCTAAAAAGCTACAAACTGACATACCCGGAATCTTGGCCTTGGGACAGGCAAGATGTACAGCACCACCTTCTTTCTCTCCTCGTAGTCGAGCCGCCTTGCGCCCTCGAAACCGATCTACCCAAGCTGCTTCCGAGCCGATTACTTGCCGAAGAAAGTTTCACTTGAGTAGACCCACGTCAAAGACGTCTAGATCTGATCTAAACCTCCTCGTAGTCTTTCTAGGACCCGACGAGAGGATAGGAAGAAAAAGAGGAGAGGAATATTTAAGTTCACGATCTAGTGTGCTAAAAAGTTAGGATCTTCTCGAATCGATCACTTGGTGCACTCTACAACGAAGAGGGGGCACCCTTATTTATATAGGGAGTCGGCTCCTCCTTTTTCGTCACGAGCAATTTGGGACAAAGTTAAATGAAGATGGATTTAATTAAGTTAATGACGTTAGTAAGCCTTTCTCAAAGGCCTAACTTCAACGAATTAAATCTCCTTCACCATTGAACTTCAGACACCATATAAGCTATCATTTCGAAGAGCTTCAAATGGTGAACACGTATAAACAAATGGCGACGAATTTCGACTTCGTTTGACCACTCAAACAATTACCCAAAGTTGGGCAAAAGTCATAGTTCGTAGCCATCACAAGGGTTTCAAAAACCCTAAATTAAAAACATTTTACGTTGTGGGCGTGCCGGCTAAGCTTAGCGGGCGCGCCCGCCTTTAGTGCGGGCAGGCGCCCGTAATAGGGTACAGCGGGCGCGCCTACCCGCTGCGCCTGCTATGGGAGCCTGGCCCGCGGAGCGGGCTGGTGCCCGCTTGGGCCAAGCGGGCTGCCAGCCCGCAAAGCAGGCTGGTGTACCCGCTTCTGTGGCAAGCGCACCCGCCCGCCTTAGCGGGTGCCCTGCCCGCTCATCGAGCTGGCGCCCGCTTGGGCAGAGCGGGCTGGCCCCGCTTGCGGAAGCGGGCATGCTTGCTTCTGAATCGGGCGTGCCTGCCCCTTTTAGTGGGCGGCCTCTTTTCCAAGTGGGTCTGACCCACATGGTCCTTTTCTGCTGTTTTCGACTTTCTGGGCTCGTTTGAGCTCCGTTTTTGACGCGGTTTGAGCCTACGATTAGACTGTAACGATCCCGTCATCTAGGTAACCTTTTCGATGCGTTTATTCCATTAAATATAGTCATAAACAATTTGCGAAACATTTAATCTTGTTTGCATCACATGCAAAATTAGTCCCCTATTAAACTTGAACTAACAACTAACTTGTGCACTTAATTATTCCATTTCATCAAATGAATTCCTCTTAACGTTCTTCCTATTACTAAGACGTTGATACTACTCTGTGTGAGACCCTATAGCCTGATCCTACTACAGGTTGGGGCTCGAAACCACTAAACGACTGTAACCACGAGCAGCAGGCATCGTCCCTGTTTCAGAATCATACTTGCGTGATCGACCCATTAGCGAACGTGTCGTCGGGATCACTCTTACTATGCTAGTGATGAATTCTGCAGTTTTAGTACATTCGTCAAGACTGTGTATCTACTGTAGGGATTTTGAAGGTCCCTTAGACCTAATTTATTGCTATTCGTCCTAAGTCGGACGAACAAAATAAATAAAACAGCGGAAGAAATGATTTATTAAACTATTTAATAAATAAAGCCCTAAGGAAAAATTCCCTAAGCCAGGATATCTACTGACTCGAGTCGGGTCTGACCAACTCGAGAAAGTTCTAACTACTAATTAAACTAATTGCATATAAAATTGACTCACCCGGAATCTTGCCCTGGAGCAGGCAAGATGTTCCGCACCGTCTTGCGCTCATTGATCTGAGCCGTCTTCCGAGCCGTGTTGCATCGCTCCTCGCCGCAGACTGGATCAGCTCCCGTAGCGCACCTTGCCTCCGAAGCCATCACAAGCCGTAGAAGATTTCACTTGAGTAAACCCGCGTCGTAGACTTCCGAATCAGATTCGGACCTCCTCGTTGTCTTGCTAGGACTCGGTTGGAGGACAGGAAAATTTATAGAGGATGAGAATAAATTTAGTCTAGATTAAGTTTGCTCAAAATATTCGTGAGCTCCTTAATCAGAGACTTGGTGCAAGGAACAAAGAAGGGAGTGCCCACCTATTTATATAGGAGGCCGGCTCCCCTTCTTTTGTCATGAGCAATGTGGGACAAATTGTAGGAAGAGGGATTTGGATTAATTCAATTTGGGTTAGTTTAGCTTACACAAAGCCTTAACCTTCAACCAATTAATCTTCACTCATCGTTGAGCTCTAGAGATGATACAAGTTATCATTTCGAAGAGCTAGTGATGGTGAACGCGTAGGAACAAACGGCGACGAGATCCGAGTTCGTTTGACCCTTCAAACAATTGCTCAAAGTTTGAGCAAAAACCCAATTTCGTAGCCGTCAAGGGTTTCCACGAAAAAACCCTAAATAACTTAAGTGGCGGGCGACCCGCTAAGCTTAGCGGGCGCGCCCGCCTAAGGCTTACTGGGCGCGCCCGCTAGGGCACACCCGCGCGGGCTCAGCCCGCTGTCACCAGCGGGCTGCGCCCGCTGTATGCAGCGGGCATGCCCGCTGGAGCAGCGGGCTGCGCCCGCTGCGCCCAGCGGGCTGCGCCCGCTGTGGCAGCGGGCGGGCCCGCTGCAACAGCGGGCCGCGCCCGCTGCACCCAGCGGGCGGGCCCGCTGGGTCAGCGGGCCCCGCCCGTTTTGCCAAGTGGGTTTTATCCCACTTCCCGTTTCGCCTTTCTCGCGTTTCTGGGCTCATCCGAGCTCCGATTCCTACACGGTTTGATCCTCTGGATTCCATACGAAATTTCCTCCATTCCCAAATGCTCCAATTTCACAACCAACTTGTGAATTTAATATTCTCTTTACATCTAATGATATCCTCTATACATTCTATCTGTTACTACAACGTGAGTGTTACTCGGTGTGAGACCCTACAGCCTGACCCTTACTACAGGCCGAGACTCGAAGTCTCAAGACGACAGTGGCCACTAGCAGTAGGTGTCGTCCCTGTTTGGGGATCATCGATTACGTGATAGGTTCGTTTAAGCAAAAGTGCCGACGAAATCACTCTGACTGTGACTGTGATAATTTCCGCAGTTTTAGTCCCTTCGTCATAACTATGTCACTCGGCTAGTCTAGGGTATGGTATACTATCAACCCCATTGGCTAGTAGTGGTCAGTATACATCGGTCTCTGGTACATACAGGTTGTACAAGTTACAACATACCTTGGCCAAGGTTTTACCGAGAGCCGTACCGACCTGTGACACTAACTTCCCATTAACGGAAGAGACGAATCCTCTGTTGATCACTACTTAGCTCATATGTTTCGAGTGTCACCCAGCCTAAGATCTTTCATCAGGCCTGGCCTCGAAGTTAGATCTTTAGACCTAAGTGACACTGTCCACACATAGCTTCATACAATGATCTCAAGTCCTAAGGACCAACTTACCTATTATCACTTAGAGTTATTAATGATAGTTTAGTTAATGCATAACCATTTAATAACTCCATGTTTTGGTCGTTCAGTGAACTCAGCTTTTACTGAGCACCTGCGTCCTGTTTTCGACTTCACCAAGTCGCTTGGTTATGAGACCAACCAGACAGGGACGCAATGGTCTGTCTGATGTGTTGATATCCCTTATCTCGACACATCTATGACCATGAACACTTTTAAGATTCAAGCTATTAGAGGTCAGACATTTCTCATAATCGTAATCTACATTTCGAAACATGTGTGACCTAACTCTGAATCCAAGGGAATAATCCGAGCAATGAACAACTCAGATAATACTTTACCAGAAAGAACACTTTCATTTATTGAACAAGATGTTTCATTATGATAAATAGCCACGAGGGCATACATTTCTCTACATCTCCCACTTGCACTCAGGCCTATTTATTTTGGTATCTCATACCATATTTACACGCTAGTTTTTCTAAACGATCACGTGCCAGCGCCTTCGTGAATGGATCTGCTAAGTTGTCTTCCGAAGAGACTCTAAGGAGTTCTATATCTTTCCTCTGCTCTATCTCCCGAATCAGGTGATACTTGCGAAGAATATGTCTGGATCTCTTGTGGAATCTGGGTTCTTGAACCAGGCTTATGGCTGCATTGTTGTCGCAATACAACGGTATTGGACTTTCAACGGCAGGAACCATCCCGAGCTGGTTGATGAACTTCTTCATCCAGACTGCTTCCTTTGCTGCATCGTTGGCCGCTATGTATTCGGCTTCCATTGTGGAGTCTGCAATGGTGACTTGTTTGGAACTCCTCCAACTGACTGCTCCTCCGTTGAGAGTGAAAACATGTCCTGAGATCGATTTGCTATCATCCATGTCACTTTGAAAGCTTGAATCTGTGAACCCTTCAACATTCAGGTGTTCACTTCCATAGACCAAGACCAAGTCTTTAGTTCTTCTTAAGTACTTAAGAATTGTCTTGACTGCTTTCCAGTGCTCTTCTCCCGGGTTAGACTGATATCGGCTTACTATACCCAGTGCATAAGCGACATCGGGTCTGGTACAAATCATGGAGTACATGATAGATCCCACAGCAGAAGCATATGGGACCTTGGTCATCTTTGCCCTTTCCAAGTCGGTTTGTGGAGACATCTTCTTGGTGAGGGCTATCCCATGATTGGCTGGTAATGAACCACCCTTACTGTTTTCCATGTTAAAACGTTTTAACACGGTTTCAATGTACCTGGTTTGGGAGAGTCCTAGCATCCGTTTAGATCTATCTCTATGGATCTTCACACCCAGTATGTAGGATGCTTCTCCCAAGTCCTTCATGGAGAAATTTGTTGATAGCCAATTTTTAACAGACTTTAACATCTCTATGTCGTTGCCTATTATCAGAATGTCATCTACGTATAGAACTAGGATGACTAAAGAATTATTATTACTGGTTCTTTTATAGATGCATGGGTCATCCTCATTTCTGACAAAACCAAATTCTTTGACTGTTTTGTCGAAACGGATGTTCCAACTTCTTGATGCTTGTTTGAGTCCATAAATGGACCTGTGCAGCTTGCACGCCTTTCCATTGCTCCCACTGACTTCGAAGCCTTCTGGCTGAGTCATGTAAATCTGCTCTTCCAAATTACCGTTTAGGAATGCAGTCTTCACATCCATCTGCCAGATTTCGTAGTCGTAGTAGGCAGCAATTGCGAGCACTATCCGAATAGACTTGTGCATGGCTACTGGTGAAAAGGTTTCGTCATAATCTATTCCTAGAATTTGACGATATCCTTTTACAACTAGTCTAGCCTTGTACGTCTCTACCTTTCCATCTGCTCCAATCTTCTTCTTGAAGATCCATTTGCAGCCTATGGGAACATTTCCCTTGGGCACGTTTTCTAAGGTCCATACCTTATTTACGTGCATGGAATCTATTTCGGATTTCATTGCATCTAGCCATTTGTCAGAGTCTATACTCTTTATGGCTTCCTGGAAGTTAATAGGGTCATCATCAATTATGATGCTATCCTCGATTCCCCCGTCTACGAGAAAACCGTAGTACCTTTCGGGTGCTCGAGGAATCCTACTTGACTTCCTACTCACTGGTTGGGAGATGTCAAGTTCTGACTCTCCCACTGGTTCCGACACTTGTTGCTGTGCGGGTACTTCCTCCGAGCATTCATTCAAATCAATTACCTTGCCAGTGGATTCCTTCACGAGGAATTCCTTTTCAAGAAAAGTGGCATGTCTAGAGACAACAATCTTTTGTTGTTCTGGATGGTAAAAGACATAACCTAATGAATGTCTTGGGTACCCTATAAATCTACACAGTATAGATCTGTCTTCCAGTTTGTCTGGATTTTTCCTTTTGACATAAGCAGGACAACCCCATACCTTCAAGTGATTGAGGCTGGGTTTCTTCCCTGTCCATATCTGATACGGAGTCAATTGCACAGACCTTGACGGAACTTTATTTAGAATGTATATAGCAGTTTCCAGGGCATAGCCCCAGAGGGAAGTAGTTAACTCAGCTTCACTTAACATGGACCGAACCATGTCAAACAAGGTCCGGTTTCTCCTTTCCGAAACACCATTATGTTGAGGTGTGTAAGGAGGAGTGATCTGAGAGAGAATCCCATTCTCTTTTAAGTAAGTGAGGAATTCATGGCTTAAGTATTCTCCTCCTCGATCGGATCGAAGAATCTTAATACCTTTCCCAGTCTGTTTTTCGACTTCGGCACGATACTCCTTGAATCGCTCAAACGTTTCGGACTTATGTTTCATCAAGAACACATGTCCAAATCTTGAGTGGTCATCAGTAAACGTGACGAAATATGAAAATCCACCTTTGGCTAACGTAGACATGGGTCCACATACATCGGAATGTACTAGACCCAAGAGTTCGATAACTCTTTCCCCTTGACTGGCAAAAGGAGTTTTGGCCATCTTACCTTTGAGGCAAGACTCGTAAGTGTCGAATGACTCATAATTCGAGAGGCCCAAGAGCCCCTCTTTATGTAACTTGCTGAGTCTCTTCTCTCCGATATGGCCTAGTCTACAATGCCAAAGATAGGTTTCATTAAAACTAGATTCCTTACGCTTTCTAGCATTAACGTTTAATACCACCTCATTGCTTAAAGTGTATATCCCATTGCTGAGTGTCCCAAATCCTAGCAACTTACCATCAAGGGCAATGTTCATGACATTTCCGCTGATAGTAAAATTATAACCATCTTTAGCCAAAGCTGAGACAGATATAATATTGCATAGGAAATTTGGGATATAGTAACATTGCTTCAAAAGCAAGTTAGCTCCACCAGCTAATGTGTGTCTAAGATCTCCTATGGCTACAACATCAATATTTGCTGCGTTTCCGACTTGGAGAATTATCTCATTCTTTACAAGTTTTCTACTGATTCTCAATCCTTGTAACTGGTTACAAATGTGAGAACCTGCACCGGTGTCTAACACCCATGCAGTAGAATTAACTGAAAGAACTACACTTTGCATTTTAGAGTTTAAGGTATAAACTTCCCTTAATTTTTTCCTTTCTGCTATGGACTTCTTAAACCAGCCACTATTAATATTAAAACCAGTTAATAAGTTCTCATCTCGGATATTATTAACCTTACTCATCATGCTGCAAAGATTAGAACTCCTAATTAGCATGTGTTGAAAATATTTTTAAATATAATTAGAATGGCTTTTGTCCAATTATTCTCTCCCATTAATAAGCAGATCGTTTTACTCCAAAACATGATTAAAATTAAATGGGAGCAGGAATCCAACAACCTTGAGTCGTCCGACCTTGAGTGTAGCTCAACAAGTCGTTCGACTCGGCTGTAGGTAGACGAACTCTTTGTCGATCATATCAAAATATGACTCCCTATTCGATTTTACCCCTAGTCATTTGTGATCAAGAGTGTGCTCAACCGGATCACAATGCTAGCCTAGTCGGACCCTTGTTTTCGTGTCAAGCCTGACTTGCCCCTTTGCTCGGTGTATGCACGAAACGCCGGTTTGGGTCAGAGCTTAAGACTACATTCTTGGTTAGACTTACACCGATGCTCTAGGGATGAGCCAACGGTTTCAGTCAGGTTAAGATGTCAATCAAGAAATCGGTTTCTATAAGGTTGACCTGTTACGGCTTGAGTGTGCTCAACAACCGAAACATGTTCCTTACAGTTGCCAACTCCTAAAACAAGGAGGGCTACGATTTATCTTGAATAAGATTATTATCGTATTAGACTTAGGTATAGTCGATGGACTTACATAGTTATGAATCGACACCTTGCGGTCCAGCGGACGCGGCCAGGGAATTGACTAAGCCAGGACCACTTGTTACCCAGTCTAGCTAGGTTGGTCCAAAAACTTTAGCCAAGCACATTGACCGACATCATGATCCATTGAAGGTGTTGTCATCATTTCCATGTTCGTTCAACAACTAAATGGTTTTTAAATTACAACTAGTTAATCCTTATCAACTAGTGGATCCCTAAAATTCAAAATTTTATGGGTTTGTTAGACGATTTTTATTAAGTCCTTATCATCTATAAGGATTCAAAAGTATATGCTGCTACCCTAATCGTCCAATAGGCAATTTAAACAATTTAAAATTCATAGCAGTGTCTCAAAATTATCACATAAGGTTTAAGGGAAATTAATGGCTAACCTAATCGTCCATTAGGTAATTTTTTTTTAAACAATTTAAAAATTTATTAAGCATGGTGTTAAAATTTATCACATAAAGTTTAAGAGTCATTTAATGGCTAACCTAGCAAGTCTTTCTTGTGACATCAAAATAAAACAAGAATGAGCCATTAAACTAATTATCATATAATTAATACATGCAGTTAAAAAGTAGTATAGAACAGAGTAGATCTGGCTCTGATACCACTGTAGGGATTTTGAAGGTCCCTTAGAGCTAATTTATTGCTATTCGTCCTAAGTCGGACGAACAAAATAAATAAAACAGCGGAAGAAATGATTTATTAAACTATTTAATAAATAAAGCCCTAAGGAAAAATTCCCTAAGCCAGGATATCTACTGACTCGAGTCGGGTCTGACCAACTCGAGAAAGTTCTAACTACTAATTAAACTAATTGCATATAAAATTGACTCACCCGGAATCTTGCCCTGGAGCAGGCAAGATGTTCCGCACCGTCTTGCGCTCATTGATCTGAGCCGTCTTCCGAGCCGTGTTGCATCGCTCCTCGCCGCAGACTGGATCAGCTCCCGTAGCGCACCTTGCCTCCGAAGCCATCACAAGCCGTAGAAGATTTCACTTGAGTAAACCCGCGTCGTAGACTTCCGAATCAGATTCGGACCTCCTCGTTGTCTTGCTAGGACTCGGTTAGAGGACAGGAAAATTTATAGAGGATGAGAATAAATTTAGTCTAGATTAAGTTTGCTCAAAATATTCGTGAGCTCCTTAATCAGAGACTTGGTGCAAGGAACAAAGAAGGGAGTGCCCACCTATTTATATAGGAGGCCGGCTCCCCTTCTTTTGTCATGAGCAATGTGGGACAAATTGTAGGAAGAGGGATTTGGATTAATTCAATTTGGGTTAGTTTAGCTTACACAAAGCCTTAACCTTCAACCAATTAATCTTCACTCATCGTTGAGCTCTAGAGATGATACAAGTTATCATTTCGAAGAGCTAGTGATGGTGAACGCGTAGGAACAAACGGCGACGAGATCCGAGTTCGTTTGACCCTTCAAACAATTGCTCAAAGTTTGAGCAAAAACCCAATTTCGTAGCCGTCAAGGGTTTCCACGAAAAAACCCTAAATAACTTAAGTGGCGGGCGACCCGCTAAGCTTAGCGGGCGCGCCCGCCTAAGGCTTACTGGGCGCGCCCGCTAGGGCACACCCGCGCGGGCTCAGCCCGCTGTCACCAGCGGGCTGCGCCCGCTGTATGCAGCGGGCATGCCCGCTGGAGCAGCGGGCTGCGCCCGCTGCACCCAGCGGGCGGGCCCGCTGGGACAGCGGGCTGCGCCCGCTGTGGCAGCGGGCGGGCCCGCTGCAACAGCGGGCCGCGCCCGCTGCACCCAGCGGGCGGGCCCGCTGGGTCAGCGGGCCCCGCCCGTTTTGCCAAGTGGGTTTTATCCCACTTCCCGTTTCGCCTTTCTCGCGTTTCTGGGCTCATCCGAGCTCCGATTCCTACACGGTTTGATCCTCTGGATTCCATACGAAATTTCCTCCGTTCCCAAATGCTCCAATTTCACAACCAACTTGTGAATTTAATATTCTCTTTACATCTAATGATATCCTCTATACATTCTATCTGTTACTACAACGTGAGTGTTACTCGGTGTGAGACCCTACAGCCTGACCCTTACTACAGGCCGAGACTCGAAGTCTCAAGACGACAGTGGCCACTAGCAGTAGGTGTCGTCCCTGTTTGGGGATCATCGATTACGTGATAGGTTCGTTTAAGCAAAAGTGCCGACGAAATCACTCTGACTGTGACTGTGATAATTTCCGCAGTTTTAGTCCCTTCGTCATAACTATGTCACTCGGCTAGTCTAGGGTATGGTATACTATCAACCTCATTGGCTAGTAGTGGTCAGTATACATCGGTCTCTGGTACATACAGGTTGTACAAGTTACAACATACCTTGGCCAAGGTTTTACCGAGAGCCGTACCGACCTGTGACACTAACTTCCCATTAACGGAAGAGACGAATCCTCTGTTGATCACTACTTAGCTCATATGTTTCGAGTGTCACCCAGCCTAAGATCTTTCATCAGGCCTGGCCTCGAAGTTAGATCTTTAGACCTAAGTGACACTGTCCACACATAGCTTCATACAATGATCTCAAGTCCTAAGGACCAACTTACCTATTATCACTTAGAGTTATTAATGATAGTTTAGTTAATGCATAACCATTTAATAACTCCATGTTTTGGTCGTTCAGTGAACTCAGCTTTTACTGAGCACCTGCGTCCTGTTTTCGACTTCACCAAGTCGCTTGGTTATGAGACCAACCAGACAGGGACGCAATGGTCTGTCTGATGTGTTGATATCCCTTATCTCGACACATCTATGACCATGAACACTTTTAAGATTCAAGCTATTAGAGGTCAGACATTTCTCATAATCGTAATCTACATTTCGAAACATGTGTGACCTAACTCTGAATCCAAGGGAATAATCCGAGCAATGAACAACTCAGATAATACTTTACCAGAAAGAACACTTTCATTTATTGAACAAGATGTTTCATTATGATAAATAGCCACGAGGGCATACATTTCTCTACATCTACATGGCCTAGGGTATGGTTTACCATCAACCCCACTAGCCAGCATCGGTGAGTATACGGCGGTCTTTGTTGTATTCACGTTGTACATCATAAAACGTACCCCGGCCGAGGATTAACACAAAGACCGTACTGATCCAGTGACACTAACTTTCCTTTAACGGAAGAGACGAATCCCATATTAGTCATCTACTTCCCTCGTGAGCTTCAGGTGTCAACCAACCTAAGATCTTTTAGCTGGCCGAGCCTCGAAGCTAGATCATAGACCTAAGTGAGACTATCCATTCACAGGTTCGTACTGATGACTGCAGGTCTTAAGGACCAGCTTGACTATCAACACTCTAGAGTTATTATTGACAGTCTAGTTAAAGCTTAACCATTTAATAACTCTAAGTTGGTCGTTCAGTGAACTCATTCTATAATGAGCACCTGTGTCTCGTCTCCGACTTCGCCAAGTCGAATGAGTATGAGATCATCATTACCCTAAGAAAAGACAAAGACACAATGGTCTAACCGATGTGTCGATATCCTATTTTCGACACATCTATGCCCATGAACCGTTTAAGACTTAAGCTTCTAATCGGTTACTAACTTCTCATAATCGAGATCTACATCTGGATACGTAATGACCTGACAATAAGTCTAGGGAAATTATCTAAGTATATGATTCTACGAATTCATACATAGGATAATTAATACCATATAATTATTAGAACGAGATGATTATCTTAGGTAAATTCCTCAAGGGCATACGTCTTCGTACATCTCTCACTTGCACTTAGGCTATTTATCTCGGTATCTCCCACTTGCCATGGATACTGGTCTCAAAAAATAAATTACTTGATTTTAAGGATGCTTGGATTTTGGCACCTGAAAATAGATATCGGTGAGACTTGAAGCGATTTCACAGTTCAATACGCCAATTTGTCAAAAAACGTGGTCGGAAACGTGATGCTTCTTCAAATCAATTGTCAAATACGCAGCGACCGCCTTATACATATTTCATAATCACAAGGCTATATATCCTATATTTCAACACATACACAAGTTGAAATGGGCATCGGATATTGGATCACCATGGCAACATAGTAATCAGGGCCTAAAATTTAAAATAAGTTAGATGAGGTACTTCCAATATGCATGCTGCAAGAAGCATCTGCATTGTAGCATATCGTTATGTTACGCAAATACCTGCAACTGCAAACTGCAAAGTGACAATCGAAGCAGAGAAGAGTCAAGAGATCCTGCTGGGTCCGGCACTTCGGCGTACAGAAAGGGGGCAGAGAAGAGATCCTGCTGGCTGCTGCCCCTTCACAAAGAAGAGATCGTTGCGGTCCGGCACTCCTGACTCCGGCGTACAGCGTCCTTCCCTGAAACGGAAAGAAACCCAAACAAATTTCACCCGCCGTGGGAAGAGAGAGAACAAGAGAATGGATTGTCGGGGTTTGTTTATTGATTCAAGAATACCTTTCTTCAGTAAATCCCTTTTAATTTTCTTTATTTTCTAGCTTTTAAGACTCCGATGGATGGATACATGGCTTTTCCGTGTTCGGGGTTAAGTGATCAGGACGAGTGTACCCGTGTTTCCTGCTTTCCGATGGATAAAAAAACCAAACATGCCTTAACAGCTCGGCCATGCATTGAACTGGTTACAGATTTGCATCAATGAAGAAAACTATAACCAAAAATGCCAAATTCTTGCACGTTTTCATGACCTAAATCAGCTTATCTTCTTCCCAAAAATGAAATGAAATAGACAGATATGGAAGTGATTTCCTGGAAGTCATTTACGAAAAACGACTTCCTACCTACAAATCGGAATAAAGAATAAAGTATCAAGATACAAGAGAATACACAATGGACATATCTACTGATTAATTTATTCACAGATAAAATTCTACCAACAAAACTATTAAAAAAATCATGTTTTTTTATTTAAAATATAGAAGGACTGAGATCCGCGCGGAAGAGAGAGGGTGCATTCACCTGGGATAATAGAAATCCGCGGGATCCTGGCAGATAATGCCAAAGTGCATGTAAGTTTTGAGTGAACGCGCAGCACGAAGCCCTACTGTCTTTACACGTTGTATGTATATGCATGGGTATGGAGGGATAAAGCTGGTTTGATCGTAAGAGGATTTTAAGCCAGAGGGCATCTGATCTCTGTTTGACAGTTATTGAGTACATCAATTAGGTTTGTGTGTATAGAATTACCCTAAAAACCAGGGAGATTCATCCACTGATCTTTGTACGGGGCCTCTGTCAACCGCACACCTCAACGATTTGATCGGCATCCTCTTCAAATATCTTGGAGCTTGATCTGCTAGCAGTGGAGTCGCTCTTGGACCCTCTGCTATTCATGTGGACTGAATTTTGAGGCAGAAACAGAACATGTGGCAGCTCTGATTACAGGATTTGTCACATGAATCATGATTGTGGCCGATGGTCCTAACTCTATCAACAGCAACAGCACATAATCATGTCATGTGAAACATGCCTGTCTGTTTTTTCTTATTGTTTAACGCCTAGATTAAGTCTAATTAAGTCTAAAGCTAGTGATTTTCTCGAGGTAATTGCCTACCCTAATCTTTTTATAGCGTGTGCCAGCTTTCAGCAGCATGCACGTGCAATGAAAAGATGTAGGATCGTTGAGATCAGTGCAAAATGATATATTAATTACGAGAATAACTAAACGCCATGGCACCATGTTACCAGTTAGCGCAAGCGCAATATGAATACTAACTTTTGTTTAATTAAAATGTTTATTCATTCAAGAATAACCGCCACCATTATTATCATTTCCATATTCTTTTGTGCCACTGATATTTTTCTTCTGGTATTTATCTTTGTTGATCAGGTGTTATGGATTATACTATGTGGACCACAGATTTTGATCAGAGTGCTCAGACGGGAGAATACTATTTTGATCAGAGTGCTCAGATGAGAGAATACTTTTTTGAGGAAATGCACTGGCCCGAGCATGATGAGAAACAAAGGATTTTTTTTGATGAGATGCATGCACACCAGGTTGAAATGCAAGCCAGTCTTGATAAGGGCGACCTTCAATTGGAATGGGTGAAGATGGAACTTAAAATGAATGCGCTCATGCTTAAGGTTGCAGGGATTTCCAAAGATATCAGTTTTGCTTCTTCATATTTTGGTCAAGAAGCATCGCCAGTCATATTACCAGAGCTAGAATGTGCCGTCATCGATCCCACATCCTACGATACAGCTATTGCAAATAAAGAATGGATGGACGAAGAGGCAGTGGAGGAAGCAGAAATTGAGTCATATGCGCAGCCAGAGGAGGACGCATTTCAGAGATTATTGGAGGGTGGTCGGCCCCGGATATACACCCTAAAAAGCGACCGTGTAGTTTTATCGCAAGCGCACGGCGTAGTGGCGAGCGGGTATCGAACACGAGGAGGTGGTGTTGGTTCCAATCTATCCTAGGTTGGTTTGACTACGAATGTTTTATTGGTGGAGATGGCTATGGTATGATGTAATGGCAATGGTGATGGATGTCGGTGTCGGAGATAGAG
Organism: Scilla litardierei; assembly: GCA_030789695.1. Taxonomy (NCBI): domain Eukaryota; kingdom Viridiplantae; phylum Streptophyta; class Magnoliopsida; order Asparagales; family Asparagaceae; genus Scilla; species Scilla litardierei. The sequence continues at coordinate 255,507,783 of CM061141.1, forward strand.
AAATCGGTCAAATATCAATTCAAATACAATATAATAAAAGTGTCTAGGGCTAGGGAATCCCCACTACGGACCGTCATGCATCATTGTGAATAGTGAATCTCAATATTACTAGACTTGCGTTGAGGTGAACTAGTCGCAACTTAATGGAGAACTAAGCTCACGCTCTCTCGCTATTGCCGGTCTATAGCAAACCTAGGTTAGGGCCCAATCTCTTGCAAACCCTAACCTAAGCTGCTAGCATGAGGATCGACATCATCGTCCAATCGCTCCTCAAGCCCACTCTCGTGCAAACTCGAGTTACGATCTAGGTTGTGATAGCTCGTATTCGTCCAATCTCTTGCAAACGAATATGGGTATAGATTTACAATTAAAAATCCTAGCTTTGGTCCAATCTCTTGCAAACCAAATCTAGAGAAACCCAATTGTAAACCTAAATCGAATATCTAGGCCTTCCCATCGATTAGAATCCAATCTCTTGCAAACCCCAATCGATGGAAATCCCTAGCTATCCGTAATAAATCAATCACAACCTAACCTCCTAGCAATTCTAGCAATTTAGAAATTCATTCATCACAAATCTGAAATTAGATCCATAGGGTTCATCCACATGCCCTAAAACAACAAATCTACTCTAGCATAGTAATAAGGATATAAGAATCAATAAAAACCATAGCTTGCATACAAAAAGATATCAAATCAAAGATTCAAAGAATAAGAACAAAGATACTTAGCTTTGATGAAGAATTCCAATCCAAATACAAGCTTTTTAATCCAAGAGGGGGCCTAGGGCATGGCCTAACCTCTAAAATAATCAATAAGAAAACATCTTGGAACTTAGAAAATATATTGGGGATCCCCCTCAATGACGGTTACAAACCCTCTTAAATAGCCCCCAAAAAACCCTAGCAAAACTGCCTAAAAAGCCCCTGAAATTCGGGCCCAAAACTGAATCTGCGCGTGCCCAGAAATCTGCGCCAGTTACGACTCGGCCGAGTGGAAATCTCACTCGGTCGAGTGGAAATCTCACTCGGTCGAGTGGACAGCTCACTCGGTCGAGTGGAAATCTCACTCGGTCGAGTGAGCTTTCCTGCAGAAACTCCAGAAAACAGCACTCTGTCAAAACTGTCAAAAACTGTCAAAAACTGGTCACTCGGCCGAGTGGAAATGTCACTCGGCCGAGGGGCTTTTGGAACTCGGCCGAGTCGGAGCTCGTAGTCGACTGACGGATTACAGAGAGTTGGACATTTTGGCTCGCCGTCGTCTGGGTGCCACTCGGGCGGACGGAGTCTCCGAACTCGGCCGAGTGGGCGTGCGATGCTCGGCCGAGTGCACGCTGATACATCTCTGTTGCGTGTCCGATCTGGCCAGCCGAGCGGGGTCTCAATGCTCAGCCGAGTGACTCCTTCACTCGGCCGAGTGGCATGCTGAAAATGCCCAATCTCCATCTTTTCGCTTCCGCGTCGCTCCTACGACGTTCTTTCTTCTTCCACTCGTCTTCCATTGCAGAATAACCCTCAAAAGAGCCATGGTTGACACTCCGGAGTGGGTGCAAATCCTTTAAGCTCATTTTTGCTCCCGATCGCTCCATATTTCCTGAAATCCGACAAAAACAAGAAATAGTGAAAAGTAACGCAATATCGTCGAATAATCGTGAAAAGCGTGATATGGGTGATCGAAATGGCATGCAAATATGCAGAAAAAAGCTGTAAAATATGGACCGATCAAAATCCCCCAAGCTTACCTCTTACTCGTCCTCGAGGAAGATAAGTAAAAAGACAAACTCGGGAGATGAAAAATAAGGGAAATGAAATAAAAGAATACGAAGTGGAAGGGGTCGCTAGATTATACTCTCAGATCTCAAGCCATAAGCTACACATCACGATGACTTGGAAAATACAAATCACATGCTATAAGGATTTTATATCTTTCATAAACATGGTACTTGCAAGCTTTTAAGAACAATAAGAGGGACTCTCTAAATTCATACAATCAATTTATATCCACATCACGCATTTCATAGAATTTAATATACAAATGTTGGTGATGCACTTTTCAATCAAAATTTATAAATGAAGCATATAAGATACACACCAAGCATGCAATAGAGAATAGAATAAAAGTCATGGCATTCACATATTTATTTCAAATCATGAAAAATCTCCATATCTAATATATTTTGCAAAGTCTAAGCATTATCGAATATTCCCATTCATGCACGTCTCCACTCTAATGTCATACTCACTCATATGGTCAAATGAATTCACCCACCCACCCCCCCCCCCCCCCCCAAGCTTAGCTTGAGGCGTCGCATCCAAAGGAATATAATAGTGGAAAATGGGATTTTTGCCTTGGTTTTCCCAAGTATTTTGTGGCTCCAATAATGAGATAGAGAAATATATTTTTTCTTTTGGACTTTGTTTCTCATTTTTCTTTTTGGATTTTTGTAGGAGCTATATGATTTGTATTTTTTGGATTTTGGCTCCTTTTTGGCTTTTTGGACTTTTGGAGCTAACTTTTTCTTTTGTGGGGATTTTTGGGAAATAGATGAGATATAAGTAGCTTTAGGAGGTGAACTCAAGCAACATGTAGAGAATAAAAGATATTTGTGGAGAAGGAAATAATGTAGCACTCGGTTCACTCTAAGATGTGCACGAACAGTTCAATAAAATAATACTTCAACTAAAACTAATATGTAAGCATGGATATTCTCAATCATCTCAATGAAAAGTGAAGTCAAGCGGTAAAGCGCACAATCATATCAAGCATGCAACAGGAGGTGAATAAGACAATAAAACTGATGCTTCAGATATACTAATGATGCGTGAATCTTGGTGCATTTCCAACAAAAGCATACCAAACACTAATCAATACATTCAGCTTCAATTAATATCATGCATTCATGTAGAGGAATCATCAAAAGAAATAGATTTGCAAGCATATGTGAATAGCAAGACTATGAAATACTCTAAGTAGCATGGCAAGGAATAATAAGCATCGTGATGGTTGCTAAAGCAATAAGAGATATCATCATACGAAATTCATCTAGCTGAAGAAAAGAAAAGGAAAATAAAGAAATAAAAGTAAAAGATAGGGAAGAAAAGAAAAACAAGCACACAACATGATGCATGAACACACATAAAAGGAAAATAAGATGGAAAATTCAAAAAGATGATGCAAAATTTTGAAAAATTTTAAAAACCCTAAAATAAAGTAAAAATGCAACTAATGCATCTAAATGGCATGGAAATGCACTCCCCCAAGCTTAAACTTCACATTGTCCTCAATGTGATCATAAAAGGAAAAATATGAGGAACAACGATAAATATGAGGGAGGTGAATGAAAGATGATGAAATGAATGACATGAAATCCTAATGCAACTACATGCGCATACAATGATGCATGAGAGCGCCTTCCCCCAAGCTTATACCAAACAATCTTATTCAAATGACTCGATCAAAAATATCACGGCTTCACTAAGCGATATCAAGTCAAACAAATAAGAAAGTAAGGTTTCACTTGAAAGTAATGCTCGGTGGGTGGTGAGCAAAAAGGATGTGACACATCAGAATATAAAGTGGGCAATTAATATATATAATGGGTTTGGGGTGTAAAAAATTTTTTTGCCGTCATAAGAGGTGATATTTATTCAATCAAATCTATACGGTCCCCTCGCTGTCGAGAGGATTCGGTTTTATTGAAAGCATAAAAATTTCTACACTACTGGATTGATATCACCTATAGCAAAAGGTGGATCCAGTATCTTTGTCGGTGCAGGCAACTGCTCCAACTGCTCCTTCCGTGGCTCCGCCAGGCGCGTATGTCCACGGACTCCATCAGACTCCAGCAATGCGGCTCCCAGCACCTCTACAAGGACTCCACCTGTACCCTGCAAGAGATAAGCCGCATCAATCTGATGTGGATAATTATTCCCCAAAATAAATGTATTCCAAAGAGGGTCATCAACATAAGTATTTAAAATTAAAGACGGGTGACAACACTTCCCTGGAAATAAATCTCCACTCTCGTATACCACGTCGATCAACTCCTCGTTGTTCGCCTCAGGTTGTTCAGGTAGCTTGGGCATATAAGTGTAGGTCTCATCAGGCAGCTCCTCATCATCGTCAGACTTATCCCATCGCACATCTTGATCATATTCTATAGCGTCCATGGGTGCTAACTCCTCACTCTCCTCCTCGTATACGTCCCATCGTACCTCTTGATCATATGTACATGAATCCTGCAAAAGGTGCAATGAGTCGTCAAAATATGAATCATAGCAAGCATCATACACGGGAGGGGAGTCAAATATAAAGGGAGAGGGAGTAAAGAGATCTCCCTGAAGGAGAGCCATAAGCTCTGTGGGATTGTCCTCGGCGTCAGTGGAAGGGTGGACCTCTGAGGGATGCTCAGCCTCTGTAGAAAGTAGAGGTGGCTGCGGTAGCTTGAAAGGAGGAGGGCAATGCTTGGGATCCTCATGAATGGATGTGTCCTCGTCCCAATGCACGGCCTCCTCGGTGACAAGCTCTGGCTCCGCATGTAAGGCCTCCTCAAAAGCAAGCTCTGGCTCATGTGGGTGGCAAGGGGGAGCGACGATGACACAAGCTGACTCTCCCCCAAGCTGAACGTGGACATCCTCCTCAGGCTCCTCAGGTATAGAAGGCAATGTAAACGTCATCATCTCCTTTTCATGCCTCCTTCTTTGTTTATGTCCTGGAGCTCGAGGCACCCGATTGCATGGCTTGGCCTCCTCATTAGTAGGTGCAGGTGGCTCTATGGGCTCATGTATCTTGACCGCGGTATAAAAGTGGGTCTTGTGCCCCTCAACTAGAGCATAGACTCCATCATCAATTGTGCCTGTGGAAGAGATACAATGAGTAATAAAGTTTTGAAATTCAAGCTCAAAAGGATCACCTGCCGTTATTGTCAATGGACCGGAATCTCGAACTACGTCAACAATGTTTCTCAATAGGTCCATATATGTGTCCTCCTTTGACAGTTCAGATGTCTCTATTTGTGGAGTGTTGATGGTGTAAAGGTGGATATGATCACCTTCAAGTGAAGCATACACTCCATCTATGATAGTACCTGCGCTAGAGACATTAGCCATAACAAAATCGATGAATACTTGGTCGTATGGTATACTTACGGTAACGGTTAGTGAACCGGTAGATCGAGCATCATCTATCATTTGCTCCAAGGCTGCTGCCAACTGTAGATCACTGAACTTCCCCACTTGCATCCTCTTCAAAAACTCACGTGAGGGTCCCTTTAGCCTTCTAGTGAAGATATCAAATAGCGTGGAGTCATTCCACTCATGGTCTGACTCCGTCTGAAACATTTTTAACATTCCTTCAAACCTAGACAAGGCTTCCCCGAAGGATTCTCCATCAGCCTGATAGAATGCAGCGAGATATATGTAGGATTGTATAGAGCCCGCTCGCATTTTCTTTGGAAGCACCATCGCCGCAACAACTGTACCTGATCGATCAAAGTAAACAACCTGGAAAAGACGTCAGTGGTACAAAGAGAGATAAAGATAATAATAGCAGATGGTGGGAAAAAATATCTCCTAATGTTTTTTTTGATTTTTTTTGTTTTTTTAATGTAATCTAATCAACCTAATTGTGACAAATTGGCACCCAACGGAAAACACCTCCCCGGCAACAGCGCCAAAAACTTGGTCGGCCCCGGATATACACCCTAAAGAGCGACCGTGTAGTTTTACCGCAAGCGCACGGCGTAGTGGCGAGCGGGTATCGAACACGAGGAGGTGGTGTTGGTTCCAATCTATCCTAGGTTGGTTTGACTACGAATGTTTTATTGGTGGAGATGGCTATGGTATGATGTAATGGCAATGGTGATGGATGTCGGTGTCGGAGATAGAGAAATCGGTCAAATATCAATTCAAATACAATATAATAAAAGTGTCTAGGGCTAGGGAATCCCCACTACGGACCGTCATGCATCATTGTGAATAGTGAATCTCAATATTACTAGACTTGCGTTGAGGTGAACTAGTCGCAACTTAATGGAGAACTAAGCTCACGCTCTCTCGCTATTGCCGGTCTATAGCAAACCTAGGTTAGGGCCCAATCTCTTGCAAACCCTAACCTAAGCTACTAGCATGAGGATCGACATCATCGTCCAATCGCTCCTCGAGCCCACTCTCGTGCAAACTCGAGTTACGATCTAGGTTGTGATAGCTCGTATTCGTCCAATCTCTTGCAAACGAATATGGGTATAGATTTACAATTAAAAATCCTAGCTTTGGTCCAATCTCTTGCAAACCAAATCTAGAGAAACCCAATTGTAAACCTAAATCGAATATCTAGGCCTTCCCATCGATTAGAATCCAATCTCTTGCAAACCCCAATCGATGGAAATCCCTAGCTATCCGTAATAAATCAATCACAACCTAACCTCCTAGCAATTCTAGCAATTTAGAAATTCATTCATCACAAATCTGAAATTAGATCCATAGGGTTCATCCACATGCCCTAGAACAACAAATCTACTCTAGCATAGCAATAAGGATATAAGAATCAATAAAAACCATAGCTTGCATACAAAAAGATATCAAATCAAAGATTCAAAGAATAAGAACAAAGATACTTAGCTTTGATGAAGAATTCCAATCCAAATACAAGCTTTTTAATCCAAGAGGGGGCCTAGGGCATGGCCTAACCTCTAAAATAATCAATAAGAAAACATCTTGGAACTTAGAAAATATATTGGGGATCCCCCTCAATGACGGCTACAAACCCTCTTAAATAGCCCCCAAAAAACCCTAGCAAAACTGCCTAAAAAGCCCCTGAAATTCGGGCCCAAAACTGAATCTGCGCGTGCCCAGAAATCTGCGCCAGTTACGACTCGGCCGAGTGGAAATCTCACTCGGTCGAGTGGAAATCTCACTCGGTCGAGTGGACAGCTCACTCGGTCGAGTGGAAATCTCACTCGGTCGAGTGAGCTTTCCTGCAGAAACTCCAAAAAACAGCACTCTGTCAAAACTGTCAAAAACTGTCAAAAACTGGTCACTCGGCCGAGTGGAAATGTCACTCGGCCGAGGGGCTTTTGGAACTCGGCCGAGTCGGAGCTCGTAGTCGACTGACGGATTACAGAGAGTTGGACATTTTGGCTCGCCGTCGTCTGGGTGCCACTCGGGCGGACGGAGTCTCCGAACTCGGCCGAGTGGGCGTGCGATGCTCGGCCGAGTGCACGCTGATACATCTCTGTTGCGTGTCCGATCTGGCCAGCCGAGCGGGGTCTCAATGCTCAGCCGAGTGACTCCTTCACTCGGCCGAGTGGCATGCTGAAAATGCCCAATCTCCATCTTTTCGCTTCCGCGTCGCTCCTACGACGTTCTTTCTTCTTCCACTCGTCTTCCATTGCAGAATAACCCTCAAAAGAGCCATGGTTGACACTCCGGAGTGGGTGCAAATCCTTTAAGCTCATTTTTGCTCCCGATCGCTCCATATTTCCTGAAATCCGACAAAAATAAGAAATAGTGAAAAGTAACGCAATATCGTCGAATAATCGTGAAAAGCGTGATATGGGTGATCGAAATGGCATGCAAATATGCAGAGAAAAGGTGTAAAATATGTACCGATCAAAATCCCCCAAGCTTACCTCTTACTCGTCCTCGAGGAAGATAAGTAAAAAGACAAACTCGGGAGATGAAAAATAAGGGGAATGAAATAAAAGAATACGAAGTGGAAGGGGTCACTAGATTATACTCTCAGATCTCAAGCCATAAGCTACACATCACGATGACTTGGAAAATACAAATCACATGCTATAAGGATTTTATATCTTTCATAAACATGGTACTTGCAAGCTTTTAAGAACAATAAGAGGGACTCTCTAAATTCATACAATCAATTTATATCCACATCACGCATTTCATAGAATTTAATATACAAATGTTGGTGATGCACTTTTCAATCAAAATTTATAAATGAAGCATATAAGATACACACCAAGCATGCAATAGAGAATAGAATAAAAGTCATGGCATTCACATATTTATTTCAAATCATGAAAAATCTCCATATCTAATATATTTTGCAAAGTCTAAGCATTATCGAATATTCCCATTCATGCACGTCTCCACTCTAATGTCATACTCACTCATATGGTCAAATGAATTCACCCCCCCCCCCCCCCAAGCTTAGCTTGAGGCGTCGCATCCAAAGGAATATAATAGTGGAAAATGGGATTTTTGCCTTGGTTTTCCCAAGTATTTTGTGGCTCCAATAATGAGATAGAGAAATATATTTTTTCTTTTGGACTTTGTTTCTCATTTTTCTTTTTGGATTTTTGTAGGAGCTATATGATTTGTATTTTTTGGATTTTGGCTCCTTTTTGGCTTTTTGGACTTTTGGAGCTAACTTTTTCTTTTGTGGGGATTTTTGGGAAATAGATGAGATATAAGTAGCTTTAGGAGGTGAACTCAAGCAACATGTAGAGAATAAAAGATATTTGTGGAGAAGGAAATAATGTAGCACTCGGTTCACTCTAAGATGTGCACGAACAGTTCAATAAAATAATACTTCAACTAAAACTAATATGTAAGCATGGATATTCTCAATCATCTCAATGAAAAGTGAAGTCAAGCGGTAAAGCGCACAATCATATCAAGCATGCAACAGGAGGTGAATAAGACAATAAAACTGATGCTTCAGATATACTAATGATGCGTGAATCTTGGTGCATTTCCAACAAAAGCATACCAAACACTAATCAATACATTCAGCTTCAATTAATATCATGCATTCATGTAGAGGAATCATCAAAAGAAATAGATTTGCAAGCATATGTGAATAGCAAGACTATGAAATACTCTAAGTAGCATGGCAAGGAATAATAAGCATCGTGATGGTTGCTAAAGCAATAAGAGATATCATCATACGAAATTCATCTAGCTGAAGAAAAGAAAAGGAAAATGAAGAAATAAAAGTAAAAGATAGGGAAGAAAAGAAAAACAAGCACACAACATGATGCATGAACACACATAAAAGGAAAATAAGATGGAAAATTCAAAAAGATGATGCAAAATTTTGAAAAATTTTAAAAACCCTAAAATAAAGTAAAAATGCAACTAATGCATCTAAATGGCATGGAAATGCACTCCCCCAAGCTTAAACTTCACATTGTCCTCAATGTGATCATAAAAGGAAAAATATGAGGAACAACGATAAATATGAGGGAGGTGAATGAAAGATGATGAAATGAATGACATGAAATCCTAATGCAACTACATGCGCATACAATGATGCATGAGAGCGCCTTCCCCCAAGCTTATACCAAACAATCTTATTCAAATGACTCGATCAAAAATATCACGGCTTCACTAAGCGATATCAAGTCAAACAAATAAGAAAGTAAGGTTTCACTTGAAAGTAATGCTCGGTGGGTGGTGAGCAAAAAGGATGTGACACATCAGAATATAAAGTGGGCAATTAATATATATAATGGGTTTGGGGTGTAAAAATTTTTTTTGCCGTCATAAGAGGTGATATTTATTCAATCAAATCTATACGGTCCCCTCGCTGTCGAGAGGATTCGGTTTTATTGAAAGCATAAAAATTTCTACACTACTGGATTGATATCACCTATAGCAAAAGGTGGATCCAGTATCTTTGCCGGTGCAGGCAACTGCTCCAACTGCTCCTTCCGTGGCTCCGCCAGGCGCGTATGTCCACGGACTCCATCAGACTCCAGCAATGCGGCTCCCAGCACCTCTACAAGGACTCCACCTGTACCCTGCAAGAGATAAGCCGCATCAATCTGATGTGGATAATTATTCCCCAAAATAAATGTATTCCAAAGAGGGTCATCAACATAAGTATTTAAAATTAAAGACGGGTGACAACACTTCCCTGGAAATAAATCTCCACTCTCGTATACCACGTCGATCAACTCCTCGTTGTTCGCCTCAGGTTGTTCAGGTAGCTTGGGCATATAAGTGTAGGTCTCATCAGGCAGCTCCTCATCATCGTCAGACTTATCCCATCGCACATCTTGATCATATTCTATAGCGTCCATGGGTGCTAACTCCTCACTCTCCTCCTCGTATACGTCCCATCGTACCTCTTGATCATATGTACATGAATCCTGCAAAAGGTGCAATGAGTCGTCAAAATATGAATCATAGCAAGCATCATACACGGGAGGGGAGTCAAATATAAAGGGAGAGGGAGTAAAGAGATCTCCCTGAAGGGGAGCCATAAGCTCTGTGGGATTGTCCTCGGCGTCAGTGGAAGGGTGGGCCTCTGAGGGATGCTCAGCCTCTGTAGAAAGTAGAGGTGGCTGCGGTAGCTTGAAAGGAGGAGGGCAATGCTTGGGATCCTCATGAATGGATGTGTCCTCGTCCCAATGCACGACCTCCTCGGTGAAAAGCTCTGGCTCCGCATGTAAGGCCTCCTCAAAAGCAAGCTCTGGCTCATGTGGGTGGCAAGGGGGAGCGACGATGACACAAGCTGACTCTCCCCCAAGCTGAACGTGGACATCCTCCTCAGGCTCCTCAGGTATAGAAGGCAATGTAAATGTCATCATCTCCTTTTCATGCCTCCTTCTTTGTTTCTGTCCTGGAGCTCGAGGCACCCGATTGCATGGCTTGGCCTCCTCATTAGTAGGTGCAGGTGGCTCTATGGGCTCATGTATCTTGACCGCGGTATAAAAGTGGGTCTTGTGCCCCTCAACTAGAGCATAGACTCCATCATCAATTGTGCCTGTGGAAGAGATACAATGAGTAATAAAGTTTTGAAATTCAAGCTCAAAAGGATCACCTGTCGTTATTGTCAATGGACCGGAATCTCGAACTACGTCAACAAAGTTTCTCAATAGGTCCATATATGTGTCCTCCTTTGACAGTTCAGATGTCTCTATTTGTGGAGTGTTGATGGTGTAAAGGTGGATATGATCACCTTCAAGTGAAGCATACACTCCATCTATGATAGTACCTGCGCTAGAGACATTAGCCATAACAAAATCGATGAATACTTGGTCGTATGGTATACTTAACGTAACGGTTAGTGAACCGGTAGATCGAGCATCATCTATCATTTGCTCCAAGGCTGCTGCCAACTGTAGATCACTGAACTTCCCCACTTGCATCCTCTTCAAAAACTCACGTGAGGATCCCTTTAGCCTTCTAGTGAAGATATCAAATAGCGTGGAGTCATTCCACTCATGGTCTGACTCCGTCTGAAACATTTCTAACATTCCTTCAAACCTAGACAAGGCTTCCCCGAAGGATTCTCCATCAGCCTGATAGAATGCAGCGAGATATATGTAGGATTGTATAGAGCCCACTCGCATTTTCTTTGGAAGCACCATCGCCGCAACAACTGTACCTGATCGATCAAAGTAAACAACCTGGAAAAGACGTCAGTGGTACAAAGAGAGATAAAGATAATAATAGCAGATGGTGGGAAAAAATCTCTCCTAATGTTTTTTTTTGATTTTTTTGTTTTTTTTAATGTAATCTAATCAACCTAATTGTGACAAATTGGCACCCAACGGAAAACACCTCCCCGGCAACGGCGCCAAAAACTTGGTCGGCCCCGGATATACACCCTAAAGAGCGACCGTGTAGTTTTACCGCAAGCGCACGGCGTAGTGGCGAGCGGGTATCGAACACGAGGAGGTGGTGTTGGTTCCAATCTATCCTAGGTTGGTTTGACTACGAATGTTTTATTGGTGGAGATGGCTATGGTATGATGTAATGGCAATGGTGATGGATGTCGGTGTCGGAGATAGAGAAATCGGTCAAATATCAATTCAAATACAATATAATAAAAGTGTCTAGGGCTAGGGAATCCCCACTACGGACCGTCATGCATCATTGTGAATAGTGAATCTCAATATTACTAGACTTGCGTTGAGGTGAACTAGTCGCAACTTAATGGAGAACTAAGCTCACGCTCTCTCGCTATTGCCGGTCTATAGCAAACCTAGGTTAGGGCCCAATCTCTTGCAAACCCTAACCTAAGCTACTAGCATGAGGATCGACATCATCGTCCAATCGCTCCTCGAGCCCACTCTCGTGCAAACTCGAGTTACGATCTAGGTTGTGATAGCTCGTATTCGTCCAATCTCTTGCAAACGAATATGGGTATAGATTTACAATTAAAAATCCTAGCTTTGGTCCAATCTCTTGCAAACCAAATCTAGAGAAACCCAATTGTAAACCTAAATCGAATATCTAGGCCTTCCCATCGATTAGAATCCAATCTCTTGCAAACCCCAATCGATGGAAATCCCTAGCTATCCGTAATAAATCAATCACAACCTAACCTCCTAGCAATTCTAGCAATTTAGAAATTCATTCATCACAAATCTGAAATTAGATCCATAGGGTTCATCCACATGCCCTAGAACAACAAATCTACTCTAGCATAGCAATAAGGATATAAGAATCAATAAAAACCATAGCTTGCATACAAAAAGATATCAAATCAAAGATTCAAAGAATAAGAACAAAATACTTAGCTTTGATGAAGAATTCCAATCCAAATACAAGCTTTTTAATCCAAGAGGGGGCCTAGGGCATGGCCTAACCTCTAAAATAATCAATAAGAAAACATCTTGGAACTTAGAAAATATATTGGGGATCCCCCTCAATGACGGCTACAAACCCTCTTAAATAGCCCCCAAAAAACCCTAGCAAAACTGCCTAAAAAGCCCCTGAAATTCGGGCCCAAAACTGAATCTGCGCGTGCCCAGAAATCTGCGCCAGTTACGACTCGGCCGAGTGGAAATCTCACTCGGTCGAGTGGAAATCTCACTCGGTCGAGTGGACAGCTCACTCGGTCGAGTGGAAATCTCACTCGGTCGAGTGAGCTTTCCTGCAGAAACTCCAGAAAACAGCACTCTGTCAAAACTGTCAAAAACTGTCAAAAACTGGTCACTCGGCCGAGTGGAAATGTCACTCGGCCGAGGGGCTTTTGGAACTCGGCCGAGTCGGAGCTCGTAGTCGACTGACGGATTACAGAGAGTTGGACATTTTGGCTCGCCGTCGTCTGGGTGCCACTCGGGCGGACGGAGTCTCCGAACTCGGCCGAGTGGGCGTGCGATGCTCGGCCGAGTGCACGCTAATACATCTCTGTTGCGTGTCCGATCTGGCCAGCCGAGCGGGGTCTCAATGCTCAGCCGAGTGACTCCTTCACTCGGCCGAGTGGCATGCTGAAAATGCCCAATCTCCATCTTTTCGCTTCCTCGTCGCTCCTACGACGTTCTTTCTTCTTCCACTCGTCTTCCATTGCAGAATAACCCTCAAAAGAGCCATGGTTGACACTCCGGAGTGGGTGCAAATCCTTTAAGCTCATTTTTTGCTCCCGATCGCTCCATATTTCCTGAAATCCGACAAAAACAAGAAATAGTGAAAAGTAACGCAATATCGTCGAATAATCGTGAAAAGCGTGATATGGGTGATCGAAATGGCATGCAAATATGCAGAAAAAAGGTGTAAAATATGGACCGATCAGAGGGCCTCTTGGAGTCAGTGAGGTTCGCCGGTTCAGAGAGCATTACAGCAGGTGATGCATTTGAGCTACGATTTGCAGATTTTGTTATGAACCGTGTTTCAGCTACAGGAATAATTGAGGAGGACATCCATGTCAGTCTTGAGGGGGGATAGACTATATTTTTGGATTGCTTACGGACATTCCCCTCCACATGATACATCCCCACAAGTTGACACACATGAGCAGCCATCATCACCATTCCAAAGAGAGCCTACAATGATAGTTGACGAGGAGGCCTCACATGCGGAGCCAGAGCATGCTTTTGAGGAGGCCTTACACACGGAGCCAAGGCTTATCGCCGAGGAGGTCGTGCATCGGGACGAGGACACAATCATTCATGAGGATCCCGAGCACTACCCTCCTCCATTAGAGCTCCCATAGCCACCTCATCCTTCCACTGACATCGAGGACTATCCAACAGAGCTTACTGCTCCCACTCAGGGAGAAATTCTTACTCACTCCATTTCTGAATCATGTATTCCATTCGATATTCATTTTGATTCAGATATTTTTGACACGTCATACCTTTTGCAGCACACATACGATTATGGACCGGGGGTATGCTTGAACGTGTCATAGTTTGACGAGCCTATCGAGGAGGTCCACACATATGATCCAGATTTACCTGAGCAGCTGAGAGAGGACACCACGGAGACAACTATCACAGCACGAGAGGATATTGGATTATTTCCAGGGAAGTATCGTCCACCACTATTTATTTCATATATTTCTATAGACGATCCTCTTTGGAATACTTTTATTACGAGGGTGAATTTTTTGCAGCGAACTGATGCATCCTATTCTCTGCAGGGTACAAGTGGAGTCCTTATGGGAATGCTGGAGGATGCATTGCTGGAGTTTGTTGGAGTCCGTGGACACACGCGTCTGGCAGAGCCACGGAAGGATCAGTTGGATCAGTTGCCTGCACCGGCAAAGATACTGGATCCGTCTTTTGCTATATGTGATATCAATCCAGTAGTGTAGAAATTTAATGCTTTAAATAAACTCGAATCCTCTCAATAGCGAGAGGACTGTATAGATTTGATTGAATAAATATCATCTCATATGACGGAAACAAAAATCTTTTACACCCCAAACCCATTATATATATTAATTTCCCTCTTCATATTTTGATATGTCACATCCTTTTGCTCACCACCGTCGAGCATTTCTTTCAAGTGAATACTCACTTTCTTATTCGTTTGACTTGAGCTCGCTTAGCAAAGCCGTGACATTTTTTTAATCAAGTCATTTGAATAGGATTGTTTGGTATAAGCTTGGGGGAAGGCGCTCTCATGCATCATTGTATTTGCATGTAGTTGCATTAGGATGTCATGTCATTCATTTCATCATTTTTCGCTCACCCCCCATATTTATCGTTGTTCCTCATCTTCTTCCATTATGATCACATTGAGAACAATGTGAAGTTTAAGCTTGGGGGAGTGCATTTCCATGCCATTTAGATGCATTAGTTGCACTGTTACTTTATTTTAGGATGTTTAGATTTTTTCAAAAATTTTGCATCATCTTTTTGAATTTACCATTTTATTTTCCTTTTATGTGTGTTCATGCATCATGTTGTGTGCTTGTTTTTCTTTTCTTTCCTCTCTTTTACTTTTATTTCTTTATTTTCTTTTCTCTTCTTCCGCTAGATGAATTTCGTATGATGATATCTCTTATTGCTTTAGCAACCATCACGATGCTTATTATTCCTTGCCGTGCTGCTTAGAGTATTCCATAGTATTGCTATCCATGTGCTTGCTTATATATTCTTTTGATGATTTCTCTATATGAATGCATGATATTAATTGAAGCTGAATGTATGGATTAGTGTTTAGTATGCTTTTGTAGGAAGTGCACCAAGATTCACGCATCAATTGTATATCGGAAGCATCTGCCTCATTGTCTTATTCACCTTCTATTGCATGCCTGATATGATTGTACTCTTACTGCTTCATTTCACTATTTATTGAAATAATTAAGAATATCCATGCTTACATATAAGTTTAGTTGATGTATTATCTTATTGAACCATTCATGCACATCTTAGAGTGAACCGAGTGTTACATTATTTCCTTCTCCACATATATCTTTTTATTCTCTACATGTCACTTGAGTTCACCTCCTAAAGTTACTTTTATCGTACCTATTTCCCAAAAATCACTACAAAAGAAAAAGTTAGCTCCAAAAAGTACAAAAAGCCAAAAAGGAGCCAAAAACCAAAAATACAAATCATATAGCTCCTACAAAAATCCAAAAAAGAAAAATGAGAAACAAAAAGTTCAAAAGAAAAAAAATATTTCGCTATCTCATTATTGGAGCCACAAAATACTTGGGAAAACCAAGGCAAAAATCTCATTTTCCACTATCATATTCCTTTAGATGCAATGCTTCAAGCTAAGCTTGGGGGTGAATTCACTTGACCATATGAGTGAGTGCGACATTAGAGTGGAGAAGTGCACGAATGGGGAAGTTTGATAATGCTAAAACTTAGCAAAATACTTTAGTTATGGAGATTTCTTATAATTGATATAAATATGTGAATGACATGATTTTTTTCCAGTCTCCATTGCATTCTTGGTGTGATTCTTATATGCTTCTGTTATAACTCTTGATTGAAAAGTGCATCGCCAACATTTGTATATTAAATTCTATGAAATACGTGATGTGGATATGAATTGATTGTATGAATTTAAAGAGTCCCTTTTGTTCTTCTTAAAAGCTTGCAAGTACCATGTTTAAGTAAGATATGAAATCTTTATAGCATGTGATTCGTATTTTTCGAGTTATCGTGATGTGTAGCTTATGGCTTGAGATCTGAGAGAATAATCTAGCGACCCCTTCCACTTCGTATTCTTTTTCTTTCATTTCATTTCCTTTGTTTTCATCTCCCGAGTTCGTCTCTCTACTTATCTTCCTCGAGGACAAGTAAGAGGTAAGTTTGGAGGATTTTGATCGGTCCATATTTTACACCTTTTTTCTGCATGTTTTCACGCCATTTCGATTGCTCATATTGCGATTTTCACGAGTATTCGACGATATTGTGTTACCTTTCACTATTTCTTGTTTTTGTTGTATTTCAGGAAATATGGAGCAATCGGGAGGGAAAATGAGCTTAAAGGACTTGCAAACATACCGGAGCGTCGCCCATGGCCCTATCAAGAAGCTAACTGTGCTGGATGATGAGTGGAAGAAGAATGAAATCGATAGAATCGACGAAGAGGCGAGGAGGAGAAGAGTTGACTCCAGAAACAGGCCACTCGGCCGAGTAACACAGCCCACTCAGCCGAGTGATGAAGCGTATTCGACCGAGTACAACTGATACGAAGAGATCTTGAGCCACAACGTACTCGACCGAGTGGATAATTCCACTCGGTCGAGTAGAGAACTCCACTCGCCCGAGTGAGTCAGAATTTCTGAAGGGAATCGAAGCGAACTCTCTGAAATTCTAGGAAGAACATCAGAAGACCATACTCATCCGAGTAGAGAAGTCCACTCGCCCGAGTGAAGAATCCCACTCAGTCGAGTGACGCCGATGACACGAGCACCCCGATTTTCAGACAGCCTCCCACTCTTTTGAAATCTGCTATCATTCCAGTGAGAAAATTATTTTTCTCATATTTTTATGGATAGTAGACTTCATGACGGTTCCAACGCCGCCAAAAACGTGCCAATCGGAGGTCGGATGAAATTCTGGAGAATTTCTACAAGTTGATACTGCAGTGCTGGAATTCGCATATCAGTGTCACTCTACCGAGTGAGCTTTCTACTCGGCCGAGTGTGACAGTTTTTGACAGAGTGCTGTTTTTTGGAGTTTCTGCAGGAATTCTCACTCGGCCGAGTGAGCTTTCCACTCGGTCGAGTCGCTGCTGGCCCAGAACTTAAGTTACGTGCAGATCTGATTTTGGACGCGGGTTTCATAGGCTTTTTAGAGGTTTTTGCTAGGGTTTTGAGGGGGCTATATAAGAGGGTTATAGCCGTCATTAGAGATGAGTTCCATTATGTTTTCTTAGAGACTTTTTTAGAGGTTAGGCCATGCCCTAGGCCCCCTCTTGGATCTAAAAGCTTGTATTGGGATTGAAGTTCTTCATCAAAGCTAAGTATTTTTGTTCTTACTATTTGAATCTTTGTTTTGATATCCTTTTACATGCAAGCAATGGTTTTTATTGGTTCCTATATCGTTATTGCTATGCTTGAGTAGATTTGTTGTTCTATGGCATAGGAATGAACCCTATGGATCTAATTTCAGATTTATGATGAATGGGTTCATATGTTGCTAGAATTACTAAAGGGGTTAGGTTGTGATTGATTTATCACGGATAGCTAGGAATTTCCATCGATCTGGGGTTTGCAAGAGATTGGATTCCTATCGATGGGAAGGCCTAGATATCCGAATTAGGTTTATAATCAAAATCCACTAGACTTGGTTTGCACGAGATTGGACCAAAGCTAGCATTTTTATTATAAATCTATACCCATATTCGTTGCAAGATATTGGATGAATACGAACTATCACAACCTTGATCGTAACTTGAGTTTTCACGAGAGTGGGCTCGATGTGCGATTGGACGATGCTGTCAATCTTCATGCTAGTGGCTTAGGTTAGGGTTTGTACGAGAGTGGGCCCTAACATATGTTGCTATAGACCGACAATAGTGCGAGAGCGTGAGCTTGGTTCTATATTCAGTTACGACTAGTTCACCTCAACACAAGTCTAGTAATATTAAGATTCACGATTCACAGAGATGTATGACGAACCATAGTGGGGATTCCCTAGCCCTAGACACTTTTATTATATTGATTTCGAATCTCTATTTGATCGACTTCTTTATCACCGACACCGACATCCATCACCATTTCCATTATATCATACCATATCCATCTCTACCAATAAAACATTCGTAATCGAACCAACCTAGAATAGATTGGAGCCAACCCCACCTCCTCGTGTTCGATACACGCTCGCTACTTCACCGTGCGCTTGCGGTAAAACTACAATTGTTTTTCGGGTGTATATCCGGGAGCGATCATGCATATCATCGCATACATCAAGCATCCTACCACATTTGCATACGGTACCGCTTTCATCTTCTTAATTTCTTCCACTATCTTTGGACATTGCTCTTTGCTCAAAGCAAAATGAGAAGGAAGTGGTGTAGGGACCGGTTTTGCATCCTTCATGCCATACCTCTCCACCACTTTAGAGACATACCTATTTGTGATAACCACAACTTTCCAGCTTCTCTATCTCTCCTTATCTACTTGCCCAAAATCTATGGCCGCCCCAAGGTCCTTCATGTCAAACACTTCACTCAACTTAGACTTGAGCTCAACCACCACTGACATGTGTTTACATGCAATTAGCATGTTATCCACATGGAGAAGTAACATATAGGAGAACCATCATCAAGGACCTTGTAGTAAACGCAATAATCATAATCACTCCTTGAGTATCTGATATGCAACATGGAAGAGTCGAAGCGTTTATACCATTGTCTTGGAAATTTCTTGAGCCCATAAAAGACTTATTCAACCGACAAACAAAATCTTCTTTGCACACTTCTTTTAACCCTTTTGGTTGTGACAGATAAATTTTTTCCTCCAACTCACCATGAAGGAAAGCCGTCTTCACATCAAGTTGTTCAAGCTCCATGTTGAACTCCGTTACTATAGCCAAGAGTATCTTAATAGAAGTGTGCTTCACCACCGGGGAGAATATCTCATTATAGTCTACGGTAGCCTTTTGTGAGTACCCCTTTGCCACCAACCTAGCTTTGGAAGTTCGTTTATCCTTTTCATGCAAATGTTAATTCATCCTATAGAGCCACTTGCAAGCGACCAGTTTACGGTCCTTTGGTTTAGGCACCAACTCCCATACGAAATTCTTGTGGAGAGATTTTATCTCCTCCACCATTGCCTCCAACCATTCTTCTCTTTCATGTGAATCCATAGCCTATTGAAATATACGTGCTCACCACCATTAATGGCAAGAGCGTAATGAGCCTCTTCCACTTGCTCCCATCCGAGCCTATTAGGTGGCTTTGTGGTTCTTTTCGTCCTTCCTTGAGCAATGCTATGTGGCTTTTCTTGAAGGACCTCTTGCTCTGGACTATGGCTTGAACTTCCATCTTCCCATTATGAAGTTTGAGTTCTTCCCAAGTGATCGAAACGGAACTAACTCTGAAACGATGTCGTTTACCGCAAGCGCACAGTATAGTGGCAAGCGGGTATCGAACACGGGGAAGCGGTGCTATACTACCTATCTACGCCTAGGTTGAGTTAGAATTGCGGGTTTATTGGTGGATGTGGAGTATGGAGTGTCGTAATGGTGATGGATGCGAAGGTCGTGTCACTCGATATTGCAAACAAGGGGTTCCACACAAATAAAGAAAGAAATAAAATATAAAAGATTAGGGCTTTAGGACTCGCCGCTAGGACCGTCGGACGTCGACGCTAGGCTAGGACTCTTACGTTGCATTGGTTTTATCGGGGATTGTAGCATCTAGGAAGTGAATTCATGTGTCTGAGCATCATGAATCTAACATATCGCATTAACCCCTGCTTGCGCGATAGGCGCATACGATACGTGCATTAAGGATCTACAAAGTTCTCACCACTCTCGTGGTTCGAACGCTCTCAACTCGTACCACTCTCGTGGGTTAGAGTTTCGAGGTATTTTGGTGGCTCTTATTGACGCAATGGCGGTAGCCGTCAATTAGTGATATAGTTCGTCGGTGGATCCCCTCAAGGCACGAGCCGGGCATGGTCACGTACCTCGGTTGAATCCACTAACTCCCTAATTAAATCTGTAGGATACTCCTTAAGCTAATCGATTCCACCGACCGTGGGCACGATCTCAGTACGAGTTCTCCTAGGGATTTTGCTAGATCAACCAAAATACAACCCCATTTATATCCAACGCACCATAAAAATCCCAACTTTGCATCTAAATCCTAAAATCCATGGGCTAATCCCTTAGCCCTAGAAAAGACTACTCAAGCATAGCAATAGCAATAGATAATAGAACGCACAAAGATTTCATTGCATGCATCAAAAAAGGGATAAACAATAAGAAATCACAAAGAAATAATAATAGAATTAAAAGGGCAAAAGTACTTATCTTGATACAAAGGAGGGGCCTAGGGCATAGCCTAACTCCCCAAAAGATCGTCTCCAAAAAACTCTAAAAAATCTCTAAAAACTCTTCTCTAAAAAGTATACAAAAGGTCCCCCAAAATTCTATCTAAAAATCTCCTCTGAAAACTCCCTGTGGCGGCTGCTAAAATCCTCTCCAAAACCCTCGCGAAACAACCCCCTCAAAAGCGTGACTTACGCCCGGGCCCACGGCGACTCGGTCCGAGCAGAAAATTGCTCGGTCGAGTCTGTCAGTAGATTGCAGCTCTTCCCAAAATCATGCTCTGCCTGCACAGACCGAGTACGTAGCTGCTCAGTCGAGTATGCAGCTGCTCGGTCGAGCAATAGGCTGCTCGTTCGAGCAACCTGATGTTCAGCCAAATAGGACGTCAAAAAACACATTTCAGCATCCTGCTCGGTCGAGCAGTCAACTGCTCGGTCGAGCAGTCAACTGTTCAGCCATATAGGAGGTCAAAAACATATTTCAGCATGATTTTCACCCTGCTCAGTCGAGTAGAGTGCTCTGCTCGGTCGAGTAGGTGTCAAACAGATTTCAGCGGAATTTCAGCACTGCAGTATCATTTTACAGAAAGTCCCCAGGGCTCATCCGACCTTCGATTGGCACGTTCTTGGTGGAGTTGGAACCGTATTGAAGTCTACTATCTGGAAAAAATATCAGAAAAATAGTGAAAAATCCCAGGTGATAGCAGATTTAGAAATAGTGTACGGATGTCCTGTTTCCAGCACTTTGGGTCGCTCGATTCCTTCGCCGCATCATATCTCGATCGAGCGATCTTCTCTCTTGCCCCTTCTTTGCTCCAGTATTCTTCTTTGGCACCTCGATCATGTCATCATGAGTCTCATTGGTGCTCTCACGTCGCCGATCGTCTTATTGACTCCAAATTGCTCCAATATCGCCCCAAATCCCTGAAATGGACATAAACGCTCCGAAAGTCATATTATTCCAAATAATAATGTAAAAGCATATGAAATATGTAAATGAGCAATCATTTTGATGTGTAATCATTTAGATAAAATGTGGAATATAATGACACATCAAAATCCCCCTAGTTTACCTCTTACTCGTCCTCGAGGAAGACTAGTAAGAAGTGAACATGGGAGATGGATATAATGGAGATGCGAGACGGTGGTGTGTAATGGAGACAAGGGGTTCAATCTTAAATTCAGGAAATACAAGACCCCAAGATATGCAAGATCTCGTGAACACACGTCAATATGAAATTAGAACACATATACACAACAAATACTTGAGTCTCACTCGAATTAAAATAACGTGGATTTCAATAAATAAAATGAACTTGATAATCAATAAAAAGATATTAGAGTTATATCATATCATAGTTCATCATGCAATATACTAAGTTCACAAAAATGAAACCAATGTTCACAACTCATTCCCTAAGCAGTATAATATGCCATGATCAAACGTTTTCAAGCTTGCGTGCTATTTTGTTATACTTCATGGAATGAATTTAGCAAATTCAATCAAGGTAAGGCATCACTACACTACGACCATTTCAATACTCTTAGAACCCATCAACTTTTCCATGTTTTAGTTCTATATAGAAATGGAGATAAGGATATTGGATTTTTGTAATTTTATATTGTTTTTGGCTATATGAATATTTCATATGCATTTTTCTTTCTTTGTTTACACGAGATAACTCAATATATACAAGAAGCGGCCTATGCATCCCAGACCAGACGGTCTTAGGGCATTGGGTTACGAAGAACCCCTAGGGCCTTTTATTCAGGATATTTGTTTGATTTTTTGCATTATTGGGATTTTTTTGTAAACTCACGTAAACGCGATGAAATGCAAAATATGATCAAAGATCATTTATTGGCTATTCACAAAAGAAAAAGGAAAGGCATAGAATCTAGACATGGCTCGGTCTCAGGAATTCTAATCATCACTACGTTGGTTATCGTGGGGTTATCATATCTCTTTTGAATCACTAAATATCCATGAAGCAATAGAATTATCAATCAAATCACGCAGGAGTCAAATGATTTTCAGATTTGATTCATTCATTTTTAGCTTAACTGTTTCAAGAATATGGTTGTGAAACTATGGATTCTACTATGAAAAAGCATATTAACAAAGATACACTAATCAATGAATCGAACTCTAGTCTAATAGATATCAAAGTTCATAAAAAAATCCACGATATTTCAAAGAAAATGAAGCATATGAGACATAAATGTATGGGTGAACATGGTTCAAATGGGAATTTCGAAGTGGGTTTCACAATGAAGCAAAGTGCGTGCACTATGCACTCCCCCAAGCTTAAACATCACAATGTCCTCAATGTGTGTATGATATAAATAGAGGACAACGACAAGATGGGGGGCACTCAACAAAATAGTCTCTCTCACCCAAGCTTAAACATCACATAAAAATTGGGGAGAGTGGCCAAATAAACGCCAAATATAATGGTGGGCATGCATGATAAGTAGAGGGTTGGGTGAAAAAGATAAATGAGCCGTCATATGGTGTGAATTTATTAAACTAATGAAAGCGTATAAAATCCTATACGGTCCTCTCGCTGTCGAGAGGATTCGAGTTTATTGAAAGCATAAAATACTACACTACTAGATTGGTACCACCTATAGCAAAAGGCGGGTCCAATATCTTTGCCGGTGCAGGCAGCTGCTCTATCTACACTTTCCGTAGCTCCGCCAGGTGCGTATCTCCACGGGCTTCATCAGATTCCAGCAATGCGGCTCCCAGCATCTCCCCAAGGACTCCACCTGTATCATGCAAGAGATAAGCCGCATCAATCTGATATGGATAAATTTTTTCCCAAAATAAAATTTTTCCAAAGAAGATCGTCAAAAGGAATATGTAAAGTAAAAATAGGTAGACGATACTTTCCTGAAAATACATCTCTGCTCTCATGTACCACGACATTCAACTCCTCGTTGTTTTCCTCTGGTTCCTCAAGTAACTCTGACATATAAGCGTGGGTCTCATCAGGCAACTCCTCCTCATCGTCAGACTTATCCCATCACACCTCCTGATCATGTTCAATAGCATACATGTGTGCTAACTTCTCGCTCTTCTCCTCGTATACATCCCATCGTACCTCTTTATTATTTGTATGTGTATCCTGCAAAAGGCACAATGAGTCATCTAAATATGAATCATAATAAACATCATACACGGGAGGGGAATCAAATGTAGGAGATGAGGGGGTGAAGAGATCTCCCTGAAGGGGAGCAGTAAGCTCTGGTGGGTGGTCCTCTGAGGGATGCTCAGCCTCTGTAGAAGGTGGAGGTGGCTGCGGTAGCTCGAATGGAGGGGGAACAATTCGGGCTCCACCTGTGTGCAGATGTCATCGTCCCAAGTCACGTCCTCCTCGATGGTACGCTCCGCTACTATAGGCGCACCCTCCTCAATAATATCCTCTGGTGGTATAGGCTGCTCTGGCTCATGTGGGTGGCAAAGGGAGGCGACGACGGCATGAGCTGGCTCTGCAGTGCTAGGTGCCGACGTCTCGTCTGCAATGGAAATATCAAAGTGCATAATACCTCCCCCAAGCTGAACGTGAATATCATCCTCAATGGTACATGCAGTAGACACACGACTCATAATAAAATTGACGAGCTCACAATCTTTTGGATCACTTGCCTCGACGGATAATGAGCCAGAAGATCGAGCTACGTCCAATAATCTCTCTAAAGCTACTGCATATCTCAGTTCCTCGAAGTTTCTCAGATGCATCCTCCTCAAGAATTCCAATGAGGATCCCTGTAGTCCTCTAGTAAAGAGATGAAGTAGCTGGGAACCATTCCACACATGGTTTGACTCCGTTTGGAACAATCCTAACGCTTCGTCGAACCAGTAAAAGGCTTCCCTGAAAGATTCTCCATTAGCTTGTTTGAATGTAGCAGCAAGATGTATGAAGGATTGAATAGGACCCGGTCGCATCATCTTTGGAAGCACCATCGCTGCATCAACTGTACCTGATCAAGCAAAGTAGACAACCTGGAAAAGACGTCAGTGGTACAAAGAGAGATAAAGATAATAATAATAGCAAGTGGTGGGGAAAAAATCACTCTCAGTTTATTTTATTTTATTTTGTTTTTTTAGTTTTAGTTTTAGTTTTTTTAACGCAATCTAATCAACCTAATTGTGTTAAATAGATAATATGGCGGAATGCTTCTCTGGCAACGGCACCATAAACTTGATCGGCCCGGAACTAACTCCGAAATGATGTCGTTTACCGCAAGCACACGGTATAGTGGCAAGCGGGTATCGAACACGGGGAAGCGGTGCTATACTACCTATCTACGCATAGGTTGAGTTAGACTTGTGTGTTTACTGGTGGATGTGGATTATGGAGTGTCGTGATGGTGATGAATGAGAAAGTCGTGTCACTCGATGTCGCAAACAAGGGGTTTCACACAAAGAAAGAAAGAAATAAAATATAAAAGATTAGGGCTTTAGGACTCGTCGCTAGGACCGTCAGACGTCAACGCTAGGCTAGGACTCTTACGTTGCATTGGTTTTATCGGGGATTGTAGCATCTAGGAAGTGAATTCATGTGTCTGAGCATCATGAATCTAACATATTGCATTAACCCTGCTCGCGCGATAGGCGCATACGATACGTGCATTACGGATCTACAAAGTTCTCACCACTCTCGTGGTTCAAATGCTCTCAACTCGTACCACTCTCGTGGGTTAGAGTTTCGAGGTATTTTAGTGGCTCTTCTTGACGCAATGGCAGGAGCCGTCAATTAATGATATAGTTCGTCGGTGGATCCCCTCAAGGCATGAGTTGAGCATGGTCACGTACCTCGGTTGAATCCACTAACTCCCTAATTAAATCCGTAGGATACTCCTTAAGCTAATCGATTCCACCGACCGTGGGCACGATCTCAGTACGAGTTCTCCTAGGGATTTTGCTAGATCAACCAAAATACAACCCCATTTATATCCAACGCACCATAAAAATCCCAACTTTTCATCTAAATCCTAAAATCTATGGGCTAATCCCTTAGCCCTAGAAAAGACTACTCAAGCATAGCAATAGCAATAGATAATAGAACAAACAAAGATTTTATTGCATGCATCAAAAGGGATAAACAGTAAGAAATCACAAAGAAATAATAATAGAACTAAAAGGGGCAAAAGTACTTATCTTAATACAAAGGAGGGGCCTAGGGCATATCCTAGCTCTCCAAAAGATCGTCTCCAAAAAAAACTCTAAAAAAGCTCTAAAAACTCTTCTCTAAAAAGTCTACAAAAGGTCCCCTAAAATTCTATCTAAAAATCTCCTCTAAAAACTCCCTGTGAAGGCTACTAAGTCCTCTCCAAAATCCTCGCGAAACAACCC
Organism: Scilla litardierei; assembly: GCA_030789695.1. Taxonomy (NCBI): domain Eukaryota; kingdom Viridiplantae; phylum Streptophyta; class Magnoliopsida; order Asparagales; family Asparagaceae; genus Scilla; species Scilla litardierei. The sequence goes on from CM061141.1 coordinate 255,533,809, forward strand.
CCTCAAAATCGTGACTTACGCCCGGGCCCACGGCGACTCGGTCCGAGTAGAAAACTGCTTGGTCGAGTCTGTCAGTAGATTGCAGCTCTTTCCAAAATCATGCTCTGCCTATACGGACCGAGTACGTAGCTGCTCGGTCGAGTATGCAGCTGCTCGATCGAGCAATAGGCTGCTCGGTCGAGCAACCTGATGTTCAGCCAAATAGGACGTCAAATACACGTTTCAGCACCCTGCTCGGCCGAGCAGTCGACTGTACAGCCATATAGGAGGGAAAAAACACATTTCATCTTTCATCCTGCTCGTTCAAGTAGAGTGCTTTGCTCGGTCGAGTAAACAGATTTCAGCAGAATTTCAGCACGGCAGCATCATTTTGTAGAAATTTCCCAGGGCTCATCCGACCTCCAATTGGCACGTTCTTGGTGGCGTTGGAACCGCCTTGAAGTCTACTATCTGGAAAAAATATCAGAAAATAGTGAAAAATCCCAGGTGATAACAGATTTGGAAATAGTGCACGGCTGTCCTGTTTCCAGCACTTCGGGTCGCTGATTCCTTCGCCGCATCATATCTCGATCGAGCGACCTTCTCTCTTGCCCCTTCCTTACTCCAGTATTCTTCTTTGGCACCTCGAGCATGTCATCATGAGTCTCATTGGTGCTCTCACGTCGCTGATTGTCTTATTGACTCCAAATTGCCCAATATCGCCCCAAATCCCTGAAATGGACATAAACGCTCCGAAAGTCATATTATTCCAAATAATAGCGTAAAAGCATATGAAATATGTAAATTAGTAATCATTTTAACGTGTAATCATTTATATAAAATGTGGAATATAATGACACATCACCAAGTCATCCAATTCAAATGAGACTTCTTGTGCCACTTTATTGCCTTTCACATCACCATTTTGTTAATCTTGAAGATCTCTTGATAGCGTAGTAGCCTTATCAAACATAACATCCATACTACACAATTTCTTCCTATTGACCGGATCCCAAAGCTTGTACCCCTTCACTCCATTTTCAAAACCAAGGAAAATGCATTTATGTGACTTAGCATCAAGCTTTGATCTTTCATCATGCAAAACATGTGTGTATGACTGGCACATGAACATATTTAGAAGATTGTAATCTATTTCCTTGCCACTCCACACCTATTCGGCCACCTTGAGGTTAAGAGCCTTTGAAGGCGATCTATTCACTACATAGCAAGCATGATTAACAGCCTCTGTCGAAAAAGACTTTGGTATCCCTGTATGAAGCCTCATGCATCTAGTCCTTTCTATGAGAATTCTATTCATTCTCTTGGCCACGCCATTTTGTTGAGGATTCTTTGATATGGTGATATGCCTTTTGATCCCTTCATCCTTGCAAAATCATGGAAACTTTCTATCTCGATATTCTCCCCCATTATCTCTTCTCAAGCACTTTATCTTTCTTCCAGTTTGGTTTTCAACCTTCGCCTTCCACTCATTGAACTTGGAGAAGACCTCGGACTTGTGCTTCATGAAATAAACCCAAACTTTCCTTGAGAAATCATCAATAAATGTCACAAAATAGGAAGCTCCATCTTTTGACATAACCGGACTCGGCCGCCACACATCGGAGTGTATGTAGTCAAGAACGCCTTTTCTTTGGCATTCTTTCTTTGTGGTATTGAAGGACACATTCCTTTGTTTGCCCATCAAACAAAATTTGCATAGATCGAGCTTGCATGTCTTCAATCCCTTCAACAAATTCCGCTTGTGAAGTTCGCGCATGCCCTTCTCGCTCATCTGTCCCAACCTATATGCCACAACTTACATTCATCACAATCATTCTTTTTCTCCATTATAGAGATTGGGGCTCCACCCAAAATAGTGCCTCCCATGAGTTTGTAAAGATTGTTGGCCACTCGTTTACCCTTCATTAGTACCAATACACCTTTAGACACCTTAAGAATAGCATCCTTTTCCTTGAAAGTTCATCCCTTAGCCTCAAGCATGCCCAAAGAAATTAAGTTCTTCTTGAGTGCCGACAAATGTCTAACTCCTCCCAATGTACGGACCACACCATCATGCATCTTGATTTTTATGATCCATGTTCCAATTATCTTACACTATGAATCATTTCCCATCAACACCAAACCACCATCATAGGCCTCATAAGTGTTAAACGATTCACGATTTGGACACATATGATAAGAGCAACCGGAATCTAAAATTCACATATGGGAAGATAAGTTACCTTGAGAGACGGAGAGGAGATCCACTTCACTTTCGAAAGCAACACTGGCTGAATCCGCATTCTTTGACTTCTTTCCCACCTTTTGTGCTAATCACACTTTTCAATCTCTCTTGAAGTGCATTTTACTCTTGCAATAGAAGCATGCAACATTTTTCTTACTTCTTGATTTGGACCGGGAGTTGCATATCTTGCCTTTGACTCTTTCTTTGCTTCTTCCTCTATTACTCGATTCCCCTTTGACTAGGAGACCTTCCATATTGGAATCACCCTTGGAGGATCTTTTCCTTGCGACATTCGAGATTATATCTTGGGTCACCTCTTCAAACTTGAGAGTCTCTTTACCATACAATAGAGTAGTAACAAAGTGATCATAAAAGTCCGGAAGAGAACTCAACAACAAAAGTGACTTTTCTTCATCATCAATCTTCACATCTAATCTCAAGAGCTTGCAAATCATCCTATTGAAGATGTTCATGTGTTCCAACACAACCTTGTCTTCTTTCATCTTCAACCCATAGAGTTGCTTCTTCAAATGTAGCTTGTTTGATAAAGACTTTCCCATGTAAAGCTTCTCAAGCTTCTCCCATATATCTTTTGATGTTTCCTGTTCACTAACATTGTACAACACATCATCTAAGAGATACAATTGTATTGTGCTCACCGCCCTTTCATCTAGATCGGCCCATTCATCATCTTCGATTTTTTCTGGCTTCTTTGACTTTCCCAACAAAGCAACCTTAAATCCTTGTTGTATAAGAATATTTCTTACCCTTATTTGCCGTAACCCGAAGTTGATACGACCATCAAACTTTGTCCCCCTCAAACTTGACCCCTCCGGAAGTGGAAGTTCCCTTCAAGGCCATTTGTCAAACACCTTGTGTGCGCCAAATTTCCCGCAACTCAAAATCTAGAAATTGCCGAAATTTTTTCACATAAAATGCTCCAAATGAGTAGAAATAAGAATAACAATTGAACCCAAGCTCTGATACCAATTGTGAGGACCGCGGCTCCCTCTTGAGGTCGGCCCCGGATCGATGAGGACCGCGGCTCCCTCTTGAGGTCGGCCCCGGATCGATGAGATCGGCTCGGATGAATGTGCTCGGGCAATCTTGAGCTCGGTGGCAAACCACAAGATAAGATAGACCTCCACCACAATGTCAATTTGTGGATCTCACCGATCAACCAAGCACAATAATATACAAGACAAAAGAGAAAAAACAAACTGAGAACGAACCCTGGTCCACTGAGCTTATAAGATAGCAACACACAAGTAAGAAGAAGAAACAACACAATACATGTGGTTAGGCCATCTAACTTTTGGTTCATCATCTTGGGGGGATACATTAGCCGCCGGTGTGCGCAAATACGTACGGCGTACACAGAGATCGAGAGACTGGGGTGCGGTTGGTGGTGAGCTATGGAGGATGCACGCGAAGTCTTCACCCGATCTCTAGGTCAAGATGCGGCTGCTCCCCGCGTCAGCTGTGGGCCTGACATTATAAACTTGATTTAAACATCCTTTGGACTGGAGAATTGGGGAAGGTTGAACGATGAGTTGAGGACCGATGGCCATTAGCTCAGGCCAATAAGTCTTTATTATAATGGCTTTTTGTCCCCACGCACACAAAACAGGGTTGGTGAGCTGGGAAGATGGAGTGATGATGGGGAAGCTGCATGATTGAAGTTCCCATAACGTACAAAAGTCTGCGTTAGGTTAATTGTCACATGCAGAAGCCAAGTGGCATTCCGCTTGCTAACTCTTGCTAAACAACCTAAATGAGTTTTGCTAGGGCATTATTATCAGTTCCGGCCCGGTAAGGACCCACAACTTTGACCCGGCTTCCAGAAAGCCTTCACGTGCGGCCAACCGTCTCTCCATTAAAGACGACAGCTCAGCTAAACTTTAGACTTCTTCGTGAAGGCATTCAATGACCGACCATCAGCTCGTCATCAATGCCGACAGTTCAGGCCAAAGACAATAATGCACCATAAAACCCCAGACGTTACCCTCTTATAACATCCCGTCCATAAGTAATCTCTCGGACAATGAGAGATGAGACTTCTAAAAATCTCTTTTTCCTAACAATCTCCGGCCACATGCTCCTAAACCAAGATATGCTCCACCTAAACTTTACATTTCCTTCATAGTTCGGCGCAATAACTATCAGCTGGTCTTCCAATAGATCGGTCATAGTTACTACGAGCCTCCTTGAGTCGCAAGCTGACTTGAGGATCGGAGGGGATCAGGTCGGAACCCAAATCCAACCCTCACTAATGAACTCTTTACGTTGCAGGAAGCTGAAGGTAGCCCAAAAACAGTCCGAACCAAAGCTCAAATAAATCGGAACTCAAGAAGATAGCTCGGACTTGGCTCCAATAGCTAGGATCAAGGCCAGCTCGGCCCAACGTTAGCTCGCCCAGGGTCCAATCAGCCGCCAACTATGCCAGCTGCTGTAACCACACCATCATCCAAACATCAGGGGTGAGAAAACACACGTAAACAATTGACACCATCTGTGTGAACGAGTTAATATCAACGTCTTAGCAACACTAACGATGACTCGACCCACCAAGCAAGTACTTGAAAGGCCAATTACCGTATGGATGACAAATGCTACGCTGCACCCCATGGACCCAAGGTCTTCTGCTCATGGAATGCTCGAGTGGTAATTATCATCTACATTAATCCTGACATTGTCCGTTCTCACGTGCGAGCATTCATGCATCGATTTGTTACGGATTAAACTTGTTTATTTGCATTAATATTATACCAATACTTGTAATTAGGATGCATGAGAGTATCTGATGAAAAAGAAGCAATTGTTGTGAGTGAGTGAGGCCTTTGGCCTCCCCACCACTTATCCCTCCATTACTCCCCACTCTTTTGGAATAATGGGGACTTTTGGCTTCATGTCTCTTCATATTCCCTATGTGATTTATAAATATAGAACCATGGCAATGTACCATGGTTACTCTTTTCTCTACATATCTTAACACGTTATCAGCACTTCAGCTCTCAATTCTTTGAGCTTTTTCTCCCGTATCCCCTCAAATTTAACCCCTACGCACGAAGGAATCTATTGTTGCGGCGATTCAGTTTGCGGCATACCGTTGTGGCGTACCGTTGCGGCGATCTTTTAGGCGTATCGGGAGCGGGGATTTCGATCTACGGATTTTTTATTACGATCGTCCCTAGATCTTTGATCTAGAGGCCATTCCTCTCATGTGAAGATGGTTTGATGTTGGTCTCCATTGACGTTGAGATTGGCTTGCAATTGATCATACCATGCTTGAGTCGCTGATCTTCTGCATAATTTTGTTAATAGAAAAACAAATCTGCTCCTTGTCAACCGACCTCAAGACCAAGAAAGTGTTTAAGCTCTCCAAGCTCCTTCATTTGAAACCAAATCAAGAGATTCTTCCTTGTCATTCGTATTTCACCATTGTCATCTGCAGTAATGATCGACACTACTGGAAAATTGGACATTAGCCACGGACAAATCCGTGGCTAATACCCCAAAATCAGTGGCTAATACCCAATAGCCACGGATTTTAATAAATTCTGTGGCTATTGTTCCGTAGGGGAAAGTGGCATTACAAATGCTAAAAATCCGTGGCAAATGGAAGAAATTCCGTGGCGGAAAAGTTAGCCACGGAACTATAGCCACGGAAATTCTGTGGCAATTGTTCCACCTATTGCCACGGAAAATCAGTGGCAACCCTATATTTTCCACGGACACGTTCAAAAAAACTTTCCATGGTAAACCTCATTAGCCATGGATATTACGTGGCTACTGTTCCAACTATTGCCACAAAAATTCCGTGGCAAAAGTTTATTTGCTACGGAAAAGTTCAAAAAAATTTCCATGGTAAACTGTATTAGCCACAGATATTCCATGGCTATTGTTCCAATTATTACCACGGAAATTCTGTGGCAAAAATATATTCGTTACGGATGTTATCCGAAAACTTTTCCGTGGCAAACCTACATTAGCCACGGATTTGCCGTGGCAAGATTGTTTTATTTGCCACGGATTCTCTGTGGCGAAAAGGTTTCCGCGACGGTATTAGCAACGGACAGTCCCTGGCTAATGTGTTTATTTATTTTTTAAAAAAACCAAAAATTTTAAAAATTCATTTACAATCAAAAATCCCATATATAAACAACAAAATAGAAACATCGATGTATAATCAAAATTCCCATATATAAACAATATCAACAAATCCAATTAAAAAATTCTCATCCATCAACAAATTCCATGAAACTATATAAATACAAACTTTCCACATACATCAACATACCTCAATAGAAAAGTTTTCCACATACAAAAGTTTTCCATTAACATAACGGCCCATTGGCCCACTTAATACAAAAAGTTTCCACACGTCAACATAATGGCCTCTTGGCCCCCCTCAATACAAAAAGTTTCCACACATCAATATAACGGCCCCTAGGCCCCTTCAATACAAAATAAACTCTCAATCTCAACATAACAGCCCCTCGGCCCTCATCACTCCCACAAACACCAAGTAAAAACAATTAAACTCTCACCTCATATCTCCACCCTCCGGTCCTCCACCGGATCCGCCTTACGGACGCGATTCCTGAAACAAAAATTGAAAATAAATAAGTGGGCTTATGTTCTTAGTAAACACTGTAATGGTTTTTTTGTGTGGCTCTTATTCTTCTGAATAGCAAATGGATATAGACTGCCTACATTATTGAAGATGAGATATCATGGTAATGCCACAAGCTATGTTCTACGGTCACAGATACCCAAAAATAATATGTGAGAACAAAAATATGGCGTGTATGGATATTCCCAAAAAGTGACAAATACTAATGACAGATGATTGCATGTGTAGCTAAGCTTAAAATTAGAAAGGACTGCATTGCAAATTGTTGAAAAATACTTCATGAAAGTTAAATTTAAAATTGATATGGTACATGAGAACCCGTCCCAATTGGTTTGGCAATTTTCAGGTTTTTATTTAGAATTTGAATATGAAATCCTCACAAGGTCATGACTCAGGCATAACCGTATCCAAATCTGAAACTTGATAAATTTTTCTCAATCTTTATATAGGGAAGTGCATTTAAATTTAATGCACAACTGCTTTTCTTGGGCACTTCCAGTCTCATACATATTAGGCATTTGCAGAGAAACTATGACGATGCTGTCCAAATGTGGGTTGGCTGTAAAATTAAGGGACAAGTATGTGGCATCAGTGGTAGTTGCTGGCAATAAACCCCCAAATAGAAAATGATTCATAGAAGGTGAATTACAAGAGAGAGAATTTTCTTCCAGATGTTGCAAGTGGAGCCTAGTCACTGGGCTGACTGCTATTTTCCTTGGAATTTTTTATTTTTAGGAATGGAATATGACTGCCATTATCATATCAAATATGCTTGTAATGTGTTAGGTGATATTTTGACGTAAACAATTTTTATGCTTGCCGACGTTTTGTTATTGTCAAGTAAAAATTTATTTGCTTGCTTAAGGGATACTGGTTTCACTGAGACATGCTATGTTTGCCAAGGACATGTCATTGCTACACAGAATTTGCTCTGATGTCATAGGACATGCAACAGAATATGATGTGGCCGTATTTGTCTACTTGGCATAGAGTATTCTGATCTTTATTAAGAATGGTATGTGGAATTTACTTTCTTAAGAATGGTATGCAAAAGTATCAAAAATGTTCTTAAAGTACTACGAAAAAGTATCACTATATGTAGGAAACTGATATTTTGACAGGAAAATATAAGCATGACTTTGCACCAACAAGAAAATAATGTGAACACATGTCAAGGCCATGAACTGGGTTTAAGAACCACAAGCATAAGGAGAAGCCTAATTCCAATAAAAATTATAGACAATGCTGAAAAGGGCAGGTAGCAAATTTAATGGTAGTTATTAATATACTACACCTTTTACAATCACTGACACCCTAACAACCAGCTCTTTTCTTTTGATATGAGCTCCGATGTGTCAGACAGTGTCACTTTGGAAATAAAAGGTACCAAATTTCACCAATGAGAAAGAGTAAAATGAACATACCCATATTGCATATGTCCGTCCTCCTGTTGCTCACTAGCATTGTCATCCATATTATTTCTTGTATCTTCTATGGACATGCAGTTTCCATCAGATGACCTGCACGATGAAGTTGAAGACTGTAAACTGCTGTCCTGACCAATTAACCCAAGCAATTCTGTTGAGCGGATTGAGCCTTGATCATATACTGATTCAGTGTAATTAGACAAAGCCCTCATTTGATGTTTGAGTTTTCTTCTCAAGGTAACTATGAGATGAAACTACTAGACACCCTGCATTTTTAAACATCTTTAGCAGGTAGCTCTAGTCCAGAAAATCATATAGTCACCCGATCAAAGTAGACAACATCAAGAAATTCTTGATATCTTTTATACTGATGTAGACCCAATTCACATTAGCAAGAATAAAATACATGTAATGTTGAATAGCTCCAATCAGCACAATCCCATCATTCAAAAAAATTTACCTTTAGAACATAATCCGGCCCCCATTTTTCCTATTGCCTGCATCAATGTTGTTAGGTGGCCCGGTGTGTCTACCTACCTATTCCTATTTAGTTTAAAAACAAGAGTACAGATGACCCAAATCACCATGAGATTGTGTTAGATAAACCTGCAGAAACACTTTTATACCCCACAGCTAATGGGAAATTGTAGATGAGATGATTATCCAGGTTTCAAATGTACCGCATCAAGCCCAAATACTCATACACAGATGTCATCAGATTGAAGACCACATTAGTCTATTTTATTCTCGAATCAAAACAAGCATGTCAATTAAGTTTGGGAATGGCTGCTATTATAACTGAAAGAGGATAATATGGCTGTCTTACGATTCATACAGTTCTTCAGCTTTCATCATCGATATGATCTTCGCAGTGAAATTTGCCATTGCAGCCTGTTTCACAAAATCTTGAAGCATTGCTAAGAAAACAAATGAAGACCTGAAAAGTACTATGTGGTCATCATTACATATAGAATAGACATCAGCATATTTTGGGGCTGCCTCACACATGGTACCAATTCCTACGACAACAAGTCATTGGTTTTCGGTGGGCTCCCTTAATAAAAGTCCTTTAGTATTCCTCCACTTACTGAAATTCAATTAGAATAAATTAACCGCTTTGTAGTCTTTCAACTAAAAAGAACTACAACAACCATCCATAATATAAATAATGAAATTAATGAACAAAGTTATATTATTCATAGGAATACCTTTTCGAAAAGATTCAGACACTCGGTGTTGTCCACAAAATCAACATTGGTCCAGTCAATCCCATTCTGGGAATACTCATATAAACAAGAAACATAGATTAGAGAGCTATTTTTATAACAGAATACATCAAATAAATATCAACAGAAGAGAAGTACTATGCGGCTTATTAGAGTATATTATGTATTGAACTTCAATTTTCCGAACTGACAGTATAACCTTATGTGAAACCACCCAACGGGGAAAAGTTTCTGAACTCAAAAACAGACAAATTTATTACATTAGGTGCCCAGTTTGAAACTTAAAAATCTGCTTTTTCTAAATTAACTTTTGGATAGAATGCCTTCCAAACATATTTTAAGGATGGAGAAGTGATAGAACATTTTTTTGTCAACAAAAGGGCTGCAAATAGATTTCCCACTTGAAATATACAAGATTGTCCTCCTTGAACAATATACAATGCAATTGATTAGAGCTACATACAAAACACAAAAGAAAATAAGCCATTGGTTGTTTAATGATTGATGTGTTTCTACTTTCTACAAACTAAATAAGGAACGAGCATAATCATTGCTTTAGCAACGTACAAAGAATGTATGTTGAGTGAGACTGAGTTCAACAAATTTCTTACAGTTCTAGAGAAACAGACATGATTGTAACTTTAATATTGAAACAATGCGTTCTTAGAAATCCTAATCACATATTCTAGGATGTTCACCTCCTGTTCAAGTTTAAGCAAATGCCGATTGAAGTGTTGCTGCAATCTCTCATTTGCATAGTTTATGCAAAGTTGTTCAAAGCTGTTCCTCTACAGCAGTAGATGATGTAAGTTGGGGTTTAAACTTGATGAAACTTGAAGTGCACAAATGCAAAAGGCACAAGAAAAGGACCATACATTAAAAGATTCAAATCCATAGATATCCAATATACTAAGTGCTGTATTCAACTATTTACTCATGACATTTATCTTTTGTAATGGGTTAAACAAACTAAGAAACTAAGCACTTGCAAGGACTGATGAGCTCATTTCAAACAAGTTATAAATAGTATAAGCATGCAAAGAGTGGGGAAAAAGAAGATATTTTGGTTTCCATATGATTTAGTAATTTACTGTATATGTTTCACTTTAGACTGCATTCAGTTATCATCCAGTTTGTTTACCAACAATTTTAAACAAATAATGGTTAACAATGACCATGTCAGAACAAGTTATCGGGTTTCTGACACCTATTAATCCACCAATGGCAAACAAATGCTAGAGACAATTTATTCAAAATAGCCAAATTAAAACTCATGTATGCAACATATATGATAAAAATTCTTTTATCTAGGAAGAAATTACATGTTGCCTCATACTTGAAAATTCAGGATGACCAGCAACAATAACTGTTTTGAACATGCAAGGTGGTATGCCCTCATGCTTCTGAAATGAAGTAGATAAAAGAATTACTCATATGTGAAATAATGAAATCAGTTTGCAGGATTTGAAAAAAATGTTCACAGTTTCTAAATATTTTCAAATTCATATAAAGTAGCATTTATAAAATAGTAGTGATGCTCAATAGACTCAATTAATTAGCATTTTCAAATCCATACGCATATCTTTTAAGAATAGAACCCAAAATAATAGCATTGATGCTCAATAAAATAATTTGTTTCTCCCATTCTTTGACAGGAGCGAAACATTAATCAATATTTTCCAAGAGCAATAGAACAAAAGGTGGCCTTCAAAAAAGAAAAGAGAAAACAAAATCCTTACCCTCCTGCTTCATGCCCAAAGATCCGAGGAAACACTGGATTCTGGCCCTGAAAAATCCAACAACAACACAATTTTAATAACCAACATGTATTTTTCAGAAAATTGTAACTTTAAAAAAAGGCAACAAAGTGTAATAATTAGAAATTTTTACATACCTTAGCTTCCCAAAAGTAGACATCAGTGTGGCAGAGTGAAGTGGCGAGGATCTTCAGCCCAACGTCGTTGGCCTGCGGCGGCGCCACCTCCACCTCTTCGATCACCAGCGGCTACCCAGCCTCCCTTGCCACCGCATCTGATTTTTGATCAGAGCAAACAACATATCAACTAATTAATTAAAAAAGATTTGAAATATACATGGAAAGACCAAAAAACTTCACAGACATCACTTGACTTGAAACCAATTACAGAAAACAAATGCTCACATAAGAAACGCATGAAACATCAAAATTGAAATTTACACACAGCAAAAGAAAATTGAGCACGCATCAAACATGAGAAGATGTACACACTAAACGGCAACGAAAACCAAAATTATTGCACCAGATCTAATACGACGGCCCCAGATACAGGACAAATAAAGCAGAACCCACGCCGCAAACCCTGAAATTGATGAGAAAAGAGGGGGGCGGGGGGGGGAAACAGCGATACCTTTTGATCGATCGGAAGGAGTCGACGTTCGCCGGTCGCCGTTCGTCGATAATCGCTTGAGAAGAGGCGCCGCGACCGAGAGTGGATGAAAAAAATAGGCGCTTAACCCTAATTTTCGATGAAATAGGCAATGAAAAAATAGGCGCGTAGAAATGAAGCAGCGCCCGCTCTTTTGTGTGGAATTGTTAGTGCGCGTAGAAATTAGGCAGCGCCTGCTCTTTTTTTTGGGGAAATTCTTAGTTTATCTATTAGGATCGGTTTGACAAATATATATCTCCCAATTCGGTTTTTGTGGCAATTATGTAATTGCCACGTACAATTCATGGCTGTTTATCAATATTTACCACAGAAATTTTCATGGTAAATTGATTTTCGTTACGGCTTATCGAGTTGATGATGCTTCCGTGACAATTACGCATCTGCCAAGACAATTCCGTGGCTAAAGAATTAACTGCCACAGAAAAATCGCCACAGAACATTTCGCGGCTAATGTTTCTACAGTTGCCACGGATTTCAGTCCGTGGCGGATGTTCCGAGGCTGTTACTCAGTTTTCTAGTAGTGCGAGTCATCCACATGTATACCAGAACTGCCTTTTGCCACCCTGTTTCTTGGCAAATAGGTTGGAATCTACAGGAGCAACATAGTTTCCACTTGGCAAATAGGTTGGAATTTACAGCCCATGGGCCTGCAGCCCAAAACTGAATAATAAATTAATTTGGCTGTTTATCGGGCCAGAAGCCCAGTTAATAACATTGACAATTAAAATGAGTATTATTTTGCTAACGGGCTTGCAGCCCGCATCTTGCCCCCTTGCCACTTACCAGCAAGGCCAAAATTAAATAGATTTATATCCCTGATATTCAGGACTTGCGGATTTTGTTATTTTATCTGCTTCTTTTTAATTATTAATCTCTTTAGCATTGGATAAATCATTAATTTAAGTTAAATTGGTTAAACGGATCTTGAGACCGCTCTGTCTTTAGTTAACTAACCTAAAGATGAATGACGTTTCCCTGTGGTCCAACTAATCCTTTTAACTTAAATAAAATTGTTTTATCTAATATTTGGGCTTGATGATTTTTGAATGTCTGTGATATTACGCAATTATTATTTGCATGTTGCATATATAACTGCGTGGATGTTTAAATAAGTCAAAATGCGATTTTTGGGATCGGCTAGTTTTTGATACCCTTTTTATTATATTCCTTCTATTTGTAATTTCTTTTTCTTTTCTGAGAGAAATTTGTAGTGAGGAATTTATGTATAATGCCAAAGACCGGTGGTACTATCGATGAAGATGGAGGAGATTGCATATATCTGGGACCCAAATAGGGTTTTCCAAATTGTATTTTTCTTTTTCTTCTTTATGGACTGTAATATGAACTTTGGACATTTTATATTTTGGGTATCTGGCCGATCCCCGCATTTTTCCTTATTTTATTTCTTTTAAACATGATGTTTAATTATTAATACATGCTTATTTAAATTGCATAGATTAAAATGGCAAAATTGGCAAGCGTCGATTTCGAAGTTCTTGATGCAGCGGGAAAAAACTATCTTAGCTGGCGAGTGGACCTGAAGTTCCACTTGCATTCGATGGCACTTCTCTATTTTGGCCCCCACAGTGGCCGAGACACCTGCTAGCAATGCCCCTGAAGAGGCACAACCATCTAGAAGTTCTCCAACCGTTGTCTCCGACATAGATAAGGCGAAAGTCATTATCTATATCAGGAGACACATAGATCAGATCTTAAAGGCCGAATACTTAACGGTGGAAGACCCGTTGGAGTTGTGGCAAGTGCTGGAGGCATGTTATAAACATCAAATCGATGTAATTTTACCACGTGCCAGATGAGTGGGAAAACCTCAGACTTCAGGACTATACGTCCGTTGCTGAGTATAACTCTGCACTTCATAATATCACCTCACGCCTGAAGTTGTGCGGTGAAGAAGTGAATGAGCATCGCATGTTGGAAAAGACATTTACCTCGTTTCACGAGAAAAATGCAATCCTCATACAACAATATCGTGAACGTAACTTCACGAAGTTCTCTAATCTGATCTCTTGCCTTCTTAGAGCAGAGCAGAATAGAGATTTACTGCTTGCCACTCATAATTTGCGCCATGCTGGTACTGCCCCTATCCCTGAAGCCCACCATGTTTCTCCCCAGAAGTGGGAAAATAAGAAGAAGGCTAGAAAGAACAAATGGAAAGTTGTAATGAAGCCAGCAAGAGGAGCACCACCCCAGACCAATAACAACAACAGTGGGAAGAAAAATTTCACATGGAATAATAAGAACACTTGTCCAGTGTCAATTCCAAAGAAGAACTGGGAGGACATATGCTATAGATGTGGCATGACTGGACATTGGTTCAGAAACTGTCACACTCCTCGCCACCTCCAAGACCTGTATCAGGCGAGCCTGAAGCCTCCCCTTGAAACAAACCTGGCAGATATTCAAGCTCTGGCCAAGTTCACTGCACAAGACTTCGAGAATGACGATCTGCTCGATTGACCCCTATCTTTATATCTATGCATTTAAATCTATATAGCTTCATCTGTAGTTTGCTTTGAATGAACTTTATTTTGAATTACTCAAATAAATTTCCACTTTGCATTAATATAGATGAAATGTGATATATTGTGGACAGTGCATCTATGCACTGGTAAAGCATTTAAATTGCTCCCCACATACAACGAAACTAAAAGATGCATTTGTCTCTCCTAATTCATAGAGTAATCTCCCAAGTTTCAAGTATATTTCGTTTAAACAAACATAACTTGGAAACTGTGGATAATAAAGTGTGAATATCTTTATGTAACTCGTCAAGAGGATGGCCAGAAGACCATCTATGCACGATTTCATTTGGACCACGTCGGGTCCCTATCACTACAGATATTCATCCTATATAAAGCCAACTTTACTGAGCACCAGAAGTGCCTTTCATTGCCAGAGTTTTCAACTCTGGCATAATAGACTTGGTCAACCTGGATCAGCGATGATCGACGCATCATCAAATGAATCCTTTGGAGAACCTGAAGATTCTTCAAAAGGTTGAGTTTCCTTGTCCCCTTTGTCATAAGGGAAAACTTATAGAGAGACCTTCCCTCCTGAAAGTGGGATTAGAGTCGCATGGCTTCATTGAGAGAATACATAGTGACCTTTGCGGGCCTATTCACCCCGCAAGTGGCCCATTTCAGTACTTCAATGTACTGATAGATGCATCTAATAGATGGTCTTATGTATGCCTTTTTGTTCACCCGCAACCTAGCTTTCTCAAAAGCTGATAATATGGGTGAATTCACTACACAGGTCTTTCAAGACTACTGCCAAGCAACTGGCATTGAAATTGAACATCATGTAGCATGTTTATACTCAGAATGGGTTATCAAGAGTCTCTGATAAAAGACTCCAATGGATTTCACGTCCATTGTTAAATCCCAGTTGCATGTGGATTTTTAGGGATACTGCATTCCGCATCGCTTATCACGATACGGCCCTCTTATGGCCATATCTTATTGCTGATGCCGCTTGCTTATGGTTCACCACCAAACATATCTTATTTGAGAGTGTTTAGATGTGCTAATATATGTCCCCA
The DNA here is from genome assembly GCA_030789695.1 of Scilla litardierei. Taxonomy (NCBI): domain Eukaryota; kingdom Viridiplantae; phylum Streptophyta; class Magnoliopsida; order Asparagales; family Asparagaceae; genus Scilla; species Scilla litardierei. The sequence goes on from CM061141.1 coordinate 255,549,310, forward strand.
TATCACCACGTCTTGATATCTGTGATTTTGATGAGCAAAGTCTCATTATAATAGGCACGCAATCTACAGAAGCCTAAATCTTCTGAGACCATATCATGGGACACAGAAGTCCTAATCTCGTTATGATCCGCATACTATTATTGTGTGAAGATGAGATCCAGAAGATCCTTCACATTCAGACTAAAGTATATCAATTGGCGGATAAATTCACGGACAACCATAAGATTGTTCGTTCACACGTCCATGCTGCCAACACGCCAGCTAGGATTGACATCCCCATAAATGGATGCAATCCACCGGCAGCAGAATTGGATATACCTCAATTGAAAAGAGGTCGCCCGCCAGGTTCAAAAGATAAAGTTCCTCGAAAGAGGAAGATTCATGGTGATATTAAAATGACCCCTCCACAGGATGCTGAGCTCAGACCAGCAACCTCTCCCCTCCGATTTCCCCTGCAGAGAAAACAATAGGAGAAATATAATTATATTACGTACGTATTGGAGAGGTACCGGACAAACACAGCACAGTCGTCGTTGACGATTTTGTTTTTGATATTGCCGTTCACGTCGTTGAATAAGACGATGACGTTCAACCCACTTTTCTATAGCGTAAACGCATAGATTGGCCAAAGTGGGACGAGGCAATAAGAGTAGAGCTGGACTCACTCTTGAAAAAGCAAAGTCTTTGGACCAGTAGTCCCAACACCTGAATGTGTAAAACCTGTGGAATATAAGTTGGGTTTTCATAAGAATAAGAAATGAAGGAAATGTGACCATTTTCCTATTTTCATACTAAGACTAAACGTCTCTAGAAAAGCCAAGAAATGCAGCTCATGGACGTTGTGACTGCATATCTATACGGCTATATAGATATAGAGATCTATATGAAACTTCCAGAATGGTATACTCTAACCCCAGAGATGAAAGAGAGACGTATGAACGTATCCTCTATAAAGGCTTCAAAGATCATTATATGATCTTACGCAATCAAGAAAAAAGTGGTATAACAGATTTAGCAAATTACTTGCTGAACAAGGATTCCCTAAATAATGAAACCTCCCATGTATCTTTAACAAAAGAACAAGGACATGATTTGTATTAGTCGCCTTCTATGTAGACGATTTAAATCTAATAGGATCTCCTGCAGAGACCATAGATATATCTGATAGCCTTAAGCATACCTTCGAAATGAAATACCTAGGCAAAACAAGGTATTATCTCGGCTTACAGATTAAAACCTTCGTGGTGAAATCCTTTTATACCTATCATATTCTTCATACACCAGGAGTTTATGAAGAAAGATGTCCATTTGCAATATATTAAAATGGATACTTATTTATGACGCCTTCCCGTCGCTGGAAGAGGGGGAGGACACCCTAGGTCCTGAAGAACCTAGTCCTAGTATACTAGTTACACTCCTTTATCTGGCCAACTGCACGTGTCTCTAATAGAACGTCTACAGTAAAGCTGTTAGCCAGATACAGTGCTGCCCTGGAGAGCACCACTGGACCAAGGGTAAGCTGCTTCTACGCAACTTCCAAGGGTCAAGGATCAGCATCCAAGGAATAAATATCGCATATGCTGTTTTACAGACCATCTCAATGACTAAGCACAAATGGCCGGCCACCTCTTAAAGATCTACGCATCATCCTCCAAAAGTCTACATCTTCTGAGAAGATCATCATCCAAAAAGCATATCTAGAATACGCTCATCCAGGTCCAGCAGTACCTTGCAGACACGATGTAAACTGAGTAAAAGAATACATATGTGGAGTTATCTACCAAACTTTGAAGAGCGTATCACTCCTGAGCGTCACTGTTTTCCAGTAGCCGCTAGATATGAGTGAAACTTGTATAGATAAGTGATGATTGTATTTGCTTTCAGAAGATGATGGGTGTATAGACGAATAGGAAATGATTGTATAGATACTAGGAGATCTGCAAGCCTGAAGCTTGTACAGATCAGGGGGAGTTGACAGTAGAGTTGTACTCTTTTTCCCTTAGCTATGGGGTTTTCCGTTGGGTTTTCCATAGCCAAAGGTTTTAATGAGGCAACCTCATTTCACTCTGGACCCTGAAGTATCCACCTCTAATGAAAGCTGAAAGAACTACAAGCATAAGGCTTGTACAGATCAGGGGGAATAACATGTGGGTTGCACTCTTTTTCCTTAAGCTGTTGGTTTTTTCCCACTGGGTTTTCCACAGCTAAGGTTTTAAAGAGGCAAACACGACTACTCTGGATCCAAAAGTATCTACCCCCTTAGCTTTATACGCTAAGACCAGAGTAATGGATGGATAAGGGGGAGTGTTGTGAGTGAGGGAGGCCTTTGGCCTCCCCACCACTTATCCCTCCATTACTCCCCACTCTTTTGGAGTAATGAGGACTTTTGGCTTCATGTCTCTTCATATTCCCTATGTGATTTATAAATATAGAACCATGGAAATGTGCCATGGTTACCTTTTCTCTACATATCCTAATAGCAATTATATTTAGATAGTTTCCTGCCTTTTCACAATTGACGATCATTATTTGGAGATGATCTTCTAGGAAGGTGAATTAACCTATATAAAGGTTTTCATTTTACAGCAGATGAATCTTTGTTCTTGTTAATGAAATGCAATAGTTTATATCTCTCCACATTTGATGTTTAACATAGAGTCCTCGCATTCTAAATTTAATGAAACAGAAATATTAACGAATATGAATTAGCATCTAAACACCTATGCATGACTGGGGGCCACTAATGGGCTGATCGGCTATACGACTGGGGGACACTCCTTCGTGGTCTGATCTAGATATACTACCGGTGATTACTACCAAAACAACTTGCGGGCTGATCTAGCTATACGATCAGGGGGGCAACTCCCTCCCTGGCCGACCTGGCTATACGACCAGTGATTACTATCTAAAGACCTCGCGAGCTGATCTGGCTATATGATCAAGGGGCCACTCCCTCGCGGGCCAATCTAGATATACGATTAGGATCGCTCTCAGCCAACCTCGCATCGACTGTCGATTTCCAGGTAATGCATGCCATATCGCCCAACCCGAACCGCCATGACGGTTAAGCTCGGGAGATAGGGACCATTGGTATAGCATTATTATCAGCTTCGGCCCAGTAAGGCCCACAGCTTCGACCTAGCTTCCAAAAAGCCCTCACATGCGGCCAACTGTCTCTTCGTTAAAGGTGATAGCTTAGCGATCGTTAGGCTTCTTCATGAAGGTATTCAATGACCGACTGTTAGCAAGTCATCAATGCTGACAGTTTAGGCCAATGGCAATAATGCACCATAAAAGCTTGGACGTTACCCTCTAACGTCACGCCTATAAGTAATCTCTCGGACAATGAGAGAGGTGCAGGATCTAAATAGGGCCTAGAGGGTGGGTGAATATGCCGATGACCAAATTATCGCTAGATAAAAATATTTAAGTCTAATTAAAAAAAATAAGTAGAAACAATAGTAAAGCAGATAACACAACAACCAGCGCAAGCAGATGACACTGAAGATTTACGTGGTTCGGTCTCCCAAGACCTACATCCACCCCGGAACAACATCACTAAAAATTGTTTTTTAAGCAGTTACAGTCACACAAGATTAGAGCCCCAACTCTAACCACTCTGACTAACCCTAGCTCACCAAAGTCCAAAAGGACAACAATACTATGATGCTCTCCCAATCGGATATGGCCCAACCACTCGGATTACCCAAAACAGTTTAGCGGAAGAAAGTGTAAAACCCAAAAACCAACGACAAATACAACAACGTATTCACAATAATATAAGATCAAGAGTTTAGAAAGCTCATTTGTACAGATCCCTCTGGTGTTCGTCTTTCAGCATGTCAGTAGCTCCCAAACGCTTCTTTCGGAATGTCCATCGGAGTTCTGTAGAGGAAGTAATCGCTGTCCCCGTGAGAGTAGTCGGTATAAGCTCCTAGATCAACGTGATGCCATTTGATGCACATGAGGAACTGGCTGCCCAACTTGGTGTCAGTACGTCGGGGATGAAGTCACGGTCGTAACGCCGCAAACGGTGCTCAATTTGGATATCTAGAACTCCGCTTATTGATGAAAATGTGAAGAGTGTACATGGGTATATATAGGGAATCAGCTTAATGGGTCTGGTGTTGAGTATTGGACTCTCCACCTTGATTTTGATGATGATCAAACACAAATCATTGTGACTAACTCTTGTGTTTGCAGTTATCTGAAAAGTCACCAATTAGATTCAAGAAGATCAAAAGTGACTACATGTGTTGATTCAAGTGGAGAACTTGGTAGATCAACAAAGGTGAAGCATTGGCTTGAAGAACTCAAAGACTACTTCAAACCTCAAGCCAATGGCATCAACAAATGAATGGAGATTCAATCCAAAGAGAAGATAGGAATGGATGAGTCAAAAGCTTCGAAGACTATGACATTCAAGTCATTCAACTAAAAGACTCAAGAACATGAAGATTTATGGAGATCATCGCCAAATTAATTTGTTCATCTCAAGCGACGTCCTACGACTTTCTCAGAACGCGTGATCGTTGTGCTTGGAGCTTCGTTGAAGCTCAAGGAGTTTTTCATGAAGTCTAGGGATTCAGATTCTCCATGTTGAAGCTTTGAAGACGGTTTGTCGTGTTTACTTTTATGTCTTATAGCTTCGGTTTAGTAGAATGTTAAGCCTTGAGTAGTACTTGCCTAGAAATCTTCATTTCTATCATATCGTATCTCTAGGATTGCCTTAGAAGTCATTAGAAACTTTCCCGTAGCTTATTGCTTCATTTCTCGGCTTCGTATGCATCTTAGTTGGTTCAAGTAGAAGAACCAACCGACTAGATGACGATCTAATCGGTTGGAAATTCTTCTTGAACCGACTAGACATCATTGCTAACTCAGCCCATTCACTGTTGACCAGTTAGTTGGTTCAAGAAGGATGGTTAATGCATTAAAAGCCAATCTAGTCGGTTGATGATCCTTCTTAGACCGACTAGTTTCAAATCTAGTCGGTCCAAGAAGGTTCACTGACCGACTAGTTGTCAATCTAGTCGGTTGATGATCCTTCTTAGACCGACTAGTTCTTACCCAGATTTCACAATCTTCTCTGTTAACCATCTAGTCGGTCCAAGAAGGTTCACTGACCGACTAGTTGTCAATCTAGTCGGTTGATGACCCTTCTTAGACCGATTAAGCAGCTTCAGAAATAGATCCGTTGGGCATTTAATGCCACGAATTTTGTGACCGTTTTCTCTCTTCCCTATATAAGTTTGAGTGCTTCTAACCAGGGATCCAAGGCTGAAATTAGAGACATTTTCACACCTTTGAGAAGAGCCATACACTCGCATTTCTAAGCTCTCTCATCTCACAAGAATCTCTCCCTCACTCTTTGAGCACTAATTTCCTCAAGAGAGATTCTCATTCTTTGTGAGCTAATCAAGCTAAGAGCTTGAAACCAAGTCACCAACTCCTCCCTAGCCATCTATTGCTGCTCATCTTGGTGGAGCTAGGGTTTGATGATCTCATCTTCCTCAAAATCCATTCTTGCCCTAAATTGGTGAGTATTTCTCAAGGCATAGGATTTTGTGTTAAGAAGCTATTTATTTCATCTTCAATACATTTATATTGTTGTTTACTCTCAGTTGATGAGAGTGTTGGCTTGATCCCAAGTTGTGGGAGTCAAGATTTAGTTTTGCTCTCGGTTTGTGAGAGTTTGCCTAAATCCCAAGTTGTGGGATTTAGGGTTTTGCGTGTTCCCGAGTTGTGGGATACACGGACATCGATTGTAGGTCGATTGCACTTGTGGGGTTTCCGCAAGTGGGCTAAAGGAAATCTCTAGCGGTTTGCTAGAGTATCCGGAGGGTATCCGGGTGTTGCTGGAGTAGGGCACCGGTAACAAGTCGGGAAGACTTGGGTGGCACCGAACCAGGGTAGATTGCTTGTTTGCATTGCTTTCTTACTTGGGTTGTTGTTCATTTATTACATTCCGCATTTGTTGGTTAAGTAGGGTTTTATTTGGCGTAAATTCCTTATAATTCTATAAAACACTATTCACCCCCCTCTAGTGTTTGTTCCTCATAGCACAGGGTCACTACATCTGGCACTGTTTGAAAGAATCCGCACGAGGCGGCTTCACAGGTCAAACCCGCTTTAAATGCGCCACCCGCAAAATCGGCCTGTCGGCAGCCGTTCAATCGCGAATGAGCGGTCGAGATTTGCCAACGTCGCCCGCGTCTGCGCCCGCCTTTGTCGACCTGGACCCACAGCCGCCGCCCGCCTTCGCTGACTCGAGTCGGTAGCTCCCCGACCGTTGGATGAAGATCCGACGGCTACGATTCAACCACGTCGACAGCGGCTGAGTGCGAGATACGGCGCCGCCAATTGCACAGTACCGTATGTGTAATTTGCTGAGTATTTTCACTGTATTATTGAGTATTTGGCCTCCAAATAATTCCGTAAAATTCTGAAAAAATTCTCAAAAATCCCAGAGCCCCATATTTACATGTTAGAATTGTTTCACCTCATTTCACCACTTGTAGAAAAATTTCCCTCTTTGTATATTCTGTATTCTTCGTATTTCCCCGTATTTTGGCTTCAAACAATTTCCATAATTCCTGAGAAAATTCCCATGATGTTTATAGCCTATGATTAACTCTAGGCTAGAGTTTCATAGCTATACGTCATTGTTTGAGCAGCTTTCGTAAATCCAAATGTAGAGTTTCATAGCTATTCTTCTGGAAGTAGATCTCTTCTCCATGGGACGTGCGCCAGTCTTGGAAATTTACAATTTAATCCCCATTACAATTTCTCTCAAAAGAAATAAAAAAATGCGTGGAAAATAAATGGTGACAAATTGCCGATCCAAAATCACAACAGAATATCAACATTCGTGGCAGAAACATCAACAATGCAGCAGGCATTTGTTTATTCATCACCGGCATGCAGTAATATTAATCGCAAATAAATTCATGGTACGGGCAATGAAAATATGCAACATCAAATGCATTTTAAAGGAATAAAATATTTATGTTTAATAATTAATTGGACCACGTGGAAACGACATTACACGTTAGGTTAGTTGACAATGACAGAGCGGTCTCAGGATCCTCATAATTATTAAACATGAAAAAAATTATCTAATCCAATATTAACAAATGCCTAGATGATGAATTACACATAGAATGGGCCTAAATTAATTTGAAAAATGGATCAAAAATTTACTGTAAGCCCCTCATTAATTTCGTAATAGCCCTTTGTTTAAAAAAATTTGGAATACCCCTAATTAGGGTATTGCAGCGACAGGCCGCAGGCGAGGCGCGCGGGCGGTAATTAGGGTTTTGCAGCGACAGTCCGCAGGCAGGGCGCGCGCGCGGCAGGGCGCATGGGGGGTGAGCGGCTGCAGGCCGCAAGCAGACAGCGCGCGCTGGGAGGCGGCGACGGGCGGCAGGCGGGTGCACGTGCGGGCGGCGACGGGCCGCGCGGCGGGCGCGCGGCGTGCGGCGACTGGCCGCACGAGGGCGCGCGGGCGGGGAGGGGGCGCCAATCTCTCTAGATCCATATATTTCAGAGGAAAAATCGGATTTTTATTGTAAAAATACAATTTTTAATCTTTGAATCAAGTTCTTTATCATAAAAATTTGATTTTTAATGCTTAAACATTGAATTTTGGTCCAAAAATGATTTAAAAGCTGTTTTTAATTTAGATCTATGTTTTAAAAATAGTATTTTTCTTAAAGATCTAAGCAGAAAAAGAGATTTCTACTAGATCTAATAGAAAATAACACAGATTCATTATTATCATCATGTGCATGAAATATCAGATTTAAGGAATAAAGATGATTACCTCTAGATCTTACCCTCCTGATCTAGCGAAGTTTGGAGAAGAAATCACAATCTGTGTCCTCGCAATTCGTCCGTCGGCAGAGGTTCGGCTCTGCTGATGAGCGTGCTGATAATGCGTTATGAAGGTGACGGCTGCTGATCTTGTAGCCCTATATTTATAGTAAAAAAGTTACATAATGGGTGAATACCCTAAACACAAGTGTGCTCCATATGTGCCTACAAAAGCCCATTCATAACGTATTAATAATTATGGTAAGTGGCAACTAAAGATTTTTTTATAGTTACAGTTGACGTCACCATCAAGCACTGGGTGAAACAAAAAATTTGAATATGTTGTAATTTTTTCTCCACTCAACGAGAGGCCACCGCATCAGATAAAATAAACAACTACTACTCTGTGCTCAAAGTCCATGAAATAAATGATTGCTTATTCCATCCAAAAAGTGAAATATTTTGCCAAATTACTTTTAAAAGATGGTTTCCCTACATACTTTATATCTATGCCTACACAAGAGACGAGATAAGCATACGAGCCCCCCCACGCTTGCATTAACGCAATAGGTCCCAACTCAGATTCCTCTTAAAATTTCTAAAAGACGTGGGGGTTTTGTTTTTGGCCGGGGGGCGGGGCGGGAAACTATAGTTATAAAATCGGTTCAGTCTGTAATCCCCAAGAAGTTACTGTAGAATAAAATGAGCAACTGGTTAGCAACAATGCAAGACGTTAAATCAATCAAGCCGGCGGTTAAATAACCAAGCAATTTGAATCCAGCCATAAAATTTGCAAGCTTGCAATGGAAACACGGGGTGAAAACCCACACACACACAAAAGATGCACTTCTTAGATATCGAAACGAGCAGTAATCACTTCGAAAATTTGCAAGCATACTTAGACTGGCCCCAGAAATCAATTTCTTCGAATAATAAGGAGAGAAATTGTAGAAGCAATACAGACGCGGGTCGCAGAAGCGAAATCAAAATCAGATTTATTGAATACTAATCCATGGGTCAATTTCATGGAAGACAAAAACCAACCAAGTTCACCAAACTGCGAATAATATTATAATTCACGCGCAGTGATCGTTACAGGAGCAATAATGGCGGATCCTCTGGCGGAAGATGCCTAGCCATTGGAGAGCCATTGTAAGTAAAATGTAACGTTAGCAGATGAAAATCAAAGCTCAAAACATTCGTTCAAGAGTCGGAATGGTGGCAATCAGCAAAACTCTGCAGCAAATTAAGTGCCTCCTAAATTTTATGACGTGGTAAGACTCCATATCAACCCGATTTCCTGCTGGGAACCAGTGCCTAATGTTACTGAACATAATGATGTCTGGCTGAACCGATGCCTAAATCTTACATGATCCCTCAACTGCACGGGCCTACTACAACGAAACTTGAAATTCCGTAGGCATGTTGGCATGAACATAGGATGAACTTGTAAACAAACTACATATCAGCAACATGAGACACGCTTGGAGATGTGGATTGCAAAGACAACATCTAATGGCACAAATATGGAGAACCCTCAGTCAAAGCAATTTACATTATATTGAAATAGTATAGCCCCAGGTTGGAATGAGTTGAACTTTGACTGTTTTAAGACATCAGAGACATGGGCAGCTTTAACCCTTCCATACTAAGACATGTTATTGGATGAATACTGATGCCTGCCATGTTGTCATGCCCCGCTCGCATACAAACGGGTCCACTCCTTCGCTGCATCATGCCATTAAAAGTTCCAAATACGGACTAAATACCAACTTTGAGGGGAAAAAATATGAAGCCTACCATGTTTTATCATACAAACAAGTCATCCATTCTGTGCATGTCAGTATATAGCAAGCGGCACAGATGGGACATGGCAGACTGACCTGTTTCGACAGCTTCTGCTTCATTTGTTTTCCAGTGCTTTGCAATGTTGTCTGAAAGTGGATCATCTGGGTTTGGAGCACTGAGAAGTGCTTGAATACTGATAAACAATAAAATATTAATAACACTGTCATGAGAGCTTTATCATTGTTACAAACAATAATAACAAGAAAGCACAAATGTCAACACTCAGCTAGTAATCAAAGGAAACAAGCCAACGATAAATATATTTTTCTGATTCATTCCATGTACACCCCATAACCTCCCTGATATCATTCATTCCCTGCCACCACCTTGATAGCAGACACCCCATGTACCCCATGTAACCCATATATCCCATCGTCCTGCATATCCTGAGTCAGTACGCAACTAACAGGATAGTGCAAACCGAACAAAAAGACACTAGGCGTTCGGACTCTTGATTCATTTACTGACTGGAAAAGGTGCTCATTAACCATCTAAATATTTTGAATTATAATTATGAATATTAACGGATGGGATTGTTTTTGGAAAACAATCCCATTCATAAGCAAATGTCGAATCACTTTGGCCTCAACACTAATGGGAACTTGTGCAGGAAGTTTCTGAATTAATATTCCCAACACAGCTCCAGAAGCGCATTTTCCCCCCTCCAAGAATGATTTAACTAGCATGACAACAGTTAATTATTTATCAAATTAATGTTCAGATATTTGTAAGAAGAAATATCACCTCAGCAGGACTGTACGAATCTGGAGAGCTGGACTCCATTTGTCCTTGAGAATATCAAGGCAGATTCGGCCAAGCTGCATTGCATTAGAATTTGGAACCCTCTTTTCAGATAAAAAGTTTTGAGCTCAAAACATAGGAAAGCTCAACTGAAAAACTGCTTACCTTATCAATGTTCGGATGGTAGATTTTGGTGAGAAAGCGGACCTGTCAGATTTGCAAAGATGTATCAAAGTGCAGCCAGTCAGCATAGCAAGAACAGCAGGTAAAAAGGAAACTAAAATGAAAGGTAAATGCTATAATTTCGACATTACGCAAGTGGTGAACCAAGGTGCTCCAATAGAAGAAATAAAGAACATGCATGGCGATATGCCAAATACAGATACAGCAAACTCCCTTCAAGGTAGGTTTGCTTTTGATAAACTGTTCAAATTACATCAAGTATTTGATTGCAACATCTAAAATAATGGATTTTCCCTTGTCTAATTAGAGTTTATGGGACCGTGACTTAATCAGGCTACAGGGACCGTGCTTCCTATTTTTTTCATGAACAGTTTTCTAACCATGAGAATTACTGTTGTTAGTTTTAGTCTGTTAAAAATTCAATTTTATTTAGTAATCTAATAGTTGACCCAGATCTATAAACTGATTTCATAGCTCATAACTTTAATGACAAACACCATACTTCAGAGTTACCTTCCAACACAAATCTTACACCAACTCAAGGTTAACAAGTAGAGCCAGTTAAAAACTCAACTCAGATCTCCATTAATCCTAATTCCGATGCATCCTGGCAACATCATGTCCCATGCAAAGTGTCAAATTTCAACGAGGAAAGAGTAACAGACTGCAAACAATGAGGTCAATAGCTTATGGTTTAACTTATAAACTCATCTTTTATTTTCATTTAAATGCAGTAACCCTGGAAAAAATAAAGATACCTCAGAAGTTACAAGGGTATATGTATCAATAACTCCAACCGCTAAAGGACTACTTTGGTACTTCGCTCCTTCAGTACTGACTTGAGGGTCATGTGAGATCATGTGACAAATATTTTCAACTAACAAGGTTGATGTTGAAAGATGTTTAAGAATCCAAGAATTTCCAATGTTCACTATCGAATAATGATTTATTTATCCCCCCCCCCCCCAAAAAAAAACAAAAAAAAGACTATATTTCAGTGTCTCCCCTCAGTTTGAATCCTATTTTTAAAAGAACACCCCATCCCCAAGCCCAATGATTGATCACTTGCAGAATATCGGTAAAACGAATCAATGGAATTCCTATCTGCTCTCTTATTTTTCAATCCTTATCCAACCCATTCACCCGTTTTTTTCAACCTCCAAATCAACCATCGACCATCACGACTCCTAGTTTTGGCATCTGTCTCTACTCGTTCATCCACAACTGCATACACCAGTGGCTCCGAAAACTTCGGGGGCAAAATCTTAACGAAAAATATTCTTTTTGGAAAAAAAAAAAAGAAGGGTACATGCAAAATTCATAGTGTCATTGAGACAAATTTCTAAGAACAAAATGAAACAAAAAAAGAAATCATAACACAAATAGCCTTTGTTATTTGCATACAAAATGAATTTTAGCTATCTAATACTTTGTATTGCGGAAAGAATGATGGGTGCAAGAAGAAAGAATGGAAACGTAAACAACAAAATTCCAAAAAGATTGAATTAGAAATGTTGAAACATGTCACAAGATTGTAGTAAGAAATGGATGAGGTGATCAGTATTTGTTTAATTCAAAAATAGAACCAAACATATAATCTATAGAATCATTTTCAAAGAAGTTGTAAAGAAAACATAAAAAAGACGTATCTATTCAAATGTTAACATTTATAGAATCCATATAGAAGTTTAGCAAATGAATATTTTGCAAGATTCAATGTGTTGAAGAATAACCATTCGAGGTATGGAGAACATAGCAATAAAAAGTTTTGAATAAATTAACAAGAAAATAGAGAAATAAATTTATAATTAAAAATAACTTGACGATAATATGGGTAAAAGTTCTATTTCAATTCTTTCGTCTTTAGTTGAGAGTTCCCATTTAAAAATTTATAAAGAAGAAAGTGATAATATAAAGGGAGAAAAATGAATGGACTTTTTGTGTAAAATAAATGAATAGCTCTGTTTTAAAGCAAAATTTGAGCTTTCAATTTGACCATTGTATTATAAGATCATAATTACATTTAAATAAGACTATACTAAATAGTTGATATACAGAGATATAGTGGTTGGGTCTCTTTTTTATTCTGTTGACTTTTATTCTTGCATAGAAATATCTTATTGCATATTAAGGAGAATTAATATGGGGGCAATTATTACTTTTTGATCGGGTAATCTAATATACATACTAGTTAAATTTTTTAAATTAGTGGGGGCAATTGCCCCCCTTTGCCCCCGTGTAGCTCCGCCCCTGCCTACATCTTCTTCTCTTCTGTTACATTTCTCCAGAAAAATGCCCATAAAACAATTTGAGCCCATAAAACAATTTGAACCCAAGAACGTCCATAAATCATAAACCAAACAATTTGAACCCATAAATTAGCAGGGGCGACTGGCCCCTCAGATGACTGGACAGGGGCAGCCGCCACTGTCCAGCCACCTGGAGGCCCGCCAGGCCTTCCAGTTGGGGGGGGGGGGCTGGCCCCCCAAGCTGCCAAATAGGGGCTGCCGCCCCTGTCCGACAATCTGGGGGGGCGCCAGTCCCTCCTGGAGGAGCGGTGGGCCCCCCGGGCCCAAACCAGCGATGTCCTACCCAACATGGCCCAAGTCCAAGAGTTTTTGAGCCAAAACAGCGACGACTTGATCCCCATGGGCAATGGAACAGATCCGGCGCAAATCTGGGAGTCCATGGAGGACCCCGCGGCCCCCCAGCAATGCGCTACGACGACGATGATCCTCTCGATTACTTTTGGAAGCCCAACGACGACGGTGACAAGTTTCGAGAGCCCCACCACCCTCGTTGGTGCACAAAGGCGACGACGTCCACTCACGACCTATGAGGAGTCCCAGGTGACCACGGGGGAGAGGATGACATGGAGCAGGATGTTCAGGGTATCTATGATGGCGGCGATGACTGTGGAGACTACGGAGGTCAAAAGGGGGGCCCACAGAGTGGATTTGAGCGACACAAGAAAAGGTGACACCATTACCATCAGCCCAGACACGCAGGCGGACGAGCATACCAGGGGACCTTTGGGGTAGACAGCAAAATGCAGAAGCTAAATATGCTCATATTTGAGTGAGTGAGTGAATCATGTGGCGTGGATTTACATGGAGAGGTTTTTTAGGGTGTCCCGCATGACTGAGGAGCAGAAACTGGAGGCGGCGACGATGTGTTTAGGTGGAAAGGCACTCGCGTGATTCCGGTGGAGTGAGCAGAGGCAGCCGTTTCGCTCATTAGAGGAGATTAAGGATGGCTTGTAGAGAGATTCTGTGATACTCACTTGGAGAACTTGCGGGATCAATTACTTTCTCTCAGGCAGGACGTCACAGTCATGAATTTTAGAGACCTGTTTGAGGCACTGTCAAGGCGTGTGCATGGAGTTACTGATGAGATGTTGAAAAGCACCTTCATGAAGAGGCTGAAGGCCACCATTCGTACAGAGGTTCGCATTCAGAAGCCTCAGGACCTGATGGAGGCAATAGAGTTGGCCCTGATGGTGGAGGACCGTCTGATGGAGGCGAATAGATCTGGAGGGACTGGAGGCTGCTCATCTTCTAACAGTCAACCCACGATTAGAGGACGACAGAAGGCCGTAATAGAGACAGACTCATCCAGTCAGGAGAAGAGCGGGGTTCCACAAGGACAAATTAGGAAAATGACGGATGTTGAGATGCGCGAGTGGAGGCAGAATGGGTTGTGCTTCAAATGCGACGAGAGGTTCACCAGGGCACCATTGTAGAGTTCACCAGCTGCTGTTAGTGGGTGAAGACAAGGAGGATATAGCAAAGGATGAAGAGCCCAGAGGAGATGAGCATTCCCACTTGGAGTAGGACGGTCGCGAACTTCATGAACCACCTTGAGGACAAGGTGGTTTTCGGTGGCAGAGTAATGATAGATCTGGACTGTTTTTGTGTTTTGGGCCCATTAGGGGTGTTTTAGGAATTTTCGTATTTTTAGGGGCGTTTTGAGAAATTTTCGGTCTTTTGGGGTTTTATATAATTTTTCTTATTTCTGAAATCTATTTATAGGTGGAAAAGGCTGATGTATTTCGTATGCTATTTTTGAGAGAAAATTGATTGTAGAGATAAAATTATCACACGTTCTTCGGGAGAGTGCGGACGTCCTCTTCAATTGGCGTCTTGGGAGGGCGATCACCCATATAATTGTGGTCAATGTATCTCTTTTATTTTTAGGTTTATATTAATAAAGTTCCTATCACAAACCCTCATAAACCAACCACCCAAAAAATCTATACAAAGCAATTAATTTTTTCTTTTTGCTCTTTTTTCCTTTTGGATGAATCCTTAATAATTCAACACATGTCAACACTTCAATTTAGATTTCTAAATAGAAAGAGGTGAGACTATAAGCTCGTTAAAACAAGTGGGGGAAGAGAGAGGGAGAGAGAGAGAGAGAATGTGACAGGTTAAGGTCCGTATGGACGTAATTTACATCAATGGCTATCAAATTTCAAACAGAGGATCATCAATATTTTATTTCTTAAACAATTTATCGAATTCAAGGGGGGTATAGAAATATGAAGATTTCAAATAGGACTAACACAATAAAGTTGATTTCAAGGGATACACAAAAACCCACATCGAAACTTATTGTTTTTAAATATGATCACATTATTTAATAAAATAAAACCTATATTTCATTCATCTTATTGTTCATTCGCTCGTCCCTCCCTCCCTCCCTCCCTCCCTCAAAAAAAACCTCCAAATCCAGTAATAAACCGAACTTTAGAATATTCACTTCCTTTTTCACCAATCTTTTTTTCTTCCTCTTCCATTTCCATCTTCTTTCCAAGGTTTATCTTCATCCAAAACATCCACAACCCCCAAAAAAACAAAACTCGCTTTAAACTATATTTTCCCGACTTAATCTCCCTCGCATTTATCACACATCCATCTTAAAACCTAACAATTGATAGACAATCTCTAGATTTAAGAAACCAATAGCACAATTTTTTTTAATTTGGTTTAGAAAATTAAAGATCCTAACTAGGATTTTTTTCACTTATTTTGCTTAATGGTAAGATCAAATTTGATACACAATGCAACAATTCCATTTCCCAAGAATCTACACTATAGGCATCAAGCTTTAGTGAATGCTGCGTTGCCATGAGTGGTGTATGTGAATATTCAAACAAATCAATATAGTTGAGCTTGGCATGATAAAAGAATTCCCACAAATGTGATATTTATAAGCATATTTTAATTAAACTAACTTATTTTTCCACAAAAAATAACGAGTATGATGCTGCAACAGTGGTGGCCAATGATAATAGCAGCGAACCAACAATGTTGTGTTGTTGGCGATGGCTGTGGTTGCGCCGATAGTGAAAATTATGGTAGCAATGTGATGCGGATCCGGGTCCGCACCCGCATCCCCTTGAGGCCGGCGGCTACCTAGGGGGGACCCATTCCCCTCTAGTCACTTACGTGCGCCGTAGGAGGCGCGGTAGCACGTAGTAGGGTTAGTTAGGGGTATTCTAGTCATTTTAGGCTAGATTAGTAATTCCCCACTTTTCTATAAATTAGTGCTAGCCGTCTTATTTTACGGTATGCTTATTTTGTGAAGAACAATTGTAGGCGTCATTTGTGAGGGTGTTTAGGCTTTGTTCCGTACATTCAAAGCTAGGAGAGCGAGTCTCCTCTCGAAAGAGGCTCATTATCTATCAATTTCCATAGTTCTTCGCATTTTAAGATCCAAAAATTCCACCTTTTATATTTTTTTTCTCTTAAAATTCTGAAATTAATTGATACGAAACCCTAGTTCGTATCAAATTGGTATCAGAGCGGTAGATCCACATGGCGGCAAATACTCGATCGAAGGCGGATGCGATCGAAGAAAAGATTCAAGGGCTACGGGAGGATCTCAATCGGGAGATCGAAGAGAGGTTCGAGGGATTGAAGAAAACGATGGGGGATTCACTCAAGGATTACGCCCACTCGCAAGAAGACATCCAAACCGAACTTCGAGGGATGAGGACGGATGCCGCGCAACAAGGACGAGATCTCCGAGAATTGAAAGAGATGATTCAAGCCCTCACGGTGGCGAAAGGGGGAGATCGAGGCAAGGGGATCCAAGAAGGGGGGATTCTACCCTAGAATCAGCCCCCAGCGGATTTCCAACACAAGACAACCACCCGAGGGGGCACGGAGGGCCGGTGGGGCCAACCCTAGGGTCGCGCGAATCCATGTGGGAGCCGGCAGACCCGCGCGGGTCGGGAAACAAGTCGACAGGCCCGCCTGGGCCTGTCAGGGCTTCGGCGGCCCCGCCCGGCCCTTCCCAGGCCTGGGCGAGGCCGCCAGGCCCCCTGCGGCCACCGGCGAGCCCCTCCGGGGGCGTGGAGCACTGGGCGAACCCCGGAGGGGGTCCGGACATGACGGCAGGCCCCTACGGGGGCGGGGAGACATCGGCACCCCCATCCGGGGGTGCGGACAGGCCGCCGAGCCTGTTTCGAGCGACGACCGGCCCTGGGGGCTTCGCAGAGGCGGCGGCACCCCCTTTCGGGGGTGCGGGAGGCTCGGCGACCCCAGGCGGGGGTCCGGCTTGGTCGACAGGCCCACCTGGGGGGCCGGCGAGTAGGGCCGGCCCATTCGGGGGCCCGATGACGACGCTCCAGCCCTTTGGGGGTGTGGCGGGGATCGTACCCCACTCCGGGGGGACTCCGGGAATGGCGGGGGGCGGATGGGCCTCAGGAGCAGCTATTGGGGCCCCGGCGGGCCAATTTTGAAGAGCAGAGACCCTTGCGCCTGGGCCGAGGCCCAATTTGGCACGACCACCAGAGTTTCCGGGACACTACTACCAGCCCGAGGCGTGGGAGAGACCTGCTTGGCCAGAGGAACCGTACGGAGCTGACGGGGGAGGCTCGGGGTGGCGAGGTGGTCCGGGGTGGTGACCGGGGCGGAGATAGGGGGCAGATAGGCGACATCAACGCAGATCGGAGGTTGATGAAGCTGAAGATGCCGACCTTTGACGGCACCGACCCTGATGGGTGGATATACCGAGCGGAGAGGTATTTCCAGGTGATGGGTCTGACGGAGCAGGAGGTCCTGAAGGCCATCGGGATCTACTTTGAGGGGAAGGCTCTGGCCTGGTACCGGTGGAAGATAGCACGGTCCCCCTTTCGGACCTGGGAGGAGTTGTCAGCGATGATCGTGGATCGATTCCAGGAGACGGCAGGGGGGGATTTCTACGAGCAGCTGTCGGCCCTGAGGCAGGAGGGGACAGTGAGAGACTATGTAGAGAGATTTGAGATGCTGAATAGCCGGGTGAAGGGGGTTACCGACGAGGTGATGATCGGGAACTTCATGAGGGGGCTGAAACCGTCGATACGAGCTGAGTTGCGGATGCAGAGCCCGGCTACCTTGGAGGACGTCCTTCGCTTGGCACATAAAGCGGAGGAGAAGCACACAGAGGAGCGGAGGATACGGGGCGCTTGGGGGGGGACAGAGTTCCCGCCCTACTCCACCATCCACGACATCGAGACCACCTGCGGCCGTTCCCGAGACGCGAGTAGAGGGCCGCCCAGCTACCTTGGGGCGGCGGATGACGGAGGCCGAGGTGAGGGAGAAGAGAGCCAAGGGGTTGTGCTTCCGTTGCGACGAGAAGTTCACCCCTGGACACCGGTGTGCGAGCCGCCTACTGCAGATCACCATGGTGCCCGACGAGGAGGGGTACGTGGGTGATGAGGAGGAGTTCGAGGTGGAGCAGGAGACGCCAGTAGAGGAGGAGAAGTCTCACCTGGACTTCGCGGAGGTGTCCCTAAACTCTGTGGTGGGGTTCACTCCGAACCACACCATGAAGCTGACGGGACAGCTAGGAGACACGGCGGTGACGGTGCTGATCGACAGTGGGGCCACCCACAACTTCATCTCCAACCGGATAGTGGAGAGACACGGGCTGCAGCTGAGCACCCAGGAGAAGTTTACCGTGCTGCTAGGGACAGGGAAGATGGAGGAGAGCAAGGGGCTCTGCAAGGGTCTGTGCCTGACCTTGCAGGGAGTACAGATCATGGAGGATTTCCTACCCCTGGAGCTGGGCAATGTGGACATCATCCTGGGCGTACAGTGGCTGAAGAAACTGGGGGACATGCGGGTGAATTGGAAGCGACTCAGGATGGAGTTCGAGGAGGGAGAGCGAACAGTTGTGCTCACGGGGGACCCGACCCTATGTTTATCGATGGTGGCCTTCAAAGCCATCACTCGAGCCTTACGGAGAGAGGGGGAGGGGTACTTGGTGGAGTGCCGATTAGCAGGGGCAGAGCAGCAGCCGCAGGCAGGGGTTCCCGAGGAGGTAGAGCAGGTGTTGGGACAGTACCAGGAGGTCTTTCAGGACCCCCAGGGGCTACCGCCAGAGAGGGGGCACGAGCATGCGATAGTCCTGAGGGATGGCGCTGCACCGGTGAGTGTGCGTCCTTACCGCTACCCCCACGTGCAGAAGGATGAGATTGAGCGGATGGTCGGGGAGATGTACAGGCGGGGGTGATCCAGCCCAGCGTTAGCCCATTTTCGAGCCCGGTCCTTCTGGTGAAAAAGAAGGACGGGAGTTGGCGCTTCTGTGTAGACTACCGGGCTCTGAACAAGGAGACAGTGGCGGACAGGTTTCCTATCCCTGTTATAGACGAGCTGCTAGATGAGCTGCATGGAGCAGTGGTGTTCTCCAAGATTGATCTGAAGGCGGGGTATCACCAGATCTTGATGAGGCCGAAGGATGTGCCGAAGACGGCATTTCGTACCCACGAGGGCCACTATGAGTTTCTTGTCATGCCGTTTGGCTTGACGAATGCTCCTTCTACATTCCAGGCGTTGATGAACGACGTCTTCCGGCCATTCCTGAGGAGATTCATACTCGTCTTCTTCGACGACATTCTGGTCTACAGCCGGAATATGGGGGAGCATGTGGGCCATTTGGAGGTGGTGTTCCGAGAGTTACTGAGGCATCAGCTGTATGCCAACCGAAAGAAGTGCAGTTTCGGTCAGAGACAGATAGAGTACTTGGGACATGTGGTGTCGGCCGCCGGGTAGCAGCAGATCGGGCGAAGATAGAGGCGATGTTAGACTGGCCGGTACCCACTACTTTGAGGGCACTACGGGGATTTCTCGGGCTGACAGGTTACTACCGGAAATTCGTGAGGGGGTACAGCACCATTGCAGGGCCATTGACAGATCAGCTGAAGAAGGATGGGTTCCAGTGGGGAGAGGCAGCGGCCAGGGCCTTTGAGGCCTTGAAGGAGGCGATGACCACAGCACCAGTCTTGGCGTTGCCTGACTTCAGCATCACATTCGTAGTGGAGACTGATGCGTCAGGAGTAGGGTTAGGGGCGGTCCTTATGCAGCTAGGGAGGCCGATAGCCTACTTCAGCCAGGTGCTTTCCGCTAGAGCACGGCTGAAGTCTGTATACGAGAGAGAGCTGATGGCTATTGTGCTGGCGATCCAGAAGTGGCGGCCGTATCTGATGGGCAGGGAGTTCGTGGTCAGGACCGACCAGCGCAGTTTGAAGTATTTACTGGAGCAGAGGTTGGTGACAGAGGAACACCAGCGCTGGCTATCCAAGCTGGTGGGGTACAGATTCGTCATTGAGTACAGGCCGGGGTTGGAGAATAAGGCGGCCGACGCCTTATCACGCAGAGAGGAGGGGGTGCACCTGAGAGCACTTTCGTTGCCGGTCTGGGTAGACAATGAGCCCATGTTGCAGGAGGCCGAGGCCGATCCGGAGTTGAGACTGATCCGCGAGCAGCTGCAGGAAGGCGGGGAGGCCCCGCAGGGGTACTCACTAGAGGGTCGGAGACTATTATATCAGGGGCGATTGTTACTGCCGCGGGCGTCCACCTTCATACCCGCGTTATTTCAAGAGTTCCACAGTTCGGTGGTTGGGGGACATTCCGGGATGCAGCAGACATATATGAGAATGTCCCGGGAGGTTTACTGGCCTGGTATGCGGAGAGCGATAGCACATTTGGTGGCTGCTTGTGACGTGTGCCAGCGTCACAAGTACATGGCCATGACGCCAGCCGGACTCTTGCAGCCCTTAGCACTACCGGAGCGGGTCTGGGAGGAGGTGACGATGGATTTCATAGACGGGCTACCCAGGTCGGAGGGGTACTCCGTGATTTTTGTTGTGGTGGATAGGCTGAGCAAGTACGCCCACTTTATACCACTGAAACATCCGTACACGGCTGTTTCAGTGGCTGCAGCCTTCACCAGGGAAGTCATACGGTTACATGGGATTCCAGCCTCCATCGTCACCGACAGAGATCAGGTTTTCCTGAGTGGGTTTTGGCGGGAGATATTTCGTGTACAGGGTACTGTGCTGAAGAGGAGTACCGCATATCACCCTCAGACCGACGGGCAGACGGAGGTAGTAAACCGCAGCATCGAGACATATTTGCGGTGCTTCGCGTCAGAGACACCCCGACAGTGGTATCGGTGGTTAGCCTGGGCGAAGTATTGGTACAATACTTCGTATCATTCAGCAGCGGGTACGACCCCCTTTCGAGTACTATATGGCAGGGAACCCCCAGAGCTACTGCGATTTGGGGAACGACAGACACCAGTCTCCCAGGTAGAGGACTATATGAGGGAGCGGGAGAGCATAATGGAGGAGCTGAAGAAGCATTTGCTACGAGCCCAGCAGGTGATGAAGGCTAGGGCGGATGGGCATCGGCGGGATGTGCACTTCCAGGAGGGTGACATGGTCTATCTGAAGCTGAGGCCTTACCGACAGAGATCGCTAGCAAGGAGACGAAACGAGAAGCTATCAGCGAGATTCTATGGGCCTTTTGAGATTGCGGCCAAGATTGGCCAGGTGGCTTACAGGTTGAGGTTGCCACCGACTTCGACGATACACCCGGTCTTCCATGTTTCGCAGCTTCGGCGAGCCATCCGGGAGCAGACGGTGTCCTCTACCCTACCGCCTACACTTACTGAGGAGATGGAGGTGATGCTGGAGCCACTGGAGGTTCGAGCGGTCCGTCAGGGACCGCGTGGGCAGAGGGAGGTGCTGATACATTGGGCGGGGCTACCAGACTGTGATGCGACATGGGAGGCCTATCGAGTGATCCAGGAGCAGTTTCCCAACTTCCACCTTGAGGACAAGGTGGCTCTTTTAGGGGGGGTATTGATGCGGATCCGGGTCCGCACCCGCATCCCCTTGAGGCCGGCGGCTACCTAGGGGGGACCCATTCCCCTCTAGTCACTTACGTGCGCCGTAGGAGGCGCGGTAGCACGTAGTAGGGTTAGTTAGGGGTATTCTAGTCATTTTAGGCTAGATTAGTAATTCCCCACTTTTCTATAAATTAGTGCTAGCCGTCTTATTTTACGGTATGCTTATTTTGTGAAGAACAATTGTAGGCGTCATTTGTGAGGGTGTTTAGGCTTTGTTCCGTACATTCAAAGCTAGGAGAGCGAGTCTCCTCTCGAAAGAGGCTCATTATCTATCAATTTCCATAGTTCTTCGCATTTTAAGATCCAAAAATTCCACCTTTTATATTTTTTTTCTCTTTAAATTCTGAAATTAATTGATACGAAACCCTAGTTCGTATCACAATGGTAGCAATGTGTTATGGCAGTAGAGCATGCAATGATGGTGACCAAAGGCCGATGGCAATAACAATGAAGGAGCCAACAAAGACATTGGTGGTTGCATGATAAGCTAGCCATGGTATGCAATGACGGTGGGTGACTAATGACTGAAAAGGCAGTGGCAAAAAGTAAGGATATGAAGCAGCAGGAATGTTGATGTAATGGTGGCACCAGACTGCCTGCTATAGCAACAGAGAAATGGCAGAGGCAACAGTGGCGGCTGGTAATTCAATAACGATAACGACATTAGGCCTATAACATGACTATTGCTACCGACATCGGTGGCAAATGTGATGGCCACAAAACAACAATTTAAAAATCGGACCGGACCGGACAGTCCGACCAAGCCTGATGAAAACTTTCCCCGGGAGTGGGCTAGTTCGCTAAACCAAATGGGTTTAAAACCCACTTGAGCTGGCCGGTTCAATCAAAAAATACTGCCGGTTCACCCTGATCGAACCTGGTTATGAAAAATGTATTTAAGTATTTAAAAATTAAATAAAATGCTCTTGAATTGGGATTTGAATCTATATAAATAAGAAAGGTTAAAAGCTTTTAGTCATACATGCTAGCCACAAGTTTTATCTCTAACTTTGCTAAATAAAATTATATTATTGTATGGATTTAATAAAAGTAATTTGATAACCCATTTGAGGAAAATGAGCTTGTGAAGGGAATTTTGGTGAGGTCCACCTACTTTTCTAGTTGGATGGGACAAGTAGCGTGAACATCTACACGATCCACTCTCACCAGCTCATTAATGCAAAATGGGATGGCAGCTCACATCATGATCTGTTTATTGTATCCAAATTTCATATGTTGCTAAAGATTGTCTTCATATATAAACTTGGTTAGAACATGTGAACCATTAGTAGAATCACAATAAGTACGGTCTACCTACCTCTTCGGTTAAACCTCCCGTCTAGTTCCGACCTCATTGCACCATAAGTGATCGTATGTTGGTGGTTGTAATATCGGCAGTCTGACAACAATGACAGATAGGTGGTGCAGATCGGTGGTAGTGGCCATAAAGGTGGAGATAGCATGTAGATGGTGGTGGCGGACAGTAGCATTGGTGGCGATGGCAACAATGGAGGTGGTGGGGCCGTTGGTGAAAGCAACAATGGCCATGAGAATGGCCATGATAACGAATGCCAAAGGGATGCAAAAATTAGAAATAGATGAAGGTTTTGAGTAATAAATTTTTTTAATGAATTTGTGTGAGAGTTGAACATAAAATACCTAGCTCATACATAAGGAATCATATTCCCACGAATGTAATGTTAAGACAAAAACCAATATTCCTTAGGGTGTTGAATTTCATGCTAAATGTGGGAATACAAATGAGATGTTGGATTCCCAAACTGACTCGTGCATGCCAAACGTATATTTAGGGATGACATTAATAGCAGGAGTCATACAGGTCAATTTTGATGAAAGATATTTAATTAACACTAGATGTTATTTAAATATTATTAGATTAGTTAGGATTAGGAAGAAAAATCCTTATTTGAAATGTTCTTCGAAACTTAATGCTGTAATGATTAATCTTTTCCGTATGAGACCTACTATAATACCATCATCTTTTTATTAACATGATACTGAGCTGAGCATAGTGCACTGTTGATGATTTATAATTTGACACTCTATCATTATAGATGGATACTTGCTAGGCTTAATGATGCCCACAAAAGTTATATTTTGTTATTTAAAATAGTCCAACATATATATACTTACTTACAACATTTAAAAATTGCAAACCCTGTTCTATCATTGTTTAAATATTTAATAGCCTGTTAAAACTTTAGATGATATTATCAATGAAGACTCGTTAGTTAATATTTAAAACTTCCCAAATGCTCTTATCTTATCTTCATGTAATTTTGATTTCTGTACATTTTGGTAGGAGGGGGGAGATTGTTTGTAGGGAGTGACGGCGCTTGTGCCCTCTCCTCTCTCTAGCATTTTCCACCATCCAATGTTGCCACTTCTTTGTACATTTTTGATATTCAATAAAGATACATACTAACTTTCCATATATATATATATATATATATCTCTCTCTCTCTCTCTCTCTCTCTCTCTCTCTCTCTCTCTCTCTCTCTCTCTAAAAATGCAGATATATATCTCCAAATGCCCACTTCCGCCCACTTCCAACACTACCAAAAGCATACCGTTAAGATAATAGGTGAGGCCAAATAGAGAATTTAGGTGCACACCTTATCTATCACCGAAGAAGGATGCCAAGTGGGTGCATAAAAGGCCCTTGAGATTTTCAGCAAGCCAATTAAAGGCTCTGAGGGTGAGACTCTTTAGAGAAAAAGACGGAAAGGAAATATAGTGTAGATTTAGAGTATTACAAATGGATCGAGACAATGGTCGTTTGTGTGACAAATGGTGTTAATAAAAGAGGGCATATAAGTTAAGAGAAGAATAGCTATAGTACATCTCAAGAAGTAAAATTTGGAACATTATCTAAGATTCATCCAGACCTTTGCTCAAAGGGACTTGTGATGTCTTCTTAAGAAAGGAAACCCAATTTTCCGTGTAGATCATATTTGCCATATTCTCGTGTGCAAAGGGAACATACATGGTATAGACTATAACTTCAATAGATTATATTGGTCCTTATGGTAATAGTGCACATGAGTTAACCGAGAGAACTCAACACATCAATCATAGCACAATGGACAATTCAAACAGTTAATCAAACCTCACTTCACATCTTTATACGATGGGACATTCTGGAAGTTCTAAATTCAAGCTACAACATGTGCTCACAAAGGACTAGTATTCTGCCCACATGGTGCAGATAATGGTCTGGAAAATACAAAGACTTTTTTGGGCTTTGCATGTGCACTTTAACATGTAGGTTAGGGTGCCATTGTGGTGAACATTACATGATGCTCCACAATATGCCATTATATGACAACTCTTACAACGCAGTCTCATGTATGGTAAAAATGGATGACAAAGAACTCATGTGAATTGGACAAAAGGAAAGGAAATGATAAAATTACAGTTAGTGGTAACTGAAAATGATAGATATTACTATGCATGATTAGAACCATGAATATCACTTTTGTACAATGCACTGTCAAATAGTTATATTTACAGCTTGTCACAACCATTTTTCATCTGCATTTGTGCTTGCGTCAATTTCCACATTATTCGCAAAACCACAGCTCTTCCTTATGGTACTAAAATAATAGTATCATGTATATCCTCTATCAACAACAATTAATAATAGTTCTCTATCTTGCACAAATGGAAATGTGCCTACTACGGTAATAAAATCTGGCAAACTCTGCAGAACAAAAACAAAACATGTAGCTTTCTTACTTTCGGTGCAGCCATCGGATATTCTTCAGGCAGAAACAGTTCAAGCTTGAAAACCCCTCCTAATCAAAAGAAGAAAGGTTTAAAATTTCTGAGTATGAAAAACACAATATAATATAATTGCAGAAACTTCCACTTCACAATGAAGTAGCTTATAAGGTACTGAACATCCTACTCTACTAGTTTGAATCTTTTGATCTTCCTGTGATGACTAGTGGATATGTAATTTGAATCTTTTGATCTTCCTGTGATGACTAGTGGATATGTAATTTGTGAGAAATGCGCCACAAAAACCAACTCGGAAAATAGCACATAGTTTAGTCTCAGCCATAAATGCACTCAGCACTCAAGACTCGCATGAAAGAGGGTAGTATAATAATTTAATAAGTGAAGTGATTACTGGAAACCAGCATCATCATCTGTTACTTTCTTCATAAATAAAGGTTCAGCTAAAGAACAAAATGTGGGGTACAGATAACTACTCAAAACAATTGGCCACAATTTTAGCCGGCTAATAACCTGATGCTAGGGATGTGAACTTGTAATAAAGCATGGAAAACTCAAAGTTCGAGTCAACTTTAATCAATAAAATCTTGTTCATGTTTGTTTGACAACTAAACTGAATCAAGCTTGAACACAATCCATGTTCAATCAATAAAAGAAATGAACATGAACATGACCTGTTCAAACTCAGCTTGTGTTCAAGCTTGGTTCAAATAGTGCTCATGTATACTCAACTCATGCTTGAATTATATACAGCTTGATTAGGCATCCAAGCTCAAAACTCCTGTGCACGGATGAGTCACTTGTAGGGACTGAGTAGACTAATGTTATATTGGTTTTATTACATCACTAGTATATTACTACTTATACTATAGGTAAATTGCGCACATCTAATTTTATCATCTTACGTGTCTTATTACCTTGAATGTTCCCTCCACCATATTTATATCTTCAAAAGCATATCGTCCTGGCATCTAGCTTGCAATTAAGATTATACATAGTGTATGTTATCCAAATTATTCAAACAATTTTTATCTAAAGTTTAAGAGAAACAACAGAATTTTTAACTATCAAAAAGATTATGCTCGTCAAACTTTTCATTGCAAATGTGCTCCAAATGTCCAACTCTTGGCAAGGCTCAAGCTTGTCAAAAGTTTGCTGGAACTCGTTCATTAACTCAATGAACAGAGATTGAACAAAGTTCTCAACTTGTTTAAATAAATAAAAGAGATGCAACCTAAAGCGCTGCTCATTTTACAACCCTAATGTTAACCCTCTGGAGAATGACCAAGAACTTTCAGCCAAGGCAACTGGATGCAACATAGAACTTCCATTTAAACGCTTACATGCTATGTTTAACTACCTCACTGGTAATGCAGTTTTAATTCAGCCAATAAACAAGCAATATTCCAAATTCCCCTAGAATAGGGGAGACGACAGATTAAAAACTCAAAGTACAAAACTTGACATTGAGAATAACATTTTACCTTTAAAAGGATAATATTAGCAAAAATGTCAAAGGAACATCAACTCAAGTGATAAGCAATAATAACCTGAAGTTAGCATGTAAGAACTCAGAAGTAATCAGAAATGGCATACTCAAGTTCCATACTTCAATCAGTGAAGATCACACAAATATTTTGAATATCAGTATTATAAGCAAAAAGGCCAAATGAAGCATTCACTCAAGTGATAAGCGATAATAACCTAAAGTTAGCATGTAAGAAACCATAAGTAATTAGAAATGGCATAATCAAGTTCCATACTTCCACCAATAAAGAACTCAAAAATATTTCAAATATGAGTTGTGTTAAGACATATCTGGTTATCATTATTTATGCAGTAAAAGTATACATACTGAATATGGTAACCTCCAAGTTTATAACATAAAGGAAGCTCTCTGTAAAACTACACCAACATGCGACCCAGACGATAGCTTAAATATTTAGCTGCAATTAGTTCAATTAATTTTCCTATATCATAAAGCTTGACATTGATCTATTGCTTGAAAAGCAATATCTGATCAACACACTCAAACGGCGCAGACACCAAAAGGTCAAATATTAACAATGTCATAAATGAACTGTTTCCTATTCAATATCATTAATTTATACAGTTCCCACAGTCAGAACACTATGAAGCAAGCTTTCATTATGCACTAGCCACAATAAAAGGCAAGATTTGAATATCTTAAAGACCTACACTTTGTATCTAAATGTGAAACATGTTTTGTCATCTAACTTAGCTACCCTGAAAAGAAAACTTTCATGAGACATCTACGCCGTAACAGTTTTAAGATGGAAAAAACAAATGCAAAAGCCATGAGTTTATATTTGGATATATTAAGACAAACCATTCTACTGTCCCACGTGTCTTGAAGACCCACACTTTGTACTTCAAATGTGAACATGTTTTTTCATATACTTAGCCACCCTTAAAAAGAAAAGACAACTTCCACGGCACGTCTAAACATCAACAAATGTAAAAATGTATGAGTGCATGTTTGGAGACACACACACACACACACACACACACACACACACAACTATAAAAAGAGTGAGTTTATCGCTATGAGCCTGTCGATTTCTGTTGGGTCAGTTGAGAGGAGATCTTGAGTCTTGACCATCAATTTGTTGGGATAAAAATTAACCAATCCAAATAGGTTACAGTTTGGAATTTTCGCACAAGCTGTGACAGTGGATCTATCTCTCACTACAAAACTCCAATTAAGAAAACAAAAGATACTGAAAAATAGACTTAAAGATGAATCTAATGATATATAATTTGATGTGTTACTTTCCGTTGAATGACTGAATTAGGATGAAAAGCTTCAGCTTCGTAAAATTCCAGAAACATGGATATTAGTTGGCATGAATTTATAATGTTTTAAAATATTTACTTGATTTGAATTTATTAAATTAGAATTCAACTCTAACCATAAAATTATAATTCTCAATTAATTTGGATTTAATAACTAAGTGTAAAGAATCTTATGAAAAAACTTTCAAATTTAAATCTAGTTATAATATAATTAGGTATGCTAATTTATTTTATTAGACTAAATTAACGAATTATTAATTTCTAATTGCTTCAGACACCTATCAAATAAAATAATCATAAATTCTGAGTATTTGCCTCAAATTGAGTAATTATATTAGACAACTGATATAAGATAAAAATTTCTAACGTCGTAAAATTTATTTTACACCATGACCACAAATGGTGTGGATTTATAATGTTTTAAAAATATTTATTTGTTTTTCCTTATTTCATATCTTGTTCTTATTAGAAAGAAAACTTATCAAATTAAATTTCAATTATAATTAATGAAACTTATTTGATTTGAACTACCAAAATATCTTATTTGATGGTAATAAATTAATGAATTCAAACTCTGATCAAATCCAAATATAATTGTAACTAAGAATCGCTAATTAGGATCAAGTTACTATGCATTTTAACATGGTTAGGAAGCCTATCAATTAGAAATTCTTTAAGTATTTGTTTTAAAAATAAATAAATAAATTTAGAATTGTTTATTAATTAGAAAATCAACCTAATTAAAAGTTTTTTATATCGTGTACCACCCGAAGGTCATATAGATCGAAACCGGGATCCCTACCAACATCCAACATCCCTAACTAGTGATGCTTCAAAGGGCTTAGATTCTAATGGCGCTAATGGGCGCCCAAATTAGTTTTATTAATGAAATATTTATTTGATTAGGAATTTATATTTTTCATAAAAGTCTTATTTAATTTGGATTGGGTAATTAGAATTGAATCCTTCAATTAAATTAATGTATCATCATTATTACCGCTAGCGCACTAACTTATTAATATATATGGTGAATTATCCATATCTTATAGAAAAAATATGCAAGTTATGTCCAATATATATTATTATTGTTGCTATTTTTATTTCATTATGATGATAATAATAATAATTATACTAGTCATGACACGTGCCCTTAGAGCATAGGTCATTCAAAAACTTCCCCCTTAAAAATATTAACCACATTCAAAATCTTTCCCCTCGCAAATTTCAACTGCAACCAATTATTTCTCCACATTTTCCCCTCAAAAAGACGTGATGCCCTAATGCTTTTGTCAAAAAAATTCCACCGCCTTTCATCATAACTATTGATAATTTCAGATTAAACCACAGTCTTCCTTCTATCAACTCATTTATCCTAATCAACACTCTCATTCAAAATCTACAATATTTTATAGAATATATTGTTTACAATAAATGTTTATTAAAATTTCACCAAGTGCATCATGCGTGCCTAAACAGTACGTGTGTGTACTACTCCACATGGTATACTTTTAGTCCTTTATGCCCTTGCCGAGAACACATCGTGTAGGAGTACATGAAAGATTTATCTCATATGTCATATGAGATACATGATTCTTATATATTTAAGAGAAATGTGCATGAGAACTCGATTTTGATTTCGATTCTAGATCATTTAAAAAAAATTGGTTTCGACGGTATCATTAGTTTTGTTTCAAGTTTCAGTTTTCTGTATATATTTGTATTTTGAATTTTATTATTTTTGAATCTTATTATTTTGTAAGTTGAGGTTGGTGACTAGAGTAACGTAAATATTTAAACCCAAAACATACTTGTATTCAAAACAGCATCCTCCTAAAAGAGCATAAACCTTAAATTTTATTATTTAAATTCAAAACATATTTGTATTCAAAACTGAAACATAAATATTGAATTTTATTATTTTTGAATTCAAGAACGAAACATATTTGTATGACTAAAGTAACATAAATGTTTAAAGATAATAATAATAAAATTCAAAATACCCTTACTAAACCCCCAACGTGCGGCACACGCATGTGAGTGCCACATGTGCCCCCACGTGCCCTCCCACTTAAATTTTATCACCAACCCACGCATGCCCTACCCCCCCCCCCCCCAACTTCATTCAAAAAAAAGGAAGAAAAAAACGCTTCCCTCACCGACCTTGTCGTCTCCTCATTGTCCCCATCATCATATCCCCTCCTCCTCCCCATCATCATATCCCCTCCTCATCACCATCATCATCGTCTCTTCTCCTCATCATCACAATTGTCCCCTCTCCTTGACATTATCACCATTGCCATATCCTCTTCCTGTCATCGTCTTCTCCTCTTCCCCAACCTCTTCTCTCATCTCCTCTAATATCCAACCTCAAGTCAAAAACATCACCAGATCTGAAGCCTTAATCACAAAAAATTACCTCTCTATGAAACTGAAGCTCTCATCTTCTTTGATCTGAAGCTAAATCTCTTATCTTCTTGGATCCTAAACAAATTTTGCTAAACTAAAACTTGGATTTTTTTTATACTGAAGGTTGACTTTTATAAAAGTCCATATTAGTTTTTTCATTTAATTTTTTACCAAAGTTTGGATTGTTGCTTCCAATTTATTGAACAAATTATTTTTCTTTTTTCCCTTTCTTCAACCTCAGTTTCGGATGAAACCCAATGAAATTGGTCGAAACCAAACAAATCTAGTTAAAACCCAACAAAACCGAGAAACCCTTGTTGTTTTGTCCTGGCCCCTTCAAAGTCGAGATGAAAAAATCGAAACCATACCTTAAACCTTGAAAATGTGTATCATATAACATATGAGCATAAGCCTTATGTAGAGCCTAAAACTCAACTCTCCATTATTTTTAGGATAGTTTTGTCAATTTTAATGTTCATAAAATCCAAAAACAACATATATTGGGTGAACCCAAAGTTTTTTTGCTTATTGATTTAGGGATGACCAATATTTTATTGATATGCAACAATTAATTTTCCAATGAATAGATCAACGAGCAAAAAATTTAGATTCACAAATTTAGATTCACTCGAACTTTGATGTGTTTGGATCCTACTATGTGATCAAAATAAATGGTGATCATTCCTCCAAAAAGTGGATGTTGAACTTTTTGAGGGTAGCATATGCGGCTTGTGGTTATATGTCAGGGTAGCATATGCGGCTTGTGGTTTTATATATATACTAGTCATAACCCGTGTCCGTGGACACGAACTCTTTGTTCCCCAACAAATTATTTACACAGCCAAAATTTAACAAAACAATATATTAGCGTAAAAATATTTAGCGGCACGGGCACCTTCGGTGCGGGCGTCTTGGACGTGGAACAACAAATTCAGCGTCGAACAACAAATTTGACGCCCGCGCCTTTGGCGCAGAACAACAAATCTTTGTAAAAAATTTAGCGGGCGCCTTCAGCGCCCGCGCCGAAATTTCCCCCGCGAAATCTTTGTTCCCCGGAAATTATTTCCACAGCCAAAATTTAACAGAACAATAAATTAGTGTAAAAATATTTAGCGGCACGGGCACCTTCGGTGTGGAACAACAAATTCGGCGCAGGCGCCTTCGGCGCAGAACAACAAATTCGACGTCGAACAACAAATTCGACGTAAAAAAATTTAGCGCGGGCGCTGGAACAACAAACATCAGGGTATTTTTAAGCTAATTTGTTATTCCGCTAAATTGTTTTACGCTAAATTTTTTCTTTTGTTTAATTTAATGGATCATGATTCTCCACAATCTTTTTCAAGACACTTTTAATTTCAAAGTTTAGGTTTCCAAGGCACTTTTCCCCTAATCCACAATCTTTCCCAATGCATTTTTTCCCTCAAATTTAATTTTCACACTCTTTCCCAAGGCACTTCTAATTTTAAAGTTTATGTTCCCAAGGCACTTAACCCCAAAAAATTTCACAAAATCCAATCTCAACCATTGATTTACCAAGATCAAATCTCAGCCACTCTTTATCTTGTCCTAGTCAGCCCTAGAATTCAAAAAACGCTGTCAAATGTATAATAGATATATATATATATATATATATATATATGTGAAAAATGGAGAAGAGCTGACAGCGCTGGAAATTTTTCCAGCGCTGTCCGCATTTTGGGGGAGATAAAAGTATTTTTTTTTTGAAAATTTTTTTTGCAGTAGTTAGATATATGTGTTAGGAAGCTCCCCACAAAATTTCAGCTCGATCCGACACCGTTTGAGCCTCCGTTCATCGATTTCAAAAACGTTACGCAAATCTGTCCACAGTTTTGCGTAACGTTTTTGAAATCGATGAACGGAGGCTCAAACGGTGTCGGATCGAGCTGAAATTTTGTGGGGAGCTTCCTAACACATATATCTAACTACTGCAAAAAAAATTTTCAAAAAAAAATACTTTTATCTCACCCAAAATGCGGACAGCGCTGGAAACATTTCCAGCGCTGTCAGCATTGGCCCATTAACCTCTATATATATATATATATATATATATATATATATATATAAGAAAAACCATTCTAGTGTCCCACACCAGTATGTGCTACCACTTGGATATTTTTATATGAGAAGTCGGTTTTTTTGTTTCAAAGACATTGGAGTTTAAGAATTTCAAAAAAAACTTGGCATTTCATTCACTGCCAGAAAAAGGAGTGTATCTAAGAAGTAATACCATATGAACAAAAGAGATGGTCCAAAAATTTGAGATTTTACCTAGACTCCCAACCTTGATTTTGGTCTCCTTATCAAGTGGCAGTTTGTAGTATTGTTATCGATTATATCAGACATATCTGTTGATACATATTGAAAGTATAAAACTTTATGCATCGGCTGCCTTAATATAGATGTTTGTTGCATATAAATATTCATCTTCAGTAAGTCCGTTATTTATTCATATGTTATCTCTATTATCTAGGACCCTATCTTCTTGTTTTATAACCCAAATGGACCAACATTTTGACCCTTGAATTTCACGAATAAACAAAAAAAATTCAAACATAATATGAAATAAAATAGAATTTCAAAGTTTAGAAATTCAAACCTTGAAGCTCTTGTTATATTAGTTGTTATTAATTAGTACATGTGGTATCACCTAGTATCGGTGGTATCGTATCAGCATGCTTGTTTATTGTTATCTGCTCATATTTCAAAACTTGATTTTTAATCAATATAGGAATATTCAATATCATGATTTTATTTTATTACAAGATTATCATATTCATCCAAATGTGCAATGCCACACACTAAAAATTATGAATTATTCTTCTTTGCCAACGTCAAGGTAAAATAACATATTCACCAAAATTTTTGGCATATCCAGCTGGACCCAAAGACACATTCATCAAGATATAAACAAACAATTGTGAGATTGCTATCTGCACCATAATGTCATTTTTAAGAAAGTTTGGAACATTTCATGCATCTTAGAAAGCACAAGTAACATCATAAAAACAATTGCACTTCAAGATTTCTAATCACATTCCCCCAGCAACTACTTTCAAGGAAGTAGAAATTAACAACGGAAGTATCAAGGTTTTTTAGAGTCCAGTACCATAAAAGAAAAGTGGGTACAGAATCTAAAGCAACAATAACGAAGTTGTTTATCTGAACCCTCAAGGCCTCGTCATTTAGATGAATTGGAAGAAAATGTCTCTGAATGATGTAAAATATACCTCCATCCTAACATTCTTGTTTAGCTACTACTTTTTTTGACATGTTCCTTGATTGTGCAAACATTCAGAACCACAAGGCATGATTCAGAACCGTGAGGCATGATTGGTCATATAACCATTTCATAAAATATTCCTTATCACCTTCATTAAGTATTATTCAGTCACAGAGTACTTTAGTAGCTACTCTCTTCAACTATTGTAAACAAATCATGTAAACAAATCCTATAAACCGTATCCTCTTTAATCTAACCTTCATAGTTAGTGACTGCTAGGTTAACAAAAAATTTGATCAATCTTTGTTTTTACATGCTATCAATTTAAGTTATTTAACCATGTTCTTCTGAAGTTACAGTCTATATATTGTCTCCACCCTATATGACCATATATCCTTTAGATTTTTGGGTTTCTAAATGGAAACGGGATTGATTATTGGGTTTTAATCATTTTTCAAGATAGAAATTAGGTCATTCCAATATTATTGAAAATTGGTTCCTTCTACAAAGAAGTTGTCGGATAAGCTTTAGGTAAATCAAAACATCTAATTGGATTGCTGATTTGACTAGCCTATAGGTGGAAGCATATTTTGCTTTATGAATAATCTAAAATCAGCTCTATAGTAATCTGCCTTCAAAAAACAATGTACTAGCAACAACTACAAAGCAATAAGGCTTCAAAGCTTGATAAAGTTATGGTAAAGGGAATAGATTTGTGTCTACTCTGTTCGCTCCCCACTAGTTAATAGACATACATTTCCAAACACCTCAATATATAACTGGAAGCAAATTGTATCTAGACTCACCAGTCTCCCTAACGCAACAGTTAGCCTACCTCAGAAGGAATAAAGTGAATATGAGTCATCTCTTTTATCCTCTCTGATCTCTCTATCAACTAAAGTAAGTCAATTTTGGTGACCACGGGCACAATACATCACCTAAAAAAGCTAGGAAACTTCAAATAAAATCACAGCTTTAGCAAGGCTAAAGGCGAGATGATATTTGCACCCTGGATAATCCAAGCTCAGTGTCATGGTAATTTGCTATCAGGAAAAGATAATGCAACAAAGTTGCCAGATTAACAAAGGTTGTAATGAGTTGCTAATGTAGATTTGTCAATTAGACATCATTTATAAACATTTTCAATGATCTTCTGAACATTCATCACTTCGGTTCATCTCAGATAGATGCTTTTGGTCGCCTCTCGCCTGTGGCAAAATAGGACCCACTGCATTGGTCCTATATTTTGCTTTTAACAAAAGTTCCTTCAATATTATCATTATATAACCACAACATAGAAATTATAGAATATAAAACTTAAAGCGTACCTAAATTCTACATAACAACCACAACATAGAAATTATAGTAATGCAACAATTAAATTGAAAGAGTTGATTAAGTCTGTATAAAAGGATATATGACTAGTTTTTTCTCAAGAAAAAAGGTCATACAGCCCATTGGTATTGCCCAAGAATCAAAGTACTTATCTTGGCCTTGACCAATGATGGACGGATGAAAGAAGGGATTCGGGGGGTGGGGTGGGGTGGGGTGGGGTTTGTGGGGGGGAGGGTGTTCTGTTGACCTTGGGAATATTTATGGTATCAATAGGAGTTGTTTTAAAGGTATTAGAGGAGACATATCAGATATATTGGACTTGATGGATCAATTGTATAATCTCGACCTGTGTGTTGGTTGCCTAACATTCAGCAAGTCCATCTATCCATAAATTATATATATCTAGAATACTATATTCTATCCAACTGCATCTGTTCAAGAAAAATATTATTTAAATCAATCATCTCAGCGTTGGTTTCTTATATTGTAACCAAACTTCAATGTCTTAGCCTTGTTATCGACCAATACCCGATGTCTCAAAGAAATTTGGTATTGATGTCTCAAAGAAATTTTGAGTTATCACCAAACGGCCAATACTACCCAATGTCTCAAAGAAACTTAGAGATTCTGATAGAATGGGTTTTGGTGGTAAAAATCAGATTTTAAGTGAATTTTGGGGGAAAGGTTGAATTTTCATGGTAAAAGTGGGATTTTTAGGGCTAGAAAATGGATTTGGGGGGGAAAGAAATAATTTTATTGATGAAATAAAGGAAATACAATGAAAATATGGCCTCTTTCGAGAGGAGAACCGCTCCCCCAAGCTTCAATTCGAGAGTAAGCTGAACTCTCCCGCTACATCTAAGGATTCTAATCCTATTCTCAATATTTTCTTCTCCAAATTCAGCATGTCCCATCTCTTTAATATTCTCTTATTTATAATAAAATTCCTAATGAGTCGTCATCCCTAAAGTACTAAAATATCCCGACCTAGGATTTTTCAGTTCAAATTACAGATCTGCCCCTGGAGCCCTGAAATTACAGTTTTGCCAAGTGCCCAAAGTTTACAGATCTACCGCTCGTTGATGCCGCATCCCCAAGTCTATCATTATTCCGTCTCCAAAGAACCACCTTATCATCAGGTGCATGAAGCCCGTGGGCCACGCTACTCCGAATGAGGGTGCTCTTTTCCTCCGGGGTCAAAGCCTAGAATGCCTCCACCGTCATCGCCATTGCTCTCAAAAGGGTCACCGCCTTCCCGTGGGCCTCCTTTGGCCGTGCTAAAGCCTTGCAAGTCTTCCGTACCTTCGTCGATCCACCAAAGGTCTCCACCACCATCCTCAAAGCACGAACGAAAGCCACGGTGATCGTCAAGCCTACCAAAAGGTTCATCGTGCCCAGAGTGCTATCGCCAAGGCCCAAGATGGGCTCCGTCCACAACCCACGGCCCGTGGTCCCTCTGACAAATCCTCAGGAAACGCTAGGCCCCGGAACGGCTCACCCATTAGTGGGCCCCTGGACGGCCCACCCGTCAGGCATGTGCTAAGCAGACTACCATGAGGCCGGGGACCTCCTAGCGGCCCGTCCAGGTGCCGCCTACCCTCGTCGCACCCCCCCATAGGTTTGGGGTGGATCTCACCCTTCACACGTGGTTTCCCCTCGTTTGGTTGGTGGTCTGCCACAAAATCGACTTTCCACCTTTTCTGGCAAAAGGCGTCGCCTTTAGCCGTAGATTTGCATCGAAATCATCGTCGGTAGCCAGATCTGAAGCTAGATCACCCTTTTGATGTATCTCCTCCTTAACGGGAATGATCTTTCCTCTGCCTTTATCCAAAGGCGTCGTCTTTGGCCCCAGATCTTGCATCACTGACTTCGTCTTTTTTAGATCTGACTTCTCATCACTTTCGTAGGGGGAGGGAAGCTAATCATAATCGAAATTTATTCCATTAAAATTTCCATCAATGATTCCAACCGGGCTTCGACGGCAATCTTTCCTCAAACAAATTCTCAAACCTTTTCAAAGCGTCAACTTTTCGTGCCAAGTCGCTCGGATACCAATTTGATAGGATTTTCTACGAGTTTTGATAGAAAAATCTCATTTTAGTGTATTTTAGGCGAAAGATGGGATTTTTATGGTGAAACGTAGGATTTTTAAGGCTAGAAAATGGATTTGGAGGAAAAAGGAATAATTTTATTGAGGAAATAAAGGAAATACAAGAATAATTTGCCATCTTCCGTGAGAAGGACCGCTCTCGCAAGCTTCAATTCGAGAAGAAGCCGAACTCTTCCACTAGATCTAAGGATTCTAATCATATTCTCAATATTTTCTTCCCCAAATTCAAATATCTCCTCTCTCTAATCTTTCCCTTATTTAGAATAAAATCCCTAATGAGACACTACCCCTAAATTACTAAAATACCCTTAACCTAGGGTTTTCAGCCAAAAATTACGGACCCTTAAAACTACTATTTTGCATCTTGTGCCCATAATTTACAAATCTGTCACTGGTTGACGCTGCCACTGGTTGACGTTGCACCCCCAAGTCTATCAGGTACTTAGTCTGATAAAGATGGACCTATTTTGTATCACCGCACAAACTCATTCCAATGTTTTAAATGGTAAAAATCTAAATAGGGCAAAGCAGCCTAGGTGGTGGTAAAGAATGAAAGAAAAGAATTAACTTGTCACCGCAATCATTGAACTCAAAGCATCAACCATGCATCACCACTATCATGTGTCCACCTCCTTTTGCGTGAGAAGAGAGACAGTAAGAGGGTAACAATTTCAATCCTAATCCCTTCTGTTAGAAGCAGTTCATGTAGGATGAATTTCTAACCATTAATTCAAATTCTTGTAACCATTATATGGAATAAGTCAAAACTTTACAATTTGGTATTTCAATCTTTGGACTCCTCTTGTATTAATAGTTACTATTAGATATTGATTATATCAGCCAATTTCCAATGGATTGTATAACCATGCTTCAAAGCTGACATGATACGAGCAATAAGTTTATGTATTCGACAGTTTTCAATACCAAAGTTTCACTCCAACTGCCATGATTTTAAAAAAAATTAAGTTAATTTGACAATACTTTTAATCATACACATAATTACATAGTATTTACTCTTATTCTCATTCAGTATATTAATACAAAGAGTATGTTTTAGAAAAATATGGGTAACGATATATAAGTTAACTAATGAAAGATAACCTTCCAACCACTTAGGGTGCTGGATTCTACCCTAACAGTGTGGGAAGGGAATTCTTTTTAACCATGTACAAATTATCTTTCCGTTAACACTAAATGATATTTCATTAATGTTTATCAACTGAAGATTAATAGATTTATTTGGTTGCTTCTTTATGTCATTCCTCCAAGAACAATGGTGAGATAAAGAATCATACTCATGCTTCATTGATGATAATTTATCTAAAGGTTCTTCACAAATGAGGATGCAAGCTTACGTGACCTGATTTTTATCTAATAAGAGTATTTATGAGCAAGAGGTTTATTCTTCTCAAATTCATCTTTGAAAGATTTGTTTCTATCTTTCTTGCCTTTATTACCTTTTTAAACTCTATATCATTTTTTAAATCAAGTATGATTAAATGAATAAATCAAACATCATCTAAATGTAATATTTTCTTCGCTCCCCATCATGTTATTTCTTATTGCAATCTGGTTTTCAATTTTTGTGTTAAACATCGTGTATCAAAAATGATTGAATAATATAAAACTTAAACTCTTTGTAAGTTAGAAACATCACCTAGATTTAACCTACTCTTTTTACCAGATGAGCTCCTAGATTTAACCTACTCTTTTTACTAGATGAGTTCGGATCATATTGCAATTAATTAAACTTAAAAGAAAAAATAATATATAAAGTGTAACTATAGTCCCCCCCAACAAAAAAGAAAGAAAGAAAGAAAGAAAAACGACATCAAAAGATTGCTAAAGTGTAAATATAGTCCCCCCCCCCAAAAAAAAACAAAAAAGAAAGAAAGAAAGAAAGAAAAACGACATCAAAAGATTGCTGACTCCACCCCTACACTTAATAGCTCTACTATTGAATTTCCATTTCCATTCAATCCTGGCAAGTAATCCACATACATATGTGGTGAAATCTTGCAGAAAAAAGAAACAATGTCAGAAAAGCAAAAGTTTATGATAGAACCCGAAGAAAATCCGAAAGTTTATTGATAACAATAGAAAATAAAGAGATAATTTGGCTACAATTTTTGGGGTAACCTCCCTCCCAAGACGCCAGTTGTAGAGGACGTCCACACTCTCCATTAGAAATACCACAATAATCAAATCAAAGCATACCTAGGGCCGGCCGCACCCTTCCCCTCTAATACAATTTCCCCTTTTTAGCCATTTACTAATAAGCCCATATAATAATTAAAATAATATGAAAAGGCCTAAAATGCCCCTCATGGGCCCAAACTCATAATGAAGGTGCCGGCCCTATCATTACTCTGCCCCCAAAACCCACCTTGTCCGCAAGATGGTGCATGAAGTCCATGGCGGTTCTACTCCAAGAGGGGATAGTCATCCCCTCCGGGCTCTTCCTCCTCTATGTCCTCCTCGTCGTGCCCAGCTATCAGGACTTGCAGCTTGCGTACCCCACAACGATGCGTACCTCTCATCGCATGTACCTCTCATCGCATCTGAAACACTGCCCCTTCTGTCTTTTCTCCCTCATCTCGGCGTCAGTCATCCTTCTAAACTGACCAAATACCGGTAACTGACCAAATACCGATGATGTGATGTTCTTCTCCCCAATCCTCTCATTACTCGCCTGATCTGTCCATGCAGCCGCCTTCTGTTCTCATGTCGCTGAAACACTGCGAAAAACCTGCCCACTCCAGCTGCCCATGGACCTCTGCTCCTCCATCTCCATCTGATGATCCTCTACCATCTGAGCCATCTCCATGACCTCCAACAACCCTTGAGGTTTTTGTGGACGAATTCCTGAGCAGATAATGGGCTTCAAGCTCTTCATAAAAGTACCCTCCAGTGACTCATCAGAGATCTCCGCACTCATCCCAAGAGAGTCTCGAATCTCTCTTTGTACTCCCTCACAGACCCATCCTGCCTAAGTGCGAACAGCTGCTCATGTAGGTTTCCCAGATGGGACTCTCGAAACATCTCCAATATGCAGTCCTTGATCTCCTCCGAAGTGTGAAATAGGCGCCACTGCTCTCTCCACTGATACCACCCAAGAGCCTTACCCTCCAGATATAATGCAGTCGCCTCCAACTTCTGTGCCTCCGTCATACGGGACACAGTAAAGAACATCTCCACCCTGTAATCCACGCATGTGAATCCTCCCCCTCGAATATGGACAGCTTCAATTTCTGAACTCTGTTGTCCACCCCCAAAGTTTTCCTGATCTGCTCTCCCCTCGTGGTGTCTCTGGCGATTGGGATGGTAGGTGATTATGTGCCCCTCGAAGCCCCCTTGGGCCTCCTTCTTGTCCTATGTAGTCCTCCCAGACTTCGCCTCCCCATAGGCTCATCCCGCCTCATCTTCGTAGTATTCCTCACCTCCTTCATCTCCTGAATAATACCCATCACCGTGTGCATGTCTTGAATACCCGTGGAGCAGCTGAAATTGATCCTCGAGCCCATGGCACGTCTGCGGGGTCTGTGGAACCGCTGCTGGCCCTGGGATGGCATGGAAATCGGCAGCCGCCAGTGGCTGCCAAGTCTTCGACAGGCCTTGCCGGGCTACTGGAGGCCCGGTGACCCTTTTGCTACTGCAGGCAAGGTCGATCGACCCTGCTGGGGGCCAGCACGGTTCGCCAGGCCATGCCTGGTTGCCGAACTGGGTGGGGCGGCTGCCCCCGCCCCATATCTGGGCCGGCCACCCCCTATTGGGTTCTGGGGTACGGTCGGCTTCATCCGTGGCTCCTTTGATGCGCGGAGGCCTCCTCGTCCACCCAAACTCCTTCCTCTTCCTCCTTGAAATATTCGTCGGCATCGAAATACAAGCCCACCTTGTAGATCTCCATTTTTCCTTCCCTTTCTCCAAAGGTGACGTCTTTATGGTAATATTAGGTTTTTCGCCTTCGTTTCCACCCTTCGCCGTGAGGATCGCAAGTTGTTGGATGATATGAGCGAGAGCCTCGTCTTGTTTATCTTGCTTATCCGCGATCCGATCATTGGAAGCCGTCAACTTTGATATTGCTTCGCCGTGCTCCGTTAGGGTTTTTTTATGCTCTCGATCTCACCATTGAATTTTT
Source organism: Scilla litardierei (assembly GCA_030789695.1). Taxonomy (NCBI): domain Eukaryota; kingdom Viridiplantae; phylum Streptophyta; class Magnoliopsida; order Asparagales; family Asparagaceae; genus Scilla; species Scilla litardierei. The sequence goes on from CM061141.1 coordinate 255,590,890, forward strand.
CCTCTACCGCATCGATACGATTCTTGGATCTCGTTGCCGCCACCATGGATCATAGGTGCTCTGATACCAAAATGATAGAACCCGAAGAAAATCTGAAAGTTAATTGACAACAATAGAAAGTAAAGAGATAATTTGGCTACAATTTTTGGGATAACATCCATCCCAAGACGCCTGTTGTAGAGGCCATCCGCACTCTCCCTTGGAAATACCACAATAATCAAACCAAAGCATACCTAGGGCCGGCCGCACCATTCCCCTCTAATACAATTTCCCCTTTTTAGCCATTTACTAATAAGGCCCTATAATAATTAAAATAATATGGAAAGGCCTAAAATGCCCCTCATGGGCCCAAACTCGTAATGAAGGTGCCGGCTCTATCAGTTTACTCCTCAAAAAACAAAAATATTATGCTGAAAAGATAATACCACAGATATAAACTCCATGATCTCTATCCATGAAATATCATAAGAATAAATTAAAATTTCAGAAGTGCAACAACATGTTCCCTATAAACCAAGAATGATCCTTAACAAGTAAAATTCAACAAGGAATTTTAATGGCACACCAGATCAAAAAAATTCAAACTCGACAACAACTCAATTAAGATGAAATCACCTTCATATGGAGACTGTGTTGGGCCAAGGATCATGACGTTGAAGTATCGCATGTTCTCTTCCGAGGGCGAAGCACTGATTCCAGGAGCTGCAACACAAAAGACAACCATAGTAAAAACCCTGAATCAAAGACTCGGTGCTTCTCCCCAAAACCCTAAGACTCTCGAGCTCCAAAATCCAAAGCGGATATCTCGAGAAACCTCAGTAGACTAAATTACCAGGCTCGCTGAGGAGACGCTGCGTTTCCTGTTCAAATCGCGAGATCGAGAAATTAGATATCAAAAGAGTGATATTGAAACCATAGGAATGACTGAAGGAGACAACCTGACATCTGATGAGAAATAGGGAGATCGATCGACCTGAGGCGGGGGGGAAATACCTTGATGATTCGCCGGGGGAGATTACTGTTGGCCATTTTCCCCGTTTAGGGATTTTCTTCTTCTTCTTGTTTACGATGTCCAACGAGAGAATCTAAGATGGATGTGAAATTGAGGGTTGCTCAAAGGATGAAAGTGGGATGCGACATCCGGCATTTTATACTTTAAAAATGTACCCCCCTGGAAAGGGAACTTCTTTGCGTACCTATTGTTTTACTCTGCTCACATACCACTTTATTTACAAGTTTGCCTCCACGAACTCCGGCTCCCCCTCTCTCTTCCCCAGGCCCTTTCGTCGCTCCATTGCTTCCTCTGCAAACATCTCAGCCCCACCTCCCCTCTCCTCTGACCTCTCTAACCCTCTCTTTCAGACCCTAGTAAATTGTTGGGGAAGTCGTCGTCGTCGTCGGGATGCAGACGAGGGTACAAGATGAATAATGAGAAGTTTGTAAATTAGTGGGTTGTGTGTGGAAGTAATAGCAAACTTGAAAATAAGTGGTAGTGCGTATAGTAAAAACGGTCATGCGCTCAGCAATTCCCATAAAAGGATGGTAATTTATAGTTAAGAACTTGCATGTTAAAAAGGGAAAGATTATTATGACTTCTTTCTAGCTTCCGATCTTTCCATATGCCTATAATAACAGCAAGACCAAAAGGTAAGATTAGCAAGACCAAAAGTTAAGATTTTTTGTCGTAATCCTGATCTTGGTAACGAGCATCACTTTACTTTAAAATCTCAATTTCTATCAAAATTAGTAATGTCAAACGGAAACTTTCCAAAAACACACATTGATATTCAAGAATCTTAAACCAATAACACCATTTTATGTAGAATTTTCCATGCAAGATTTTCTGAAATCCAACCTTTTTAAGTAGGACAATTTTTAAAAAAAGTCAAAAATAATTAAAAACAATCAGCGAAATAACCTTTAAGAACAAACTTTCGCCACCTCGACAACCAAGGCGTTGAGTCGGCGTTGGGTGGACGATTTTTCATTTGGCCAGGTTGCCAACCGGCCAACCCTCACATGCAATATTCACATCCAAATCGTATTCTCTTTATTTTGTTTTTAGTGTTTGTTTGTTAATTTTTTTTTGGTGTTTTCTGCTCTTGATGCGATAATATCAATTGGGAAAAAGGTGCTGACATTAATCGAGCTGAAAGATTGCAGTTTTTTAGGTGTGTCGATTAATTAATTTCCAATTCTTTAAAAGAGGGACTTTTTTTGCAAAAAGCTAAAAATAAAAAATAATTAGTAATTGATGAATTTCCAATTCTTTAAAAAGGGACATTTTTTTCAAAAAGCTAAAAATTAAAAATAATTAGTAAAATCGACCGAAAAAATTTAATTAGTAAAACCGACCAAATTTCGCCACGTCAGTGCTGACTGAAATCTTTTGGACTTGAACGTACTTGCCAAGTGCGACCAAATTGTATTGTTGGCAAGAATTTGACATCAAAGATAAGTGGTTAGGTGGTATATCACTTGGTTGTGGGGTGATAGTACTAGGGTTCGACTCTTGAAAACCTCCTTAAATTAGTTTTTTTATTTTTTTCAACAAAATATTTGTTTGAAAGGGAATTCCGAGATTCGAATCAAAGATATCTCATCCCACAACCAAGCGGCATACCATTCAACCACTTACCTTTAGTATGGAAATTGTGTCAACAATACAATTTGGCCACACTTGGCAATTGCGGTCAAATTTGCCGCAATTGGCAAGTGCGTCGACCAAGTCCAAAAACAAATTCAATTTGGCCACATTTGGCGGACCAACTCCAAAAACAAATTCAATTTGGCCGCACTTGCCAACTGCGGCCAAGTCTAAAAAATCCTAATCAGCGTTCCTGGTCTCTGACGTGGCAAAACTTGGTTGGTTTTGATAAATAGTTTTTGGTTCGATTTTTCAATTTTTTTTTGTTTTTCCCCCAAAAATTGTTTTTAAAAGAATTGGTTTGTGGTGGGTTTTAGCTGAGGAGGGTCCAAGAGTGCATGGAGACATTGGACATGCTAAAGATCAAGAACTCAAATAGCAACTGTTACGACCTAAAGATCGTGAGTCCGACCTTCCATCCCAGTCCGCCAAACACCCCGCCGGCTCACCCTTCCTTCCCGAAGGCCAGCTGGCCCAGCGACAGGGCGCTCCTCGCCCGAACTTCTGAGGCCGCTCGCCTGCTTTCCCAGGCCAGCGGGGCGCCTGTCGACCTTAGAGCCCGACGTGCCTGGGGAAACGGCGCACTCCGCCTGAGCCAAGTGATAAGGACGCACTCAGCCACGGTCCCAACGCGTCGCGCCCCGCCCACCACCAGTTCACCGGGAACATCGCACAATGAGTACGTCCAGACTGCTCGACCTCAGTCCGAGGTGACCCAGCGATCCACCACTCGCATCGCTCCTCGGAGGTGCTCCGGCGACTCTTTGGCACATCGGACATGACAAACAACCTAGTACAAGGATGCTACTGACACTTCCGCCGCTCGGCAACCTGACAAAGCACCCATTGGCTGATGCGCCCTCTGACACTTAATGCTTTCGGCCCTGACATCCTGACAAAAGCGCCTCTGGCCGTTGCGCCGTCTGACAAAAGCACGGCTGACACCCCTGATCCTGACATCCTCGTCCGAAGCTTCCGCTGACAGTTGAGCCAGCTCAGCACATCGAGTCAGCACGCCATGTCAGCCTTACCTAACCGCCTCCATCAGGTATAAATACACCTCCGCCTCCAACGTGGGGGGTTGGCAAATTAACTCCCAGTCTTATTACTCACACACAAGAGCAAAGGTCTTCCATATCTTTGTCCTTCCACATCCGATAGCTCGTCACGTACGGTCGACTCACTCTTAGTCCGACCTATGTGTCTGGCCCCCGCTTTAAGTCCTATTACTAACTTAGGCATCAGAGAGGCTACGGGTTGGATCCCAACCCGGCCCTTTCTGACGAGCTGCTCCCTGTGCAGGTCAGCCCACCGTCACGAACTGCGCTCTGCCTTTACCTCCGGCAGTGCGGTCCTAAGGCGGATGCCTTGGGAAATTGATTCGTGGTCGGCCTCCGTAGTGTGCTCAGCCTCTTCACTACACTAATCACCTGTCAAATAGCCTATCCTAATCCCATCATCAACATAACCACCTTACCCTGGGTTCCCCATAATACAAATTCATTGTACACTGGTTTTACCCCGCAACAATTGGCGCCGTCTGTGGGAACGAAGGGTCACACCCATGTCAAATCACATACCAATCAACCGAAACCCTGACCACGACAAGGATCCCATGGACCAAGAATCACACTCTCACCCAATGACTCCTGCGACTAGTCCCCCCCCCCCCCCCCCCCCCCCGCGTGGTGGAGGTCGAGACGGTCCAGGCCTCAGCCCGTGCGGTAAAGCAGAGCTTCGAGGCCTTCACTAAGATGATGGCGGCTTTGCAGCGGCCAGGACCGAAGCGCCCCCCCTGGCCCCTCTGAGCCCCCGAAAGTGAGGCGAAATCTTCACCCTTAATTCGACGAAGAAGTAGGGACAAATGACTCGCCGAGGGGATTGCGGCCCAACAAAGACTCTTGGAGGAAGAGATGGAGGTCGTGCGGCTGCGAAGGCGCCAGGAAGAAGCGACTGCCACTCAGAGGCATCTAGATGAAGCGGCCGAGACTGCCCGGTAAGCCCGCCTCATCGAAGAAGCCGCTCGTCGCCAACTTCGTTTCATCACAGTGGAGCATGAGAGGCTAAGGCGGGAGAATGAAGAGAACCGAGAGACCCCGGAAATGTCGACCTCGGGCTGCCGGCGCAGGAACATGCATAGCCAGATATCCGTCGACTCCCCGCCTCGAGGGACAAGCCCTCCGTGACGGCCCCTCTCCCCGTCGAAGCAGGGGGACCACCGCCACAGAGGCCGGGACCGAAGCTGCACCCCAGATCGCTTCGGCGAGGAAGCCATCCGGCAGCAACTCCGCTTCCTCGTCGCAGAGCACGATAGGCTCTGGAGGGAGAGTCGGGAGCAGCGGGGGATCCCGAAGGTGTCGACTTCGGGTCGACGATACCGGAATGCCCGTAGTCCGCCCTCGACCGGGTCACCACCGCGCGGAAGGAGTCCCCCTCGTCGACCACTCCCTCCCTTCCCGGGGCACGATGACCGTCGATTGTTGATGCGAGATCGAAGCGAACCCTGGATAGGCAGAGGGAGCGCACGCTTGAGCGCCCCGCTTACCCTGAGGAGGCCACGCCGCTGGCACGGTGGATTACTTCAGCCCCGAGACCCGCAAGGTTCAAGCCCCCCCCCCACCCCCCACTTGGCCACCTACAGCGGAAAAGGCGACCCCCTCTCTCACGTGCAACAATACTGAGGGGCGATTGAGGCATAGGATGTAGATGACGCTTTCATTTGCCGACTTTTTCGCAGAGTCTGCGGGACACGTCACTGGATTGGTACTACGCCTTGCCTGCAAGATCCATCGGGAGATTTGGCGAGCTATCTCACAAATTCTGCCAAGAGTTTCGGGCCGGTCACACAAGGAAGAAGCCCACGGACTACCTCTGCACAATAATTCAGAAGGAAGGGGAGACGATTGGGAAGTACCTGCGCCGCTTCTAGGACGAGAGGCGAAGTGTGGTGGCCTGCAGCGACGAAGTCCTCATGCTGGCCTTCAAATCCGGGTCGAGGAACCGAAGCCTCCATAAATCATTGCTCCGGGACCCGTCGGCCGACTACGACGCGCTAGTTACTCAGGCGGAGAGGTACACGTTGAGCGAGGATACTCTCGGGGCGAAGCACCCAGGCACACAGGCGGGAACATCTCAAGGTGAGCCCCGACCCCATCCCGGGCCGAGACTAGAAGATAGACCCCGGGGTCGCGACCAGCAGACTCAGCCGAGGCGTGACCCAGTGGGGCGTCGTCCGCAAGATCGGCTGGGCCCAACGCGAGAATTCATCCCCGCCAGAGAACCAGCGCGGGCGGTCCCGAGGTTGGAAGGACCCCTGCGGGCTCAATATACACGACTCAACGCCCCAATGATTGAGGTGTTGGCAGCGGCGAAAAGGGTTGGACTGCAACCTGACCCACCCAGAGAAATGAAGTCAGACCCGACGAGGCAAGATGTCTGAAAGTATTGCCGGTATTACCGGGACCACGGTAACGATACCGACGATTGCTTCAACCTCAAGAGGGAGATCGAGCGGTTGATCCAGACGGGTCACCTCGGGGGCTTCGTGGAGGGCAGAAGGCTGATCCAAGAGGAGAGGGCCCTGCGAGGAGGCCGTACCCACCACCAGGAAACGAGCGGGAGGATCCACGCCCGCCCAGGTCGGTCATGCGCATAGACGTGATATGCGGAGGGCCATCCTCAGGGGGAGCATTGTCGTCGAGCAAGAAGGCGTACGCGCGTCAGGTAATGGCGGCAGACCTAAGCGGTGATGCGAAGCAGAGAAGGGTGGCTCGACCCCCCATTACTTTCACCGATGAAGACCTAGAAGGAGTCGAGCTGCCGCACGATGACGCCATCGTCATCGAGGCTCAGATCGGGACGACTATCATCAGCCGCCTCCTGATCGACACTGGAAGCTCCTGCGACATTCTGTTCATGTCAACGGTCGAGAAAATGGGGCTGAAGCAGGCAGATCTGAGGCCTTGCACGGGGCCCATTGTCGGCTTCACTGGGCACTCAGTTCCCATTGCGGGGTGATCGCCTTGTCGGTGTCACTTGGAGAGGAACCGAGGGGCGTCACCCACATGACGCAGTTCGTTGTTATCGACATTACGTCAGCATACAACGGGATCATAGGGCGAACATACATGATGGACATTGAAGCGCTCCCCAGCCTGCTCCATCAGATGGTCAAATTCCAAACTCTGCGATGGGTGGGGTTAGTGCGGGGAAGCCAGAAGCTATCCAGGAGCTCCTACGTGGGGTCTACCAAGCATAAGGGTCCGGAGCAGGCCCTGTCGGTCGACCTCCTTGATGAAAGAGAGGACTATTGCGACCAGCGGCCTACACCCGCCGAGGAGGTCGAAGAAGTGTCTGTGGCCATGGAGGAAGGCAAGACTGTCTCCATCGGCACGAAGCTCCCGGTCTCTCTAAGGGCGGCCCTCATCAGCCTCCTTCGAGCGAATGTGGGCATATTCATTTAGTCGCCCTCGGACATGCCAGGGGTCGACCCAGCGATAATCTCCCACAAGCTGAATGCAGACCCGGAATCTCGAACGGTCCGGCAGAAGAAGAGGAGTGCCGGAGGAGAGAAGATGAGGGCATCCGACGAAGAGGTGGAGCGGCTTCTCCAGGCCAAGTTTATCAGGCCGGTGGACTATCCGGATTGGCTCGCCAACATTGTCTTGGTGAAAAAGGCCAATGGGAAGTGGCGCACGTGCGTCGACTTCACGGATCTCAACAAGGTGTGTCCAAAAGACAGCTTTCCCCTCCCAAGGATCGATCACTTAGTCGACCAGGCGTCTGGTTACGAGTTGTTGAGCTTTATGGACGCCTTCTTAGGCTACAACCAGATCCCGATGGCTAAGGAGGATGAGGAGAAGATGTCCTTCATCACCGACAGGGGCACCTTATGTTATACAAAGATGTCCTTGGACTGAAGAACGCCGGGGCGACCTACCAGTGGATGGTGGACAGGATATTCAACTCGCAGGTCGGGCAGAATCTGGAGGTCTACATCGACGACATGCTGATTAAGAGCAGGAGAGCATCGGACCATCTCGCCGACCTGCGGGAGATGTTCCAGAAAGTGCGCCAGTATAACCTGAGACTGAACCTGGCGAAGTGCATCTTCGCCGTGCAGTTGGGAAAATTTCTTGGCTTTATGATAACGAAGCGAGGGATTGAGGCGAACCCCGACAAGGTGTCGGCCCTCGTCAATATGGTGGAGCCACAGACCATCTGGGACTTACAGCGGCTGAACTATCGGATCACAGCGTTGGGGAGATTCTTGTCGAAATCCGCAGAGAGATCGCTCCCCTTCTTCAGAGTCCTGTCCACGGCCTTCGACAAAGCGAAAATCGACAGGAAAGTGATCCAGTGGGACGACGACTGCGCTCGAGCTTTCGTGGAGCTGAGGGCTTACCTGCAGAGCCCGCCACTGCTCGCCAAGCCGGAGGAGGAAGAACAGCTAGGGTTGTACTTGGCTGCAAATGAAGAAGCCGTCAGTTCCATCTTAATCAAGGAGGAGAAGGGCATGCAGCTGCCAGTCTACTATGCGAGCCGGATTCTTTGAGAGGCGGAGGCTCATTACAGCCCATCGAGAAGGTCGCCTATTACCTAGTCACAATGGCAAGGAAGCTCCGACCATATTTCCAGGCCCACCCCATTGTCTTCCACACCAACCTGACCCTCGAAAAGAACCTAAAGAGGTTACAGCGGTCGGGCAGAATGTTAAATTGGAGCGTCGAGCTCAGCGAGTTCGACATAACCTACAAAGCCCAGAAAGCGATCAAGGGCCAGGCCCTGGAGGACTTCGTGGTGGACTGCACTATTGGAGACCTCCCGGAGAACCTGCCAGACGCACCACCAGTGGCTACCATCCCACAGGCAATGGGGGTAGCCGGAGCATCGGAGCCTGCCCAAGAGGAAGCGGGTAGGTTGTGGACCGTTCACGTTGACAGGTAGGCCACGGGGTCCGGGACGGGGGCAGGCATCATCATCCAAACCCCCACGGATGCTTGCTGGAGTATGCCTTGCGCTTCGACTTCCCAACGACTAACAACATCGCGGAGTACGAAGCCGCGGTCAACGGGTTGAAGCTTTGCAGAGCTATGGGGGCGACGAACGTGCTGTTGCTTAGTGATTCATGGCTCGTCGTCCAACAGGTCCAAGGGAGCTTCGAGGCCCGAGAAGAGATGATGAAGCGCTACCTTAAGCGCATCCAGGCCGAGCTCCAGAAATTCAAGAGAGCGGAGGTCCGGCACTTACCTCGCTCCAACAACCTCCAGGCCGACGCCCTGTCAAAGCTGGCCTCCTCCTCCACGGTCGAGATCGGAAAGGCCATCTACGTCGAAAATCTGCTGACGCCTACCATTGAAGAGGAAGAATTAATGTGCGTCAGCCAGACGACGACGTGGATGACCCCGATAGTGCAGTACTTGGAGACGGGGGCCCTGCCCGAGGAGCGGCTACATGCCAAGAAGGTCGAGAGGCGGGCTTTGTCGTTCGTGCTCTTTGACTGAGTACTATACCGCAGGCGCCGCGCCAGCTTCGACGTCGTGCCTTACCTGAAGTGCCTAGGGACGGAGCAAGCGGAACAAGTCATCCGCGAAGTAGACGATGGCTTCTGCAAAAACCACTACGGCGGGTGCACTATCGCCCATAAGATAGTGCGTCAGGGGTACTACTAGCCAACAATGATCCACGACATGGCCCAGTACGTCAAGAAGTGCGAGGCGTGCCAAAAATACGGCAGACACACGACTGCGCCTCCAGCCAACATGGTGCCCATCCTACGCCCGATCCCGTTCGCCAAATGGGGCTCGACATCCTCGGACCTTTTCCAAAGGCCTCCGGGTGGAGAAAATACCTGGTCGTCGCCGTGGATTACTTCACCAAATGGGTCGAGGCCGAACCTCTGGCACGCATCGCATGTACAGACATGAAGGGATTCATTTGGAAATCCGTGATCTGCCGCTTTGGGGTACCCCGGGCCATAGTGACGGACAATGGGAGGCAGTTCGACTGCGAGGGCTTTCGAGGTTTCTGCTCAGGCTAGGGGATCAAGCTTTACTTCACATCCGTCACCCACCCTCAGTGCAATGGGATGGCGGAAGCCGCGAACAAATGCATATTGGGCCCCCAGAAGAAGAAGGTTGATGACGCCCTCGGAACGTGGGTAGACGAACTGCCGTGCATTCTCTGATCGTATAGCATGACCCACAAAGCTACGACAGGAGAGAGCCCGTTCATGTTGGCGTTTGGGGTGGAAGCGGTCGTTCCCGTGGAGGTCGGAGAGGAAACTCTTCGGCTTCGGTACTTCGACGAGGATGTCAATATGGAGGGCCTCGGCCTCAGCCTTGAGCTCGTCGACGTAGAGAGAGATCGAGCTCTGGCAAACCTCATCCGGCACAGCCAGAGGATGGCCCGGCACTACAACTCCCGAGTAAAGAAACAGAGCTTCAGGATCGGTGACTTGGCCCTCAGAGATGCCACCTTCAAGCCCGAGATCGCTCGCCGAGGGAAACTGGCGGCAAAATGGGAGGGGCCCTACGAAATCATCGACATCATCGGGCCGGCCACATATATCCTGGCGACCGTGGATGGATGCGAGCTAGCTCATCCATGGAACACAGAGCACCTTCTGAAGTATTATCAATAATTGTGAGCTTTTAATAAAATACTTTCTTTTCTGCATACTACTTTTGCCGTCTCCACTTGAAAAATTTCAGTTTAACGCACAAGACTCCGTGGCAGGATCCGTCCTCGCCACCCAAACCGGAGAAGGGCACGGGCTGGGCTACGCATTCACTCCCCCCTCAAGTAAAGACTCCGGGGCAAGCCTAACACGCTTCACCATCCAAACTGGAGAAAAAGGGCATAGGCCGAGCTACGGCGTCCTCCCCCTACGAAGACTCCGGGGCAAGATCCGTCCTCGCCACCCAAACCGGAGAAGGGCACGTACCAAGCTACGACTTCCTCCCCCCTACGAAGACTCTGGAGCAAGATCCGTCCTCGCCACCCAAACCAGAGAAGGTCACGGGCCGGGCTACGCGCTCGCTCCCCCCTCAAGTAAAGACTCAGGGGCAAGCCTAACACGCTTCGCCATCCAAACTGGAAAAAAGGGAACGGGCCGAGCTACGGCTCCCTCCCCACTACGAAGACTCCAGGACAGGATCCGTCCTCGCCACCCAAACCGGAGAAGGGCACGGACTGGGCTACGCTCTCGCTCCCCCTCAAGTAAAGACTCCGGGAAAGCCTAACACGCTTCGCCACCCAAACTGGAGAAAAAGGGGACGGGCCGAGTTACGGCTCCTTCCCCCTACAAAGACTACGGGGCAGGATCCGTTCTTGCCACCCAACCAGAGAAGGGCACGGGCCGGGCTACGCGCTCGCTCCCCCCTCAAGTAAAGACTCAGGGGCAAGCCTAACACGCTTCGCCATCCAAACTGGAAAAAAAGGGAACGGGCCGAGCTACGGCTCCCTCCCCACTACGAAGACTCCAGGACAGGATCCGTCCTCGCCACCCAAACCGGAGAAGGGCACGGACTGGGCTACGCTCTCGATCCCCCTCAAGTAAAGACTCCGGGGAAAGCCTAACACGCTTCGCCACCCAAACTGGAGAAAAAGGGCATGGGCCGAGCTACGGCTCCCTCCCCCCTACGAAGACTCTGGGGCAGGATCCGTCCTCGCCACCTAAACCGGAGAAGGGCACGGGCCGGGCTACGCATTCGCTCCCCCCTCAAGTAAAGACTCCGGGGCAAGCTTAACACGCTTCGCCACCCAAACTGGAGAAAAAGGGCACAGGCCGAGCTATGGCTCCCTCCCCATACGAAGACTCCGGGACAGGATTCGTCCTCGCCACCCAAACCTGAGAAGGGCACGGGCCGGGCCACACGCTCGTTCCCCCCTCTCCCCTCACGTAAAGACTCCGGGGAAAGCCTAACACGCTTAGCCACCCAAAACTGGAGAAAAAGGGCACGGGCCGAGCTACGACTCCCTCCCCCTACGAAGACTCCGGGGCAGGATCAGTTCTCGCCACCCAAACCAGAAAAGGGCACGGGCCGAGCTACGGCTCTCTCCCCCCCATGAAGACTCCGGGGCAGGATCCATCCTCGCCACCCAAACCAGAGAAGGGCACGGGCCGGGCCACGCGCTCGCTCCCCCCCTCAAGGAAAGACTCCAGGGCAAGCATAACACGCTCCGCCACCCAAACTGGAGAAAAAGGGCACGGGCCGAGCTACGGCTCCCTCCCCACTACAAAGGCTCCGGGGCTGGATCTGTCCTCGCCACCCAAACAGGAGAAGGGCACGGGCCGTGCCACACACTCGCTCCCCCCCTCAAGTAAAGACTCCGGGGCAAGCCTAACGCGCTTCGCCACCCAAACCGGAGAAAAAGGGGACGGGCCGAGCTACACACTTGCTCCCCCTAGCAGACCCAAAAGCCTTGAAACCTGAACCAGGGGAAAATAACAAGGGCACACAGACCGGGGCAGGTTTCACGGAGGGCTAGGACCTCCGGTCTATACACAACCCGATAAAGCGTACCCCCGACGCGACTTGTCACAACGAAAGGACACTAAGGAAGCCCGCCATTAATGACGACGTGCCCCCCGAGAGACACAGGCCGACGCTTTACGCCTAACGCCACCTAACAAAGGTGGTCTCGAATGGTGTGATCATGACAAGCCAGCCAAATAATGTTGCCAGCTCATCGCATTAATCTAGCAGAAGCTATCGGCTCTCGCCCTCTATAAATACCCGCCTCGCTCCCTCAAAGGAGGGGAAAAAGAAAATGGGAGAGCAAGTGAGTCTTAGTCCGCCCCCTATGAAGGTGGGAAGGAGGCGAGACATCCCCATCATCGACCTCTCCTCACCAAACTGGGACGACCAGGTCGGGTTTGCCTACGGACATCGTTGGCCCGATTGAGGGAGGGGCCCCCAATCGACGAGGAACCCCCCTCCCCGATAGGCTATTCCTCTTACGTAAGGGTCGCCGATGGGCTATTCCTCTTACGCGGGGGACGGACCGCCTTCCCCTATTCGACTTCCCTTAGACAACTTACGACTTGGAACCTCGAAGATAGGCGGCGGGCCGATCCTCCCTACTAGCATCCGCTCCACCACAATCCCCGTCGGCGGGAAAGGCAAAAGCCCCACGGGTCATACCAGCCTCCACCGGCCCGCCACCCAACGGCCCACCTTCCACTCCTCTATCTTCCCATGGAGGCGACGCCACCACCACCACCTCGTGCTCCTTCCCTCCCATGGTTTCCCTTCGAGCCGGGGATCCCCGAAGAGACCTTGCAACCCTTCAGCATAGAGGAGGTGAAAAAGGACGCAACGAGCAATGGAAGAGAAGAAGGGCCACTCCACTGACAGGAGTTCGCTCATCCTGATGCAGTTTACAGTAAAGTGGAACGACACCTCAGCTCGTCCGCAGATAGGATTGCACTCCTTTAACCATCATCGTCTTTGTCAACTTCTTATAAACGTTAATGAAAAGACTGTCTAAAGTGAATTGCCAAATTCCATCTAAGTGCGAGCTAACTTATGCACGATGTCCGTCAGACTCTAGGGCGAGCTCACGAAGCTCCGCCACCCAAAACGGAGAGGGGACCGGACCGAGCTTCGCGCTCGCCCTCCTTCTCCAAGGACGACATGGCATGACTTACTGTAACTATACTTTTATTTAAGTTACACAAGGAAGACTTAGGCACGAGATTGCAAAAATTTCCATCTATATCTGAAGTCCAAACTTTACAAGAATAGCCAGGGCCAACCTAACAAAACGAGGTCTCCCTCGGGTTGACCCCGCCGCTCCGTCTAAACAAAAAAAAGGAGGGGAGGGGCGAGACAAGACTAATCTCGTTGGCCGCCGTCCCTCTCATTGATCTCCGGGGAGTCGGCCTCAATATCGATGGCCGCATCCTCGATGACCACATCCTCGTCGCCCCCCCTCCTCCTCACCCTCGGAGGCCACCAGCATGTCGAAGTCGACCTCGATCGGAGGGCAAAGGCTGTCCGCCCTTTCCTTCACCCGGCTCAGGCAGGCCTCCCAGCCCTTGGATCAACCCTCCTCCAGACCCTCTGCTCGACCCTCTTCCCGGCCTTACGCGTGACCCTGCACTATGCCATTGCTCATCGCATCCGGGAGGGCGTGGAGGATGGTCGACTCCTGATACGATCGAAACTCTTAGGTCTTCAAGGTCAGCTCCTCTTTCACGGTCTTCGCCTGGGCCGCCAGTTCGACTGCATGCACCTTCTCCCGTTCAAGCGCGCCCTCTAGCTCCCCCACTCGATCGACCGTGGAGGCGGCCTTCGTCTCATGATCCGCTAAGAGCGCCTTCAGGTGCTGGACCTCCGACTCTAACTGGCCGCACCTATCCTTCTCATTTGTCAGCTACTCATCAGCACTCTTGTGGAGCGCGGCAAGCTCGGTCACCATTCTGGCAACAGTACCCTCAGCCTTGTTCAAAGCAGGCGTGTGGCCCCTAACAGCGAGCATCATAACTATGGCATGCACGACAAACCAGAAGTATGTCAGATTGTTCCTTAACAAAAGCAACTAAGACACCTGACCCAGTCCAGGCCACATACCTACACGCCATGCCACACTGCGATGCCGCACATCCTCTTATGACCGACGGCGGCCAAACTCTCCCTATCGCGGGGCAGTAGGCAATTCTCCGCCAACCTCGCTGCCACCGCACCATCCTTAAAGACTGACTCATCGGCCCCTATCCGATAGGGCATCAGGTGAAGGGCCTCCTGCGGATAACCCTCGACTTCGGCCTTCTTGGCCTTGAAGTGGACGAGCGAGGCCTCGTAGCTGGGGTGGGCCTGCCTTTCTAAGACGAACCGCGGATAGTCGTAAGGCCAGCCATCAGTACCCGACGACATGGGCCAGGGGCTCGACCCACCAGAGCTCTCGGGGCGACCCGGCGTCTGGGTCTGTTGAGTAGCAACGGTCGTCCTCGGGCTCGACGGGCGGACTTTGGGGTCCCCTACCCCAGATCCAGTCCGCCCGCCACCTTTGCGCTCGAGGTCAATAACCGAAGGGGGGCACCGTGGGCAGCCCTCTCCCCGGACTGACTAAGACCCCTCTCCTTCCGAGGGTCAGGGGCGGCTGACCTCGCCTCCCCAGCGGCCGCGGACTGCTTCGCCCTCTTCGAGGACGCCTTCCCCCTCCTTAAGCCTTCCCCTCCGGCCTCTTCACGCAGCCTCTTCGGGTCTGCCTTTCTCGCCTGCTGAGCCGCCTGCTCTGCGGCCCGCTTCTTCAACTCTTCCAACGGAATGCTCATGGCGCGACCTCCAGAGGGGGGAAAAGCTTAGAGTGATCACTTTAGATGCAACAACCACCAAGTTCGTATTACCTTCGGGCCAAATGTGTCGAGCTATCATGTCAGGGTCGGCAAGCATTCCATATTCCCGGCCCTCCTCCGGGATTGCCATCAAAGACTGGGCTACATCTTCCTCTTCGTCACTCAGCGTGACCCCCTCCCTTACCTCAGGATTCCGCTCCCCCCAGTTCGATCTCAGCACCACGTCTGTGGGCACCGAGACGAACACATACTGCTTACTGATCACTCCTTATTTTACACCATTTTCCCGCATTTTTGCATGCCATTTAGATCGCCCAAATCACGTTTTTCACGATATATCGACGATATTGCGATGCTTTTCACGATTTGTTGTTTTTGTCGCATTTCAGGTGATTTGGCGTGATTTGGAGTGATCTCGAGATGCGCTTACTCCAGAGGGTCACCGACGACCTCCCCGAGGGGTATTTTGCTGTTGGAGAGGAGCGGAAGAAGAACGGACGTCGCAGGAGCGACGAGGAGGCCAAAATAAGCAGATTGGGCATGTTTAGTGTCCCACTCGGCCGAGTGGAGGACCCACTCGGCCGACCAGCGAGGCACCGCTCGGCCGACCAGATTCCTATGTGCACTCGGCCGAGCGACGGAGACCACATCGGCCGAGTGAGGAGACCACGTCCGCCCGAGTGGCGCTCAGACGAAGCCCTTCAAAAATCTCCAAGTTTCTGTTTTTCGGCTGCCTGAGCTTCAGAAGACCCACTCGGCCGAGTGGAGAATCCCGTCCGCCCGAGTACAATGAAGCCATCGGCCGAGTGACGATAACTCACTCGGCCGAACCGCCCCCGAAGTAGAGACCCCTGAAGGCCCCGACTTACTGGAAAATTACAGGGTTTCTCACTCGGCCGAGCGACTTTTGTCACTCGGCCGAGTGCGACGCGCTGCCTGTAGCGGAAATTGCGGAAAACAGGCTGCGCAGGGGTATTTTGGTCACAGTTTTTGGACGATTTTGGGGGGTATTTAACCCCTGTTTTTACCCTAGTTTTGGGGAGCTTCTCCTTAGATTTTTTGCAGCTTTTTAGATTAGCTTTTTAGTTTTATTCTTAAGATTGGAGAGGAGAAAAAGTTTGATTTTTGTTGGATTAATTGAAGAACTCCATTGGTTTGTCTTTCTCTTCCCCAAAAATTCTATTTTTATTGCATATCTCGATATTGTGATGAATTCTATTGCTTATTTCATTGATTATTTTTGTGATCTTGCTATGAATTGTGAGTAGTCGCCACGTCTTGGGGCGTGGGGATGAACCCTACAAGCCCAACTTCATATTTGTGATGAATTAGTAGAAATTTTGCTAGAATCGATATCTAGGGATTAGATTGGGATCAATTTACTACGGTTAGCTAGGAGTTCATACCGATCGGGATTTGCAAGAGATTGGATCCCGATTCGATAGGAAACCCTAGAAATCCGAATTGGGTTGGAATCGAATTTTCGTAGTATCGGTTTGCAAGAGATTGGACCGACACTAGGGTTTCCGGTTGCAATTCTGTGCCAATACCCGTTTGCAAGAGATTGGACGGGTAGGAACTATCCCAATCTAGATCGCGAGCCGAGTTTGCAAGAGATTGGGCTCGGTGCGCGATTGGACGATGATGTTGACCCTAATGCTAGCTTTCCTAGGCTAGGGTTTGCAAGAGATTGGACCCAAACCTAGGATAGCTATAGACCGGCAACAGCGCGAAAGCGTGAGCTTGGTTCTACATTCAGTTGCAACTAGTCCATCCAAAATCTCAATCTAGCAATTTTGATACTGACGAACCACATTTATGAGATACGGTGAGTAGCGGGGATTCCCCATTCCCTAGACGTTCTTTATTTGATTCGATATTTCCGCACTTTGTCTGACGATTGTGACATGATCGCCAAAGGCAAATCTTTCTTCTTGAATAACCAGGGTGTTTGGAACAAGCACGGTCATTCGTCCTCCATGTGTTCGATATCCCGCTCGCTGCTACACCGTGCACTTGCGGTAAAACTACAACCGTTCTTTAGGGTCACGTCCCGGAGCGATCAAGTTTTTGGCGCCGTTGCCGGGGAGGCGATTGCGTTTGATTTTTTTTCACCGTAGCTATTTCTTTTTATTATCATTATCATTTTATTTCTTCATTTTTGCCTAGCCCTTCCACGGTACTAATCATCTCTTTGAAACTCTATTTTCCCTGTGCATGTACACGAGATCTACGGCGGACCCTGAAGCTATATTGTTTGATCCCGAGATCGAACGTACCGCGCGGAGACTTAGAGCGGAAAGGAGACAAAATCCAGAAGGGGGGTTTATGACCAACCCGGAAACTGCTGAACAATTGGCGGCAAGGATGGCGAGGATAATTTCTATTCGAGATAGGCTTCGGCCTAAGACCTCTTCTACTACCTCATCCATTGCCATGCCGGGGTTGGCGGCTGACAAGAGCTTCGAGCTAAAGACTGGACTAGTGGTTCTGATGCAGCAGGATCCATTTCATGGGAATGCCCATGAAAATCCCCACTACCACATCCAATTGTTCTTGTCGAAGTGCGCCACATTCCAGATGCCGGGGGTCTCCATCGATGCCATCAGACTGCGTCTCTTCCCTTTCACGCTAAAGGACAAGGCACTATACTGGTTGAGGACGCAAGCTGAGGGTGTCTTCACCACTTGGGACGAGTTGGCAAGTGCATTCATTGACAAGTTCTATCCGCCCTCCAAGACGGTGAAGATTCGGAGCGCTCTTATGTCCTTCAAGCAAGGACCCCAAGAGACGCTCTATGAGGCTTGGGAGCGTTTTAAGGATCTGCAGCATCAATGCCCGCACCATAGTATAGAAGATTGGGAGCTAGTGCATAGCTTCTACAATGGTCTCCAACCGGGGACCAAACAAATTATTGATGCCGCGGCGAATGGTGCCATCTTGTCAAAGACTCCCGAGGAAGCTACGGCCCTAATTGAGGAGATGGCCTCAAACAATCAACAATGGGGCGATGAGCGAGGACACTCTACGTCCTCCTTAAAGCCGACTAGTATCTATGAAGCGAAGGCCGTAGCGGAGCTTACAAGCAAGTTTGATTCTCTCCACAAGGTAGTGGAGAGATTAGAGAAGTTTATCACGGAGCCCCAAGGAGCCCCTCCCACCTCCGCACCGACCAACCAAATGTGTGATTGGCAAGACCAATCTCAAGCCATGTACGTGGGAGGAGAGCAAGGAGAAGGAGCCTTGGAGCAAGTACAATATGTCGCGGGGAACCAAGGATATTGGGCTAATCCGGCCGCAAGAAATCATCCCGGATTCTCTTACGCCAATAATGAAGGAGCTTTGAACCCGCCACAACCGCCACCTCAACAAGCTCGACCACCACCACCACCCCAACAACAACACTATCCGCCGAGGGGGCCTACTCAACAAAATTTTCAACCAAAGCAACAAGTTCCACCATATAGGCCGACCGGATACAATCAAGGGTGGAGGAATCAAAATCAAAACCCTCCACAAGCTCAACAACGATCCGACTTCGAAGCTAGAGTGGAGGCGTTTATGGTCGAGCAAAACAAGGTCAATGCTAGCTTGAAGGCGGGGCAAGACTCTCTTAATACCGTTGTGGCTCAAATATCGGAGCAATTGGCGTTGCTCAATCGGAACACTCAACGATTGACGGCGCAACCTGAGCAAAACCCACGGGGCAACACCGGCCACATCAATGCCGTAGTTGTCGTTACCACTAGAGGCGGAAAGGATACCACCCCCGCTATGATTCCTACCGAGGAACCCGTGGAGGAAATTTTGGATCCGATTGAGCCGGTAGTTAAAGTTGATAAGGAGAAGGAGCCACAAGAAAAGGAGAAATCTAGAGCGGAGCAATTGATTGAGGAGAGGCGCTTCATGCCACCGGTCCCATTCCCCCAAAGGCTCGCTAGAGCGAAAATGGAGAAAAGGCTAGCGAAGTTTCTCGAGTATCTAAGAGGAGTTAGCCTCAATATTCCCTTCCTCGACGCCATCGTGGAGATCCCCACATATGCTAAATTCTTAAAGGACTTGATTTCGGGGAGAAAGAGGAAGGAGAAGATCATGCTAGCCGAGGAGGGCTCTTGGTTCACCAAGAGAGAGAAGGAGCCGGCAAAATTTAAAGATCCGGGGAGTTTTCGGATTCCTTGCACCTTGGGCGGCGTTCCTCTTCAAAAGGCGTTGGTTGATCTAGGGGCTAGTGTGAGCCTCATGCCTCTCTCCATGTTCTTAAGGCTAAACACCGGGACAAAGTTGAAACCCACCGACATGCGCATTCAATTAGCCGATGGACGGATAACAAGGCCGGTGGGGATCGCCGAAGACATCCCACTACAAGTCCCGGGGGGAATATGCTTTCCATGTGACTTCGTGATCATGGACGTTAAGGAGGAGGGAGATACTTCGTTGATACTTGGACGCCCATTCCTCGCCACCGCCGGAGTCATCGTCGACGTGCGCGAAGGTACACTAACTTTAAACGTCTGCAACATCGAGGTGGAGCTTCACATTCCTAAGGCTATGAAGCACATGCCTTTCCACGAGGAGCTTGATTACATGGACCTCCTTGATGAGGTAATTGAGGAGGTGATCCCCCACTCTATTGGCGCTCTATTCGATGAAGATTTCGAGGAAGGCCCGGATTTAGGCCAAAATGAGAAGAAAGATGATTCCCCCGACCTCTCCGCTGAAGATGATGAAGGTGACGCTGATGTCGCAAGGATTCGAGAGCTCTGTAAGCTCTCGAAATTAAAGTCTCCAAAGAAAGCTCCTCCGGTACGGAAATCGGCATCACCGGTGAAGCCGTTGACCGGAGCAAAAGCTAGCTTGGGGGAGCCTCCCCCCAACACTATTCGAGACCAGAGACCACCGCAGGAGAACACGCCGCCGCAACTTCCCAATCCAAGCGTTCTCCCCGGAAAGTTTGATGGGTGCATCTCATATGCACCAAACATACCGCATTAATTGAAAATCATAGGGGGTCGAGCTCACGACCTTAAACGAACGCTTGTCGGGAGGCAACCCGACGGTTATTGCTTTATTTTCACTTTTTCTTTATTTTCGTTTTAGAAATTTTTAGTGTTTTGAGTCGTTCGCCCAAAAATTTTGTGATAACGGGTCCTATTTTTCTTGACAGGAGAGGAGATAGGTAGATCCATCATGAGGAGGATGATCACGACGACGAGGAGCGCCCCAAGAAGGCGCTCGATGCTTAGGAGGAAGATGGAATCGACTGGAGGAAGAAAGACGGAGTTTAGAGCCCAAACGAAGACAAACAGCAGAACACAAGGCTCACTCGGCCGAGTATACTAGTCACTCGGCCGAGTACACATGTTCGTCCGGCCGAGCCGCTTACGAACAAGGGAAGTCTGCTGTACCCAACTCTCTGTTTATTTTCCTCATTTCAGTATAACTGCTACTCGGCCGAGTATATATTGTCACTCGGCCGAGTAAAACGGATACACTCCTAGGGCGAGTCTTGCCGAGTAGCTTGAGCCACTCGGCCGAATGGACTTACTCCACTCGGCCGAGGCTGGCACGGCCACTCGGCCGATGCGTAAGTGGGGAGGAATTTTCTATTGACCGTACTCGACCGAGTGTCCAAGTCACTCGGCCGAGTCGTAACTTTTGCTATATAAGAGGTCGAGGGGGGGCACGTTTTTCGAAACGCTAAAATCCGATCGCCCGCTCGCACCCCCCGACCTTTCAGCTTCCCTCGCCCGCTCGCACCCCCTACTCGCCCGACCGCCGTTGCCACGCCGCCGCTCGGCCAGCCACCGTCGGCCGACCACTCGCCGCGCCTCGCCCGAGTCGCCGCCGGCGGCCGTGTCTCCGGCCACCTCCGGTATTGCTTAATTCGCCCCTTTTCGCCTCTTTTTGTGTATTCTTCGAGGATCCATGTGTTAAACGACCCCCTAACCCAAATCAATTCATATATCTATCTATGATACCCCTAATGCTCCATACGTTTTGAATATTACCCGCTGATATCGCCATTTCATGCGCAGGTTGTTTTTGGAAGCTTAGGGGAGCCCAGGGGAGCTTCTCGGGACTGATTTGAGCTTCGTGGAGGCGCTGACTTCGCACGCTTCCATTGCTTAGCACTCGCGGCGTGTCGGGGTACACTCTTTCCATTATTTTGCACACGCCACACTTTTCACGTTTTTCGGCGCGCTCGGGGCCGATATGCCGCCCCGGACACGGCCGCGGTCGAAGAGAGCTTCCGCCAAGCGGAAGCGGTCGGATGATGCCGGCCCCTCCCACGAGTTGGAGGACTCTCCTCCACCGTCTCCCACACACGTCGTCCACCCAGCACAGCCTGCAGGCCCCGCACACCCCGCACAGCCTGCAGCGCCCGCACAGCCCGCACAGCCACTCCCTGCCGCTGCACAGCCACCACCTCCGGCTCCACTGGTCGGGCCGCTCGGGATTACGTTCCGAGACAACGCACACCGCGCCGTCTTCGACCGTATCTGTCACGCCCCGCTTCCCAAAAACGTGGAGGCGAAGCGTGAGAAGGTCCGCTCAGACTTGAAGCTACAAAGCTGCAAGTCCGATAAGCGTCAAACAAATTTAACTGCAGGTCCTTGCAACGCGAAACGAAACAAAGATAATAATAACAAAAAGAGACAAAAGAAACATCTCAGAATATCCATAATAATAAATCTCAACATCGCAGAAAAGCCACCAGGCTAAAATAAAAGAGTCTAAAAGAGGCCCAGCATGGCCAACAAAAGTACAAAGTACGAAAGCAAAGAAATGGTGCAAGCACCGACAACTAACAGCAAGCTAAAGCAAAAGTAACTCCACAGCCACTAAGACTGGTCTCCAGTGTCCTCGTACTCCTCGACGAACGTAGTCTCAGGCTCAGCGTCAGCAAACACCTCGTCCTCAACGACTGTCTCTGGCTCAGGGTCTAACATGTGACACCCAAAAGAGCAAGGGGCACATGTCAGCAAGTCTAAAAAGACTTGTGCAAGTGAAACTGAAAGTACAAGTAAGAGCAACCTAAAAGTTCTAGCATGATGCAATGACATGGCAGTTAAAGTAATGAGTGCAACAGGTAAAGTAAAGCGAAGTGAAGTACGAGCATGGCATGACATTCACAAGACAAGTACAAAACAAGAAAAGTAAGCACCTCGTGCACAGAGTTCACGCCTTACAGCTGAAGAGGCTGTACGGGCACACTTCTACGCTGAGTGATCGCTCAACCCTACCCCTCCACGTGTATCGAGCCAGGGCCTTACCCCCGAACGGGAATGCTCGCTTCTGGATCACGAGCCAGGAAGTGTCTTTAACAAGTATGGCATAGGGGTGCACCTAGCCCGGGACAAGCAAGTACAAGTATGTAGCGTGTGCTACGAATGCGACATTCAATGCATGGATGACATGACATGGCAAGTAGTAAAGCGTACATGTAAGGAAAGTAAACGTGACAGTTTAGTATGCATGAACAACAAGTTTAAAGAGTTGGATCTGGCTTCGTTGTCAAGCTAGATCATTTAGGTGACGGATCTAGTTTCGTTGTCAAACTAGATCAAGTAGGCGTCTAGCCAGCTATCATTTCACTGACTAGTCTCTTTTACGCTAAAAATAAGTAAG
Source organism: Scilla litardierei (assembly GCA_030789695.1). Classification (NCBI taxonomy): domain Eukaryota; kingdom Viridiplantae; phylum Streptophyta; class Magnoliopsida; order Asparagales; family Asparagaceae; genus Scilla; species Scilla litardierei. The sequence continues at coordinate 255,613,470 of CM061141.1, forward strand.
TGGCCTAAAAACATGGCCCTACACAAGAGTTAGCAAGTTTCACTTGCCTGCAACTATCACGTCAAGAAAACACCGTCCAACGAGTCCAAAGTCACGATTCCTACGTGCACAAGTCCACCGGCCTACATCCGTTTTATTAATCTTGATTAGTGATTGCTAAAACATTTAAAATACTTTAAAATACTGATTTTTAGTCTTGATTAGCATGCAATTGGGTTGGGGGTCCTAGGGGTGCAAAACGTTACCTCAACACGACGCGAAAGCTACACCGGCGTCGGGTAGCGACGCCGGGGGTTGGAATAAAAGATCGCGCTCCAAGTCCAGATTCCAATTAGATTCCTCGCTGGAAATTTCAGAGCAATTGACCGGGGCGACGATTCCAGATTCCAAAGCTCGCATGTGCGACGACGGGCTACGACGTGCGACGACGTCGTACGCGACGAATCCTCAAAGAGCAAGCACCTAGGTGGGGCCCACAGTAGTCCTAGGGGCCTTTGGGGGACCCACAATAACTCTGGAGAACTTGGGGGGCCCACGGAGGCAAGCGGTGCGACGGATGCGGGGTTGCGACGAGTGGCTCTCGGTCGTACACAGCCAATGCGGGGAAATCTCTCGGTCGTGCGCTGAGAATGCGGGGCTGCGACGTTTGGGCTGTGCAGCGGCTGCGATGTGGTGCTTGGTGCGGGGTTTCTTCTCGGTCAGATCGATAGGGAGCCTCGGTCAGGCGCTTGGATGCGGGGCGGGGCAGCGTTGCAACGTTGCAGCGCTTGCAACAACGGTCGGTGCGGAGCAGCGGGTCGGTCGTGCGGGGTGCGGAGCGGGGCGACAAGCGGGCGACGGTGCGGAGCGCTGTGCTGCGATGCGGAGCGGCTTGGTGCGGGCCAATCCCTCGGTCAGACCGAGGGAACGGAGCGGTGCGGAGCTGTTGCGTGCGGAGCGGCTTGGATGCGGGGCGGGGCTTCGGTCGGAGCGGGGGAACGGGGCCGTTTCCTTCGGTCGCTGCGGTGGCTGAACGTCGCAACGTTGCGACGAATCGTCGCAACGTCAAATCTGAGTTTTGGAAGAGGCTAGGGCCAATTTCTTGCGAAAATAGGCCTTCCTAGGGGTTGTTTATATAGTGTAGATGGGTTGACTTGGTCTAGGGCTAAATCTAATAGGATTAGAATATTAAAATAATTTAAAATTTGAATTCCAACTACTCCAACTCACCCAAGGGTTTGACTTGGTCCAAATGAGCTGGAAATTGGCTCAAAAATTCTTTAAAACGTTTAAAACTTAAATAAATTTTATTTGGCCGAAAATAATTTATAAATTAATTATTAAAAATATTTTAAAGCTTGTTAAAAATATAAAAGTGGTCAAATAAACTCCAAAAATTATAAAATAAATATCGTGGTGATCGTGATGACGAAGGTGAGCTATCTAAGAAGACGGATCTCAAATTCAACGTCGGACGACGAAACTAAAAATAGAAACGTCTCCCGTCGAAAGTGAAAATCGCCACGTCTCATCGAATAAGTTTAAATTGTGGGAAAACGACTCGGGAAACGTCGTTCCAAATTAGTGCCACTATTTAATACTCTCAGATACGTTCACAACGACATATCACACAAAAGTGTTCACAAACAAATAAAGTTAGAATAAGCACGTGCACGGCCAAAAGCACGTGCACAAACAAAGTACAACGAAAACGTACCGTTACATCCTCCCCACCTTAGAAATGATTCCGTCCTCGGAATCAACATCAAGCACTGCTCGGGAAAAGGTGCGGGAAACGCTCTCTCATCTCATCTTCACGCTCCCAGGTAGACTCACCAGGGGAACCGGGACGCACGCCACTGCACTCGAACCAAGTCGACGGTCTTATTCCTCAGCTGCTTCTGTCGACGATCCAGAATCTCAACGGGCTGCTGATCATAAGACAGATCCGGACGAACCGTAATCTCCGAGAAATCCACAGCATGGGATGGATCACTAACGTATCGACGTAACTGAGATACGTGAAATACGTCGTGAACTCCCACAAGCGACGGTGGCAACGCCAAGCGATAAGCCACAGCTCCAACCCTCTCCAGAACATCGAACGGTCCAATGAACCTCGGACTCAGCTTGCCTCTCTTCCCGAATCGAATAACTCCGTGGTTCGGAGAAATCTTCAGGAATACATGATCACCAGGCTGAAACTCCAAAGGCCTCCGCTTAGCATCAGCCCAATGCTTGAAACGGTCCTGCGCAATCCTCAGCTTCTCTCGGATATTCCTCACAACATCCACGGCCTCCACGATCATCTCTGGTCCTAACAGCTCCCGATCTCCAATGTCATCCCAGCTCAGTGGCGATCGACATTTCTTTCCATATAGCGCGGCGAAAGGCGCCATTCCAATACTCGCCTGGTAGCTGTTATTGTAGGCAAACTCAACGTGATGGAGATGATCCTCCCAAGATCCCTTAAAGTCCAGCATGCAAGCTCGCAACATATCCTCCAAAATCTGAATCGTCCTCTCGGACTGGCCGTCCGTCTGCGGGTGGTACGCCGTGCTGAAACTCAGACTCGTACCCAAGCTCTTCTGCAGACTCTGCCAAAACTGAGATGTGAATCTCGTGTCTCTGTCCGACACGATACTCACGGGGACTCCGTGAAATCGTACGATCTCCTGCACGATTCATGTTACATCACTATCTAAACTAGTAAAAGGAAGTAGAAACGGAGAGTAAACGAATTTACCTCCATGTATCTCCTCGCTAGCGTCTCGGTAGACTGTCCCACTCGGAAGGGAATAAAGTGCGTGGATTTGGTCAATCGGTCTACGATCACCCAAATCGCGTCGTTCTGCTTCGGACTCCGAGGTAGTCCAGTCACGAAATCCATAGTGATGTGCTGCCACTTCCACTCCGGAATCGGAAGCGGTTGCAGCAACCCTGCCGTACGCTGATGCTCCACCTTTACTTGTTGGCAAACCAAACACTTGGCTACGCTCCGAGCCACACTCCTTTTCATACCATGCCACCAAAAGTTCAGACGAAGATCCTTGTACATCTTGGTCCCACCAGGATGCACAGAATACAGCGAACTGTGTGCCTCCACCAATAATTCCTCTCTGATATCTCCAGCTGGCACACACAACCTGGCTCCAAATCTCAACGAACCATCCTCGTGAATCAAGAAGTCAGTCCGCATACCGGCTTCCACCTGCTCCCGAATCTTCACAAGCTTAGCATCTCCAGACTGGCCAGCCTTGATCCTATCCACGATCGTCGACTGTATCTGCATGCTCATCAACGAGGAAGTCTCTCCAGGAAAAATAATCTCGATACCCGACTCGCAAAAATCCTGCTGCAATCTCCACTGCGAGGTCAACATCATCACCGCTGGAAGTCTGCTCAGCGCATCTGGAACCACATTCACCTTGCCAGGGTGATACTGCAAATCAATCTCATAGTCTTCCATGAGCTCCAACCATCGACGCTGTCGCATGTTGAGCTCCTTCTGAGTAAAGATATACTTCAAGCTTTTGTGATCGGTGAAGATCTTCACCTTCTCACTCAACAGGAAGTGCCTCCAAATCTTCAGCGCAAACACGACGGCAGCCAACTCCAAATCATGTGTCGGGTAATTCTTCTCATGAGCCTTAAGCCGACGAGAAGCATACGCAACCACATGTCCATGCTGATGCAACACACATCCAAGACCCTTTCCAGAAGCATCGCAAAAGATCTCGAATCCTCCACTCCGATCAGGCACAGCAAGTACAGGGGCAGTCGTCAACCTCTCCTTCAGGATACCAAAAGCCTTCTCGCAATCATCAGACCAAACATATGGCACATCCTTTCGCGTCAGTCTGGTCATCGGCTCAGCAATCCGAGAAAAGTCCTTAATGAAACGTCGGTAATATCCTGCAAGCCCAAGGAAACTCCGAATCTCTGACACCGACTGCGGAACCGGCCACTCTCTGATAGCCACAATCTTCTCGGGATCCACAGAAATTCCATCACCAGACACCACATGCCCGAGAAAAGCAACTCTATCCAGCCAAAACTCACTCTTGGAATACTTAGCATACAAACGATGCTTCCTCAAGATTTCCAACACTGTCCTCAAGTGCGATGCATGCTCTTCCTCCGACTTTGAATAGATTAGAATATCGTCAATGAAGATGACGACGAACTTGTCTAGGAAGTCGTAGAAGACCAGATTCATCAGGTTCATAAAAACTGCGGGCGCGTTGGTTACGCCGAAGGGCATAACCACGAACTCGTAGTGACCATACTTTGTCCTGAACGCTGTCTTCGGGATGTCGTCCTTCTTCACCTTAAGCTGATGGTAACCACTCCTCAAATCCAATTTAGAAAACACCCTCGAACCTCCGAGCTGATCGAAGATATCATCTATACGAGGCAAGGGATATTTATTCTTGATAGTCACGGCATTCAGCTCCCGGTAATCCACACACATGCGACGCGAACCATCCTTCTTCTTGACCAGCAACACCGGTGCTCCCCATGGAGACACACTGGGATTGATGTAGCCCTTCTGCAAAAGATCATCCAGCTGTCTACGCAACTCCTCCAACTCTGCTGGTGCCATACGATATGGCGCCTTCGAAATAGGCTGCGCTCCCGTAACAAGGTCGATCGAAAACTCGAGAGCTCGATCGGGTGGCAGTCCAGACATCTCCTCGGGGAAGACGTCGTCGAACTCACGTACCACAGCTGGTCTATCCTGCTCCATCTACATAGCAACAAGCTCCACCGGTCTGGCCCGAAACCTGACAGGGCCAAGCGAACTGCTACCTCGACTGAACTCAAACACCGGATGCCCTGGGATCTCAAACACCACCTTCTTCCTCCGACAATCGATCGTAGCATAGAAACTCGCTAGCCAATCCATTCCAAGCACTGCATCGTAGTTGATGATGTCGTGGACAATAAAATCAGCGTAAAGCTCATGTCCACAAACCACCAAGGGGCAAGAATTGCACCCACGATGCACCGAGATTACGCCATTTCCTGTAACGATGTTCCAACTCTTGGAAAGAGGGGAAGTCGTCAAGGAATGCTTCTCCACGAAGCTCCGGGATATAATGCACATCGATGCACCAGAGTCAAAGAGGACTCGTGCAGGAAACGTGCAAACCAAAATCACACCTAACAAACAGACTAACAATCAAACCTATTCTAACAAACAATCATATGCAAGCAACAAACATAATCTAACAATCAAAACTAACTAAGGGAAGAACAACTAGACGGAGGGTTACCTGCGATAACCTCGTCCACAGCCTCGGTCTCCACTGCAGTCATCAAGTAAGCCTGCCTCCTCGGCTGAACAGCCTGCTGAAACGCCTGCTTCTGTAGGGGAAGAGGCGCTCCACGTCCAGCAGGTACAGGTGCTCTCTGCTGCAAGGGCTGGGCTGCAACTGGTCCCCTCTGTAGCTGTGCTCCATCAGGTCCTCTCCTCAGCTGGTTCGCGTGCCGACAATCCCTCGCTACGTGGGTAGCATCTCCACAGATCAGGCACTGCCCCAGAAATTTCCTGCACTGCTCCTTGATGTGGCCAGTCTTGCCGCAAAAATGGCAAGTCTTCACAGTAGGCCCACCTGGCCTCTTGAACTGCACTGACTGGGTAGGCTTGACCCCAGGCCTAGACTGCTCCATAGGCCTCTTCCCAGCTCCAGAAATCTGTCCTCTCTTCAGCTTCGCAATCTTCTCCTGTCTCCGAGCAGCTACCAGCAACTTCTGATATGACTCCATGTCCGTCGTAGACATCAGGCTCTGCAAGTCTAGGGAAAGGCCCTGCAGAAACCTCTAGGCCTTCTCCTCAGCATCCTCCACCATCTTCGGCGCGAAGCGACTCAGCCTAGTAAACTCCTGGTGGTACTGGTCCACCGACAGATTCCCATGCTTCAGCTCAATGAAGCGCTGCAACATCTCCCTCCTAGCAGCCTTTGGGAAGTACTCCTCATCGAACCGAGACCTGAAAGTAGCCCAAGGTATAGGGCTCACCAACAACTCCTCCTCTGCATCCCACCAGTTTCGGGCATTATCCTTAAGCTGCTTCTTCACCAGATCAACCCATCCAGCCGGGTTGACCTTCGACATCTTCAGATTATCTTCGGTATTCCTGATCCACTCCTCAGCAGCCAACGGTCCTTCAGATCCATCAAAGTAGGTCGGGCCCAGCTCCCGAAACTGCTTCGCTTCGGGCTCGAAGCGAGGGGCACTTTGGGTATTCTGGAGCATGCCCTGCTACACCTGCATCATCTGATGCATCATCCTCATGATCTCAGCATTGGTGGGCTCTCTATCCGGCTCCTCAGCACGATTGGGCCCACTACCAGATCGGGTCTGTCGTCGTCCAGCCATCTAATGACATAGAAAACGAACAAACAAATTAGACTCAATAGCTTAATGACTTGAATGTTGCAATTTATTTAATGGACATTCCGTTTATTATCGTTGTTCCGTTTATTCGCAATCGCAAGATAGGACCTGCATGGGCCACCAACAAAACCTGTCATGCCCCGCTTCCCAAAAACGTGGAGGCGAAGTGTGAGAAGGTCCGCTCAGACTTGAAGCTACAAAGCTGCAAGTTCGATAAGCATCAAACAAATTTAACTACAGGTCCTTGCAACGCGAAACGAAACAAAGATAATAATAACGAAAAGAGACAAAAGAAACATCTCAGAATATCCATAATAATAAATCTCAACATCGCAGAAAAGCCACCAGGCTAAAATAAAAGAGTCTAAAAGAGGCCCAGCATGGCCAACAAAAGTACAAAGTACGAAAGCAAAGAAATGGTGCAAGCACCGACAACTAACAGCAAGCTAAAGCAAAAGTAACTCCACAGCCACTAAGACTGGTCTCCGGTGTCCTCGTACTCCTCGACGAACGTAGGCTCAGGCTCAGCGTCAGCAAACACCTCGTCCTCAACGACTGTCTCTGGCTCAGGGTCTAACATGTGACACCCAAAAGAGCAAGGGGCACATGTCAGCAAGTCTAAAAAGACTTGTGCAAGTGAAACTGAAAGTACAAGTAAGAGCAACCTAAAAGTTCTAGCATGATGCAATGACATGGCAGTTAAAGTAATGAGTGCAACAGGTAAAGTAAAGCGATGTGAAGTACGAGCATGGCATGACATTCACAAGACAAGTACAAGACAAGAAAAGTAAGCACCTCGTGCACAGAGTTCACGCCTTACAGCTGAAGAGGCTGTACGGGCACACTTCTACGCTGAGTGGTCGCTCAACCCTACCCCTCCACGTGTATCGAGCCAGGGCCTTACCCCCGAACGGGAATGCTCGCTTCTGGATCACGAGCCAGGAAGTGTCTTTAACAAGTATGGCATAGGGGTGCACCTAGCCCGGGACAAGCAAGTACAAGTATGTAGCGTGTGCTACGAAGGTGACATTCAATGCATGGATGACATGACATGGCAAGTTATAAAGCGTACATGTAAGGAAAGTAAACGTGACAGTTTAGTATGCATGAACAACAAGTTTAAAGAGTTGGATCTGGCTTCGTTGTCAAGCTAGATCATTTAGGTGACGGATCTAGTTTCGTTGTCAAACTAGATCAAGTAGGCGTCTAGCCAGCTATCATTTCACTGACTAGTCTCTTTTACGCTAAAAACAAGTAAGTGGCCTAAAAACATGGCCCTACACAAGAGTTAGCAAGTTTCACTTGCCTGCAACTATCACGTCAAGAAAACACCGTCCAACGAGTCCAAAGTCACAATTCCTACGTGCACAAGTCCATCGGCCTACATCCGTTTTATTAATCTTGATTAGTGATTGCTAAAACATTTAAAATACTTTAAAATACTGATTTTTAGTCTTGATTAGCATGCAATTGGGTTGGGGGTCCTAGGGGTGCAAAACGTTACCTCAACACGACGCGAAAGCTACACCGGCGTCGGGTAGCGACGCCGGGGGTTGGAATAAAAGATCGCGCTCCAAGTCCAGATTCCAATTAGATTCCTCGCTGGAAATTTCAGAGCAATTGACCGGGGCGACGATTCCAGATTCCAAAGCTCGCACGTGCGACGACGGGCTACGACGTGCGACGACGTCGTACGCGACGAATCCTCAAAGAGCAAGCACCTAGGTGGGGCCCACAGTAGTCCTAGGGGCCTTTGGGGGACCCACAATAACTCTGGAGAGCTTGGGGGCCCACGGAGGCAAGCGGTGCGACGGATGCGGGGTTGCGACGAGTGGCTCTCGGTCGTACACAGCCAATGCGGGGAAATCTCTCGGTCGTGCGCTGAGAATGCGGGGCTGCGACGTTTGGGCTGTGCAGCGGCTGCGGTGTGGTGCTTGGTGCGGGGTTTCTTCTCGGTCAGATCGATAGGGAGCCTCGGTCAGGCACTTGGATGCGGGGCGGGGCAGCGTTGCAACGTTGCAGCGCTTGCAACAACGGTCGGTGCGGAGCAGCGGGTCGGTCGTGCGGGGTGCGGAGCGGGGCGACAAGCGGGCGACGGTGCGGAGCGCTGTGCTGCGATGCGGAGCGGCTTGGTGCGGGCCAATCCCTCGGTCAGACCGAGGGAACGGAGCGGTGCGGAGCTGCTGCGTGCGGAGCGGCTTGGATGCGGGGCGGGGCTTCGGTCGGAGCGGGGGAACGGGGCCGTTTCCTTCGGTCGCTGCGGTGGCTGAACGTCGCAACGTTGCGACGAATCGTCGCAACGTCAAATCTGAGTTTTGGAAGAGGCTAGGGCTAATTTCTTGCGAAAATAGGTCTTCCTAGGGGTTGTTTATATAGTGTAGATGGGTTGACTTGGTCTAGGGCTAAATCTAATAGGATTAGAATATTAAAATAATTTAAAATTTGAATTCCAACTACTCCAACTCACCCAAGGGTTTGACTTGGTCCAAATGAGCTGGAAATTGGCTCAAAAATTCTTTAAAACGTTTAAAACTTAAATAAATTTTATTTGGCCGAAAATAATTTATAAATTAATTATTAAAAATATTTTAAAGCTTGTTAAAAATATAAAAGTGGTCAAATAAACTCCAAAAATTATAAAATAAATATCGTGGTGATCGTGATGACGAAGGTGAGCTATCTAAGAAGACGGATCTCAAATTCGACGTCGGACGACGAAACTAAAAATAGAAACGTCTCCCGTCGAAAGTGAAAATCGCCACGTCTCATCGAATAAGTTTAAATTGTGGGAAAACGACTCGGGAAACGTCGTTCCAAATTAGTGCCACTATTTAATACTCTCAGAGACGTTCACAACGACATATCACACAAAAGTGTTCACAAACAAATAAAGTTAGAATAAGCACGTGCACGGCCAAAAGCACGTGCACAAACAAAGTACAACGAAAACGTACCGTTACAGTATCTCCCAGCGCTCGATCGTACCCTCCAGGTTTGCACACCTCGCTGACCTAGGACGCCTGGGGGTACTAGAGGGGATGCTCACGTTGTACGACAACGTGGGCTGGCGAGATTTCTTCCAGGTGTCGGTGGACACGTTCACCCGCCCGACACTTGAGGTTCTGAGTTCGATCGCCCGGACCGACGAGGGATGCTCGTTTCGGTTCATGGATCGAGAGTGCCAGGTCACTCTCGATATGATGAGAGCGTTTTTCTCGTGGCCCGCTGTCCCCGGAACCGATCGCGGTTACGGCCCCACCCATATCCCCCCACCTTCCTTCGACGCCGTCGAGCCCTCTGTCCGTCGAGCCTCTTTGCTCCGCACTCCCCGAGCGCCCACCGACCTTTGTTGAGAGTGGAGAGCCCTCGTTTGCCACGGTCGTGGAGACCATAGCTAGCATGGTCTCCGCTGGGGTTGCACCTTTTGGACCACACACTTCCACCCCAGCGGTAGTTACCTCTGTCTCCACCCCTGCTGTATTTTCCGAGAGCGTCGTGGCGTCTGTCCACACTTCTGTGCCACTGACCTCTCTGGCCGCCTCGCTGCCACTTTTGCATTCTTCTTTCGTCGCTGCTGCCTCCACTTCTCACCAGCCGGTGCCCCGGCCTCACACTGAGGCCAGGCCCACTTTTGCGAGCGCAGCACCTTTCGTTCCCTTCCCCGCTGAGCCAGTCACATACGCGACCCGAGTACGCCAGCCACGCCCTGCACAGCCCCGACCGGTGCGTCCCTCTGCACCACCTCCCCCCCGACACTGTACTTCAGAGCATTCGTGCTCTAGAGGGGGCGGTGAGTGGCCTCAGAGGCGACCTTAGGACCCTGTCCTCCACCGTCTCTGCGATGGCTGGCCGCTTCGAGCTGCTCCCGCAGATTCACTACTGTCTTACCCAGGTTCTGGAGCGTCTCCCGCGCGTACCCCCACCCACCCAGCAGGTTCCCACCCACACTTCCACACACACTCAGCCTGCTACCACCTCCACACCCACCCCCGCTCAGCAGCCTGTCCAGCCACCACCACGACCTCCGCCTCAGGACGGAGACGGTGCAGCACCACCTTCTTAGGCACCCTTGATGCCGTCGTTTCTTTTTGCCGTTGTGCTGCCCGTTTCTGCTGGGTCCTGATGCCTTTTTGTCCACCCCCCTCCCCTCACTTATTTTAGACAGACTCATTTTGATCGTATCCTTATATATCTTTTTGGGAGAGAGGGAGAGTTTTGGTGCCACATATATATCTGTATCACTCCTATCTATGCATGCATCATGTCCGCATCATATTTTTCATTTCATTTTTTTTATCTTTTTACATCCTTTTTTTCTTTTCATGCATGCACCCTCACTTGCCCCTCACATTTCTTGTCTCTCAGTGTGCCACACTTTGCACATTGAGGACACTGTGCCATTTAGCTTGGGGGAGTGAGTTCTCACGTTTGTTTCGATTTGCCACCTTTATTTTTAGTTTTCCACACCATTCTTCGCTTTTGCACTTATTTTTCATCATTTTTCTTTTATTTTGCCATGCATCACGTTTTTCTTATTTTTTCTATGTGCCGCATTGTAAATAGTTCTTTTTTTCCCTTTATCTTTATCTCTTTTTCATCTCATGCTAGAGATGACTTTTCTATGATGATGATGACGTTGGATTTAGCTTACTCTATATGCATGCTATATTTGTCATGTCCTAGACTTTATTTCTGATATCATATGCTATGACTTGCTTTGCATATAGAGATAGTAACCCACACTTTTGCCACATGAAAATGGATGAAATTCTATTATTAGCTGAGTCTGAATATTCATATGTATGCTATCACAGAAAACACACCAAGATTCACGCATTGAATGCTTATATCTGGAGTACTGATTTCTTTTTCCTATATCACTTCTATATGCATGAATTGTACACTTCACTTCAGGATGATTGAATGATGTTAGCTATGATAAATCTGGATTAGTTAGCTTTTTTGTGATCGAAACTGAGTAGATTAGATTACCCTGCTGAAGTTGTCGTGCATGTCTTATAGAGTGAACCGAGAGTTATATCTATTTCTTTCTCCACAAATCTTGAACATCATTTCTCTACTTTTAAAATCATTGGTGAATCTCCCCTTAGCGATTCTATTTTATGGCATTTCCCCCGCTACTAATTCCTAGCTCCAAATCTCTTATTCTCTAAAAAAAAGGGAAATAAAAGAGAGAAAAACATCCTTGTACATCATTATCTCTCTTCGAGTTGGGATCGTTGTGTATATATTGCTTATTTCTATGGAAAAAAAAGAGAGAAAAAAAAGAAAAAAAAAGAGAGAGAGAAAAGAGGAAAAATCCTCAATAAAAGATCCCATCTCACTTTCTTTCTTTCTTCTTTCTTCTTATTACCTTTGGAGCTATATAAAAATGGGGATGTGAATATTTTTTATGTCACCACGCTTATAGATAAGCTTGGGGGAGGGGATCCATTGATGTGTGAGAGAGTGACTACTTGACGTTGCACGACAACCTAGGCTAAGTAATATTCTATACTCGGTGAGATTATTTCTAGCTTTACGAAATCCAGAAATCTAATCCTAGCGTTCATTTCATGAAATCCATACTTTTCTATTCTCTCTATTCTATTGTGTGATACTCTTATACTCCTGATAGAAAGCATTCAATTGAAAAGTGTGTGATCTGTGATTTGTATACCGCTTTAAATGATTCAGACGATGCTAATTTTAAAATGATTCCGTTTTTCATGATTACATCGTTGTTCGTGGGTTTTCTATTTCTATTTGCACTATTATACTATGATACCAAAATAAAATCTTTTGACATGTGTTTTTCATTCGGTGCACGCTATATGAGTAAGTGAAACCCCCGTCCTGAGAAAATGATCTAGTAGCTTACCTCTTCGCTTCTTTCTCTCTTCTTTATTTTCATTTCGTTTTCCATTCTTCTCCGTTTTTCGTTTTTCACCTTTCGCCGTTTTCGTTTTCCAATTCCACCGGGTTCGCCTTTTACTTATCTTCCTCGAGGACGAGTAAGAGGCAAGCTTGGGGGATTTTGATCACTTCTTATTTTACACCATTTTCCCGCATTTTTGCATGCCATTTAGATCGCCCAAATCATGTTTTTCACGATATATCGACGATATTGCGATGCTTTTCACGATTTGTTGTTTTTGTCGCATTTCAGGTGATTTGGCGCGATTTGGAGTGATCTCGAGATGCGCTTACTCCAGAGGGTCACCGACGACCTCCCCGAGGGGTATTTTGCTGTTGGAGAGGAGCGGAAGAAGAACGGACGTCACAGGAGCGACGAGGATGCCAAAATAAGCAGATTGGGCATGTTTAGTGCCCACTCGGCCGAGTGGACGACCCACTCGGCCGACCAGCGAGACACCGCTCGGCCGACCAGATCAGACACGATTCCTATGTGCACTCGGCCGAGCGACGGAGACCACATCGGCCGAGAGAGGAGACCACGTCCGCCCGAGTGGCGCTCAGACGAAGCCCTTCAAAAATCTCCAAGTTTCTGTTTTTCGGCTGCCTGAGCTTCAGAAGACCCACTCGGCCGAGTGGAGAATCCCGTCCGCCCGAGTACAATGAAGCCATCGACCGAGTGACGACAACTCACTCGGCCGAGCCGCCCCCGAAGTAGAGACCCCTGAAGGCCCCGACTTACTGGAAAATTACAGGGTTTCTCACTCGGCCGAGCGACTTTTGTCACTCAGCCGAGTGCGACGCGCTGCCTGTAGCGGAAATTGCGGAAAACAGGCTGCGCAGGGGTATTTTGGTCACAGTTTTTGGACGATTTTGGGGGGTATTTAACCCCTGTTTTTACCCTAGTTTTGGGGAGCTTCTCCTTAGATTTTTTACAGCTTTTTAGATTAGCTTTTTAGTTTTATTCTTAAGATTGGAGAGGAGAAAAAGTTTGATTTTTGTTGGATTAATTGAAGAACTCCATTGGTTTGTCTTTCTCTTCCCCAAAAATTCTATTTTTATTGCATATCTCGATATTGTGATGAATTCTATTGCTTATTTCATTGATTATTTTTGTGATCTTGCTATGAATTGTGAGTAGTCGCCACGTCTTGGGGCGTGGGGATGAGCCCTACAAGCCCAACTTCATATTTGTGATGAATTAGTAGAAATTTTGCTAGAATCGATATCTAGGGATTAGATTGGGATCAATTTACTACGGTTAGCTAGGAGTTCATACCGATCGGGATTTGCAAGAGATTGGATCCCGATTCGATAGGAAACCCTAGAAATCCGAATTGGGTTGGAATCGAATTTCCGTAGTATCGGTTTGCAAGAGATTGGACCGACACTAGGGTTTCCTGTTGCAATTTCGTGCCAATACCCGTTTGCAAGAGATTGGACGGGTAGGAACTATCCCAATCTAGATCGCGAGCCGAGTTTGCAAGAGATTGGGCTCGGTGCGCGATTGGACGATGATGTTGACCCAAATGCTAGCTTTCCTAGGCTAGGGTTTGCAAGAGATTGGACCCAAACCTAGGATAGCTATAGACCGGCAACAGCGCGAGAGCGTGAGCTTGGTTCTACATTCAGTTGCAACTAGTCCATCCAAAATCTCAATCTAGCAATTTTGATACTGACGAACCACATTTATGAGATATGGTGAGTAGCGGGGATTCCCCATTCCCTAGACGTTCTTTATTTGATTCGATATTTCCGCACTTTGTCTGACGATTGTGACAGGATCGCCAAAGGCAAATCTTTCTTCTTGAATAACCAGGGTGATTGGAACAAGCACGGTCATTCGTCCTCCCTGTGTTCGATATCCCGCTCGCTGCTACACCGTGCACTTGCGGTAAAACTACAACCGTTCTTTAGGGTCACGTCCCGGAGCGATCACGTACTCCACCCTTTGATCTTGTCCGACAAGCCTCTGATGAGGGGATGGCTTTTCTTTGTGGACAGGTAATAATAGGACCTCAGCCTCTTCACCATGAAGAAATGACGGAAAAGGGACAGGGACAGGCGGACGCAGTTCCTCACACACAGAACCAGGAAGCCGATGATCACACTGATGGAGTTCGACATCAACTGGAACAGTGGCAACTCCAGGAAATTCAAAATTTCTAGTACCAAGGGATGAGGGGGAAAGCGCAACCCCTGCTAGAAGCAGGCCACATACACCCCCACCTCGTAATCCCCCGCAAAAAACACCCTCTCTAACGCGGTCGACGGACAAACAGAGTAGGGCGGCCTAATATACGACGCTCCGATTTTAGAAACAGACGTCCTCAACACCGACATAACACCCGAGATCTCGTTGGGCACCTTTCCAGCCTCCACCACGGTAACAATGGCCAGAGTAGTGGGCTTTGAGGTCCTAACTACGGGCCCTCTCCCCTTTCTCGGGTCCCTCGGGGCCTCCGAGGGCGAGCCCACTGATTGCTTGCCGCCCGCGGTCCAACTCCGACTCTCCGGTGACTTTTCCCCGGTCTCGACACCATATCCGCGCCAGAGCTCTCTTCCTCAACCTCCTCAACCTCCCTCGACTCCGGCAAATAGATAGAAGACGTTGATGAAGACATCGAGAAAGAAGAAATTTAATACATGTACGGTGTCGAGGCTCCGATGACGACGCTACGACGGTGGACTTGTCTCCTACGGCAACTTCGACGAGAACTACACAGTCTCCGACGATCGCAAGTGCTTAGAGAATTTTAAAGGCGAGAAACCCTCACTCGTTCCCACCCAGAAACCCTCACTCGTTCCCACCCAGAGCTACTTATAAGACGCCCTGAATGATCGCAACCGTAGACATCCCGTCACATGTCACCGATCCACGCCCATTGATGCATCGATCCGCGCGGTCTGACGCTTCGACTGATAGTGGTTGTCGCATCCACCACGCGTCACCCTCAAAGTGGTCGAGCCGCTTCGATTTCCATCTGTTGAGTATTGGTGTTTCATACCAATCTTATTTTGATGATGATCATAACATTATGTTGTTGCTAATGAATCTCATGTTTTAGTCTCTCAGTTTATTTCAAGGATATCTTTCTTGGAGACTAATCACTTGGTGTAAGGATGGACATCATGTGAAGAAGAGCCAAAGTTTGGACTCAAGGAGTGCCAAGGCTTGGAGATGATGGAGAGCAATCAAGGCATCAAGATTGAAGACTTAGACTCTTAAGAAAGCATTGTAATCCATGTAATTTACTTTATTGCTTTCCCTCTCTGTTGAGTCTAGGGTTGATGTAATGCCTTGCTAGATGGTTTGCTCATTCATGCACTTGCATTCAACCATCTTAGTGAACCTTAGGATTATCATAGAATCCAACCCAATAGGTTCACTCTTTCGGTCAGTAGTCTGTTGCGGGAAACACAGCCGACTGAATGATTTCCAGTCGCCTGTAGATCCTTCTACAATCGCCTCATTTGCACAGCTCAAGTCAACATTTCAATTGACTCAAACTTGAGCTTTAAGCACAGTCGCCTGTCGATCAGATTTTCAGTCGCCTGTATATTTACAGTCGCCTGATATTTGGCCACCAGTCGCCTGTCTAGCGTAAGTGCAATCTCTGCATCTCTCTGTTTTCTCTCCATACTTTACAGTAGTCGATTGATGAAGAATGTACAGTTGCCTGACTATTTGACAGTCGACTATAGTATTAACATCAGTCGCCTGTGCGAAGAATTGGAGAAAGAGTGCAGTTATCTGTTTCGTTCCATCCCCTGCAGCAATCGTCTGCTGAAGGATTAACAGGCGCCTGTCATGTTTGTCAGTCGACTGTATTGACTTTGTCAGTCGACTGTCCTGGCTCAGATTATAGCCGTTGGATATTTTCTAACCGTTGATCAGTCGACTGTCTTATGATCATCAGTCGACTGTTCCTGTCGTTTTCACCCAGTTTCTAGCCGTTGCAAATTTGCTTATTTGGCTGTATCTTTGGGTTTTTTGGGCTTGATATAGGATTCATATATATATATATATATATATATATATATATATATATATATATATGAGTGTGCTGCATATGCTTAAACTTCTTGATTGATTCTTGATTACTCTTGATTCTATTGAAAATCTCAAGAGATCTTTAAGCCACTCTCAAGCTCCCTCATTTCCCTCTATTTGAGCATTCATCTTCCTTCATGCATTGAAGTCCAGCTCAAGGGAAATCATCCAAGTGCTCTCAAGCATATTTCAACACTTGGAGATCCTCTTCCATGCCTTGCATTTATTCATGAGTAAGCATCTTAAGGCATAGGTAAGGGTATTTACTTTACAGTGTGTAATTTGTTTTCCTATTTCTCTTTGTGGGATTAGGATACTCTCTTTGTGGGAGTTCCTCTCTTTGCGGGAGGTTGTCTCTTTGTGGGACTAGGGAATTCTCTTTGTGGGAATTAACTCTATTTGTGGGAGTTCGAGTGTCCTAGTGTAGGGCTAACCCTAATTCTTTGAGTGGGAGTTAGTGATTCTCTGTGTGGGAGTCTTGATCCTTGTGTAGGATTGGTTGGGTCCTTGTGTAGGGCATAAATCCTCTTTGTGGGGTATCTCCTTGTGAGATTTGTATTCACTTCTCTGTGTGGGAATATAGTGAATATTGGTGTGGCTGGATGTACCCAAGTTTGGGGAACCAGGGTAAACCTTTGTGTTTGCGTTTGGATTGATTGTGCCATTTAATTCCTCTTGCATTTATAATTCCGCATTTGTAAGTTAAATTTTATTTGGACAATTTTATTGTCATTACACTATTCACCCACCCTCTAGTGTGTGTTGTTAGTATTGAAAGGGTTAGACGATCGCTACACCATCCACCGCCGATTCGAAAAGATTGCGCCAGTTTGCGATGTGGGCACTGAGACGCTTCGACTTTCGCCCCCTTTCGAGTCGAAATGATTTCGCCAAACCGAAATGATTTCACTCCCTCCTCTTTACTCAGGCCCAAGAAGGGCACCACCACCATAAAGGTGGCCCAAAAGCCTGTGCGACAAATGGTCAAGGACGGACTGTGGCGCCTACCATCCGCGAGCGAGCTGGACAGTACAC
The DNA here is from genome assembly GCA_030789695.1 of Scilla litardierei. NCBI lineage: Eukaryota > Viridiplantae > Streptophyta > Magnoliopsida > Asparagales > Asparagaceae > Scilla > Scilla litardierei. The sequence goes on from CM061141.1 coordinate 255,630,856, forward strand.
CACACCTCGCCCTGACCCGATAGGTGCCCCCCTGGGTCGCCCTGAGCTCGCCCTCATTCCCATGACAAATATACCGTGTCTCAACATCCTTCTCCCCACGGATCGGCACTCGTCGACAGAAGGATGTTTGGGGCATTTATACCCTCGGAAGAAAACAGTCCATACACCCAACAAGGAAGGATGGAAACCAACAATAATCACTTCATTTATTTAAATCAGGCTCGGCCAAATGGCCATTCACAGAGCCCGTCAGGAATACAACATTATATCGGGCGCTGCCCGCCGTACAAAAATACAAAGTTCCCTACACCAAGCCTGACTTTGGCTTCGTCGCCTTACCACCGGCCGTCCCTTCTCGGTGCCAGCCGAGCCCTCATCTCCTCCACCACCTGGCGAATCCCCACCTCCCTAGTCTCTTGCAGCAACAGAACGAGATGCTCGTCATGATAACGGCAGACGGCGGCTTCGATCACGCCTCGGTCAACCTCCCGTCTCTCCTCCAGCTGTTTCTCAAGGACGGCCTTTTCTTTCCTCTCCGCCTTGATGATCCTCTTCAGCTCGGTTATTTGCCCCGCCTGCACCTCGATGACCCGTGTCTTACTATCCATCTCCTCGGCATGCCTCGCTTGGATATCGGCCCGCTTGCGCTCTTCCTCCAGTAGTTGACGCTCGAGCCTAGTCTTCATCGCATCGAAGTACGTGGTCCGTGCCTTCTCAAGGTCATTGGCCGTCGCAAGCCGCACCAGCTCCACCTCCTTCTCCCGTAGCTTTTCTCTGACTTCACTGAGATCGATCCTCGCCTTGTCAAGAGCTGTCTTTGTGGCGGCCACTGGAGTTTGGCGCTGCAGAGCCACTATAGCCGAGACCATCTACAAAAAAGATCCAACTCAGTTGGACGTGAGCAGAAGGGCTTGTAGGTGAGGCGAGCAGTCCGACCTACCTGCACGGTATGCCATACAGCGGAGCCGCCAGCCGCTCCGTGCCCACACGGATTAGGCACTCGCGATCCCACAGAAGCATGCAATACTCTGCTAAACGGGCCGCCACCCCAGCATCCTTGAATACCGACTAATCACGGCCTATCCGATAGGTCAGTCGGTGAAGACCATTGCTTGGAAGCGCCTCAACCTCGGACCTCGTTCTGTTGAAACGGATAAGAGCGTTCTCACAACTCGGGTGCGTGGCTCTTCCCATCTCCTGCAAAGGGATCTCGTAAGGCCACTTCTGGACAGGGGGTCCCCTGCGATGCTTGTCCACCTCAGGGCTCCGCATAGGAACCGGAAGGACCCCTCCACTAACGGGTGAACCTTCGGGGAGATCCTCGCCAGCTGGCGGGGAAGAAGCACCCGATTCGGACATCCTTCGCCTTTGGTTCGCCACCTCCTCACCCAGGACCTCGACAACCTGCTTTCGGGGTACCTCCTTTACAGGCCCCTCTGCGCCCATCGCTTTCTTACCCTTATCACGAGGGTCGACGTTCTTCACGACCGATACTCCGACAGCCCTTGATACCTCCTCCGGTGAAAGCATTGTGTCTTCACCTGCGAGAGAGAGAAAGATCAGGGTAAGCCTACATAAAGACTCGCCAGACTCTAACTACCTTGGGGCCAAAAATCCTGGGCGAGCCGATCATCCTGCGTCAAGCTCGCCAGCCTGCGGTGCGCCTCAGGCAGCTCTGCCAAAATCTGCGCCTTTGCCAGGTCTTCACCGGTTAGCTTCACCCTCTCATTCACTAGAGGGTTCAGCGTCCCCCAGTTCGACATCAGCACCACGTCGACCGACATCGTAACAAAGATGAACTCCTCCGTCCACCTACCAACATCGCCGGGCACCCCGACGATGAGCTCCCGCCCCCTCCTCGCACAGACGCAGTGTACATCCCCATCTTCCAAACAACGAAGAAATGCTGGAACAGCACCAGGGACGGACTCAGGGAGCTAGTGAAGCATAGGACGAGGAATCCTACTAGCAAGCCCCAGGAGCGGGCGCCAAGGCGAAGATCGACAGCTCCAGGAATTTCAACAGGTGGAGGAGATAAGGATGGATCAGGAAGCGGAGCCCCAACTTGAAGGACCGAGCGTAAACCCCAACTTCATTATCCCCAGGCCAGCATACCCTTTCCTCCGGCCCAGGAACCCGCACTTCGCACGGCGGACGCACGAACCGCACCCGAATCTCCCTAATGTTGATCCTGTCCGACTTACACCTGACGGCCTCAATCACCCTCGGCACGTCGGTGCGCCACGTCCTCCTTCCCTGAGGCCTCTGCACCCACCACCACCTTTCCTATTCCATTGAATCCTCTGTCGCCACACCACTACCTCCCCTGAAGTCAAACTAATAAGCCATCGATCAAAGGGTCAAGAGATTACCTAGCAGAGCAGCCGAACCAAGAGGATGATCGGAAGCGGATCTCTGACGGAGGCAACAGCGACTACGTCACCGAGTGATGAACGGAAGCCGGAGAGCACGAAGAAGAATTGAAAGCGGAAGAAACTTTCCCCCGATCTCCTTCTCCCCATACTTATTGAAGACAACGTGCCATCCCGACCGTCGATGCGCCGCACGCGACGCCCATCGGAGCATCCCTGACGCCTCGACTGGTGCTATAGTCACCTCAGCCACGCGTCGCAAGTTCAATAGTGGAGGTGCTTCAATTTCCCCCTTGCCCTTTCAAATTGCAATAATGGCCAACCTGGCGGGAAGTCCAAGACCAACGCCGTCGCTCCCGAGCACGGATCAAAGTCCGAACCGCTGTTTCTGAGTAAGGGAAGTGGTACGTCATCCGAGCCAAGCTGGGCTTCCTCCTCGAGCTCGAATGCCGAGGGCAATTGTTACGACCTAAAGATCGTGATAGTCCGACCTTCCATCCCAGTTCGCCAAACACCCTGCCGGCTCACCCCTCCTTCCTAAAGGCCAGCTGGCCCAGCGACATGGTGCTCCTCGCCCGAACTTTTGAGGCCGCTTGCCTGATTTCTCGGGCCAGCGGGGCGCCTGTCGACCTTAGAGCCCGACGTGCCTGGGGAAAGGACGCACTCCGCCTCGGCCAAGTGATAAGGACGCACTCAGCCATGGTCCCATCGGGTCGCGTGCCTGCCCACCACCAGTTCACCGGGAACAGCGCCCAAGGAGTACGTCCAGACTGCTCGACCTCAGTCCGGGGGCGACCCAGCGATCCACTGCTAGCACCGCTCCTCAGAGGCGCTCCGGCGACTCTTTGGCACATCGGACACGACAAACAACCTAGTACAAGGACGCTACTGACACTTCCGCCGCTCGACAACCTGAAAAAGCACCCCCTGGCCGCTCGCCCACTGACACTTAATGCTTTTGGCCCTGACATCCTGACAAAAGCGTCCCTGGCCATTGTGTCGTCTGACAAAAGCACGGCTGACACCCCTGATCCTGACATCCTTGTCCGAAGCTTCTGCTGACAGTTGAGCCAGCTCAGCACGTCGAGTCAGCATGCCATGTCAGCCTTACCTAACCGCCTCCATCAGGTATAAATACCCCTCCACCTGCAACGTGGGGGGGTTGGCAAATTAACTCCCAGTCTTATTACTCACACACAAGAGCAAAGGTATTCCATATCTTTGTTCTTCAACATCCGATAGCTCGATACGTACGGTCGACTCACTCTTAGTCTGACCTACATGCCTGGCCCCCGCTTTAAGTCATATTACTAACTTAGGCATCGAAGAGGCTAAGGATTGGATCCCAACCCGGCCTTTCTGACGAGCTGCTCCTTATGCAGGTCAGCCCACCGTCACGAACCGCGCTCCGCTCTTACCTCTGGCAGTGCGGTCGTAAGGTGGAGTCCTTGGGAAATTGATTCCGTGGTCGGCCTCCGTAGTGTGCTCAGCCTCTTCACTACATTAATCACCTGTCAAATAGCCTACCCTAATCCCTCATATACATAACCACCGTGCCCTGGGTTTCCCAAAATACAAATTCATTGTACGCGGGTTTTACCCCGCAACTGGCACCCGCAACAAAACGAAGAAGAAGAAGAAGCAATCTCCAACGACACCGAGTGGTGACGACAAAGTGGGCGACTTTTGATTCCATCTTTGCTCCATCGACATGATGACCCAGCTGTCGTCGACCGCCACGTCAACGACAAGCTCCAGTAATCATACCATGCGGCTCGATTGGGAGCTGTTCTAAACGAGAGGCAACTAGCAGTCATTGCTTTCAATTCGGGAGATCCAACAAGAACCGAAATTGCGGCCGGTTATCCGCCGATGAGATCATGTTGTTGTTGGTGGCAAACCCCGCTCCATCATTGGCTTTCTACAACAAAGTTGCAAAAGTCAATTGGCCGGGGTTGGCAACCCGGCCAATATGTCTGTCGTTGAAAATTGCAATTGAGGATTGGCCGGCCAAATGAAAAATCGCCCAGACACCACCGTGCCTTGGTTGCTGAGGTGGAGGTGATTTCGCTAAATATTTTTTAAGGATTGGGTTTTGACTTTTCTCAAAAATTTCCGTTTTAATGAAATGTAATGTAAATAGCAATTTTTGAAGAGTTATGATATATACATCCCTACTCAAAGGGATGCATGTACCTTTTGTTTTTCAAAATTAGAAAAAATATCAATTTTGTTTAAGAGAGATTGTTAGGAGAAGAGTGTAAACTAATCTCTAAATCAGGAGTGGCCATGGCATAAGCCATGGCTCTCTATATATTCATTCACTTTAGGAGTCCAAGGGACTCCCCACTAAGTTAGTGGGGAGTAAATGGTGAGATGATGAGGGGAGGGAGGCCAAAGGCCTCCCTCAACTCACAACACTCCCCCTCATCTCTCCATTATCTTGGTTTAATCATATGAATACTTCAGGATTCAATATGCTAATGGGGTGGATACTTCTGGATCCAGAGCCACTGTGGTTGCCTCGTTAAAACCTTAGCTGAGGAAAACCCAGTGGGAAAAACCAGCAGCTTAAGGGAAAAGAGTACAACTATTGAGGGACTCCTCCTGATCTGTACAAGCTTCAGTCTTGCATAATTCCTATGTATCTATACAATTATCTCCTATTCGTAAATACATCCATCATGTTCTGAAAGCAAATACAATCATCACTCATCTATACAAGTTTCACTCATCTAGCGGCTATTGGAAAGCAGTGGCGCTCTGGAGTGGAATGCTCTTTGAAGTTGGTAGATGACTCCACTGAAGTATTCTTTGAATCAGTCTTCACTGTGTCTGCAAGGTACTGCTGGACCTGGTTGAGCGTTTTCATTACATGTTTCTTGGATGATGAGCTTCTCAGAAGATGTAGACTTTGGAGGATGATGTGTAGATATTTGGGAGGTGGCCGGCCTTTTGTGTTTTAGTCATCGCGATGATCTTTAAACCTGCATATGCAATATATATTCCTTGACCCTTGGAAGTTGCGCAGAAGCAGCTTATCCTTGGTCTAGTGGTGCTCTCCAGGGCAACACTGTATTTGGTTAACAACTTTACTGCAGATGTTCTATCAAATACACGTGCAGTTGGCCAGATAAAGAAGTGTAATAAGTACACTAAAGCTAGGCTCTTCGGGACCTAGGATGTCCTCCTCCTCTTCCAGCGACTGGAAGGTGTCATAAATAAGCATCTATTTTTAATAGGTTGTGTTACGAGGTGGAACTCGCGTACAATGAATTTGTATTATGGGGAACCAAGGGCACGCTGGTTATGTGGAGAAGAAGGTTTAGGTAGGCTGTTTTACAAGTGATTAGTGGGATGAAGAGGTTGGACCCGTTGCCGGTGGTGCCTACGGGGTCGAATCTCGCCGGATGCAACTGAGGAAGGTTGGTCGGCAGGGGGCTGAAGCTGTCTTTGGACCAGGGGCGAGCTCACCTGCAGCATGAGCAACTCGTCAGAAGGGCGGGGTTGGGGTTCAACCCTTAGCCCCTCCGATGCCTAAGTCAGTAATAGGGCTTAAAATGGGGGCTAGACACGCCGGTCGGACTAACGGTGTGTCCGCCGTGCGTGACGAGCTATAGGTGGGAGAACAAAGATATGGAAGACCTTTGCTCTCGTGTGTGAATAATAGAATGAGAGAGAATTCTCCAACCCCCCCTTCCGTAAGAGGAGAGGGGGTATTTATACCTGACGGGTGATGACTAGGCGGAGCTGACCTGGCATGCTGACTGGATGTGCTGAGCTGGCTCGGTCGTCAGCGGAAACTCCAGATAAGGACGTCGGGAACTGGGTTGCCTGACCTGCTTTCGTCAGGCGGTGCGACGGCCAGGGGGTGCTTTTGTCGGGGTGTCAGGGCCGAAAGCATTAACTGTCAGATGGCTCAGCTGCCAGGGGGCGCTTTGTCAGTCGGTCGGGTGACGTATGTGTCAGTCGTGTCCTTATCCTAGGTTGTTTGTCGTTAGCGATGAACTAAAGGTCGGGCTGTGTCACTCTAGGCGCCGCGGTTCGTGGGAATCGGGCGGGTCGTTCCGATCGGGGGTTGTCCGGCCTGGCCGCGCCCCCCGATCGGTCATGGGCTATGGTCCGCCGGTACGGAGGGATACGTCCGTGCCCGTCAATAGGCCTGGCTTAGCTACCCAAGCGTCCCCAAGCGCGCTACCCCCGGTGGGTCGGGCGGCTGTGGTTGTTCGCCTCGGCCGGTTCGGGGAACGCTGCAAGGCGCGCCCGTCTCCATATTGCCCCGGATTTTCGGGGCGGCGGCCCTTTTGTGAAATGGTGAGTTAATGGGGTATGTTAGCGGATCCGGGCGGGAGTCGGACTCCTATGATCTTTAGGTCGTAACAATTGCCCCCGGCATTCGAGTGCGAGGCGGAAGCCCGGTTCGGCTCGGATGGCGTAACACTACCGTGATGCTACCTTTTAATCGTGACCCGGACTTGGATCCCGGCTCAGGGGGTGATGCTGGTCCCGCGGGGTGTGTCCCACTATAGCGGGATCGCGAGGTCTCTTCCTGAGTTTAAGCCAAGCGGGGCGTTGTCCAAAAGGGGGAGTATTATACACCAATCTTTATCGGAGATCTAGGTGATATTTACAATACTATTAGAAGATGTGGGTCAACCGGTGGTTGGGATGGAGGGTTATCCACATTTGTTGTTCGCTCCGTCGGGAGGAGCAGATCCCCGCGTAGGGGCGGTCTTCCCTTATGTCGATCGCCGAATTCCTACCGCCTCATTGTCCGGGGGCGGGCCGACGCGCCGGGAACCGATTTTTTTAATCAGGGGTGCCGCCCTGTGATGGTTTAGCCTTCGGGGGGGCGACCCTCGGTCGTAGGAGGGGACCCTCTTCCTTTCCCTTTCATCGCTTCCTCGCGTTCTGCCTCGCCGTCGTCGTGCTAGAGGGTTGCTCGGCCTCGCCGGGGACCCCGCGTACCGAGGGGGAACCCCTGGGAGGCTGAGGACGAGGTGGCGGTGGTGGCGCCGCTGGGAGAGCCGTTGGGGGTTTCCCCCCCGACACCCTGTGGGGATCGCCGAAGGTGACGGCGTTAATTGGGGTGTTGCGGCACGCGGCCGGCCATCTGGACCTGCCTTTTGATACAGTAACAAGCAGGAGGAAAGCTTGTAGGATCCTGCCAAAAACAGAGTTAGGATCGATAATATGAAGTTTAGACTTACGCTTGCGTACGCGGCACGGTAGTCTACGAACTTCGCCTTCGGATTCGCCACGACGGATCGAGTCTACTCACGAACGGAGTAAGGCTACTAATCCACAATCTAAATCTCTATTTTAGATTAAGAACTTGGATGGAGGGAGAGGAAATATTTCTGCAGAGCTTCGCTATGAAGAAGATGCATGCATGAATTTCATGCAAAAATGTGTTAGGAAAATGGCTACCCTTGGGTCTTATTTATAGCCCCCAAGGTAGTTATTTTAGGGTAAGTTGTTCCTTTGGAACAACTTAATTAAGGTGTACCATGATACATGGCACATTATAAGCTTAAGTTGTACCATATGCATGGTACAACATAAGCTTAAGATATTCCCCCTTTATTAGCCATATGTCGCATGCACTTATGCATATATAATGCGACTTTCCCGCTCATCCAGAGATCCTCTCCGCAAGGGAACAGATTCCCTATGCACACGACTTCGTGTGCGCGACGTTCGAGGTCCGTATTCCCTCGTACATCCCCCACAAGGGTGTACAAACGTCTTCCATATCCAACATCTCCCACTCACACTTGAGGGGATTGTAAGAGAACGTCTTTCCCTTAGTTCTTTCATCTATCATACCGAGAAATAGACCGTGCGACCGTCATGCGCGTAGAGTCTGTTGTTGTGCACTTGTTAGAGATACACAACGACCTCGAAGGTGCAAAGTTGAGTAGTTCAACGCATGCTTTACCCTAGATTATTTCTTCACATTTCTTGTACTTTATATTCAACAATTGAATCCCATCTGGATTACAATTGGCTGGCCAGCTTTGAATCATTAAAGTCCAAATGCGAATATGAAATCAATCTTCCTCTTCTTGCGAACCTTATGATCTTGACTTGATTCGCTTTTCTAACGTGCCACGCCGAGCCGAATTACCATAGCCCATTCGTAACACGCTAAGATAGCGATCATCTCGTAAAATCTAAAGGAACCAATTGGAGTCCTTGAGGGTAAGAGTTAAGACCCGTATGGCCTTTGAGTCTCACATAATAGCAAACACTATTGCTACTAACTCAGTGGTCGAAATGCATACGTGGTATGAACACGTATTACAACATCACTCCTTTCCCAGGGAGAGTATGTCTTAATGATGTTGTACGGATGAAAGATCAGACACCACAGTGCCTATCTTTTGAGTCCCCTTACTACTCAGGAAATATTCCCGGACTCTCATCCTGCATAAGACAGATAGGATTAAAAAAAAATCCAATGAGATCTTTATATCCTTGTGATACAGATCTCAGATCTTTTGTAAACATCCATATGATGCAGATCTTTCATTCGACTATCTTGTTAAAGTCATGACTCTAAATCATTCGTCTAATGATTTTGACTTTAAACTAGTCTCATCTCTATCTTATCCATCTGATAAGATAAGGCGGTTGCTCATGTGAGAGAGCCAACCTTAATCTGTCCGACATACACACAATTCAGCTGAGATTTCAAAAATGTACACAAACATTTCTTAAGAAATTCATATGCAATGTTGGAAAAAGAACTTATTCTTTTATTAATTTTGATCATTTCTTAGACATGGGAATATATATTTGGTACAACTCAGCCCATACGCAATCCTTGAGATGATAAGTGTTTATAAAACACATTTCTGGGGATCGCTTTCGTGAGCTGATCCTCTATCGTCTCATGCGTAGATATGTACCTTATGTCTACCTTCTTGGTTTTATCATAGTCTTTTGCAAATCTGCAGTTCCTTTAAGATACTGCATTATCCTCTTAACCGCTTTCCAGTGTTATTGCCCTGGGTTGGATTGGTAACAGTTTACCATTTCCAACGGCAAAACAGATGTCCAGTCTCGTACACACCATAGTGTACATAAGACTATCAACTGTACTGGAATATGGAACTTTTTCCATAATTTCCTTTTCCTTTTGGTTCTTTGGACATGATTCCAGATATAAATTATCGCATATGCTTATATGAATATCAATGGACTTGCAGTCCTGCATATTAAATCGTTCTAGAACCTTCTTTATATAAGTCTCCTGTGAAAGAGAAAGAAGTTTCTTCGAACGATTCCTTGAAATCTTAACTCCAAGGATATATGCGGCTTTTCCTATGCCTTTCATCTAAAACACTGATGAAAGCCAAGCCTTGATACTCATTACAAAGCCCTTGTCATTTCTGGCTATTAAAATGTTATCTACATATAGATGCATGATAATATACTTGCTTTTAATCCTCTTGATATATACTCAGTTATCTTCATCAAGCATGGAAAAAATCCATTTGATAAGACAACTTCTTGAAATCGTATATACCATTGCCTCGAGGATTATTTAAGACCATATATGGACTTACGAAGTTTACAAACCTTATGTTTGTTTCTTTCTTTTACAAACCCTGTTGGTTGTTCCATATAGATCTCCTCGTCCAATTCTCCATTTGAGAAAGGCAGTCTTTACATCCATCTGATGTAATTCGAGGTATAAGCAAGCTACCATTGCGAATCAAGGTAAAACGCACAACAGGTGAGAAGTTTTCTTTGTAGTCTATCCCTTCCTGTTGCGTAAAACCTTTCGCGACAAGGCGAGCTTTATATCTATCTATAGAGCCATCAGCCTAATGCTTGATCTCGAGAACCCATTTGTTCCCAATTGCTCTATGTCCTCTGGGTGAGTTAACTAAGTCCCAGACTTGGTTAACTTTCATGGATTTCAATTCCTCCTTTATCGCTTCCATCCATTTGTCATTTGCAGGGCATGATTCGGCATATTTGAGATTCTTCAAGTCCTTGTTGACTTGAATTCTAATATCACTCCCACTTGAAATGTTGTTAGAATTGCTCCCACTTGGATCATTATTCCCGTATGGAATAGGATAATCGTCATTCGTATAATCCATTGGTGAAGGTTGAAAAAGTATTTTCGTTTTCACCAAGAATTCTCCCACTCGAATGAGGTAATCCTTCTTGATCACAAATCTCAAATAGAGATAAGTCCTGACTTATCTCGCCCTGTCTTGGAAACTCGTTTTCCAAGAAAGTGACATCCCTCGACTCAAACTCAATTAGCACACCATTGTCTTCCTGACTAACAAAAACATAACCTTTGGAGTTTAATGCGTATCGTTTAAAGATACATTTCCTTCCCCATGGCCCAAGTTTGCCATACTTATGGGAGGAAATATGTGCGTTGAATGCACAAACTCAAGGTAAAATGTTTAAGTTAGGAGACCTTTGGTTCCACAACTCATAAGGAGTGGAGCTAACTGATTTCGAGGGTACGCGGTTTAAAATGAAAACGGTTATCAATAATGCATCACCCCAGAAGGTGATTGGCAAGTTAGCTTGCGCCATCATTGAACAGACCATTTTTCATTAAAGTCTTATACCTCCTTTCTGCAACACCAATTTGTTGAGGAGTATAAGGCATAGTTACCTGATGTACTATGCCTTTTTCATCACAAAGTTCCTTTAAACTTGTTGATTGATATTCACCGCCCCTATCGGTTCGCATGACCTTAATCTTGCGATCTAATTGATTCTCCACTAAACTCATATAGTTTTTAAAGCAGGTTTAGTGCTTTCACTTTTGTGGGATATCAAATAGATATGACCGAATCGGGTGAAATCATCAATTAAAAGTGATGAAATAGGACCTCCCGCGTCTTGTCTTGACATTCATCGGACCACATATGTCCGAATGGATAAGCGGTAATGGAACCTTGGCCCTTGTGCCGGTTCCAAACGGCTTGCGACAAGATTTCCTTTCAAGGCAATGTTCGCAGGTCGACATTTCAACCTTTGAAACATTGGATAGAAGGCCACGTTTGGCAAGTCTATCCATACGCGTTGGTCCAATATGACCAAGCCTTGAGTGCCAACAAATTATATTAGACTCATTAGTCAAAGAATTTGTCATAAGGAAATGAGAAATCATACATTGTACTTATTACAATGAATCCTTTAAATACATAACCCAGAACCAATAAAGGAATTATTACAAAAAATAGGTCCATATTACAAACATGAAGGAACCAACCATTAACCAAGACCCAATAAATTGACCACAATTTTAATATTCCTTTGAATATATGGGATGAAGAGAACATCATGAAGTAGGATAGTGCGGCCGTTGTCCAAGACAAGCTTGCGAGTCCCAACGCCTTTCACTTCAACACGTGTGTTGTTTCCTACATTGATCCAATTCATTCCTTGAGTATCCGGTGATACTCCACGAAGGACCGTCTGTCCTTTGCTATGTGGTCGGTGGCACCTGAATCAATTATCCCAAAATGGATTAGATTCCACAAGAAATAGTGAACTAGAAACACATATGTAACTAGTATTACAAGTTACCTCGTCACTTCCACTCGTACATGAACGAGCATAGTGACCGAGCTTGTTGCACTTGAAGCACTTGATTCTTTTCAAGTCTTTCTTCTTGTGCCATTTCTTGTGTCCACCCTTATGTTTGGGTTCCTTGGTAGACTCAGGTTGCTTATTACGTTCATTAGAAGACTTCGAACGATCTTTACGTTTCTTTCCCCCGTGTGAGGAACTAGCAACCATGTGCACTTCTGCACCTGGCTTGGCAGCCGCAAGCCGCTCTTCCTCTAATTCGAGGTGCTTGGAAACATCGTTGAAGGTCTTGATGCTCTCATTATGAGTGAGATGCATCTTCATCTGATCCCACCCATTTGGTAGGGAACGTATGACTGCTTGGATTTGTTGCTCATCCGTGAGCACATGACCTGCGTCCTTTAACTCTGAGATAAAGTTCGCCATATGTCGCAGATGTTTCCCCATGGAATGATCTGGACGTTTCTTATATGTATCGAACTTTATAGTTAAGGCGCGAAGTTTTGACACCGATGTGCCACCGAACTTCTCCTCTAGCTTGGACCATATGTCCATGGCTAGGTCATATTCTCGGAAGATGCGCATTATGTCATCAGCCATACTGCTTAATAACGTAATGCGCGCTATCTTATTCTTCCGAGACCAAGCATCAAAAGCTTCCTTGTCTCGTCTGTGTTGGACCGTAGTGCCCAACTCGGGTTCAATCATAACGTTTTTTAGAGTTTCGAGCACTTCTTGCTCCTCTAGAACGTATTGTATCTTTATGGACCAAAGTTTGTAATTATCGCCGTTGAGTTTTTCACCTTTGTTTAACTCAGCGATGATATTCTTTGAAGCGGAAGACATTTTACTTTTAAAATGCTGCAAAAGACACAAAACTGAAGGTTCGATCAAAAACATTGCATGAAAAATTCTCAAAATATAACTCCCACTTGAAATGATAATAGAATATCCCATTTGGATAGTTCTAAAATTCAAATCCCACTTGGAATTATATTATATTTGATAAGTTACTTTCGAAAAATATTGAAGGTGTTGTTCTAGAATCGAAAAGGTCTCTATGATTCCAATCACCATCTAGAACAACTTTCAATATTCCCCCATCACTTATCAAACAATAGTACTCTTATAGTACTAGCAGCGGAAAATGAGTATTTGATAAGTTACTTTCGAAAAATATTGAAGATGTTACTCTAGAATCGGAAAGGTCACTATGTTTCCAATCACCATCTAGAGTAACTTTCAATATTTCTCCCTCACTTTATCAAATGTTAGTACTCTTATAGTACTTAGCAGCGAAAAAGCGTTTTTGAAAAACGTATTTTTCAAAACGAAAATACATTGGCTAATCTCCGTAGAGTAGAGCACAACGTCATAAGTACATTGGCTAATCTCCGAAGAGTAGAGCACAATGACTTGGCTAATCTCGCATGAAGTAGAGCATTACGGCTAATCTTCAAGGAGTAGAGCACAATTTCATAAGTACATTGGCTAATCTCCGAAGAGTAGAGCACAATGACTTGGCTAATCTCGCATGAAGTAGAGCACTATGGCTAATCTTCAAGGAGTAGAGCCCAATGAAAAACTTCATTAAAACGTTAGTCCCGTATGAACTAGTTGGCACTGTGGTTAGCCCCGTATGGGCTAATCGACACATTCGAGTTTGACCAATGCCTTTTGTCACCCCGTATGGGTCAGTTGACAAATTTGCAGTCGACCCAGACCTTCTGCCAGATTGGTCGACCAAAAACACAAAATTGGTCGACCAATTTTCCGGACTGCATCTTCTTCCCGGCCAGGGCCTCTGCCCTGGCCGGCCAGGGGCCCTGGCCCCTTCGGCCAGGGCTGGCCAGGCCCTGGCCTCTGCCAGGGCCGGCCGGCCAGGCCCTGGCCTCTGCCAGGGCCGGCCGGGCCCTGGCAGTGGCCAGGGCACCGGCCCTGGCCTCTGCCAGGGCGGCCTGGCCCCTGGCCGGGGCCAGGGCCCCTGCCCTGGCCTCGGCCAGGCCCTGGCCTGAGGCCAGGGCGCTGCCCTGGCCTCTGCCAGGGTGGCCAGGCCCCTGGCCGGGGCCAGGGCCTCTGCCCTGGCCTCGGCCAGGGCGGCCTGGCCCTGGCCGGGGGCCAGGGCCCCTGCCCTGGCCCGGCCAGGGCGGCCTGGCCCTGGCCTGGCCTGGCCAGGCTGCGGCCAGGGCCCCCTGGCCCTGGCCGTGGCCGGCCGGCCATGGCCGTGGCCGGCCGGCCATGGCCCGGCCACGGCCTATTAGCCTTGCCCGGCCATGGCCCTTTAGCCATGGCCGGTCTCCCCTCTTTGATGGGGTGGCCGCATGCACTCCACCCCCTTGATGGGGTGGTCGCCGGTGGTTATTGGCCGTAGCCAACCCCCTCCGCAAGTGGAAGGGGGGTGCATGGCCTTCATAGCCCATTTGGCCATGGTGCACATGCACCAAATTTCCTCTTACCCGATGGAAATAACTTCCATCATCTTCCTCGATGAAGCACCCGTTCGTCGATGAAGCACCCGTTCGTCGAGAAATTAGTTATTTCCTAATGGCCGTGTGCCAAAAATGAATAACGTACTACGTGAACGGTCGGTTCTTCCCGTCACGGAGAGTTCCTACCATATCCGTAATGATAGGAGACCCTAACGTGAAAAGAACAACCGCTGCGTTCTCTCCGTCACGAAGCGTTCCTACTATATCCGTAATAGTAGGAGACCCATTCGTGAAAAAGACAACGACTCGTTCGTAGTTTCGACGGGGCGGTGGATTGACCGGGGCGAACCCATATGGCTCCGATACCAATGTAGGATCCTGCCAAAAACAGAGTTAGGATCGATAATATGAAGTTTAGACTTACGCTTGCGTACGCGGCACGGTAGTCTACGAACTTCGCCTTCGGATTCGCCACGACGGATCGAGTCTACTCACGAACGGAGTAAGGCTACTAATCCACAATCTAAATCTCTATTTTAGATTAAGAACTTGGATGGAGGGAGAGGAAATATTTCTGCAGAGCTTCGCTATGAAGAAGATGCATGCATGAATTTCATGCAAAAATGTGTTAGGAAAATGGCTACCCTTGGGTCTTATTTATAGCCCCCAAGGTAGTTATTTTAGGGTAAGTTGTTCCTTTGGAACAACTTAATTAAGGTGTACCATGATACATGGCACATTATAAGCTTAAGTTGTACCATATGCATGGTACAACATAAGCTTAAGATATTCCCCCTTTATTAGCCATATGTCGCATGCACTTATGCATATATAATGCGACTTTCCCGCTCATCCAGAGATCCTCTCCGCAAGGGAACAGATTCCCTATGCACACGACTTCGTGTGCGTGACGTTCGAGGTCCGTATTCCCTCGTACATCCCCCACAAGGGTGTACAAACGTCTTCCATATCCAACAAAGCTGGCGGGTGGGGCCTTCCACGTGTAAGGGGAATATCCTGTCGGAGGTGGCGGGGCTATGGCGGCCATCGTCGGGGGAAGTGAGGTCCGTCGGTGGCTGTCGGCTTTTTTCGTAGCTTGGTGGGGCGTTTAGGGCCGTTTTATGCCCGGAGTGAGGGGAGGGGAATCCCCTACGTCTCTCTTCCTCCTTCACCCTGACCTCTGGAGGGGGGGTATTTATAGCGAGATTCTGTGGAAGGGTTTTTCTTGGGTAATGCGGGGGACTAGTGCCGTCAATGGGCTCCGCGGAATCCCGCGCTTTGGGAATCGCTTTTCCCTGGTGGTATCCGGCACTCTGGCCTCTCGGGGGGCATGTTACTGCCGATGGCGTGTAGTCCAAGCGTCCTTTCGTTATGTTGAGTCGCATCGTGGCGCTGCTTTGACGAGACAGGGCTGCTGCCCTATCTGGACTGGGCGCCTATTTCGCGGCCTCTGCCTTGTGACCGGTCCGTTCCGGGTCACGTGTCTTGGCTTCTTGCGGGAGTTACACAATTCCTAATTATGCCCCCAACATGCCCGTGTCTGAGATCGCGAGGTCTGGGGGAAGGGGATGTTGTCGGCTTGTGTTGCCTTTGGGCGGGGCGGGGAGTCGGCGCAGGGGTTCGGGGTGAGATACGATGTCCTATCGTGATTTGATCTCGGGCCGAACCTGTTACGCAGGGCGGGTCCCAGTGTACCTCTTTCCCTGTGTCGGTGACTTTCAGGGAGCGGGGGGGGGGGGGGCTGGTTTCGAATCGTAGTATCGCGGGGTTCGAGCTGCGGACGTAGACTTCCTAGAAGTCCTACGCCAGTTAGGCGGGGTAGCGTGTTGCTCGCCCGGCACGTGGCGGGGGGATAGCTACCCACTATGGTATTCTCCGAAAAATCTGAGCGTATAAAGAAGAACGTTTTCATTTAAATTTGTAAGAGCTGATCTACAGCTTGTACAAGAGTTCTTAGTTTATCGCCCGTTGTGGGGTCAGATCCGGCTTGGGGGGGCTATAGAGCTGTCCTTGCCCGTGGTTTAATGACCTCCGGATCTAGGGGTCACTGTGGGCCGGGTGGGCCCCTTTTTAACTTGAGTTGACCTTGGCGCGGGGGAGAATGGCCGCCTTCTGCGCTGAAGGGTTGCAAGGTCTCCTTAGCCCGAGAGAGGGGAGTGTTGGGGATTTTGCCGATCGGGTTGTCTTCCCTCCGTTGCTTTGTCTTCTCCTTCCCCGGACGGGGTAAGGTTTCCTCGGTCTGACAGAGGCGCCGAGAAAGGGGATCACCAGGGAAGCCCTCTTTCTGGGGCGTGCGCCTTGGGGAGGTTCTTGAGCATCGGGCCGCCCCTCGCCGCCTCACGCCTCGCTGCTTCGGTTTGAGGGTGGGGTTCAGCGCCCGGTTGTGCATGGGCGGGCTGACACGCCATGACTTGCCTTTTGGGCTCGTCAGGGATGCAGCCTTTCCGAGGTCCTCGCCCAGAGGTCGACTGCGAGGAGGTACTGGCCGGCAAGTGCTGGGGGGCTCTCGCCTGCCCAGCCGGCTTTGAACGGATGCCATTCTTTCTCCGACCCGTCGTCGTTTAGGGCGGACGTAGGCATGAAAGGTGGATTTCCCTTGTGTAAGGGGAATACCCTTTTAGCGATCCGTTTGTAAGGGGAATATCCTGTTAGCGGTGCTGGAGATGTAGGAACCGCCGCCCTGGGCGGCGGGAACCATTGATGGCCGGTGACCTCTCTTTTGTTAGGGCGGTGTATCTCGGCCCTTTTCTCGGTGGGTGGGGGGATCAAGTGGCGGTTTTTCATGCCTGCCGGTTTTTTTTACTTTCAGAAGGGGGAATGGCCTCTTTATAGGGAGATCTCACTGACGGTTTCTCCCCTATTTATTGCGCTGAGTTGGCATTATTAATGGGCTCCTCGAATTCATGCCCGTGGGAAACCGCCTTTGCCAGGTGGCTCCTACGGGTCCTCGTTTGGAGCGCATCGTTAATGGTGGCGCGTTTCTCGAGCGTCCTTTCATTTCGTCGAGTCACATCGGGGCCGCCTACTCGGGAACTGACGCCATTTCGTCCCGGTTTGTGTGCCCCTGTCTTCTTTTGATTTTTCGAGGGCCATGGGTGCGTAGCCCCCTCCGGTTTGGGTGGCCAGGGTTGGCCCTGCCCCAGAGGTCTTGAGGGGGGAGCGGACGCGTAGCCCGGCCCGTGCCCTTCTCTGGTTTGGGTGGCCAGGGTTGGCCCTGCCCCAGAGGTCTTGAGGGGGGAGCGGGCGCGTAGCCCGGCCCGTGCCCTTCTCTGGTTTGGGTGGCTAGGGTTGGCCCTGCCCCAGAGGTCTTGAGGGGGGGAGCGGGCGCGTAGCCCGGCCCGTGCCCTTCTCTGGTTTGGGTGGCTTGGGTTGGCCCTGCCCCAGAGGTCTTGAGGGGGGGAGCGGGCGCGTAGCCCGGCCCGTGCCCTTCTCTGGTTTGGGTGGCTAGGGTTGGCCCTGCCCCAGAGGTCTTGAGGGGGGGAGCGGGCGCGTAGCCCGGCCCGTGCCCTTCTCTGGTTTGGGTGGCTAGGGTTGGCCCTACCCCAGAGGTCTTGAGGGGGGGAGCGGGCGCGTAGCCCGGCCCGTGCCCTTCTCTGGTTTGGGTGGCTAGGTTTGGCCCTGCCCCAGAGGTCTTGAGGGGGGGAGCGGGCGCGTAGCCCGGCCCGTGCCCTTCTCTGGTTTGGGTGGCTAGGGTTGGCCCTGCCCCAGAGGTCTTGAGGGGGGGAGCGGGCGCGTAGCCCGGCCCGTGCCCTTCTCTGGTTTGGGTGGCTAGGGTTGGCCCTGCCCCAGAGGTCTTGAGGGGGGGAGCGGGCGCGTAGCCCGGCCCGTGCCCTTCTCTGGTTTGGGTGGCTAGGGTTGGCCCTGTCCCAGAGGTCTTGAGGGGGGGAGCGGGCGCGTAGCCCGGCCCGTGCCCTTCTCTGGTTTGGGTGGCTAGGGTTGGCCCTGCCCCAGAGGTCTTGAGGGGGGGAGCGGGCGCGTAGCCCGGCCCGTGCCCTTCTCTGGTTTGGGTGGCTAGGGTTGGCCCTGCCCCAGAGGTCTTGAGGGGGGAGCGGGCGCGTAGCCCGGCCCGTGCCCTTCTCTGGTTTGGGTGGCTAGGGTTGGCCCTGCCCCAGAGGTCTTGAGGGGGGGAGCGGGCACGTAGCCCGGCCCGTGCCCTTCTCTGGTTTGGGTGGCTAGGGTTGGCCCTGCCCCAGAGGTCTTGAGGGGGGGAGCGGGCGCGTAGCCCGGCCCGTGCCCTTATCTGGTTTGGGTGGCTAGGGTTGGCCCTGCCCCAGAGGTCTTGAGGGGGGAGCGGGCGCGTAGCCTGGCCCGTGCCCTTCTCTGGTTTGGGTGGCTAGGGTTGGCCCTGCCCAAGAGGTCTTGAGGGGGGGAGCGGGCGCGTAGCCCGGCCCGTGCCCTTCTCTGGTTTGGGTGGCTAGGGTTGGCCCTGCCCCAGAGGTCTTGAGGGGGGGAGCGGGCGCGTAGCCCGGCCCGTGCCCTTCTCTGGTTTGGGTGGCTAGGGTTGGCCCTGTCCCAGAGGTCTTGAGGGGGGGAGCGGGCGCGTAGCCCGGCCCGTGTCCTTCTCTGGTTTGGGTGGCTAGGGTTGGCCCTGCCCCAGAGGTCTTGAGGGGGGGAGCGGGCGTGTAGCCCGGCCCGTGCCCTTCTCTGGTTTGGGTGGCTAGGGTTGGCCCTGCCCCAGAGGTCTTGAGGGGGGAGCGGGCACGTAGCCCGGCCCGTGCCCTTCTCTGGTTTGGGTGGCTAGGGTTGGCCCTGCCCAGAGGTCTTGAGAGGGGGAGCGGGCGCGTAGCCCGGCCCGTGCCCTTCTCTGGTTTGGGTGGCTAGGGTTGGCCCTGCCCCAGAGGTCTTGAGGGGGGGAGCGGGCGCGTAGCCCGGCCCGTGCCCTTCTCTGGTTTGGGTGGCTAGGGTTGGCCCTGCCCCAGAGGTCTTGAGGGGGGGGGGGGGGAGCGGGCGCGTAGCCCGGCCCGTGCCCTTCTCTGGTTTGGGTGGCTAGGGTTGGCCCTGCCCCAGAGGTCTTGAGGGGGGGAGCGGGCGCGTAGCCCGGCCCGTGCCCTTCTCTGGTTTGGGTGGCTAGGGTTGGCCCTGCCCCAGAGGTCTTGAGGGGGGGAGCGGGCGCGTAGCCCGGCCCGTGCCCTTCTCTGGTTTGGGTGGCTAGGGTTGGCCCTGCCCCAGAGGTCTTGAGGGGGGGAGCGGGCGCGTAGCCCGGCCCGTGCCCTTCTCTGGTTTGGGTGGCTAGGGTTGGCCCTGCCTCAGAGGTTCGGAGTTTTGGCGGACTGCAAAACTTGTGTAGGAACAACAATGTTGCGTAAAACGAGTAGAGGTGTATATTGTGCGTAAAGAAAGGAAAAACTCACAACTATTGGTAGAATTTTAGCAGATGTTTTGCGTTCCAAGGGTGGGCCAGTTCGCTCCCTTCGGGGGTAGCCAGGATGTACGTGGCCGGCCCGAGAACATCGATGACCGTGTAGGGCCCTTCCCATTTAGCGGCCAACTTTCCCCGCTGCGCAGTCTCGGGGCGGAAGGTGGCATTTTGGAGGACCAAATCGCCGATCCTGAATGTCCACGGTTTCACCCGGGAGTCGTAATACCGTGCCATCCTCTGGCTGTGTTTGACGAGGCTGGTCAGGGTCCGGTCTCCTACCTCGTCTATCAACTCAAGACTGAGGCCGAGTCCTTCTCCGTTGATTTCTTCGTCGAAGAGCTTTAGCCGGAGTGTCTCCTCGCCGATTTCCACAGGAACGACCGCCTCCGATCCGTATGCTAGCACGAAGGGGCTTTCCCCGGTCGAGGCCTTGTGGGTGGTACGATAAGACCATAGGATTCCCGGCAGCTCGTCGACCCAAGCCCCCAGAGCGGCGTCCACCTTCTTCTTCATTGGTTTCAAGATACATTTATTCGCGGCCTCCGCCATTCCGTTGCACTGTGGGTGGGCGACTGACGCGAACTGGAGTTTGATCCCCCAGCCCGAGCAGAAGTCGCGGGAGCCTTCGCAATTGAACTGCTTTCCATTATCCGTGACAATGGAGCGGGGAATCCCGAAGCGGCATATGATGGATTGCCAGATGAAGCCCTTCATGTCCGTCCATGTGATTCACGCCAGCGGCTCTGCATCGACCCATTTTGTGAAGTAGTCCACGGCGAAGACTAGATATTTCCTTCCCCCGGAGGCCTTTGGGAACGGCCCCAGGATGTCGAGTCCCCACTTGGCGAAGGGGATCGGGCTCAAGATGGGCATCAGGTTGGCCGGGGGTGCAGTCGTCCGCCGGCAGAACTTCTGGCACGCCTCGCACTTCTTGACGTACTGTACCGCATCCAGGATCATCGTCGGCCAGTAGTATCCTTGGCGCATTACTTTGTGGGCGATGGTGCGCCCGCCATGGTGGTTTCCATAGAAGCCTTCGTGTACCTCGCGGATGACTTGCTCAGCCTGCTCCGGGCCCAAGCATTTCAGGTAGGGCAGGACGTCGAAATTGGCACGGCGGCGGCGGTACAACACTCCGTCGAGAAGTACGAATGATAGGGCCCGCCTTTCCACCTGTTTTGCCAGCATCCGCTCCTCAGGGAGCTCACCCGTCTCTAAGTACTTCATAATGGGGGTCATCCATGACGTCCTCGCGTTCGTGCACATCAGTTCTCCTTCGTCAATGGTTGGCGTCAATAGGCTTTCCACGTAGATTGCCTTCCCGATCTCGGCCGCCGAAGAGGAAGCCAGCTTAGACAGGGCATCCGCCCGGAGGTTGCTGGAGCGGGGTAGGTGTTGGACGTCCGCTTTCTTGAACTTACGGAGTTCGATCTGGATGCGATTCAGGTATCGCTTCATTGTTTCCTCTCGGGCCTCGAAACCCCCCAGGATCTGTTGGATGACGAGGCAGGAGTCACTTAGGAGTAACACGTTCGTCGCCCCCACCGCCCTAGCGAGTTTCAACCCGTTAACCGCGGCTTCATACTCCGCGACATTGTTGGTGACCGGGAAGCTGAAGCGTAGGGCGTACTCCAACGAACATCCGTCAGGAGTCTGAATGACTATACCCGCTCCTGTCCCGGAGCCTGTTGCGGAGCCGTCAACGTGGATGGTCCATAATTCGCCCGCTGTCGTCGGGGAGGGCGCTGAGGGTTCGCCCACCTCGATCCTCCGTGGGGACATGGTCGCCGATGGGAGCTCCGTCCGGTCCCCCGGTGGGACTTCCGTGGTGCATTCCACCACGAAGTCGGCCAGCGCTTGGCCCTTGATCGCCGTCCGGGCTTTGTACGTTATGTCGAACTCGCTGAGCTCGACGCTCCAGTGGAGCATCCTCCCCGACCGCTCCAGTCTTTTCAGGTTCTTTTCGAGGGGCATGCCGGTGTGGACGGTTATGGGGTGGGCCTGAAAATAGGGTCGGAGCTTCCGGGCCGTGGTGATTAGGCAGTAGGCGGCTTTCTCGATAGGGCTGTAACGAGTCTCAGCCTCCCGGAGGATCCGGCTGGCATAGTAAACAGGGCGTTGCATCCCTCCTTCCTCCTTGATCAGGACGGAGCTAACGGCCTCCTCGTTGGTTGCCAGGTACAACCCTAGGGGTTCGCCCTCCTCCGGCCGTGCGAGGAGCGGTGGGCTCTGCAGGTATGCTCTCAGCTCCGCGAACGCCCGCGCGCAGTCGTCGTCCCACGTGATCACCTTCCTCTTGTCTTTAGCTTCGCCAAAGGCTGTGCGCAAGACCCTGAAGAAGGGGAGCGATTTCTCCGCAGACTTCGACAGGAATCGTCCCAGAGCAGCGATCCGGCCGTTCAGTCGCTGTAAGTCCCGGATCGTCTGGGGCTCCGTCATACCGACGAGGGCCATCACCTTGTCGGGGTTCACCTCGATTCCCTGCTTCGTTATCATGAAGCCTAGGAATTTTCCCGATTGCACACCAAAGATACACTTCGCGGGGTTTAGCCTCAGGTTGTACCGGCGGACCCTCTGGAAGGCTCCTGCAAGTCGGCGAGGTGGTCGGGGGCCCTTCCGCTCTTCACCAGCATGTCGTCGATGTAGACCTCCAAGTTTCGCCCCACCTGAGGGCCGAATATTCGGTCTACCATCCGTTGATAGGTCGCCCCGTCGTTCTTCAGCCCAAAGGACATCTTGGTGTAACAGTATGTGCCTTTATCGGTGACAAAAGACGTCTTCTCCTCATCCCCCTCCGCCATCGGTATCTGGTTGTACCCCGAGAAGGCGTCCATAAAGCTTAACAACTCATAGCCGGACGCCTGGTCCACCAAGTGGTCGATCCTGGGCAGAGGGAAGCTGTCCTTCGGGCATACCTTGTTGAGGTCGGTGAAGTCGACGCACATACACCACTTCCCACTGGGTTTCTTCACCAGAACGACGTTGGCGAGCCAGTCGGGGTAGTTCACCAGCCGAACAAATTTGGCTTCGAGGAGCCGCTCTAATTCTTCCTCGGCTGCCCTCTTCTTTTCGCCCCCCGCACTTCTCTTCTTCTGTCGAACAGGTCGGGCTTCCGGGTCCGCATTCAACCTGTGGGAGATTACCGTCGGGTCCACCCCGGGCATGTCGGCGGGTGACCATGCGAATATGTCCGCGTTTTCCCGGAGCAAGGCGACGAGGGCCGTCCTCAGAGCGGACGGGAGTTTTATCCCGATGGAGACGGTTCTTCCCTCGTCCGAGGCCACTGGGATCTCTTCCACTTCCTCGGCCGGGGTCGGCCGCTGGTCGCAGAAGTCCTCCCTCTCGTCAGGGATGAGAGCCGTCAAGGCCCGCCTTGGGCTTCTACGCAGGGACGGCGTATGGTTGTGGTCTCCGGGCATCTCCCGTCCTCCCCGCACCTGTCCCACCCCCCGCGAGGTCCGGAACTTCATCGTCTGATGTTGCAGGCTGGGGAGCGCCTCGATGGCCGTCATATATGGACGCCCTATGATTCCATTATACGCTGACGCGACGTCGACGATGACAAAATGCGCTTCCCTGGTGACGACCATCGGTTCCTCCCCCAGGGTCATGGGCAGGGTGATCGTTCCCTCGGTGGGGATCGCATGGCCGGTGAAGCCAGCGACAGGGCCCACACAGGGCTCTAAGTCTACACGCCCCCACCCCATCTTCTCGACCGTTGACAGGAACAGGATGTCGCAGGAGCTACCGGTGTCAATCAGGAGCCGGCCAACGTCAATCGCCCCAATCCGAGCCTCGATGACGAGGGCGTCATTGTTCTGGCTCCGTGCCTCCTGCCAGTCCTCCTCGGTAAAGGTGATAGGGGGTCGGTGTGTCCTTCTTCGCTTCGGTCGGCGGCCGGCGCCCGCCATCATCACCTGTCGGGCTCCGGCCCCCGGGATTGCGGGCGCCCGCCCCGCCGAGGAAGACCCTCCCGTTATCATCTCAATCCGCATGACCGCCCTCGGGGGGCGTGGCTCCTCCTTATCACGGTTCGCCGGCGGTTCCCGTCCCCCCTCCTCCGGGGGGCTCTCTCTCCTTCTGCCATCCGCCTGCCCGCGACGAAGTTTCCCAGGTGACCCGCCTGGATCAATCGCTCGATCTCTCTTTTAAGGGAGTAACAACGGTCGGTGTCGTGACCGTGGTCCCGGTGATAACGGCAGTATCTCCGGGGGTCCCGCCTCGCCGGATCCGTCCTCATCTCCCGGGGAGGCTCTGGCAGTAACCCGGCCCTTGTCGCCGTGGCCGGCACCTCCATCATGGGGGCATTGAGTCGTGTGTAATGCGCCTGTAGGGGGCCTTCTTGTATTGGGATGACTCGGGGGAGCCCTTGCATCGGAGCAAACTCGCGCGCCGGGCCAGGGTGATCTTGTGGGCGAGGCCCGGGCGGTTCCCGCCTTGGTCGGGCCAGCTGGTCGTGGCTACGGTGCCCCTCTTCTTGCCTCGACCGAGGGTGTGACCGGGGTTCGCCTTGGGACGGCTTCGTCGGGGGGAATAAGGCTTTTGCTCCGAGAGTCTCCTCGGCCAACACATGCCTCTCCACCATTGCAACCAACGCCTCATAGTCGGTCGACGGATCCCGGAGCAGGGCTTTGTGGAGGCTCCGAGCCCGCAACCCCGTTTTGAAGGCCAGCATAAGCACCTCATCGCCGCACGTCACCACCGCCCGTCTCTCCTCCTGAAAGCGGTAGAGGTATCTACCCGTTGTCTCTCCTTCCCCTTGGACTATCGTGCTGAGATAGTCCAAGGGCTTCTTCTTCGTCCGCCCAGCCCGGAACTCTTGGCAGAACTTGTGGGACAGCTCGCCAAAGCTCCCAACGGATCTCGCGGGCAAGCCAAAGTACGAGTCCAGCGCGGTGTCCCTCAGGCTTTGGGAGAAATGTCGGCATAGGAACGCCTCGTCCACATCCTGCGCCTCCATCGCCCCCCGGTATTGATGCACATGCGTGAGGGGGTCGCCTCTCCCGTTGTACGTGGCCAAGTGAGGGGGTTTGAACCTTATGGGCCTTGGGGCGGACGTGATCCACCGTGCGAGCGGCGTGGCCTCCTCCGGATAGGTAGGGCGATCCGGCGCACCCCCTCTCCGCCATTCAGGGGTCTGGCTTCGGTCGCGTCTCGGCCGCTGACGGTCCTCCGTCCCCGGGGAGTAGCCCGGCGGTCGTCTGGCGGGGCTCCTTCCCTGGGCCGAGGATTCGACGGGTTGCGGGCTACGGTTCTCCCAGCGCCAGCGCCTCCCGGCCAGCTCTCCCCGGGCCTCCATCTGTTCTTGATTCTCTCGAAGGAGCCTTTCACGCTCGGCGGCGAGGAAGCGTAGTTGTCGGTAAACGGCTTCCTCGTGCAGGGTATCGGAGGGGTGGCGCTGGCGATGCGGGCTGTCTCCTCCGGGTGGGGACCTGTTCAGTAACGGGTCCCGCCCATCCCCGAGCCGCCGGCCCGTCGCCGTCTCGTCAAGGATTTCTCGGTTGCTCATGTTCTCTCTCCTTAGCTTCTCGCGCTCCGCGACGATGAGGCGGAGTTGGCAACGAGCGGCCTCTTCTTCCTGGTAGGCCCTTCAGGCGGTCTTGGCCGCTTCGTCCAAACGCCTTTGCACGGCGGCCGCCTCCCCCAGGTGCCTCCACCGCCGCGCAACTTCCATCTCCTCTTCCAGGAGCCTTCACCGGACCGCAATCTCCTCAGCGAGCCCCCTGTTTTCTCCCTCCTCCTCGAACTGAGGGCGGAGGTTCCGCCTCACGTTCTGGGGCTCTGAGGGGCCAGGCGGAGGCTCCGTTCCAGCCGTCTGATAGCCTCCCCTGGCTTGAGTGACGGCCTCGAAGCTCATCAGGACGGCGTGGGTTGAAGTATGTTCAGTTTCGGTGCCCATACCCAGAAGGGGGTCCGACGCCGGGGTGATTTGTAGAGAGAGCGGTTCCTGACCCACGGGATCTTTGCCGTGGTCAGGGTTCCGCGAGATCGGCATGGAGTCTAACATGGGTGTGACCCTTCGTTCCCACAGACGGCGCCAATTGTTACGAGGTGGAACTCGCGTACAATGAATTTGTATTATGGGGAACCAAGGGCACGATGGTTATATGGAGAAGAAGGTTTAGGTAGGCTGTTTTACAAGTGATTAGTGGGGTGAAGAGGTTGGACCCGTTGCCGGTGGTGCCTACGGGGTCGAATCTCGCCGGATGCAACTGAGGAAGGTTGGTCGGCAGGGGGCTGAAGCTGTCTTTGGACCAGGGGCGAGCTCACCTGCAGCATGAGCAACTCGTCAGAAGGGCGGGGTTGGGGTTCAACCCTTAGCCCCTCCGATGCCTAAGTCAGTAATAGGGCTTAAAATGGGGGCTAGACACGCCGGTCGGACTAACGGTGTGTCCGCCGTGCGTGACGAGCTATAGGTGGGAGAACAAAGATATGGAAGACCTTTGCTCTCGTGTGTGAATAATAGAATGAGAGAGAATTCTCCAACCCCCCCTTCCGTAAGAGGAGAGTGGGTATTTATACCTGACGGGTGATGACTAGGCGGAGCTGACCTGGCATGCTGACTGGATGTGTTGAGCTGGCTCGGTCGTCAGCGGAAACTCCAGATAAGGACGTCGGGAACTGGGTTGCCTGACCTGCTTTCGTCAGGCGGCGCGACGGCCAGGGGGTGCTTTTGTCGGGGTGTCAGGGCCAAAAGCATTGACTGTCAGATGGCTCAGCTGCCAGGGGGCGCTTTGTCAGTCGGTCGGGTGACGTATGTGTCAGTCGTGTCCTTATCCTAGGTTGTTTATCGTTAGCGACGAACTAAAGGTCGGGCTGTGTCACTCTAGGCGCCGCAGTTCGTGGGAATCGGGTGGGTCGTTCCGATCGGGGGTTGTCCGGCCTGGCCGCGCCCCCCGATCGGTCATGGGCTATGGTCCGCCGGTACGGAGGGATACGTCCGTGCCCGTCAATAGGCCTGGCTTAGCTACCCAAGCGTCCCCAAGCGCGCTACCCCCGGTGGGTCGGGCGGCTGTGGTTGTTCGCCTCGGCCGGTTCGGGGAACGCTGCAAGGCGCGCCCGTCTCCATATTGCCCCGGATTTTCGGGGCGGCGGCCCTTTTATGAAATGGTGAGTTAATGGGGTATGTTAGCGGATCCAGGCGGGAGTCGGACTCCTACGATCTTTAGGTCGTAACAGGTTGCAAATGGACATCATTCTTCATAAACTCCATGTGTATGAAGGATATTAACGGGTTCCACCACGAAGGTATTAAATATATAAGCCGAGACAATACCTTGTTATACCTAGGTTTTTCATTTCCAAGGTATGATTAAAGCTATCTGATATCTCAATGGTCTCTGCAGGAGATCCTATTAGCTTTAAGTCGACCACATATACGGCGAATATCACAAATCCTATCAACGATCTTTCGAAAAAGATACACGGGCAGAATATTGCTTAAGATCAACTAATGATCTTTGTAGCCTTTATGGAGAAGACGTTTCTACGTCTCTCTTTCATCTCTGGTGGTAGAGTATACCCTTATGGAAGTTTTATATAGATCTCTATATCTAGATTGCCGTATATGTATGCAGTCACAACGTCCATGAGCTGCATTTATTGGCTTTTTCAGAGAAGTTTAGGCTTTAGTAGGAAAATGATCACATTTCCTTTATTTCAATTTCTTATGAAATCCAACTTATATTCCACAGGTTTTACATATTCAGGTGTATGGACTACTAGTCCCAAGACTTTGCTTTTCAAGAGTGAGTCTAGCTCTACTCTTATTGCCTCGTCCCACTTTGGCCAATCTATGCGTTCATGCTATAGAAAAGTGGGTTGACGTCATCGTCGTATTCAGCGACGTGAACGGCAATAGCGAAAGCAAAACCGTCATCGACGACTGCACTATTTCTGTCCAGTACCTCTCCAGTACGTATGTAATATAATGATTTTTCTCCTGTTGTTTCCTCTGCAGGGGAAAGTAGGAGGGGAGAGGTTGCTGGTCTGAGCTCAGCATCCTGTGGATGGATCATTTTAATATATCCAGGAATCTTCCTATTTCGAGAAAAGTTTTATATTTTTAACCTGGCGGGCGTCCTCTTTTCTATTGAGGTACAACCAATTCTACTGCCGGTGGATTGCATCCATCGTTGGGAATGTCAATCCTAACTGGCGTGTTGGCAGCAGGGACGTGTGAACGAACAATCTTCTGGTTGTCCATAAATTTATCCGGCAATTGATGTACTTTAATCTGCATGTGAAGGATCTTCTGGATCTCATCTTCACACAGAAAAAGTATGCGGATCATAACGAGATTAGGACTTTTGTGTCCCATGATATGGTCTCAGAAGCTTCAGGCTTCTTTAGACTGCGTGCCTATTACAATGAGACTTTGCTCATCAAATTCACATTTATCAAGACTTGGTGGTAAACCATAAGCAAGCGGCATCAGCAATAAGATATGGCCACAAGCGGGCCGTATCGTGATAAGCAAGGAGGAATGTGGTGTGTTGGTCCCTAAACATCAACAGGCAACTGGGATCTAACAATAGACGTGAAATCCATTGGAGTCTCTTTACCAGATAATCTGATAACCCATTCTGAGTATGAACATGCTACAGGATGTTCAATTTCAATGCCAGTTGCTTGGCAGAAGTCTTCAAAGATAAGTGTAGTGAATTCACCCACATTATAAGCTTTGAGAAAGCTACGTTGCGAGTGAATATAAAGGCACACATAAGACCATCTAGTAGATGCATCAGTCAGTACAATGAAGTACCGAAAATGGGCCACTTGTGGGGTGAATAGGCCCGTAAAGGTCACCATGTATTCTCTCAATGAAGCCAGGAGACTCTCATCCCACTTTCAGGAGGGAATGTCTCTCTAAAAGTATGCCCTTACGACAAAGGGGGACAAGGAAACTCAATCTTTTGAAGAATCTTTAGGTTCTCCAATGGATTCATTTGATGATGCGTCCATCATCGCTGATCTAGGATGACCAAGTCCATTTTGCCAGAGTTAAAAACTATGGCAATGAAAGGCACTTCTGGTGCTCAGTCAAGTTGGCTTTCTATAGGATGAATATCTGTAATTATAGGGGCCCAACGGGGGTCCAATGAAATCGTAAGTAGATGGGCTTCTGGCTATCCTCTTGACGAGTTACATATTGATATTTAATATTTATTATCCACAATTTTCAAGTTATGTTCGTTTAAACGAAATATCCATGAAAATTGGAAAATTCCTATATGATTAAGGGGAGAAGTTTGCATCTTATAGTCTCGTTGTATGTGGGACCAATATGTTGAGTATTGGTGTTTCATACCAATCTTATTTTGATGATGATCACAACATTATGTTATTGCTAATGAATCTCATGTTTTAGTCTCTCAGTTTATTTCAAGGATATCTTTCTTGGAGACTAATCACTTGGTGTAAGGATGGACATCATGTGAAGAAGAGCCAAAGTTTGGACTCAAGGAGTGTCAAAGCTTGGAGATGATGGAGAGCAATCAAGCATCAAGATTGAAGATAGACTCTTAAGAAAGCATTGTAATCCATGTAATTTACTTTATTGCTTTCTCTCTCTTTTGAGTCTAGGGTTGATGTAATGCCTTGCTAGATGGTTTGCTCATTCATGCACTTGCATTTAACCATATTAGTGAACCTTAGGATTATCATAGAATCCAACCCAATATGTTCACTATTTCGGTCAGTCGTCTGTTGAGGGAAACACAACCGACTGGATGATTTCCAGTCGCCTGTAGATCCTTCTACAGTTGCCTGATTTGCACAGCTCAAGTCAACATTTCAATTGACTCAAACTTAAGCTTTACGCATAGTCGCCTGTCGATCAGATTTTCAGTCGCCTGTATATTTACAGTCGCTTGATATTTGGCCACCAGTCGCCTGTCTAGCGTAAGTGCAATCTCTGCATCTCGTTGTCTTCTCTACATACTTTACAGTAGTTGACTGATGAAGAATGTACAGCCGCCTGACTATTTAACAGTCGACTGTAGTATTAACATTAGTCGCCTGTGCGAAGAATTGGAGAAAGAGTGCAGCTCTCTGTTTCGATCCATCTCCTGCAGCAGTCGTCTGCTGAAGGATTAACAGGCGCCTGTCCTGTTTGTCAGTCGACTGTATTGACTTCGTCAGTCGACTGTCCTGACTCAGATTATAGCCGTTGGATATTTTCTAGCCGTTGATCAGTTGACTGTCTTATGATCATCAGTCGACTGTTCCTGTCGTTTTCACCCAGTTTCTAGCCGTTGCAGATTTGCTTATTTGGCTATTTCTTTGGGTTTTTGGGCTTGATATAGGATTCCTATATATATGAGTGTGCTGCCTATGATTAAACTTCTTGATTGATTCTTGATTACTCTTGATTCTATTGAAAATCTCAAGAGATCTTTAAGCCACTCTCAAGCTCCCTCATTTCCCTCTATTGAACATTCATCTTCCTTCATGCATTGAAGTCCAGCTCAAGGGAAATCATCCAAGTGCTCTCAAGCATAATCCAACACTTGGAGATCCTCTTCCATGCCTTGCATTCATTCATGAGTAAGCATCTCAAGGCATAGGTAAGGGTATTTACTTTACAGGGTGTAATTTGTTTTCCCATTTCTCTTCGTGGGATTAGGATACTCTCTTTGTGGGAGTTTCTCTCTTTGTGGGAGGTTGTCTCTTTGTGGGACAAGGGAATTCTCTTTGTGGGAATTAACTCTCTTTGTGGGAGTTCGAGTGTCCTAGTGTAGGGCTAACCCTAATTCTCTGAATGGGAGTTAGTGATTCTCTGTGTGGGAGTCTTGATCCTTGTGTAGGATTGGTTGGGTCCTTGTGTATGATATAAATCCTCTTTGTGGGGGTATCTCCTTGTGAGATTTGTATTCACTTCTCTGTGTGGGAATATAGTGAATATTGGTGTGGCTGGATGTACCCAAGTTTGGGGAACCAGGGTAAACCTTTGTGTTTGCGTTTGGATTGATTGTGCCATTTAATTCCTCTTGCATTTATAATTCCGCATTTGCAAGTTAAATTTTATTTGGACAATTTTATTTCCATTACACTATTCACCCCCCCCTCTAGTGTGTGTTGTTAGTATTGCAAGGGTTAGACGATCCCTACAATTGGTATCAGAGCGAGGTTAAAGCATACTGCAACGATGGCATTCAACGCTACTTCTGTGCCTCATGAAGAAGGTCTTTCTACCGTCCGACCCCCGCTCTTCAACGGAACCAACTATCCGAGTTGGAAGATCGGGATGATGGTCTACTTAAAGATTCACGACCTTTGGGACATAACGGAGTCACCTTTCGAGGAGCCTTCTACTCCCGCGGCCTTGAGAACTAAAGCGGAGAAGGACTTGATCAAAGTCAATGCTAGGGCTATGTATGTTCTCCATTGCGCCCTCACTCCGGATGAGTTCGATCGTATCTCCATGTGCAAATCGGCCAATAGTATTTGGCATACTCTGGAGATCTCTCATGAAGTGTTACTTCAACATAAGGAAGAGATTCAGTCAACCAAGCCCGAGAAGAAAAAGGGCATTGCTCTTCATGGTGAGAAGGAGTCTTTCAAGTGGAAAAAGCAGTTCCAACAAGAAGCTCCAAGTGAAGATGAAGAAGTGCTTAGTGACGATGACTACATCGAGCTTGCCAAGCAATTCAAGAACTTCAAGGCATTCCTCAAGGACAATCAAGGTATATCATCATCAAAGTTTGTCTCACAGTCTAACAAGTTGGTGTGTCTCAACTGCAGTGGAATAGGTCATGTGGCTACCGAATGCCCTTCCTAACCCAACATAGATTCCTATAAGGGTAAAGGGAAGAAACATTGGAAAGCCAAGTCCGAGGTCAAGAACCAAAAGAAGGGACTCATCGGCACATTTGATGATTCCGATAGGGACACATCTAATGACGAAGAAGGGGATGACAAGGAGCACGATCAAAGGTGTTTTGTTGCCTTTAATGATTCTTCATCAACTTCATCCAACTCTTGCGATGAAGAGATAGAGACGTGGCTCAACTCAAAAGAAGAAAGTTGCTTCATGGCTAATGGGGAAGAGTCTTCGTCAAGCTCAAGCGAGGAGAAAAGTGATGATGAAACCGAGGTGGAGAAGCCATCCTATGAGGAGCTTGAATACCGCCTAAGTGTGGCCTCCAATTTGGCAAGTAAGTGCATCGATTCATATGAAAAAATGAAAGCTAAACTTGATAATGCTATGAGTAGGGTGCATGAGTTAGAATCATCTAGTGAAAATATTCATGTTGAAAAGCATGTGTATGACACTTGTGAGAGAGACACACTTCTCTCTCAAGTTAAGGAATTGAGCATTTCTAATGAAAATCTCATTGCTCGAAACCTTAGCTTAGATGCTCACATTCAACAACTTACGTTGAAATGTGAAGAGGAATCCCGGAAGCTCATAAGCTTTGTGTATTCTAGGGATTCACTCCACGATTTGTTGGAAAAACAACATCCGGCAAATCATAGAGGATGTTTGGGTTATATTCAAAATGTGGTTTCCAAACCCACCTCTATTTTTTCTTTTGGTGCAAATTCAAGAAATATTGCTAAAGCACCTAAGAAGAATCACCATACTTTCTTATACAACAATAACACCAACAAGAAGCATGTAGATCACAAGGTGATGAGGAAGAATGAAGAATCTTCATTTTTTGCTAAGAAGCAAAATCCTCATTCTTTGCATGCTAAGAAATTTGTTTCTACACCTAAGCATGCCACATCCTTCCCTCTTGCAAAGGCAAAACCATTGCCTAGGAAATCCTTGAGATTATGGATTCCCACTAAGGCTAGTGTGCAAGAGAGAGATAGTTACATCAACTCTCTAGTTAGGGATGTGATCACCTCGTGTGATTATGTTAGGAAATCAAACTCCTCTTGGGTTTGGTTACCTAATGTTTAGGTTCCTCACACATTTGCATATTGCATGGGTATTGTGCTTCGATGTTTATTTTAAGCATACACATTGATTATGTGTGTTTCATGATTTTGAAAATATTTTTCAAATTTATTTCTTTTCATGAAAATTGGGACCTTGGGGTTTATTGACATGCATGCATGATCCATGTGTATGTCAATGGGGGAGTTAATATATTATATGTTAAAATTAATTTAAGACATATTTTAACTCTCATTTCGGAGGGTTTTTGAGATCATTATTTATATTTGGTTATTTTGGGTCTCAAACCAAACCTCTTGTTTATTGCCAACTTGTTTCATGTCTCATTGTTTTTGGCAATATCAGTGTGTATCTTTGAAGCTTGATTTTTCCATATCTTTTGCTTTGATACACTTTAGGCCCATGGCTCCATTATTTAATTGGTATTAGATCCTAGAAGTCAAAAGTTGACCATTTCTATGATCTAGGGGGAGCATGGGATAGTGAATTGATACCCACTAAATTGTTAAAATTTGGTATCATACATATCTTTCTTTTCTTGCATATTGTCACATCTTGGTTAAGATGACAAAGGGGGATGTTTTTGATGTCCACCTTTTGACGATGTTAAGGGGTAGAGATATATGCAGTATGTGATCATATCTATAAGGGGAGAGATATATACATATGCATATGGGGAGAGATATCTCTATAGGGAGAGATATATGTGATTAGATAAACCATTCATGTTTGCATGCTTTTATTCTTTGCAATTGGTTTATGTAATCCATGCCTATTATATGTCACCTTGTTGTTATTGATATTATGAGTATTTACCTTTGTTTAGCTCATTATATAATTGGTGCATATAAGTAGGGGGAGATCATTAGCTTTGTGCTTTAATTCTTTATGATTTACATAATGTGTGTCATCATCAAAAAGGGGGAGATTGTTGAGTATTGGTGTTTCATACCAATCTTATTTTGATGATGATCACAACATCATGTTGTTGCTAATGAATCTCATGTTTTAGTCTCTCAGTTTATTTCAAGGATATCTTTCTTGGAGACTAATCACTTGGTGTAAGGATGGACATCATGTGAAGAAGAGCCAAAGTTTGGAATCAAGGAGTGCCAAAGCTTGGAGATGATGGAGAGCAATCAAGGCATCAAGATTGAATATAGACTCTTAAGAAAGCATTGTAATCCATGTAATTTACTTTATTGCTTTCTCTCTCTTTTGAGTTTAGGGTTGATGTAATGCCTTGCTAGATGGTTTGCTCATTCATGCACTTGCATTTAACCATCTTAGTGAACATTAGGATTATCATAGAATCCAACCCAATAGGTTCACTCTTTCGGTCAGTCGTCTGTTGAGGGAAACACAGCCGACTGGGTGATTTCCAGTCGCCTATAGATCCTTCTACAGTCGCCTGATTTGCACAGCTCAAGTCAACATTTCAATTGACTCAAACTTGAGATTTACGCACAGTCGCCTGTATATTTACAGTCGCCTGATATTTGGCCACCAGTCGCCTGTCTAGCGTAAGTGCAATCTCTGCATCTTGCTGTCTTCTCTCCATACTTTACAGTAGTCGACTGAGGAAGAATGTACAGTCGCCTGAATATTTGACAGTCGACTGTAGTATTAACATCAGTCGCCTGTGCGAAGAATTGGAGAAAGAGTTCAGCTCTCTGTTTCGATCCATCCCCTGCAGCAGTCGTCTGCTGAAGGATTAACAGGCGCCTGTCCTGTTTGTCAATCGACTGTATTGACTTCGTCAGTCGACTGTCCTGGCTCAGATTATAGCCGTTGGATATTTTCTAGCCGTTGATCAGTCGACTGTCTTATGATCATCAGTCGACTGTTCCTGTCGTTTTCACCCAGTTTCTAGCAGTTGCAGATTTGCTTATTTGGCTGTTTCTTTGGGTTTTTGGGCTTGATATAGGATTCCTATATATATGAGTGTGCTGCCTATGATTAAACTTCTTGATTGATTCTTGATTACTCTTGATTTTATTGAAAATCTCAAGAGATCTTTAAGCCACTCTCAAGCTCCCTTATTTCCCTCTATTGAGCATTCATCTTCCTTCATGCATTGAAGTCCAGCTCAAGGGAAATCATCCAAGTGCTCTCAAGCATAATCCAACACTTGGAGATCCTCTTCCATGCCTTGCATTCATTCATGAGTAAGCATCTCAAGGCATAGGTAAGGGTATTTACTTTACAGGGTGTAATTTGTTTTCCTATTTCTCTTCATGGGATTAGGATACTCTCTTTGTGGGAGGTTGTCTCTTTGTGGGACTAGGGAATTCTCTTTGTGGGAATTAACTCTCTTTGTGGGAGTTCGAGTGTCCTAGTGTAGGGCTAACCCTAATTCTCTGAGTGGGAGTTAGTGATTCTCTGTGTGGGAGTCTTGATCCTTGTGTAGGATTGGTTGGGTCCTTGTGTAGGGCATAAATCCTCTTTGTGGGTCCTTGTGAGATTTGTATTCACTTCTCTGTGTGGGAATATAGTGAATATTGGTGTGGCTGGATGTACCCAAGTTTGGGGAACCAGGGTAAAACTTTGTGTTTGCGTTTAGATTGATTGTGCCATTTAATTCCTCTTGCATTTATAATTCCACATTTGCAAGTTAAATTTTATTTGGACAATTTTATTGCCATTACACTATTCACCCCCATTCTAGTGTATGTTGTTAGTATTGCAAGGGTTAGACGATCCCTACAATTGGTATCAGAGCGAGGTTAAAGCATACTGCAACGATGGCATTCAACGCTACTTCCGCGCCTTATGAAGAAGGTATTTCTACCGTCCGACCCCTGCACTTCAACGGAACCAACTATCCGAGTTGGAAGATCGGGATGATGGTCTACTTAAAGGGTCACGACCTTTGGGACATAACGGAGTCACCTTTCGAGGAGCCTTCTACTCCCGCGGCCTTGAGAACTAAAGCGGAGAAGGACTTGATCAAAGTCAATGCTAGGGCTATGTGTGTTCTCCATTGCGCCCTCACTCCGGATGAGTTCGATCGTATCTCCATGTGCAAATCGGCCAATAGTATTTGGCATACTCTGGAGATCTCTCATGAAGTGTTACTTCAACATAAGGAAGAGATTCAGTCAACCAAGCCCGAGAAGAAAAAGGGTGTTGCTCTTCATGGTGAGAAGGAGTCCTTCAAGTGGAAAAAGCAATTCCAACAAGAAGCTCCAAGTGAAGATGAAGAAGTGCTTAGTGACGATGATTACATCGAGCTTGCTAAGAAATTCAAGAACTTCAAGGCATTCCTCAAGGACAATCAATGTATATCATCATCAAAGTTTGTCTCACAGTCTAACAAGTTGGTGTGTCTCAACTGCAGTGGAATAGGTCATGTGGCTACCGAATGCCCTTCCAAACCCAACATAGATTCCTATAAGGGTAAAGGGAAGAAACATTGGAAAGCCAAGTCCGAGGTCAAGAACCAAAAGAAGGGACTCATCGGCACATTTGATGATTCCGATAGGGACACATCTAATGACAAAGAAGGGGATGACAAGGAGCACGATCAAAGGCGTTTTGTTGCCGTTGATGATTCTTCATCAACTTCATCCAACTCTTGTGATGAAGAGATAGAGACGTGGCTCAACTCCAAAGAAGAAAGTTGCTTCATGGCTAATGGGGAAGAGTCTTCGTCAAGCTCAAGCGAGGAGGAAAGTGATGAAGAAACCGAGGTGGAGAAGCCATCCTATGAGGAGCTTGAATACCGCCTAAGTGTGGCCTCTTGGAGATCCTCTTCCATGCATAGCATTCATTCATGAGTAAGCATCTCAAGGCATATGTAAGGGTATTTACTTTACAGGGTGTAATTTGTTTTCCTATTTCTCTTCGTGGGATTAGGATACTCTCTTTGTGGGAGTTTCTCTCTTTGTGGGAGGTTGTCTCTTTGTGGGACAAGGGAATTCTCTTTGTGGGAATTAACTCTCTTTGTGGGAGTTCGAGTGTCCTAGTGTAGGGCTAACCCTAATTCTCTGAGTGGGAGTTAGTGATTCTCTGTGTGGGAGTCTTGATCCTTGTGTAGGATTGGTTGGGTCCTTGTGTAGGGCATAAATCCTCTTTGTGGGGTATCTCCTTGTGAGATTTGTATTCACTTCTCTGTGTGGGAATATAGTGAATATTGGTGTGGCTGGATGTACCCAAGTTTGGGGAACCAGGGTAAAACTTTGTGTTTGCGTTTGGATTGATTGTGCCATTTAATTCCTCTTGCATTTATAATTCCGCATTTGCAAGTTAAATTTTATTTCGACAATTTTATTGACATTACACTATGCACCCCCCCTCTAGTGTGTGTTGTTAGTATTACAAGGGTTAGACGATCCCTACACAATATTAATGCTACACCAGTGCAACGAGGCACTGTCCACAATATTACATACTTCATCTATAAGCAAAACGAAATTTTATTTAAGTAAATGTAAAATGACATTCAAATAAAAGTTCGTACAAAAGTAAACTAAATATGAAGCTACATGTAATTTTAAATGCATAAATAAAGATAGGGCTCAATCGAGCAGGTCGTCGTTCTCGAAGTCTTGTGCAGTGAAAACAGTTGGCGGCTGAACAGCCACCAAGTTTGTTGCAGGCAGAGACTTCTGGCTCGCCTGATATAGTTCCTGAAGATGGCGAGGAGTGCGGCAGTTTCTGGACCAATGTCCAGTCATGCCATATATATGGCATTTATCCTCCCAGTTCTTCGTAGGAATTGACACTTGACCAGTGTCTTTACGATTCCATGAGAAGTTTCTCTTTCATTTGTTGTTTTTGTTTGTCTGGGGTGCTGCTCCTTTTGGTTGCTTCATTACAGCTTTCCCTTTGTTACTTTTAGCCTTCTTCTTGTTTTTCCACTTCTGGGGAGAAACGTGGTGGGCTTCAGGGATGGGTGCAGTGCCAGCTGGTCGTAAATTATGAGTGGCGAGCAGTAAATCTTGATTCTGTTCTGCCCTAAGTAGGCATGAGATCAGATCAGAGAATTTCCTGAAGTTCCGTTCACGATACTACTGCATGAGGATTGCATCTTTCTCGTGAAACGAGGTAAATGTCTTTTCCAACATGCGTTGTTCTGTCACTTCTTCACCACACAACTTCAGGCGTGAGGTGATGTTATGAAGTGCAGAATTATACTCAGCGACGGACTTATAGTCCTGAAGTCTGAGGTTTTCCCACTCATAACTGGCACGCGGTAATATTACATCAATTTGATGTTTATACCGTGCTTCCAGCGCAATCCACAGCTCCATTGGGTCCTCTACCGTTAGATATTCGGCCTTTAAGGTCCGATCTATATGTTTCCTAATGTAGATAATGGCTTTCGCCTTATCCACATCGGAGACAGTGGTAGGAGTGCTGCTGCTAGATGTAGCAGAAGCATCGGCCACTGTTAGGGCCGATGAAGAGCCAAAATTAAGCCAAGGAGGGCCATTGAACGCAAGTGGAACTTCAGGTCCACTCGCCAACTCAGGTAATTTTTTCCTGCAGAATCAAGGACCTCGAAATCGACGCTTAACAATTCCATTAATCTACGCAATTTAAAATAAGCATGAATTAATTAAAATTGAAATTCATGCATAAAAAATAAAAATTAGTAAAATGTGGGGATCGGCCAGATACCCAAAGAAATACAAAGTCCAAAGTCCGAATATACAGTCCATAAAGAAAAGAAAAATACAATTTGGAAACCCAGAATGAGTCCCTATATTTTCCAATTTTCGCCTCCGTTTTCATTTGTCGGTACACCGGTCTTTGGCATAAATACATATAATCCTCACTTACAAATTCTCTCAAATAGAAAATAAAATTGCAAGGAATATAAAAGGGTATCAAACTGGCCGATTCCAAAAATCACATTTTAGCTTATATAAACATCCACGCAGTTTATAAATGCACCAGGCACAAAAGAAACAACCACGCATGTATATAACACTGGCATATATAATATGGAAAAATAGACTATAAAATATAATAATCTCTCAGACCACGGGGAGACGTCATACACAGTTAGGTTAGTTTACTAACGGCAGAGCGGTCGCAGGATCCTTAAGATAATTATATTTTGAAAAAATCCTAATATTCCATAATTTAATAATAATGCAATAGTGTTATAATTTTAGCAATATGAAAGACTGGGCGACAGGCCCATGACAAGGGATTAAAATAAATTAATAGCTTGAATGGGACTGCAGGCCTATAAATATTAATCATTTTAATATATTATAAACATTTGGGCTGCAGGCCCATTTGCCAAAAATTAACAAACTAATTACTGCAATTTAATTAACTTGGCTTCAGGCCCAATAAGTCAAATTAAAATATTGTTAATATTTGGGCTTCAGGCCCAGTCTCAAAATTTTAATTTAACATATTGAAGATTGCAATTGGAATTATTGGGCTACATGCCCGATTTTGGTAGGAAAAAATAATGATTAAGTTAAATGGGGATGCATGCCCATAGAATCTATTAACATGGTTACAAATGGGCTGCAGGCCCAACAACAAAGCTATCTAATTTATTTAAAAATCTAATTTATTTAAAATAAACAGAATAGAGCCTTTAACCCCATTTTTGGGATGTGGGATGCCAAAAACCCCCAACCCTAAGTCTGTCCCCTCAAATCCCTTTTAGCAAGAATCCCCCTCCTCCCCCCTGTTTCATGGTTAGGCCAAGCCCCCCCCCCCCCCCCCCCCCCCCCCCCCCCCCCTCCGGCTGCTTGGGGGGGGGGGGGGGGGGCGCAGCGATGCAGGCCCCCCTTCGGGGGGATAGTCGGAGCCCCCCCAGCCCCCCCCCCCCCCCCCCCCCCCGCTGCCGCGGGGGGGGGGGGGGGGGGGGGGGGGGGGGGGGGGGCGCAGAATAGGGGATCGGACAGGAACCCCCCTCCCGCCTGGGGGGCGGCCACGGGGAAGCCCCCCCCGTCTAGGGTGGTGGTGGATTCGAAAGGCCCCCCACGCCCCCCCCCCCCCCTTCGGGGGGGGGGGGGGGGGGGGGGGGGGGGCGACGACTTCGAACGGCCAATTCGAAGAGGCGCCGTGAAGGTGGGGGAGCCGTGGGGTTTTTTTTTTGTTTATTAGTTGTTTATATTTTTTAAAAAAAATAATACGATAGGAGCAGATTTAAAATGCCTCTAGATGAAGCATTGTAAAATCATAGCTAAATTAAAAATTTGTTTGTAGCTATCTACGGGATTGATTGATAGAGACTACCTCTAGATTAAAAATCTAGGGACGATCGTTAAAATTAAGATCCGTAGATAGTGCCGCTCCCGATACGGTCCAAAGAGAAATCCACGCAAAACTTCGCCGCAACGGATTACAGCAACAACAGATTCCTTCGCGCGTAGGGGTTTGATTTTTGGAAGGAGACAGGAAGAAAAGCTCAAAAGAGAAGAGCGGAAGTGCTGATAACGTGTTGAAGAGAGATTGTTAGGAGAAGAGTGTAAACTAATCTCTAAATCAGGAGTTATGACATGACTCTCTATATATTCATTCACTTTAGGAGTCCAAGGTATCAAAAAACTAGGTCTAAACCGTAAACTTCACCAAACCCCGGTTTCAGATGGGTAATCATAGTTGACAAATTAAACCTAAAAGGTTGGCAGAGACCAATACAGATTCAACAACTTTAGTACAATGCGGTTAATGAAGATGGAAATTTTACACGGCAATTTTTGAGCTGTTCGTAGTTTTTT
The DNA here is from genome assembly GCA_030789695.1 of Scilla litardierei. NCBI lineage: Eukaryota > Viridiplantae > Streptophyta > Magnoliopsida > Asparagales > Asparagaceae > Scilla > Scilla litardierei. The sequence goes on from CM061141.1 coordinate 255,671,199, forward strand.
AAACTCATTTTACGCATGAACGTAAGGATCATAACCAAGATAGGGACGGACTGATGGCTTACATGCCACTATTCACCCGATAGGAGACAGATCGTGAATGAGAATGGTAACCGATAAAGGGGAAGAACCCACAAAAGGAAAACAAACATCATGAGATACGGGCGTAGGTCCAACGCCAACCATAGAGTAGTAAAGAATAAAGCTTTTACTTGCGCGTACCAAATTTCACGACCCAGTGGTGGGCACCACGCTTTGCTTGCATTAAATTAATCCTGAATTTTGATGCCAAACAGTGAACTCGCCCATCCGAGCCGGAGCTGTTTGCTTTATTGCCGGGGTTACGCACGGTTAATTGAAATTGAAGTCACATTCGTTATGCATTGATATGACTACAAAAAAGAGCAGTAATGGGAAGAAGAAGATTTATGGAACACAAGTAGACTGATAATACAACAAGGTAGAAAGCAACCAATCAAAGAGAGAACACGCGCCACAGAAATTAGGTAGGCATCAGGCCAACAAGTTTGAGCCTCGTTCTGCAGCAGTACAACAAGGCCGATACACTCATGGCTGTAACACGGGCCCGACAATTTATCAAATAAAACTGGCTCGTCCAATAGTCAGAAGAGCAAAATCCACTACTACACTGAATGTAAATCAACGGGTAGACAAACACATGAAAATCTCCCAACCATATGCAAGGCCAACAGGGGATCCCTACACACCCACATCTTCAACAACCTCCACGTCCTCCATATGCTTGAATCACGCTCCTGTTAGCTTCAGCTTCACTGCATTGCAGAAATTGAAATGTTATAAAGGCACGACTTGGTTGAATGCTTAAACATAAGCATGTAGCTCCCGCAATTCTAAATTGGCGAGTACTTCCAAACTCACCTCAGCATCTTCACCTGTGGCGCCCTTTCCAGTACCCTCTTTCGCAGCATCCTCTGCTGTCATGATAATATACCACCACAAAATTAGGGGAATTCCCCACCCAAAAAAATATATTGGTTCTCAGCGCACCCAATCATCCAAGTATGCTCTTCTAGGTCTTATTGCTAATGCACAAGTAAAATAATGCAGACTGCAGTTGAACATTTTTTTTCGTTGAGGACTTTACACTATGGTTTCCATTCATTATAAGAATATATGGCACACCACAGTCAACATGGTAAATGAAAGCTCCAAGTTGCATACAGTACGGGAACTTCAGATGTACCCACGAGCATACAACGTGCTCAACGAGAATACATACCCCTAATTCATTTGTCTATTAAACTGGCATTACATATATTCACAGGAAAATAGGGCAATTTATATTCCAGAAAGAAACTCAAGAAAAGCAAACAAAGCCTGTATGAGCCATAAAGAAACTCTTAGATTAGAACTCGTCAGACATCTCTCCTCTTCAGAACCGGGATGCCGCGGGTAAATCAAAATTTTAACATTACTTTCTTCCAGGGCAGTTTATACCATCTTTATCCCATTCTTTTTTCTTTTTCCTTTTAATTTTAATTTTTATTTATTTATTTTATTTTATTTTTTCATTTTTTTATTATATTATTTTTTTTGGTTTGTGTGTATGTGTGTTAATAAATAAGGTTCCGTATCTTCCAACATCACCCTCGTGGAAGAATAAAATGTTTCTCAGCACATTGCTAGCTGCATGAAACTTGTGGCCGTCTTCCAGGTGGATTAATGAACCATTCCATGGATAGGCCGAAGAGATTATGGAAGTTATTAAAATGAAACTAAAGCAGCATGTGTTTTCTCATAAAATGACTGGAAAAGGCTGACAACCATGACTTCAAATACAGTAGTTCATATGATGTTGTCTCAAACAAAAAAATGTTGAGTCTGCCTTCTTGCATTGCTCTCACTTGTAGTTATACTTACGTGTACTAACTTTGGTGTTAGTTGCATAGGGATTATGTGAGTGCAGACATTGATGTAAGATAGTTAGGAGACAGTCTTGCAGGAAAACAGCTGCATCTATCCCAACCATTTCTATTTGACTTTAATGAGAATTTGTCTTGCAGCTCCGACAAATACAATATACTATAGAGGTATTTCGCATGCAGTAATACTTATGGCATAATGATTATGTAAGTGCAGACATTGGTGTAAGATTGTTAGCTGGCAGTCTTGCATGAATAACTGCACCATCTATTCCATGACTGTGTTAGCCGTACTAAGAACATGTCTCACAGCTCGGACAAATACAATATATCACAGAGGTATTTCCCATGCACTGTATTCCATTTGCAGAGATGATGGTGTAAGAGGTCTGCATGATTTTCTTGGAACATCATTTCTGGGTGTCGGACCAATTTATAGTGATTAGATTTCTGTTTATGAGACCATGGGATCCCATTGGCATAGAAAGGCCATGTGATTATGTTTGTACAGGTTAGATAACTAATGGATGTCTCTCTGGCATTGCATCATCGACTGTGACACATTCCCTTTGGATCTTGTTAGGCGACAGATGAAGTTAGAATGTGCAGGTGGAAGAGCTCACGTCAATAGCTCAGGCTTGCCTGGTACATTTGGCCGCATAATCCGATACCTTTGCGGCTTTTACAGTGGAATCTTACCTGAATGTTACATATTTGTCCCTAGTGTCGACATTGTTTTCATGACACGAGATACTTAAATCTTTTGTCTGGCTCACCAGCTACGGATTACGGTTTAGCAAAAACTTGTACAAGCTATTTATATGTTGTGTAATCTCTATATCGCCTGAATCAGCTCTTTCTAGAGATAAATAGAACAGTTTTGTCTTATCCCTGAGTAACTTGTAAGGTGGCAGCAAGTTTTGCAATTGCTGCCAATAATTTCATATTTCTTGAATAGAAGGGCAGCCGATTTAAGAAAAACAAAAACAAATTAAAGAAGGAACTTGTGGTAAACACAATGTCATATCACTTTTGACAATTTTTCTGAGAAAAAATATCACTTTTGTCAATTAAAGAGGAGCCCATGTATGTATCTCTTTTCAATTGTATTCTTCTTGACTAACTAGTGTCCAGTCTCTGGTGGCATATTTACAAGCACTTAAACAAGTGTTTGCTATGCGCATCGGCAAACTGCATCTATTCCCAAATACGCAAACTGTGTCCATTGAACAAACAATCTATGAATAATGCAGGCCTTAAATATTCAAAGCATGTTAAACTGTATGTCTTTATATATAATGTTTGCAAGATTTTCAATGGAAAATCAATGAACTTCTAAATAACTCCAATATACCACATAACTGCAACCTTCAAGCATGTCTGTATCCTATGCAATGTGTGTTCTTAGAAAGCTACATACTGTTCGATAGATATGCAAAGGAAATAGTTCAGATCCTTTCGCTTGCACAGAACATCCAGAAACACATCCAATTTTGATTCGACCATGTCATTGATATACTTTCCCATAAGAGGCTACTGCATGTTGATCTAAGACAAAAACTTATATCGGCATAAACAAACATGTCAGATGTTCTACAAAGTTTACATATCAATCTAATCTTTCTTTGTGAAAAATCCAACTGATGCAAACAAAGGGAACGGGGGCTTTATGATCGGAGAAAAGGAAGGGGCGTGGTTGATGTGTCACTGGGTCGGTGGGGAACCCGTAGGAAGGGGGACGTTCATGAACTAAAGATGATATGCTGGAACCAAACTGCAAAAAATAATATTAAATATGCAAAACAAGATTTTAAAGATCACTTCAGCTATTTAAAAATTCAGGCTCATCACCAAAAGATTACCTAAGTTTTTCTTTAACAAAACAATGTTAAAAAACCAAAAGCACCTCCAAAAGAATGAACTTTATGTTCATGCACAAGGAAAGGTAGATTGCTATAAGCATTTAAACAAGTTCACTAACTCAAACCCCCAAAACACACAACTATAATGAAAAGATAACAAGGCATAACATAGAAACTCAGCCTAGCATGGAAGTAAGAAAGCCCACATCAGATTAGTTATTACCTCCCTCTTCGGGAATGTCAGAAGTCCACAATGTAAGGTTATCCCTCAAAAGTTGCATAATCAAAGTGCTGTCCTTGTAAGATTCTTCACTCAGAGTGTCGAGCTCAGAAATAGCCTCATCAAAAGCTTGTTTTGCTAGGTGGCAAGCTCTGATAAACGGGTTAAGCTAGTATCAGATGCAGTTATACCAATGCCCGAAAGAAGCATTACAAGCAATGGACAATCGCATCAATACCTTTCAGGAGAGTTCATAATCTCATAATAGAAAACTGAGAAGTTCAATGCCAACCCCAATCGAATTGGATGAGTAGGAGAGAGATCCGCTTCAGCAGTACTGGAAGCAGCCTGTAGATGGTTGAGTACAAAATCAGAGATAACAAAATAACCTAATTAAGATTTTGTCAATACTAAGAATTGCCAGCTTATTTATGACGTAACATTTATAACAATAATGGGTGTCAGCTGCAATAGGAGAAGATTTCATCCTATGTCACCACCTCTGGACATATAACTTCCAAGTTTCCACATTTTGGTGCTTGATCGTCACATTTCATCAAGATCTCCACACCTTAAAATGTATGCAAAGGAAAACACATATACTGTAAATGTGCTTTACCCATGGACATGGTGCTTCCAGTAGTTCTATTTGAAAGCTGTTCATTTTGCATACCACATGATTCATGAATGAATGCATACAGTCCCCTTGAATTTTCATTTTAGACCACAGCGCCCGTTCATGGTGAAGAAAGAAGTTTTAGGAAACATGCAAGGAAAGCTGTCTTACTATATGACAGCTGACCTCTTAGTCCTCGAATCGACAAAAAATGAACAAACGAATCACAGGGAAACTGGCCTCCCATGGGCAGAAATTTAAGTACAAAAACAATACCCAAAATACCAATCTACCCTAGCTACTGCGACTTATCTGAAGCTTTCTAAGAGTTTTTGCTCATTCAATACATACGAGCAATAAGTAACATAAGTTATCAGCAGCAGCAGCTTGGACTCAATAGATTTGGGGTGGAATTCATGGACTTGATTGAAAGATCATGATCATATCGGATCATGATATCGAATACTTATTTTCTATGCAATGTGATCTAAAGTCTTCTTTACCATCAAACTAAAATCTTTCGTATACATTCTTTATCAAAGTACTCTTTCCACCTACCTATAATCTCCTCGTCTTTTATCAGATTTTTTTATTTTCACATTTAATGCACTTAATTGTGCATAGATCCTCTTTTTTTCTCCCTCACTCACGTCAGTCTATATATATTCTTCTCCCTTTAGCAGTATCTAACTTCTAAAAATATCACCATGCACTCTAGATCTAGTTTTCTTAGCTGATGTATCTCTCTTCAAGGCATCATCTCTACATTTCCCAAAATTTATATAGTTTCTATGTTTAGCTCTAATAACAATCTTCACTTATGATAGGAATATGGAAAAATCTGATTTTTTTTATTAGATCAACACTGAAAATAATAAAGATAGTTGATCACAATTGAAGAGGTGATCGCTCTCCCAATACGCCAATTGTAGAGGACGTCCGCACTCTTCCGAAGACGAGTGATAATCTCACATCTATGAATAATTCTCTCAAAATAAGCATAAGGAAATCCCTCCGCACAAATGGCCTATAAATACTAAACAGAAAAATACAAATTTGCACAAAAACCCCAAAAAGACTAAAATTTTCCAAACCGCCCCTGCTGTCCCAAACACCCCTAATGGGCCACAAGTGTAGATTTATCGACTTACTCGTTTTACCGTGATGTTGTTAGGATTAGGGTTTATGTGCATAATGGCAAATCTGTAATTTTTGGACACAGTGGGCATTTTGTAATTTTGGGGTCTAGTGGCAGATTTGTAATTTTGGGTAAAAAACCCTAGATCAGGGGTATTATGGTAATTTAGGGACGGCGACTCAATAGGAGTCTTATTGTAAATAAAGGGGAAGATTAGAGAGAGATATGGAGAATTTGAGAAGAATTGAGAAAGGAAGATTAGAGAGAGATATGGAGAAGTTGAGAAGAATTGAGAAATGATAGATCCATTAGATCTAGTAGAGATTTAGGCGTTGATCTCAAATCTCATGATAGGAGCGCGACCTCCTCTTAAATCGAGGCCACCTATCTTGTATTCACTTCATTTCTACAATAAAAATCCCTTCTTTCTTCCCCAAACCTCTTCTCTCGCCCTAAAAATCCCACCTTTCACCCCAAAAACCACAACCCATATTTTTATCTTAAATTCAAATCCGGATCGCATCAATTGGTATCAGAGCACAACGATCCATTATGACGACGAGATCCAATGATAAGATCGACGCGTTGGAAGACACATTGGAAGAGAAGTTCGACAGCGCAATCAAGGAGATCAAGAAGATTATAGTGGATCAATGGGCCAACATAAATCAAAAATTCCATCAAGTTATTGAAGCCCTAAATCAAATGAATCAATAAATCACGACGTTGGCAAAGGCGACGAGATTAGATTTTGGACGAAACCCCAGATCTAGGGCAAAAGGCAGCACCTTTAATAGAAATGAAAAAAGAAATCTTGGAAGCAACTCTTTCAGGAGTTGCGGGAAGCCCATGAGGAAGAAGATGCTGAGGAAGCAGCGACGAAGGCAAGAAAAAATTCAGAACTTCTGAAGGCCGACAAGCTAGATCCGACTTTAGATCTGAAACCTGATGACAATGTCGACCCAAATCTGAAGACCACGAGCACAAATCTGAAGATATCAAGCTCAGATCTCAGATCTACCAGATTCGAAGAAGAAGATGGACGGCAGAGCACATCTGAAGATGTCAACATCGATCGGAGAAAATCCGTTGCCGACGAAGACAAGCGAGCCTACACCGATGCCGATGGACCCCCTAAGGGCCCCCGACTAAGGCGAGCCCCATGAGGGCCACCCCGAGTCGAGTGACCCCCATGAGAGCCGCCCCGACTTGGGCGACCCCACGGGGGTGCCCCGATTCGGACGAGCCCCGGAGGGTCTACGCCCCACATTTCGAATTTCACCGGCGGCTCATCTGGCGGAATCTGATACCGGCACCACCACCACCACCTTCCTCTCGTCCCAACGAACTCCACATACCCATTGATCCAGCGGAGACAATCATCCATTTGATCCTGGAGGGAACGAGCAACCCATAGCATGCTCATGGACGTCATGTACCACCTTGAGGACAATGTGGCTTTTCAGGAACGGAGTAGTGTTAGGATTGGGGTTTCCACCACCACCACCTTCCTCTCGTCCCAACGAACTCCACATACACATTGATCCAGCGGAGACAATCATCCATTTGATCCTGGAGGGAACGAGCAACCCATAGCATGCTCATGGACGTCATGTACCACCTTGAGGACAATGTGGCTTTTCAGGAACGGAGTAGTGTTAGGATTGGGGTTTATGCGCATAATAGCAAATCTGTAATTTCTAAATACATGGGCATTTTTGTAATTTTGGGGTCCAGTGGCAGATTTGTAATTTTGGGTAAAAACACTATGTCAGTGGTATTATGGTAATTTAGGGACGACGGGCTCAATAGGAGTCTTATTATAAATAAAGGGGAAGATTAGAGAGTGTGTGGAGAATTGGAGAAGAATTGAGAAAGAATAGATCACTGAGATCTAGTAGAGATTTAGCATTTCATCTCGAATATAAAACTAGGAGAGGAGCCTCCTCTCGAATCGATGCCACCTATCTTGTATTCGCTTCATTTCTATCAATAAAAATACTTTCTTTCTTCCCCAAACCTCTTCTATAGCCCCCAAAACCACTAAAAACCATATTTTTATCTTAAATTCAGATCCAGATCACATCAAATGTCTCCTCACCTTGTGGTAAAATACCTTCAGATACATCAAGTTCTTCTTTGTCTGTCGTTCTAATGCAATCCACCATCTTTGTCCATATAGTACGCGTGTCTCCTTTGGAACTCCCAATCAGCCTCTCTAAAAATCTTTCTCTAAAACTCTATAGTGTATCATCCTTTCATTTTCACTAATTGATCTTAAGATATACCTTAGCTTTGTAGATCTTTTGTTGTTTTGTAAGATGCACAAGTAGGATCCAAATTCTATATTGAGTGGTTACACTCTTCGGATACTACCTAATAATTTTTGCAATATCTTTTACCAACCCTTCTAGTCAGAAATAATCTATTTAATTGGCATTCACTCCATTCCTAAAGGTTATCAAGTGTGAATCTTTTTTGTGAAACCAAGTGTTTGTAAGTGATAATCAAATGTCAAGTCCAAATAGAGTTACCTACTACAATTCTTTCCCTAAAATAAACACATCCATGCACACTCTCATTACCCATCCTGTTTGAACCCACATGACCATTAAGATCACCTCCAATAAAAAAAATTCTTCAAAAGATATCCTTTACACCACATCAATCAAATTCATCCAAAAACTTATTTGCATCATCAAATCACGCTTGTGGTGCATAAACAATAACAATACTCATCACCTCCTCCCTAACATCAATCAATTTCACGTGCATAATTTTATCAAATTTTCTCCTTAGGTCCACTATACTCATCTGCAATTATTTATCAATTATTATTCCAACCCCTTAGAATAGCTTCTGAAATATTTCTTTATAGTTCTTATAGACCCTGACAAAACCACTTAATGGCAGAGCAAAATGCGATTGCACCACACTGCACAAAATTATGCGTAAACCGAAAAACCTAGAACTTTAATTGATCCATTTTTTATTAAACCATTTGCTCAGGAAAGAGAAGACCTGAGACTAATAGAGACAGTGTGGTTAGACTTGAGATCTTATATAAAGATGTAGATGTACTGCATTTACTGTAAAAATTCAATGGTACTTTCAGGGCTAGTTCAAATAACAATTAGGTGAATCTTTCCCAATGATTCTTTTGTCATAAGACTAAGATCTGAATGGGTTGTTTACGGTTCATCCTGTGGCAGACTACATCCCATGATAAAGCACTTGCGTGAGCCATAAGTGTATACCAATTAAAGCCGAATTATCCAACACAGGAGTTGCATTTTAGGTTTCATTTGACATCCTTCCAAAGCCTAATGCTGCCTTCCAAGCACTTTTAAGTTTGGGTACAATTAAAGCCGCTACTGTAAGTAGGGCAAACTGTTATTGAAGCCTTTGCTATTTAACATTGTTCACAGATGGTCATCCTCATTTCAATGGAAAGGGCACAACTTTTAGGGAAAAAAGTGTCATATTAAAGATTAACTAGAAATAACACGTGCACAAAGTGCACTGGCACACAAAAACCCCACACACAACCAGGACGCGGGACCCAAACCAGATCAAATGGGAAGAATGGGTGTGAGTTGGGTATCATCTTGGGAGTTTTGGGGTTTTTTATTGGTGTGTGTGAAGTTGGGTTTATTTTGGGTGTTTTTTCAGCTTGGTGTGTTTTGGGTTTCATTTTGGGTGATTTTTGAGTCCTTAGAAGAGGTGATGTGACATCACACGTAGCGATGTGGCATTGTCACATGGGACAAACCATGTCACATGGGACAAAGGCCTCAAATGTATAATAGACTAGTCGTAACATGTGACAAACCATGTACACTGGACAAACCATAGGTCACGGGAGGCATTCAAAATATTTTCCCGAAAAATTTCAACCCATTCAAAATTTCTCAAAAAGAATTTACAATCACCTTCAAAATATTCCTCCCAACAAATTTTTTTAACTACATTCACACTAAAATTTAGTTTCTATGAGAATTTAGTTTCCTCAAAAAATTTAGTTCTCTCCAGATTTAGTTTCTTTTAATATTTAAAATTTTAGTTTTACAAATTTTAATTCACTTTAAATTTAGTTTTCCCCAAAATTTTAGTGTTTTTCCCCAAAATCCACACCCCCCCATTTTCACCAATTCTCATCCTACACATTGATTCCTTAAGATTCAATCCCAACCGACTTTCTACTCACCATTTTGTCCGAGTCAGCAACCCCATTAAAAAATATCCCTCAATTGTATAATAAATGGGCAGTAACTTGCCGAACAGATGTGCTTAAACAATCTCATTTGATCTTCTAGCTCAGTAGCAATCAAACTGCATGGCAGCAGGAAGAACATTGATAAACCTTATACCATCTTTCTTGGCCTGGATTTATGGCTGGTTAGATTAATGAACAGGAACACCGCTCAATAGACCGCATCCTTTCTCAAGGCTTCTTTTGCCAGAAGACTTGTTTATGGTTCATCCTGGGGGATAAAGCACTTGCGTGAGCCAAAAGTGCATACAATTAACGCTGAATTATCCGACATTGGAGTTGCATTTAAGGTTTCATACGCCACTCTTCTAATGCCTACAGTTGCCTTCCAATCACTTCCAAGTTTGGGTACAATTAAAGACATTGGCCAAACTGTCATTGGAGCCTTCACTATTTAGAATTGTTAACAAAAGGTAGTCTTCGTTTTTAGGGAAAGGTGACAACTTTTCCGTTTATAGTTTCAGTAAAAAATATCACATTAAATTTTCATGGGCCGGAACTAGTCGAACATAGGTGCTAAAGTTCATGCTGCCTTCTAGCTCAGAAATCAAACTGCATGGCAACAGGAAGAACACAGCTAAAAATTTTATACTATCTTTCTTGGGTTGGCTTCATGGTTGGTTAGATTAATGAACTGGACATTCAGTAGGCCACATCATTTCTCAAGGCTTTTGTCAGAAGAAGCCAGAAGAAGAGGAACTGAATGGGTTGTTTATGGTTCATCCTGCAGCAGCCTACATCCAGTGATAAAGCCCTTGTGAGAGACAAGAGTGCATACCAATTAAAGCTGAATTATCCAACACAAACGTTGCATTTAAGATCATACGACATACATCCAATGCATATAGTTGCCTTCCAAGCACTTACAACTTGGGTACAATTAAAGCAGCTACTATAAGTTGGTCAAGCTGTCATTGGCGCCTTCACCATCAAGGATTGTTTGCAAATGGTCATCTTCATTTTGATCGCAAGGGCACAACGAAGGTTTGAGGTATCGGCCGTATCGTTTCGGTATCGGTAGGTAACGAGACCGAAACTAGGGGTCAGTTTCGGTATCGGCCAATACTGAACGGTATCGGTCAGTTTCGGCCAATACCTGCCGATACCATTCAGTATCGATCGAAAACGGAGGAAGAAGAATGTGTAATTAAATAAAAATTCTCAAAAAAACCAAAAATGAGATATTGACACGCTATTTACACCCTACATTTGTCTAAACATATTACACATTATTTACAAGTTTGTCATATTGTAACTAACGAGAGAGTGTTTAGTATTTTTAGCTAAATGGTTAACAGCAAATTTTAACTAATATTGTTAATAATTATGTTATAAGTTACAAATTATCTTTATGAGTTTGCCATTATCTTATTAGTAACAAATATTAACTAATATTGTTAGTTACATGTAATTTACAATTTTTGAAACTACCAATACGGACGAACTGAAACTCACTTCCGAAACCGCCGAAACGGACGATACCGATACTAAAACCTGAATTTTCGGGAAAGCGAGACCGAAACCGAGACCGAGACCTCAAACCTTGGCCACAACTTTTCCGTTTATTGTTTCAGACTTAAAAGTGGCATATTAAAGATTGATGGTCAGTAACTTCTCAAACAGATGTGCTAAAAGATAATGCCACCCTCAAGCTCAGCAATCAAACTGCAGGGCAGCAGGAAGAACACTGCTAAAAGTTACGCCATCTTTCTTGGGCTGACTTCATGGCTGTTTAGATTAATGAACAGGAACCATATGTGGTCAACCAGAGGGGCTAAAAGATCATGCTGCCTCAAGCTCAGCAATCAAACTGTGTTACAGTAAGAACACAGCAAAATTTTATAAGTGGGGCCGGCTTCATTGCTGGCTTACAAATGACCAAAGTTTAATCCAACAATAGTCTTGTATTTGCAAATATCCTCTACAAATTAGTCCAAGTTTGTCATGTATAGTAGTGCATCTTTCAAACATGGCCCTTTGGCAGGATTGTCAAGGCAGAAACCCAGCCACCAATGCCCCAAAGCAATCTGCCACTCTAATTTTAGGGTGCCATGCTAGCTCATGTCGAAAATATGATATCCAGTATACTAATTTGAACACCTGTAGAAAGTTTGGAGTCCAATATTAAGCCAAAAACCTTATTGATTGAATTTGTATTGTACTGAAAGAAAGTAGTGTCTCGCCTTAAGGATCACTTGGCAGGAATTACGGGGGATGTGCTGACATGCCCCGAGGTACCTAAAGAAGTGCGTGAAGAGATGAAAGCGCACATATTTCAGAAGAAGGCCGAAAAGGTACAGGCCAGATTTGAGAAGAAGAGGATAGAGGAGGAGATAAGGGCAAATCAGACGGAGGCAATATCAGATGACTCAGATGAGGATGAGGATGAGACCGAGGAGGCGAGGGACCTTAGAAGAGCTCTTAGAAGAAGTAGGCAAGAACTTGTCGAAGAAGAGATTAGAAGTGAGGGCAGAAGGATGGGAGCAGGATCGTCTGGGTCTGGAGCCCCTGGGCTAGCCAGATCGGGTAGTCGTGCCGCCCGAATGGCCGGTATGTTCGCGTGCGGTTCTGCTCGCGATGTTCAGCCAACCGGTAGACCAGCCGGCGCTCTCAGACCCGGTGCCGACCCTTTTTCTCAGACAAAGAAGGGTAAATCCCAATCAACCATAAAGAATACCTTCATGAAGAATGCCAAGGCTTATGTCGGCCGAGCTATGGCCAAATTTTTCTACTTCAACCACATCCCATACAATGTGACCAATAGCCCATATTACAGGCCCATGGTGGATGCTATTGCGGAATCGGGACGTGGCGTTGCTCCACCCACTGCTTGGGAGCTGTCACACACATACTTGGACATGGAGTATGAAGAGATGAAAAATTATGTAGAAACTTTTCGTGTTCAGTGGGATGAGTACGGTTGCACACTGATGTGCGATGGCTGGACAACACAAAACAGAAGGAAGATAATTAACTTCCTTGTGTATTCGACCAACGGGACGGTGTTCCTGGACTCTGTGGATGCAACCAACCAATTCCAGAACGGTCCTTACATATTTGATCTTATGGACAAATATGTAGAACTAATTGGGGAGCATAGAGTAGTCCAGGTAGTTACCGACAACGGGGCAAACTACAAGTCAGCTGGGCAGCTGCTGATGCGAAAGAGACAGCATCTGTATTGGACCCCGTGTGCGGCGCATTGTATCGACTTGATATTTTCTGACATGGCAAAAGAAGTAGTCAAAAATATCGTCGCACAAAGTCAGATGGTAACAGGATTCATATACAACAAAGGATGGGTGCTCAGCTTGATGAGAAGAGAGACGGGTGGAAAAGAGTTGATCCGGCCCGCGATAACAAGATTTGCGACCCACTTCATTGCTTTGGACTCTCTGTACGCGCACCGAGATGACCTGCGGAGAATGATCACATCCAGGGACTGGTCCGATAACTTTCCAAGGCTTAAACCAAAAGATAGGGAGGTTGGAAACAACGTGTACGATCTGATTCACGGCGATGAATTCTGGCAGACTATCTCTAATGTCATCGCCGTATTTGAGCCCCTGGTGAAGGTTCTTCGAATGGTCGACAGCGATGATAAGGCCGAGATGGGGTATCTCTACGAGGCCATGGACCGTGTCAAAGAGGAAATTCGGAAGAATGTTGGTAGGGGATACAGAAAATGGTGGGACATGATAGATAAGAGATGGGATAAGCAGCTACATCAAGATATTCATGCTGCAGGCTATTTTCTGAATCCTCGCTTTCAATACTCCTCCAATGCAACAAACGACAACGAGGTGCTGGTTGGACTCAGACGCGTGATCGAGAGGCTTGAACCAGACATCTCGAAGCAAATTGACATTGACAGGGAGGTAAATGAAATTCGGATATTTTTATTTTGATATATGATTCGATGTAGCAGTTCACATTCTAAAATTATGATTGATAATTGTAGCTGGAGGCCTATAAGATGAGAGTTGGTTATTTCGGCTCCGCTAAGGCGGAAATGGCGATAACAAGGGTCACTCCAGGTATCTATATGGATCTTAGATTTCTATATGTTTCCCATAAAACGGTTCATCTTTTCTGACCACTGGAACTTGTTGCAGCTCAATGGTGGAATAGCGTTGGGTTAGAGCAAGCTCCAACGCTTACACGATTAGCTGTGCGTGTGTTGAGCCAAACTGTCTCGTCGTCCAACTGTGAACGAAACTGGACCACCTTCTCCCTCATTCACACAAAGACCAGGAACAGGCTAACAATGGAACACCTTAAAAGGCTGGTCTATGTGCATTATAATATGAGACTGCGACATAGACATGCGAGAAGGAGCGAGAAGGCCGATCACCAGCTGATCGATTTGGATCAGATTTTTCACGAGGATGATCCATTGGAGGAATGGACCAGGGAGACAGAAGACAGGGTGCTCGATGACAGAGACAATCCTTGGTTGGACGAGGCGCTTGCGAAAGCAGAACGTACACGAAGCAACCAGCCGCGGCCAAGTCACGCCCCTGCGAATATCACGTACAAGCGAAAGAAGGCACTCACTCGGGCTCGGCACGATAGCGATGATGGTTCGTCTCCCGATGACCAAGGTCCTACAGACGGAGGTTGTGGTGCGTCGGCATCCGTTCGCCCTGCTGAGAGACGTGGAGACCATACTTATGATATGCATGGGTATAGAGAGCATGATAGGCAGCACAGTGAAGAACGGGGGGACGATGCCTACGGTAGACACTCTGAATATCAAGGGTATCAACGCGCTTCTGATTATTATGGAGGTTATGAATCTTATTCCGATGGATACTCAGGAAGCCAAGGCGATTATTGCGCACCGTACAGACACTCTGATGTCTATGCTGATTATGATAGTCAATACAGGTACGGTCTGAACGTGACTGAGCAGTCCAGCAGTCAAGGCAGTCATGACACGCCTTTCATCGAGCAGAGCCGGCCCTCAGCATATGATAACATGATGATATCTTTTTTAGGCCCGGAACAGATGCAGTATTCATATCCTCCATACTACCATGCACAGCAGCCGGATGATGAGAACTACGAATGAGATTTTTGTATCTTTTTATTTATTTTCTTCATTTTTGTATCTTTTGATGTATTTTATTCAGCTTTTGTATTATGAAGGCAGATTTATGGTTCATCAATATTTATTGTTCTTTTATATCTATTAATTAGTTAATTGTTGTTACAAATGAGTAATGTGAACAGAAAAATACATGAAAAATACATGAAAATACATAAAAAATAAAGAAAATGCATAAAATACAGAAAAATACAGCAAAGTATCTCTGATACCGAAATACAGGACAATACAACAAAGTATAAAATACAGGAAAATACTGTTAAATACAAGAAAATACAGTAAAATACAGCAAAGTATAAAATAAAAAAATACAAAAATACGGGAAAATACAGGAAAATACAAAAAAAATACAAAAATACAGGAAAATACAATAAAATATCTCCGATACCGATACCGATACCGAAACGAAACTACCGATACGGACGATACGGGCGATACCGAAACTTGCTTTCGATACCGCCGAAACGGGCGATACCGATACCGAAACCTAAATTTTGGGCAGAGCGATACCCTCTCCGAAACCGATACCTAAAACCTTGATTTGTATAGCACCCTTCAATAACTAGCAAGCTATAACAAATCCAACAATGATTTACCCTTCAATATACATGTAGTACATAGATTACTGATGAAACTTCTAAACTGAAGTCATACAGCATGTGCATAAAAACTGCATAACCTCGTACCTTAAATAGGATAGTCCATTTTAATAATTTAAACAAAGGGTTTGGAGAACCCAAAACCAGCATTGCACTAAGTTCTGATAGTATCGCTTCTGACTACCAAATCGCACATGTATTTCTACATCATTATGCACACCATACAACAAGGTAAAAGTCAAACTAACATAATATAACTTTTGTATTAGCAAACCACATAATTCATCATATTCTTGGTATATTCCACTGAATTAGATTGTAATTAAATTATAGCAAACCAATAACAGATATTTTTCCACTAGTTCTTCTGTAGAAAATATTCAAATAACAAAATATAGGAACAAAAAATAGATATGACTAATAAGAACGATGAACAGTAAATTCAATCTAGCCTTTAAGTAGCATGATGAAGAGTAAATTCAACCAATGCCGTCTGTTTAAAATTTGAAGACAGTCCGAAACATAAAAAAGTACTAGATTTAACCAAATTTGAACAAAAGTTTTGAGTTGGACTCCAAATCTCTCTTGGATGCAGGACTTGACGTGGCTTGGATCTGCCATAACCCCAATCCAGTTGCAGCTTCCTTAAAGCTTTTTGACTAAATTGATGTCATATAGACCATGTGCCTAATTTCTCGCCTACCAAACTCATCAATGCCTTCAATCAATTTCACAACTTATAATCCATCAAAGATCAGTAGGATGCTCCACATGACAGGTTAGACAGAGTACATGAATTATTTGAATTAAAAACAGTGAAGTTTGTTGAACAACTATACAGGGAAAAGGAAGAACAAGTTTACAGGCAAGCACTTACCAACAGCACCAACTTGATTACTTGATTTTAAAGATATGATAATTAACATGTTCTACATAAATTCTTTATCTTCCACTTCAATGGAATTGTCAGAATTTGTGTAAACGTTTTCAAGCTAAACAATACAATATTGTCAGATACCAAAATAAATAAACTAAACTTTATGCTCCAGAGGACTTGCTTATGTTTTTCTTTCTTTGTGAAGCCCCATTATATTACTTTTGTTTTGCAACATAAAGCCGACAGCAAAGCTTCCTGACTCACTGTACACATCATCTTTTCCCAAAGAGGATTATTACATTCTCAACTTCATTTTCCTTGATAAAATGGTGTCACATGAAATATATTGGTCAGATATTCCCTAAAATGTTTTGGATCAAAAAAATAACATAGTCAAACCTCATGAATTTTGTTCGGATAAGTCAACTCCAGTAATCAACATGGCTCAACAAAGTTCGACCATTACTAGAGGGCATAAGTTGAAAAATCAAATGTATATGATGCATGTGCCTAACGTAGAACAAGTTTGTCATGACCAAACCTTATCAATTCACATCATTAAAAACAACATTGTGTTAATGCTCTATTTATAGTCATCTAATCAACTCAAGGTAAGACTAGAGAACCACTTATGGACCGCCATATTAGTACATACTTATCAATTGTCAATTTTCACTACAAAATGTGTATCATATATTGCACACCACCATGAAACAAATTATCAGTGCTCAAGATATTGTCCTTTGAATGGTAACAGAAGATGGCAATGTCACACTTGTTCATTTTTTAAATTAACGTTGCCCAACTTTGCTGGAACTTCTTCCACATCTTGGATGTAAATGTAGGAAAATAAAATTAAGTATATTTAACTTTAAGCATTTATGGTAGTAAGTTAAAGCATGAAAACTGAAAAGCACGGGAATTTGTTTAAATATAGAAAAGAAAATTTTTGAACTCTGTTTTTTAATCCATATGGAAAAGAGAAGTTGTAAATTCTGATTGTGTGACTCCATTGAAATTCATTAACTCAAGGAAAACAATAAGTTTTCACACAATAGACAACAAGAAAAGCAATATAGAACATGACTCCTAGCATGAGGCACAAATCCTGTTCGACAGTACTTCCTTGGAGCAGCGGGTTCAATATTGAAATTTGGCTACTCAGTCAGGCATGAGTCAATAACTCAAAAAGAATCCATGATAGCTGATAATCTCAATGATAACACAGATAAAAAGGAAACTTATTCTTTCAAGCAAAAATGACTAGAGACAACTGAATCTATTGATCCTACCAATGCATAAATCATTCACGACATAAACACATTTCTCCGGCAACTAGCACAACAAAATTTACTTAAAACAAGCAATCAGTGTGTAGGAACTGGCTGCAACTGCATCTAGTGAGTAAATTATTCTTTTCATGATGTAATTAAGTGGCAACCAAGGAAGGAAGAAATGGCATGCACACAAACCAGCATCTATACACAAGTTCCAACCAAAGGGCACAATTTTCTTCTAAGAATGCCAAATGGCAGTCAATTGTAATAGATCTACTCAGAAATAGCAGCATGCACTACCGAAGTTTAAACTTTTCAATGAAAATAGCTAATCAAGAGACCTGATACGCCTTTAACGATTGCTCCGCAGCTTCTTTCCTGTCATTTCCAGCTTTGAACTCTGCCAGATAACGATAATAATCTCCTTTCCTACAACACCACCAAATGAAGAGAATCGGTCAAAGCTAGACATCAAAAGGCCTCAGATCTCATCACAGATCTAACTCACATCTTGTAATAAAACACGGATGATTCTCCTGCCGTGGACGAAGGGATCAGATGCTCGTCAATCACTGTCATTATATCAGTACAAATGTTTGACAGCTCCAATTCCACCTTCTGCCTATACTCTCTGATCTTCTTCACGTGATTCTCGTTCCCCTTCGCCTCCTCTTTCTGCTCGATCGATGACAGAATTCGCCACGAAGCTCTCCTCGCTCCGATCACGTTCTTGTACCCAACAGACAGCAAGTTCCGCTCCTCGACGGTAAGCTCAACGTCAAGCTTAGCCACGTTCTTCATCGCGTCCACCATCTCTGCGGAAAGAAAGAAACGCATCAGACCGAAACCCTAATCCCAGTTCGCGAGATCTGGCGGTCAAAGGGCCAGATTTAGCTTACCATCGTAGCGCTCGGCCTGCTCGGCGAGCTTGGCGATGTAGACGAAGCCCTCTCTCGACGCCATGAGAGCTCAGATCTGAGGGATCTCTGGTCCAATTAGGATTTCGGTTGCAGAGATATGAGGGTTTCGTATCGGTCAGAGAAAGTGAGAGCTTTTGAGAGGGGAAAGGGGAAGAAAAAAGATGAGCGAAAGAAACGGGTGAAGAGAGAGAAAATGTCTTTTGGTTGGGGAATGGCCGGCCGCCTCAATTCAAAGGATATGATTGCTACGGCGGGATTTTTGCGGGGAGATGCGTACCGTGATTTTGGACCGTTGGATGGTGGGATCGATTTGGATGATGTCTTTGTGGTAATGTTGTGAAACAATCTTTGTGGTAATGTTGTGAAACGAATGTGAATGGAGATGTTTCTTGAGGAGATGTTTTTAGTGTGTTTGTTTACTAGAACAAAAGGTAGGTGGAACATCGATTGCATAATTGACTGCATAATTAAGGGATGTTTTTAAATGTGTTTGCTGATTATGACAAAATAGTTGATGCACACCTTCCGTTTTTTCTCTACGCACGTACTATTACATTGTTTTAAAAAGTAACGAAACGACAATTAAAAAAACCCAGAAATACGCCTGCTAAAATTTGTTAGTTGTTCGCGGTGAGTAAAAAGTGTCGAACTCATCAAAATTTCTCACCGTGTGCAACAGGCAAATTATTTTGGTTTGCTTATTATGCGCGGGAGTAATTTATGTCAATGTTTCCACTTTTACTCACCGCGCACAACAAGCAAAAATTTTGCCTGGTGTACGCAGTAAGAGCACAACAGTGAACAAAATCATTAACAAATTTTTTTCGGTTGTGCGTGGTTAGTAATTTTTGATGATCTGACCGAAATTACAATCCATTAACAAAACTACTCATTCATTGCGCACACCACTGAACAAAACCACTGTCTGTGAATGCGAACAACCCACAGTTGACAAATAGACAACACTCGAAAATTTTGGAGTTATGGTTTGATATTTTCAAAAGAATTCCAAAGAATTAGTCATGCAAAACAAAAAATCTGAAGATTTCTTCAAATAGTAAAAGAAGGAGAACTGTGTAAGCAACAGAATTAGGGAATTTTTTGCCCTAATTACAACGAGTCGATACAATTGGTAAGTAAGTAATTGATATACAATAAATGGTAATTTTTTTGTTTGTAAAAATTGATTGTTGGTAATTAATGCAGATAAATTAATCTGAAGGAGATGGATTTATATAATATTGAGATGATGGAAGAAGATGAACAAAAATGCAATGTACAAAATATTTGCTCTTTGTTCTTCAATAAAACTGTAAAAGTGTAATGTTGAAAGTTTTACATAATGTTCTATAATTATAATATATGAGTATGTTTATTGTAAAATACATGATAATGTAGAAGTTCAGATGGTCATCAAGATTATATAAATGAGCTTACAACCATGCAAACATTTAAAAGAAAAGAGATACTTATTAATTGGATAAAGGAAATCGGGAGAGCAAATGTGTTGGTGGTTGTGACTAGGTCTTCGAATATAAGTACATTTGGCAATAGACTCCTAACACTCTACTTTGCACGTGAAAGAATCGGAAAGTATCGGGCACACAGGAGAAAGTTGGAGAAAAAGATCAAAAATCTTACGGGAACCAGGAAGTATCACTGTCCTTTTCATTGAAGGCTAATAAGGCGGGGAAGAAAGAAGAGTGGAATTTGTCAGACATATGTGGCATGCACAACCATCCAACTGCACATACCGCGAAGGACATTTATAAGCCGGGAGGTTGAAAGTGACGGAGATGGACACGTTAAGAGACTTGTCCAATAGCATGGTGAGGCCAAGAGAAATTCTGAAATTTCTAGAGGAAAAAGATATGCGCAATTCCACTACAATCAAATCAATATATAATGCCAGACATAGGATCCAAGCTGCGGAAATGACTGGGAGAACTCAAATGCAACAACTTCTAAAGAGTTTAAATGAGAAGAAGTACATTGAGTATCATACTACAGAAGAAGAGAACTTGACCATGAGGAGTTTGTTTTGAGCACATCCCAAGTCGGTTGATTTATTACGTGCATTTCCAAAAAATTTGATCATGGATTGCAGTATAAGATCAACAGATACAAACTACCACTGTTGAAGATTGTAGGTGTTACATCCACTGAAATGACATTCGCATCCGCATTCTATTATATGGATGCCAAAAGGGAGGATTGCTATATATGGGCATTGCTAAATGAAACCATGATACCAAGAGTTATTTTGACAGATAGAGAGATTGCCTTTATGAATGCCATTAGGACGGTATTCACCCCTGCCCAAAACCAATTATGTAGATGGCACATTTCAAAAAATGTTTTGGCTAATTGCAAGAAACTTTTTGAAGTTAAAGTAAAATGGGATGCTTTCATATCAAGCTGGAATCTTTTGACGCTCGCAAGAACGGATGCAGTGTATAGTGAAAAACTCGATGAAATGGAGAAAATTTTCAGCAATTACACAAATGCCATTTGCTATGTGAAGACAGCTTGGTTGGAGAAGTAAAAGAAAAAAATTATTTCTCTGTGGACTAACATCAATCTACATTTTGGAATGTCACAACCAACAGAGTTAAGAGTTCACATGCTAAGCTGAAAAGGTTGTTGGGTTCCTCAGCATGCAAGTTTGCCTCTTCATGGTCCACCATTCATGCTTTACTGGAGATGCATCATACAAAGATCAAGGCCTCGTTTGAGATAACAAAGATCATGGTGCAACATAAAATGACGGGGAACTTAGAGAGCTGATTGGTTTTACGGCCAATAATGTGATGAAGATAATTTTTCAGCAAGCAGTGCAGTCTGAGTCCATTGGAACAAACCAAGAAAAATGTACTTATCTAGTTAGGCGCATTTATGGCTTACCATGTACATATAAGTTGGTGGATACAAAAGGAAAAATTGCCCCATTCCTTTAAAGTCCATACATCCACATCGGAAGAAGCTAGACGTAGAGCCGAAGAAGGAAGTGAACTTCGAAGAAGAATTACTGATAAAGGCTAAGTTAGATCGCATCTACAAGCATCACGAATAGCTCGATGGGACTTGGAGGACGGAGTTATCAAACCCAGCGACAAATTTACTCAATGAGCTGGATGTGAAGGTTAATGCAAGGTGTAGGAAAAAAAATTTGGGGAAGAATATATCTGATATATCCACCACTCGGGACCCATCTCATTTTGAGAGAGTCATATAAATTGAAGTTATTTGCTTTGCTCCCACTCCAATTGAAGGAAATATGCCAAGAAGAAGAGGGAAAGGAGGAGAAAGATTAAGAGGAAGATTGGTAAGAGGCCCTGACGTGCGTTTATATTTCATATATTTGCGCACGTTTTCTTCCGTGTTTTCCGTTTTTATCCCCCGTCTCGTACCCGTTTCTCGTATTTTCTCATTTTCTTTCACTTCTCTTTGTTTTCATGTGTTTTCAGGAGATTGCCCGCATAGGGGACATTTAATGAAGATATCACAAGTCCCCGGAGCAACGGGAGGAGTCACGCGTGATCCAGGGGGTCAAATGACGATGAAATCATCTTTCAGCCCCTCACCCGATCGGTTGGTCATCTTCAACCGATCGGGTGATGCGCGAGTGCACCACCCGGTCACAGCTTGGAGCTCACAAGAAGTCACCCGGCCGGTTCGTAGGCCGGTTCAAAAGCCCAAAGCTCTCTGGAATTCGAAGCTGATTGCCAACCGATCGGGTGACTTTCACCCGATCGGTTCATCTGTAGCTGAATCTCCAAATCCAAGACACGAAGATCCAACCGGTCTCCTCACCCGGTCGGCACCAAGATCTAACCGGTCACATCCATGCTTCAACCGACCGGTTCATCCTGACCGGGTGAAGTCCCACATCTCGCTGCCAAAGTTTAAAGCAGATCACCCGACTGGTTGACTTGTCAACCGATCGGGTGATATCTTTTCCTATATATAGAACCCTAGGTTTTCCAAAAACGGGAGTTGGTTATTTTTTACTGTTTTCTTCATTTTGTGACGGCTGTAATTTCCCAGTTTTTGTAAGTTTTCAGATCTTTGTCAAACTTTAGTATTATCTTAATTGCTTTACTACCATTGCATTTCTATTATCTGATTATGATTTTGACGGTCCATTTTCGTTTAGATCGCTTTTTACTAAATATGTGTGAGTAGTTCCCAAATCTGGGATTTTGGCGGAAACCCCTTCGCGGGTTCTCCCCGATGCATCCATAGGGCTAGGAAATCGATAGGGATTAGGAATCTACCGGTTACGCGGGGTGTTTTATTGTCATCGGCCGGAAAAAGACCGCCTTTGACCGTTGGGCCAAGGGGGAATAAACTTGGCGGTTGACTCCCTAGCCATAGCTCGCGCCCTTAGCATAGACGTCGAATCCTAGCGCGCGGGAGCGGCAGGATGAGACGTTGGGAGTTATCGTTGCGAGCTTAGTGCTCCTGGAGTCGATCAGTGTTAATGGACACGGGAGTGCCCACTGATCGAACCCGGGAAGTCCGGCGTATCATCCTGGGCACCGACCAGAATATCAGGCCCATGGGATGCCGGTACCACTTTCAGAGGCAATGTCTCACCAATAGACCCTAATTCCGATCGCTATCCTTCCCGTAGGCCGTATCGGCGAGAATCACACGATAGGGTGGAAGCCAGAGTCCCGGGTTTTTCCTTTATATTGTCTATACCTTGCATTCCATTTACCATGACAACCCATCATTCGATCCGGGCTAGCTCGCCCATGGGGTGATTTTGATCCTCTTTGACACAAGCACATCCACGCCTCCCTGAGTTCAACCCCCAAGCCACACTACAACACCATGCGCTTGCGGTTACAAATATTTAATTCTCACGCCCCCAATCGTATTATTGCACACATCTAGCACGCACTTGCGGGGGACGTCAAGCTTTATGGCGCCGTTGCCGGGGAAGCAACGTGCTTGTTATTTTTGGATTCCATGAACCCTTGTGTCTAGCTCTCATCCCTACCTCGCAATAATTTTTGCATTCTTCTTTTTCCTTTTTATCTTCTTATTTTTATTTTTATTTTTTATCTTATCTGTTTCTTTCCCACTTTTCGCTTCACGAGTGTTTGTTGTTTTTCATGCACAGGAGTTCAAGGAGTCTCGACGACTTGATCCCCGTTGATCCAGAGATAAACGCCACCCTACGGCATTTGGCCGCCGAGAAGCGAAGAAGAGAGGATCCTGAAACCATGGGGGAGAACACCCCGCCTCATAAGTCCATGCTGGAGTACTCGATGCCATCTATCGAGTCCACCTCCGCCATCCGTCCTCCAGCTATTACGGCCCAAAGCTTCGAGCACAAGCCATCTTTGGTGACGTGGATCCAGCAGGATCAATTTTCGGGTGCACCCATGGAGAGCCCGACTGAACATTTAGACTCCTTCTTGGAGAAATGTGACACCTTCCGGATAAACGGTGTCACGACTGAGGCGATTCGACTGAAGCTGTTCCCCTTCTCTCTGCGATATAAGGCCAAGCTGTGGCTTAGGGGGAAGGACCCGAATACATTCAACACCTGGGAGAAGCTCTCAAATGCTTTCCTGACGAAGTTCTTTCCCCCGGGGAAGACCATGAAGCTGAGGAGCGAGATCTCCTCCTTCTCCCAGGCCAGCCACGAGTCCTTGCATGAAGCTTGGACGAGATACAAGGAGATGCAGAGAAGATGTCCCCACCATGAGCTCCCCAAGTGGCAGATCATAAATCTGTTCTATAATGGGTTGAGTGACGATTTGAAATCTTCCATGGACGCCGTGGCTGGAGGGTCCTTTATGTCGAGAAGCGAAGAAGATGCCGGACAGATTCTTGAAAATATGGCATCCAACAATGAACGGTGGTGTGACGAGAGAGCCACACCTAGATCTGGGGGCATCCATAGGGTCGAGGATGTCGACAAATTGTCAAGCAAGTTTGACTTGCTGTCGACCCAGATCTCCCCATTGATGGTAGGCACTGGTGGCGCCGGTACACAATAGATTGCTGCGGTGGAATCCGAAGTTTTTGAAGAATTCGACGGTGGTGACATCTCACCACCGTTGGATCAGGCGAGCACATTATTTTACAATCCTACGGGGAATGCACCTTTTCCACCACGAACCAACTCCAACCCGGCCTACTCTCCAAACAACCGAAACCATCCGAACCTTAGTTACCGGGCACCATATCAGCAGCCGACTCAGCAGCAACAACAGCAGATATATCAGCCGGCTAGGCCTCAGCAGCAGTTTCAGCAGCAGCAATTTCAGCAGCAACAACCTCCACAACAGTACCAGCAGTACATTCCAAGGAATCAACAGCCCACCCAGCAACAATATGGCCAGCAAAGGGCCATCTCTCCGGTTGAGTCCCTCTTGACTCAATACATCGCCAACCAGGAGAAGATAAATCTGAAGCTGGAGATGGGACAGAGAGTCCTCACTGATCAGGTGACCCAGCTGGGGTTACAAGTGGCGAACCTTCAGAGACCACAGAATTTATTACCGCCACAGCTTGAGGTGAACCCGAGGGGGGGAATCGGACCTTGGCACTCACGCATGAGCATGAGAACGTGTCCGCCATCGTCTTGAGGAGCGGAACGCAAATACCCATGAGAATGCCCCCCAAAGGACCGGAAGCACCGTTGGTCGTGGACCGACCAATTGAGAAATTAAATGATGACGGTGCTTCATCGCCCAAGCCAACTACTCCGGAGGGAGTTCATAAAGAGGAGAAGAAAAAGGATGAGGAAGGGAACCTAAGAGTATTCAAGCCTATTGTGACTTTTCCACAACGGCTTGCCAAAGGCAAGATCGATGAGAAGTATGGCAAATTCTTTGCCATGGTGAAAGATCTGAGCTTACAAATCCCCTTCCTCGAGGCCATCGAGACAATTCCCTCATATGCCAAATTTCTGAAAGACTTGGTGGCACGGGGATCCAGAAAGGAGAAGGTCGTGTTAACGGCAGAGTGCAGCGCCCTCATTCAGCGCGCAAATCCGCCCAAGCTCAAAGACCCAGGAAGTTTCTCCATCCCTTGCTCTATTAGGGAAGTGCAAATCCAGAGGGCGCTCGTCGATCTAGGAGCGAGCGTCAGCTTAATGCCCCTATCGTTGTACTAGAGAATAGGGATGCGAGACTTAGAGCCCACCGGCATGACATTACAACTTGCTGACCGTTCAGTCAAGTACCCGGTGGGAGTAGTGGACGATCTCCCCGTCGATGTAAGAGGAGTACAAGTTCCAGTTGATTTTGTGGTGATGGACATGCCGAAAGACAAGCATACCCCTATTATCCTTGGACGACCCTTTATGGAAACCGCCGGAGTTTTAATAGACATGAAGAATGGGAAGCTTTCCCTCAATGTCGGCCAAGAAAGAGTCGAATTTGACTTAGGGTTGTCGATGAAGCACCCAAATCCCCCGGACGATCCTAGTATCAGTATGTTGGAGAACGAAGAAGATAGAGCTGTTGAAACAAGTGCCTGGGAAGTACTCTCGAGGAATCCCTCCGATAGCTTGGGGGACCTTGGAGAGCAAGTTGGCTCCCCAAAGAAAGAAGTTGCTGATGGGGTGGTCGCGCGACATGTGATCCCTCTCGGATTCCCAAAGGCTCCTCCTACGAGGAGGAAAGGCAAAGAGCCCATGGACCACCGGTGATGAGGTCCGGATCCTGAAAAAGATGGCGGTGGACGCCAATATGAAGGAAAAGCCCCCGGACCCCGTCGACAAAGGGAGAGTCGTCGAGCAAATTCTCCTGTCGCCACCGACTGCAACAAAGGGAGACACTGAAATGATGCCAAATTTTGGGCATCACCCGTATCGCCCACCATGAACATCATCAACGGGCGTCGAGCTAAACGACGTTAAACAAAAGCGCTTCATGGGAGGCAACCCATGTTCTAAACCCTTTGTTTCCATTTTTTGAATTATTTTTGACTTTACGTTTTTTATTTTTATAAATAAATCCAGCCGCAAGAACTTCCGTTGTGGAACTTAGGCGATTTGTGGGTTTTTGCAGAAAACAAGGCCCCAACCGATCGGTTGATAACTCAACCGATTGGTTGGGATGTATCAGCTAACGGCCATGTCTGCCACTAAATGAACCGACTGGGTGAGGAAAGAAGAGACCGGTTGGCAGACCGGGTGACCTGGGATAAACTCTCGGGAAAATTTCAGAATTCGTCAACCGACCGGGTGACAAGAAGCAAGACCGGTTGAGGGACCGGGTGAGAAACCCTAAACTTTTGGGAAAATCTGTGGAGCGGCCAACCGATCGGGTGAGTTATCACCCGACCGGTTCGCCTGTAGCGTTTTTTTCAGCTTAAAATTTCGACCTAAAGTCAACCGATCGGGTGACTTCTCACCCGATCGGTTCGACTTAAACCCTATAAATATCCCCGACCCACCCGTTCACAGCCCCTCGCCCGATCGCTTTCTTCGCCGTCGTTTCGCCTTCCAACCTCTCCCAACGGCCGAAAACTCCTCTCCCACTTCCTCCACTCCTCCATTAGCCTCTCTCTCCACCTCCCCCTTCCATCTCTCCATCTCTTTCTCTCTCTCCCTCTCATATTTCGCAATTTTCTAGCCCTAATCCGCAATATCCACCCATATTGTCGAATTTTTGCTGAAGAAGAGTGCCGCGGCTCCACACTTCTCCCATTGCATGGCATTGGGTCAACTACAAGCGAAGAACTCGAATCTCTGCTGGGTAACTTCGCTCCACTTCTCAAATTTCAATTTTTACCCTAGATATTTAATTTGCTTGATTGTTCGTGTGTGTGCACTTCGATAGTATTTTACACTCATTTGCATCACTCACACGCACACATGGCCCGGGATAGAGATAAGGGGAAGGGTATCTTGCGGGAGGAGGAACCGTATCGAAAGAAACGGAAACAAACACGTCCTCCTCCCCACACACGTGAACTGAAACTAGCCCCTCCCCAACCTGTCATCCCCCCTGTGGACCACATGTTGGGCCCGCATGGGTATCTATTTAGGAACCAAGAGCAGAAATACTTCTACCACAGACTAGATGCTCGGGGGCATCTATCAACCAAGTTTGCCCACACCCAATCACTCGTCGACCTCGGTGTCTTCACCGAGGTCGAGACTCTTTTTGCTAACTTAGGTTGGTTGGCCTTCCTGAATGCCTCTGCTGTATCCTACCCGTCACTCACCCTAGAATTTCTTTCCTCGCTCGTTTGTGAGTCGGGGTCGACTGTCATTTTCCAGGTGCATAACAAAACCATCCGCACCAACCTAGATACCATCAAAAATATATTTGGTTTCCCTATTCTTGGGAATGACGCTATCCGACACTACGGATACCCCTTGTAATTTGACATCGATAACTTTTGGTTCCGCCTCACCATACTCCCTCGCTATCCCCGAGGAAAGGCCAAGGCCTCCTCCATCATCCATCCCATATTTCGTCTGGCCCATAGGATCATTTCCTCTGCATTTTTCCCCAGGGACGAGTCAGGTACCGTGACTATCCCTGATCTTTTTATTCTCTGGGCCATGACCTTCCCCTTTGTTCATGATGATGATTGGATTAGCTTTAGGGCCCCAACTATCACTGTCCATGCCGGCGATTGGCTTGTTTACAAGCTTCTCGAGATTAGCAAGGCCGGGAAGGGCAAGATCTGTTGTGGGGGCATTATCACTATTATTGCTTCTTACCCCCAGTTTAATATCCTCATCCCCCGTGACCTTCCCGCTGCCGCAGGACCCTCACGTTTAGTCTTGACGTCCTGCGGCACATTCATATGATTAAGCCCCGCCCCGATGGTCGTTTCGATTTCAATTACGGCCACCCCCTCGCCCCTACACCATTCTCCCCAAACCCGCTCACATGACTTTTGCTATCGTGGTGGATTGGACTTTTCTGCCCGATCCTGAGTTTCTAGCGGGGTTGCACCTTCCTTTCCATCCCCTGGACGCACGCAGACCACCTTCCCCTGCCGCCCACTTAGGAGAGCGGGATATTCCTACGTCTCGGGGAGATATCGGGGCTGGCCTGAGTCACCCTGTTTCTGCTCCTGCCCCTATCACTTCTGAGCATCTTTTTGCTGCCATCTCTGGCCTTGCATCCAGTGCCGGCATGACCACTGCCGCCGGCACTACTCCCACATCACTTGCCAGCACCACTTCCGCTTCACGTCGGTCCACTTCCTTTGGTCGTCGCCAGGTCTCTGCCCGTCTTGCTCTCGAGAGGGAGGTCGCAGCCCTCCGTGATCTTGCCACGTCCTCTGTCCCCTCGGACCCATCACCATCCTCCTTTCTCACTCACCCACGTTACCTCGCACTTGAGAGGAACGTGGCCGCCATCCTTCGTCTTCTCACTCACCTCCACGGACCACCACCACCCACACCACCACCCTCACTGATCACTCCTTATTTTACACCTTTTTCCCGCATGTTTGCATGCCATTTAGATCGCCCAAATCATGTTTTTCACGATATATCGATGATATTGCGATGCTTTTCACGATTTGATGTTTTTGTCGCATTTCAGGTGATTTGGCGCGATTGGGAGTGATCTCGAGACGCGCTTACTCCAGAGGGTCACCGACGACCTCCCCGAGGGGTATTTTGCTGTTGGAGAGGAGCGGAAGAAGAACGGACATCGCAGGAGCGACGAGGAGGCCAAAACAAGCAATCTGGGCATTTTTAGTGTCCCACTCGGCCGAGTGAAGGAGTCACTCGGCCGACCAGCGAGACACCGCTCGGCCGACCAGATCAGACATGATTCATATGTGCACTCGGCCGAGCGACGGATACCACATCGGCCGAGTGACGAGACCCCGTCCGCCCGAGTGGCGCCCAGACGAAGCCATTCAAAAATCGCCAAGTTACCGTTTTTTCGGCTGCCTGAGCTTCAGAAGACCCACTCGGCCGAGTGGATAATCCCGACCGCCCGAGTACCAAGAAGCCATCGGCCGAGTGACGACAACTCACTCGGCCGAGCAGCCCCCGAAGTGAAAACCCCTGAAGATCGAGACTTACTGGAAATTTACAGGGTTTTCACTCGGCCGAGCGACCTTTGTCACTCGGCCGAGTGCGACGCGCTGCCTGTAGCGAAAATTGCCGAAAACAGGCTGCGCAGGGGTATTTTGGTCACAGTTTTTGGACGATTTTGGGGGGTATTTAACCCCTGTTTTTACCCAAATTTGGAGAGCCTTTCTCTTAGATTTTTTGTAGCCTTTTAGTTTAACTTTTTAGCTTTATTCTTGAGATTGGAGAGGAGACAAAAGTTGATTTTTGTAGAATTATTTGAAGAACTCCATTGGTTTGTGTTTTCTCTTCTCTAAAAATTCTATTTTTATTGCATATCTCAATATTGTGATGAATTCTATTGCTTATTTCATTGATTATTTTTGTGATCTTGCTATGAATTGTGAGTAGTCGCCACGTCTTGGGGCGTGGGGATGAACCCTGCAAGCCCTATTTCATGATTGTGATGAATTGGTAGGAATTTTGCTAGAATTGCTATTAGGGATTAGGTTGGGATCAATTTACTACGGATGGCTAGGAGTTCATACCGATTGGGATTTGCAAGAGATTGGATCCCAATTCGATAGGAAACCCTAGAAATCCGAATTGGGTTGGAATCGAATTTCCGTAGTATCGGTTTGCAAGAGATTGGACCGATACTAGGGTTTCCGGTTCCAATTCCGCGCCAATACCCGTTTGCAAGAGATTGGACGGGTAGGAACTATCCCAATCTAGGTCGTGGGCCGAGTTTGCAAGAGATTGGGCTCGGTGCGCGATTGAACGATGATGTTGATCCTAATGCTAGCTTCCCTAGGCTAGGGTTTGCAAGAGATTGGACCCGAGCCTAGGATAGCTATAGACCGGCAACAGCACGAGAGCGTGAG
The DNA here is from genome assembly GCA_030789695.1 of Scilla litardierei. Classification (NCBI taxonomy): domain Eukaryota; kingdom Viridiplantae; phylum Streptophyta; class Magnoliopsida; order Asparagales; family Asparagaceae; genus Scilla; species Scilla litardierei. The sequence continues at coordinate 255,701,893 of CM061141.1, forward strand.
CTTGGTTCTACATTCAGTTGCAACTAGTTCATCCAAAATCTTATTCTAGCGATTTTGATACCGATAAACCACTTTTACGAAATATGGTGAGTATCGGGAATTCCCCATTCCCTAGACGTTCTTTATTTGATTTGATATTTCCGTACTTTGTCTGACGATTGTGACAGGATCGCCAAAGGCAAATTTCTCTCTTCTTAAATAGCCAGGTTGATTGGAACAAGCACGGTCATTCGTCCTCCCTGTGTTCGATAACCCGCTCGCTACTACACCGTGCACTTGCGGTAAAACTACAACCGTTCTTTGGGGTTACGTCCCGGAGCGATCAAGTTTTTGGCGCCGCTGCCGGGGAGGGCATTTTGACGGTGTTCGTCATCGACCACCCGGTTACTTCTTCTTTCTCTCTTTCTTTACTTTCTTCTATTTGCATATTCTCCCTGTATTTTGCATAAGGTCTTTACAGGAAGAATGGAGGATGTAATGTCAACAATAGAACTCAGTCAGGAAGACTATGACTCCTTCACAGACCTCCTTAAGGAGCTTGTCGATGAGGTCCACGCTACCGGAGCTTTTGCTATCGACGTCAAGGACCCTGACGAGCAACTGTTTGCTAGTTTTGTGATGGACCAAGTCTCCCCGGAGGGGACTATCGGAGGCAACGTCAGAGTTGATGTGATGGACGACAAGCTATATTTCGAAGACGGTAGAACAAGTGTCGAGGATCACTATACTCCGGGAGGATCTTCAGAGCAAGCCATCGTTCAGGGAGTTACACCCTATGACACTTACCTTTGCTTCTACGAGTCGTCTGATGTGTTTCTTGATTCCAGGAACGAACCGGAGCCGAGTGAAAGCTCTGATGACGCTAGCACAGAATCGGAGCGCGCCTATTTCAATGCATTGTCCTCTCTAAGTAGTGAGTCTGACTCTTCACAAGAGAGCGCGCCACCTGAGCACGAGCTAGACCCGGCTGACAAGGAAGAAGCCAAACTCATGCGAGCTGATGAAGTAGAAGGAGCGACGCCTCTTCAGGTAGAACTTAAACAATTACCTCCGAATTTAAGGTACGCCTTTTTGGGTAACAAATTAACTTTCCCGGTGATAGTAAACTCCCACCTCACGTCGGACCAACTTGAAAAACTCCTAGACGTTCTTAGGAGCCACAAAGATGTCCTTGGCTACACTATCTCCGATCTAAAAGGGATAAGCCCTAGGCTTTGCACGCATAGGATCCATTTGGAGGATACTGACGCCACCTCCATAGAGCCTCAAAGGCGGTTAAACCCTAATATGAAGGAGGTGGTTAAAAAGGAAATCCTAAAATTGCTCGACGCCGGTATTATTTATCCTATCTCTGACAGTAGATGGGTTAGCCCCGTTCACGTCGTCCCCAAGAAAGGGGGGATGACTGTCATAAAAAATGAAAAAGGTGAGCCCATATCTACGCGCACCGTCACGGGCTGGCGAACGTGCATTGACTATAGGAAACTCAATAAAGCCACCCGAAAGGACCATTACCCATTGCCCTTCATTGATCAAATGCTTGAACGCCTTGCAAAACATAAATACTTTTGCTATCTAGATGGGTATTCGGGATTCTTCCAAATCCCTTTGCACGAAGATGACCAAGAGAAGACAACTTTCACTTGTCCCTATGGCACCTATGCCTACCGTAGGATGCCGTTTGGCCTTTGTAATGCTCCCGCCACCTTTCAGAGGTGTATGACATCCATATTTTCCGATTACATTGAAAATATTATGGAAGTTTTTATGGATGATTTCTCGGTTTATGGAAGTGAGTTTAACTCTTGCTTGGAAAATCTTACTAAAGTCCTAAAAAGGTGCCAACAAAACAATCTCACTCTCAATTGGGAGAAGTGTCACTTCATGGTCACGGAAGGTATAGTTCTCGGACATCTTGTCTCTTCGAGAGGAATTGAGGTAGATAAAGCAAAGATTGAGGTAATCGAGAAACTCCCTCCTCCTATTAATGTCAAGGGCATTAGAGGCTTTCTTGGTCACGCGGGGTTTTACCGCCGCTTCATCAAGGATTTCGCCTCGATTGCCCGAACGCTTACTTCCTTGCTCGCTAAAGATATTCTTTTTGTTTTTTCAGGAGAATGCTTGCAAGCCTTCAACACCTTGAAGGAAGCACTAGTCTCCGCGCCCATCATACAACCACCGGATTGGAGCCTTCCTTTTGAGCTAATGTGTGATGCTAGCGACCAAGCCATTGGAGCGGTGTTGGGACAAAGAAAAGATAAGAAGCTTCATGCGATATATTATGCGAGCAAGACATTGGATGACGCGCAGAAAAACTACATAACTACCGAAAAAGAGCTTATAGCAGTCGTCTATTCCATAGAGAAGTTTCGCTCCTACCTCCTCGGTTCCAAGGTGATTGTCCACACCGACCATGCAGCATTGAAGTATCTTTTAAACAAGAAGGAGGGCAAACCTCGGTTGATTAGGTGGATACTCTTGTTGCAAGAATTCGACTTAGAGATCAGAGACAAGAAGGGTACGGACAATGTCGTGGCGGATCATTTATCTAGGCTCATTCGCGACAAGGAGGATGTGAGTTTGCCTATCGACGACACTTTCGTGGATGCGAGGCTATATGCCATAAGGACAGGAGAGGTCCATTGGTACGCGGACTTCGTCAACTACTTGGCTTGTGGAATTAAACCGCATGGGATGCCCACGCATCAAAAGAGGAGATTTCTTCATGAAGTCCGTAGCTATTTCTGGGAAGATCCATACCTCTTCAAGATATGCAAGGATGGCGTCATTCGGAGGTGTGTTTCTAAAGAGGAGGCGACATCCATCATTTTGCATTGCCACGGTCTACCATGCAGAGGACATCACGCCGCCTCTAAAACTACCGCTAAGATTTTACAGAGCGGGTTCTTCTGGCCGACAATGTTTAAAGACACCCACGACTTTGTAAAGGGGTGCGATAGATGCCAACGGACCGGGAATATCTCCAAGCGCAATGAGATGCCAATGAGGCCCATCCAAGAAATTGAGCTTTTTGATTGTTGGGGAGTAGACTTCATGGGACCATTTCCGTCGAGCAATGGCAACAAATACATCCTATTGGTCGTCGACTATGTCTCCAAATGGGTGGACGCAATCGCCACCCCTACTAATGATGCAAGGGTCGTCTCCAAGTTCTTCAAGCAAAATATCTTCCCGCGCTTCGGAGTGCCTCGTACCTTGATAAGCGACGGGGGGAGCCACTTCATAGAGAACAAGTTTGAAGCCATGTTAAAGAAGTACGGAGTAAACCATAGAGTTGGCATGGCATATCACCCCCAGACAAGCGGCCAAGTGGAAGTCTCAAATAGAGAGATCAAGCAAATTCTTGAGAAGACCGTGGATCGGTCTAGAAAGGATTGGTCAATGAAGCTAAACGATGCTCTATGGGCATATCGCACGGCCTTTCGCACCCCCATCGGCACCACACCGTTCAGACTAGTTTATGGGAAGGCTTGCCACTTGCCGGTAGAGTTGGAACACCGCGCATATTGGGCCATCAAGACCTTTAACTACGACTACAAGAGTGCGGCGGTGAGGCGACTCTTGGACATCAACAAACTTGATGAAATAAGGAGAGACGCCTACGAGAGCTCGAGAGTTTACAAAGAAAGGACCAAGATTCTCCACGATGCCCGCATTACCGTCACAGACTTCAAGGTAGGAGATAAGGTCTTACTCTATAATTCCCGGCTCCGACTATTTCCCGGAAAGTTGAGGCCACGTTGGTCCGGACCTTTCACCATTAAGAACATACAACCGGGAGGGGCCTTCGAGTTGGAAAGCAAAGACGGGGCCTCGTTCAAGGTAAATGGTCAGAGACTCAAGCATTATTCCGAGGGAGTCCCAACGGGAGAAATCAATAGAATATATCTACTTAAGGGACGGCCGGATGATCTTTCATACCTCCTTGATGAGGTAATTGAGGAGGCGATCCCCCACTCGATTGGCGCTCTTTTCGATGAGGATTTCGAGGAAGGCCCGGATTTAGGCCGAGATGAGAAGATAGATGATTCCCCCGACCTCTCCGCTGAAAATGATGAAGGCGACGCTGATGTCGCAAGGATTCGAGAGCTCTGCAAGCTCTCGAAATTAAAGTCTCCAAAGAAAGCTCCGCCGATACGGAAATCGGCGTCACCGGTGAAGCCGTCGACCGGAGCAAACGCTAGCTTGGGGGAGCCTCCCCCCAACACAATTCGAGACGAGAGACCACCGCGGGAGAACACGCCGCCGCAACTTCCGAATCCAAGCGTTCTCCCCGGAAAGTTTGATGGGTGCATCTCATATGCACCAAACATCCCGCATTAATTGAAAATCATAGGGGGTCAAGCTCACGACCGTAAACGAGCGCTTGTCAGGAGGCAACCCGACGGTTATTGCTTTATTTTTACTTTTTCTTTATTTTTGTTTTAGAAATTTTTAGTGTTTTGAGTCGTTCGCCCAAAAATTTTGTGATAACGGGTCCTATTTTTCTTGACAGGAGAGGAGATAGGTAAATCCATCATGAGGAGGATGAACGAGACGACGAGGAGCGCCCCAGGAAGACGCTCGATGCTTAGGAGTAAGATGAAATCGACTGGAGGAATAAAGACGGAGTTCAGAGCCCAAAAGAAGACAAACAGCAGAAAACAAGGCTCACTCGGCCGAGTATACTAGTCACTCGGCCGAGTACACAAGTTCGTCCGGCCGAGCCGCTCACGAACGAGGGAAGACTGTTGTACCCAACTCTCTGTTTATTTTCCTGATTTCAGTATAACTGCTACTCGGCCGAGTATATATTTTCACTCGGCCGAGTAAAACGGATACGCTCCTAGGGCGAGTCTTGCCGAGTAGCTTGAGCCACTCGGCCGAATGGACTTACTCCACTCGGCCGAGGCTGGCAAAGCCACTCGGCCGAAGCGTAAGTGGGGAGGATTCTCCATTGATCCCACTCGGCCGAGTGACCTAGTCACTCGGCCGAGTCGTAACTTTTACTATATAAGTGGCCGGGGGCACGTTTTTTGAAACGCAAAAAAACCCAAATCGCCCGACCCTTCAGCTCCCCTCGCCCGCTCGCCTCGCTTGCGCCCTCACTCGCCCGACCACCGGTCGCCGCGCCGCCGCTCGGCCAGCCACCGCCGGCCGAGCACCGCCGCGCCTCGCCCGAGTCGCCGCCGACCGGCCACCACACCGGCCACCTCCGGTATCGCCTATTTCGCCTTTTTCTCCTCTTTTTGTGTATTTTTCGAGGATCCACGCGTTAAACGAACCCCAAACCCAAATTGATTTCTATATCTATCCATTATACCCCTAATGCCCCATACGTTTTGAATATTACTCGCTGATATCTCCATTTCATGCGCAGGTTGTTTCTGGGAGCTTAGGGGAGCCCAGGGGAGCTTCTACGGACTGATTTGGGCTTCGCGGAGGCGCTGTCTTCGCACGCTTCCATTTCTTAGCACTCGCGGTGTGTCGGGGTATACTCTTTCCTTTATTTTGCACACGTCGTACTTTTTACACTTTTCGGCGCGCGCTCGGGGCCGATATGCCGCCCCGGACACGGCCGCGGTCGAAGAGAGCTTCCGCCAAGCGGAAGCGGTCGGATGATGCCGGCCCCTCCCACGAGTTGGAGGACTCTCCTCCGCCTTCTCCCACACACACTGCCCACCCAGCACAGCCAGCAGGCCCCGCACACCCCGCACAGCCTGCAGCGCCCACACAGCCCGCACAGCCCGCACAACCACTCCCTGCCGCTCCACAGCCACCACCTCCGGCTCCACTGGTCGGGCCGCTGGGGATTACGTTCCGAGACGACGCACACCGCGCCGTCTTCGAGCGTATCTCCCAGCGCTCGATCGTACGCTCCAGGTTTGCGCACCTTGCCGACCTAGGACGCCTGGGGGTACTAGAGGGGATGCTCACGTTGTACGACAACGTGGGCTGGCGAGATTTCTTTCAGGTGTCGGCGGACACGTTTACCCGCCCGACACTTGAGATTCTTAATTCGATCGCCCGGACCGACGAGGGATGCTCGTTTCGGTTCATGGACCGGGAGTGCCAGGTCACTCTCGGTATGATGAGAGCATTTTTCTCGTGGCCCGATGTCCCCGGAGCCGATCACGGTTACGGCCCCACCCATATCCCCCCACCTTCCTTCGACGCCGGTGCCTTCTGGGCCCGGATTACGGGCCTTCACGCTGCCTTTGACCCTAGTAGGGCCAAGGCCTCGGCCATTGTCCATCCCTGCCTCCGTATTGCTCAGCGCCTTATGGCGACGACCTTTTTGGCCAGATATGAGCCGGGCACGATGTCTACGCCAGAGCTCTACATGCTCTACGCGATGACACGGCCCAGAGCTCTATCTAGGGATGGCGATGAGCTTGTCCCCACCGTCGTGATTGATGTCGCGGCTTGGTTTTTGGACCGCATCATTGTATCGGTGGGTGCTCGCTCACCGATATGCTGCGGCGGCCTGATCACCTTGCTTGCCCTTATGACCGGCGAGGACTTCCCTGACGACCTGCGACGAGTACCGGGCCCCACTTCTTTGTCGATTGATGTTATGGCCCGGATGAAGATGCTTCGTCCGCACGGTGAGCGTCACTGGGTCTGGTTGCACGGCCCTTACGGTGCCGATTACATGATTCTTCCGAGCCCAGCTCGGACTCAGATTGCACCAGCCCACGTGGACTGGCTCCCTGCGATGGATGTTCTCATCCACGCTGCTTACGTGCTCGAGGCCGAGGAGGCCGAGCAGGCCCACGCTGCCCCCGCAGACCCCGTCACCCCTGCCGAGCCTGCTGCCCCTGTTGACCCCGTGGCCCCTCAGCCTATACCTGATGTTTTCGCTGCTCCTGACACCTCTGTCCCCACCTCTGTCGGTGTCGGGAGTACCTTAGCTGAGCCCACCTCCACTGCTTCCGAGGCTGTCACCACCACCACTGGCCCTCTGTCTGCTGAGCCCGTTTCTTTTGCCCCACCCGAGCGCCCGCCGACCGTAGTTGAGTGCGGAGAGCCCTCTGTCTCCACTGCTGCTGTATTTTCCGAGAGTGTCGTGGCGTCTGTCCACACTTCTGTGCCACTGACCTCTCTGGCCGCCTCGCTGCCACTTTTGCACTCTTCTTTCGCTGCTGCTGCCTCCACTTCTCACCAGCCGGTGCCCCGGCCTCACACTGAGGCCAGGACCACATTTGCGAGCGCAGCGCCTTTCGTTCCCTTCCCCGCTGAGCCCGTCACATACGCGACCCGAGTACGCCAGCCCCGACCTGCACAGCCCCGACCGGTGCGTCCCTCTGCACCACCTCCCCCCGACACTGTACTTCAGAGCATTCGTGCTCTAGAGGGGGCGGTGAGTGGCCTCAGAGGCGACCTTAGGACCCTGTCCTCCACCGTCTCTGCGATGGCTGGACTCTTTGACCTGCTCCCGCAGATTCACTACTGTCTTACCCAGGTCCTAGAGCGTCTCCCCCGCGTCCCCGTACCCACACAGCAGGTTCCCACCCCCGCTTCCACCCACACTCGGCCTGCTTCCACCTCCACACCCACACCCGCTCAGCAGCCTGCACCACCACCACCACCACCTCCGCCTCAGGACGGAGACGGCACAGCACCACCTTCTTAGGCACCCTTGATGCCATCGATTATTCCTGCCGTTGTGCTGCCCGTTTCTGCTGGGTCCTGTTGCATTTTTGTCCACCCCCTCCCCTCACTTATTTTGGGTTTCTCATTCAGATCGTATCCTTATATATCTTTTTTGGGAGAGAGGGAGAGTTTTGGTGCCCCATCTTTATATCTGTATCACTCCATTACTGCATGCATCATGTCCGCATCATATTTTCCGTTTCTTTATTTTTCGTTTATTTTCCTTTTTTTTCCACATCATGCATGCATCCTCACTTACCCCTCACATTACTTGTCTCTCGGTGTGCCACACTTTGCACATTGAGGACACTGTGCCATTTAGCTTGGGGGAGTGAGTTCTCACGATCTTTTTCGGTTTGCCACCTTTATTTTTAGTTTTTCACGCCATTTTCCGCTTTTGCACTTATTTTTCATCAATTTTCTTTTATTTTGCCATGCATCACGTTTTTCTTATTTTTCTGCTTGCCGCATTGTAAATAGTCCTATTTTCCCTTTATCTTTATTTTTTCCCCTTTTCATCTCATGCTAGAGATGACTTTTCTGTGATGATGATGACGTGGAGTTAGCTTATTCTATATGCATGCTTTATTTGTCATGTCTTAGATTTTATTTCTGATATCATATGCTATGACTTGCCTTGCATCTAGAGATAGTAACCCACACTTTTTCCACATGAAAATGGATGAAATTTTATTATTAGCTGAGTCTGAATATTCATATGTATGCTATCACAGAAAACATACCAAGATTCACGCATTGAATGCCTATATCTGGAGTACTGATTTCTTTCCCTATATCACTTCTATATGCATGAACTGTACATTTCACTTCAGGATGATTGAATGATGTTAGCTATGATAAATCTGGATTAGTTAGCTTTTTTGTGATCGAAACTGAGTAGATTAGATTACCCTGCTGAAGTTGTCGTGCATGTCTTATAGAGTGAACCGAGAGATATATTCATTTCTTTCTCCACAAATCTTGAACATCATTTCTCTACTTTTAAAATCATTGGTGAATCTCCCCTTAGCGATTCTATTATATGGCATTTCCCCCGCTATTAATTCCTAGCTCCAAATTTCTTATTCAAAAAAAAAGAGAAAAGAGAAAATATTCTTGTATATCATTATCTCTCTTTGAGTTGGGATCGTTGTGTATATATGCTATTGCATCAAAAGAAAAAAAAATGAGAGAAAAAGAGAAAAAGAAAAAGAAAAGAGGAAAAATCCTCAATAAAAGATCCCATCTCACTTTCTTTCTTTCTTCTCCCTTTTCGTGTTCGTTTTTATTACTTTTGGAGCTTTATAAAAATGGGGATGTAAATATTTTTTTTATGCCACCACGCCTATAGATAAGCTTGGGGGAGAGAACCCATTGATGTGTGAGAGAGTGACTACTTGACGTTGCACGACAACCTAGGCTAAGTAATATTCTATACTCGGTGAGATTATTTTTAGCTTTACGAAATCGAGAAATCTAAGCCTAGCACTCATTTCATGAAATCCATACTTTTCTATTCTCTCTATTCTATTGTGTGATACTCTTATACTCCTGATAGAAAGCATTCAATTGAAAAGTGTGCGATCTGTGATTTGTATACCGCTTTAAATGATTCAGACAATGTTAATTATAAGATTATTCCGTTTTTCATGATTATATTGTTGTTCGTGGGTTTTCTATTTCTATTTGCACCATTATACTATGATATCAAAATAAAACTCTTTGACATGTGTTTTTCATTCAGTGCATGCTATACGAGTAAGCGGAACCCACGTCCTGAGAAAATGATCTAGCAGCTTACCTCTTCGCTTCTTTCTTTCTTCTTTATTTTTATTTCGTTTTTCATTCCTCTCAGTTTTTCATTCTTCATTTTTCGCCGTTTTCGTTTTTCGAATCCACCGGGTTCGCCTTTTACTTATCTTCCTCGAGGACGAGTAAGAGGCAAGCTTGGGGGATTTTGATCACTCCTTATTTTACACCTTTTTCCCGCATGTTTGCATGCCATTTAGATCGCCCAAATCATGTTTTTCACGATATATCGACGATATTGCGATGCTTTTCACGATTTGTTGTTTTTGTCGCATTTCAGGTGATTTGGCGCGATTTAGAGTAATCTCGAGACGCGCTTACTCCAGAGGGTCACCGACGACCTCCCCGAGGGGTATTTTGCTGTTGGAGAGGAGCGGAAGAAGAACGGACGTCGCATGAGCGACGAGGAGGCCAAAACAAGCAATCTGGGCATTTTTAGTGTCCCACTCGGCCGAGTGAAGGAGTCACTCGGCCGACCAGCGAGACACCGCTCGGCCGACCAGATCAGACACGATTCATATGTGCACTCGGCCGAGCGACGGATACCACATCGGCCGAGTGACGATACCCCGTCCGCCCGAGTGGCGCCCAGACGAAGCCATTCAAAAATCGCCAAGTTACCGTTTTTCGGCTGCCTGAGCTTCAGAAGACCCACTCGGCCGAGTGGATAATCCCGACCGCCCGAGTACCAAGAAGCCATCGGCCGAGTGACGACAACTCACTCGGCCGAGCAGCCCCCGAAGTGAAAACCCCTGAAGATCGAGACTTACTGGAAATTTACAGGGTTTTCACTCGGCCGAGCGACCTTTGTCACTCGGCCGAGTGCGACGCGCTGCCTGTAGCGAAAATTGCCGAAAACAGGCTGCGCAGGGGTATTTTGGTCACAGTTTTTGGACGATTTTGGGGGGTATTTAACCCCTGTTTTTACCCAAATTTGGAGAGCCTTTCTCTTAGATTTTTTGTAGCCTTTTAGTTTAACTTTTTAGCTTTATTCTTGAGATTGGAGAGGAGACAAAAGTTGATTTTTGTAGAATTATTTGAAGAACTCCATTGGTTTGTGTTTTCTCTTCTCTAAAAATTCTATTTTTATTGCATATCTCAATATTGTGATGAATTCTATTGCTTATTTCATTGATTATTTTTGTGATCTTGCTATGAATTGTGAGTAGTCGCCACGTCTTGGGGCGTGGGGATGAACCCTGCAAGCCCTATTTCATGATTGTGATGAATTGGTAGGAATTTTGCTAGAATTGCTATTAGGGATTAGGTTGGGATCAATTTACTACGGATGGCTAGGAGTTCATACCGATTGGGATTTGCAAGAGATTGGATCCCAATTCGATAGGAAACCCTAGAAATCCGAATTGGGTTGGAATCGAATTTCCGTAGTATCGGTTTGCAAGAGATTGGACCGATACTAGGGTTTCCGGTTCCAATTCCGCGCCAATACCCGTTTGCAAGAGATTGGACGGGTAGGAACTATCCCAATCTAGGTCGTGGGCCGAGTTTGCAAGAGATTGGGCTCGGTGCGCGATTGAACGATGATGTTGATCCTAATGCTAGCTTCCCTAGGCTAGGGTTTGCAAGAGATTGGACCCGAGCCTAGGATAGCTATAGACCGGCAACAGCACGAGAGCGTGAGCTTGGTTCTACATTCAGTTGCAACTAGTTCATCCAAAATCTTATTCTAGCGATTTTGATACCGATAAACCACTTTTACGAAATATGGTGAGTAGCGGGAATTCCCCATTCCCTAGACGTTCTTTATTTGATTTGATATTTCCGTACTTTGTCTGACGATTGTGACAGGATCGCCAAAGGCAAATTTCTCTCTTCTTAAATAGCCAGGTTGATTGGAACAAGCACGGTCATTCGTCCTCCCTGTGTTCGATAACCCGCTCGCTGCTACACCGTGCACTTGCGGTAAAACTACAACCGTTCTTTGGGGTTACGTCCCGGAGCGGTCACTCACCACCACCTTCACCACCTCGACGATCTTCTCCTCCACCCTCACACACATCCCCACCTCCATCACCTCCCCAATCCCATACATCCCTACCTCCTTCACCCCCACCTAGGCGATCATCTCCCCCACCCACATCTATTCCAATCCCCGTATCCACTTCTCCTCTCACGACCACTTCCGTCGCCCCCACACCACCTCCTCCCTCCTCCACAATCACTTCATATGTGCGCCACAAGAAATTGCCGATGCGCTCCAAATCTCTCCCACCCCCACTCACTACCGTCACCATCACGTCTTCTCTCCCCATTTCTATCCCTTCTACCACCGCCTTGATCGCCGTACTTCCACCACCACCCACCCCCACCGACACTCTACCCATCGTTCACAACACCACTGCACCTATTCTCCCACCTCTGTCCCCACTTCTCCGCACACCCCCTGCATCCCCTGACCACCCAGCCACACCCTCTTCCGAGGAGGGCGAGGACTCGCCTTCTCCTAATTTTTGATTTCACTTTGTTTTTTGACATCCCCCTTGCTTATCTCTGCACTTTCACGTTCATATCTCATTGCTAGTATTGTCATGTCTAGCTTGGGGGAAGTCTATTTTGATGTGTTGTCGTGTTTTGTTTTCTTTGTGTGTGTGCTTGTTTTATTTTTTTGTGTGTCGTGTCATCTTTCTTTCTTTCTTTTTCTATTTTAATGTCGTGTGGTGTGATTTTCCCTTTATTTTCAGTTTCGTATCTGTGTTTTCCACGTTTTTCATTTCTTTTTGTGTCAGTGCGTATTCCCCCCATTTTCATTGCCCTCCCATACTCACTCTTATTGCATTGAGGGCAATGCAAGCTTCAGCTTGGGGGAGTCGCACTTTGTGCGTCATTTGAGTCTTTCTTTTTCGTTTTTGTGTCGTTTTCTTCGTGTTTTAAAATTTTCTTTTCCTCTTTTTATCTCTTTCTCCTAGAGATGAACCCTATGATGAATTGCCACAAAATCACACACACCTAGCATGGCATCGATAATCACACTCACTAACACTAGGATATCGAGTCCTCTTGCATTTCATGCATCGTGGGTCCACTTAGCTTTTTGTGAGTCGTGTGTCGTGCCTAGCTGTTTGGTGTGCTTCTGCTTTGTGATTTTACTTTATATACCTGTCCAGGAATGACCCCTAGATTATCACTCTTCGATATGAATAATGCGGTATTTGCTTCTTTTGTCTGTTTCAGTGTGCATGATTATATATATCGTATGCTTCATTTCGCATGTGTCAGGATTCCACAATTAAGGACTAGGATAACACATTTGGCCCATGCTCTAATTAGCGAGAATAGTTTCCTTTGCCCAAGTGTTTAGATTCCGATTTCCTTTTTGTTTTACTTGGTGCAAATCCCCTCGGCGTGTACCGTTCTCCCACTTGGGAGAGCACATGTGTATAGCCAAAAACCCAAAAATAAAAAAAGAGAAAAGAAAAGAAAAACCCAAAAAGAAAAGAAAAAAATTTGTATAGCCAAAAATCCAAAAAAAAAATACAAATACCCAAAACCCAAAAAAAATCCCGTGTGAATATCTTTTCCTACTTGCCGAGAATAAAGGGAAGGCGAAAATTTGCACCGAGTGTTCTACTCCACATCATCTCAACCCCCATCGGTTTCGAAAACACTTGGCTTAGGAACTTTTTAGCTATTATCTAGGCTATAGTGTGGTGATTTCCTTAACCCTAGTTGTGGAGTCCCTGACGCATGATATGTTTCGATTCTCTCTCTATTCTCATGCATGCTTGAACTATATATTCACCGCTTATTTCAAATCGAATCGATATTTGGGTCATTTCTTGGATTTGTGTATATTGAGCTTTATCGCACATCGTAGATAGTGACACCGTCTGCTAGCACACGACCACACTCACTCGCGCTTCACCGCATGGGCCCACGGCACTTGTCTGGACTCGTATTCCTTGGTTTAGTGATGTGATTTGGCGTTTGCTTGCTTGGTGTGTCGTTTTTGATTTTGTTGGCCCTGACGGGTGATCTAGGATATAGAGTTTTCTTTTTCTCTCTTTCTCTTTATTTTCCCTCTCCGAGCTCCTATTCTCACTCGTGTTCCTCGAGGACGAGGAAGAGTTCAGCTTGGGGGATTTTTGTTGGAACTTGGTATTTTCCATCCTCTCTTCCATAAAGTTTTGATGTGACAAATCAATATATTTCATGTTACTAACTTTATCTATGCAGATGTGCAGCTACAACGCAAATTCATTCACATCACGCATTTGATCAAAGTACAAGGATCCTCTGCAAAAACAACCTTGCTACTCAAATTACGTGTGAAACACGTATCTACGGAATGATGTAATTTTTACTTTTTAGATAGCTTCAGGGCCTTGGTTATATCTTATCATATATCCCTAAAGCTCAAATCTACATCATCTCCTAACTCATTTCGATCCTAAGTCAAAATTCGTATTTTTAAGTATTAGCCTACTAGGATTTTTCCTAGCCTACCAAAACAGTTATATTTTGACTTGATACTTTCAGACAAGGATCTATCCGTTGTCTATTTCACGTCACCAAAATTTTGTGACTGTTTGTGACCGTTTCAAAATTGGCAGGCTATGAATTTTCGTAGCATGCCAAAATGCTTTTGGGACTGAAATTTTCCAGAACAGTTTCTGACCGTTCTCCAACGTTCCTCTCAGTTTCTGAACATCGTGCAACGTCTCTTTTAGAGCCGTTCACAACCGTTTCTAAAACCTATAAAAGGAGGGGTACCCCCTCTCATTTTCCACACACTTTCCTCTTCTAAATTCTGATTTTGTTGAAAGCAAGTCTTTGATTTTCTTAAGTAATTCTGCCATTAGTTGTTTTTTTCTTATTTGTAAGAAGAAATCATTAGATTTATCTCTTCGTTTAAGAACGGAAGAACTTGGATTTTCAACATCACTTTTGGAAAGTTGTTTGTGTTCATAATTGCAAGAAGATATCAATAGATCTCTCTCTTCTTTTATGAACCAGAGAACTTCAAGTGTTGCGCTTCATTACATATCTTTTACATCTTGAAGTTCATCTTCTAAACACCATCCTTGAATTCATTCTCTGAAATTTATAACAAGGCTATAGGTGTTTTTCTATTTCTTATTTAACAGGTTGGAATCTCTGTTTAGAGATTGTACAAAGTTTGGGACACGGGGAGTGTCGCCATTTTTGTAAGTTCGTGCTTGCGGGGCAAGTGATTATAGTGGATTGAAAATCTCTACGGGGTAGAGGACTGGAGTAGGATCACAAGGATCCGAACCAGGATAAATCTCTGTGTTTGCGATTGGTTTAATTTTCAGCACTTGTCATTTTATTTCTGTGCCATCTTTGCAAATATTACTAACATTTTATTTGCTACAATTTTTTAATATACACTATTCACCCCCCTCTAGTGTATTGATCCTTACAGGATAAAATTACATTTGGTATCAGAGCAAGGTTAAGATGGCAGCAAGTTCCTCAAACATGAACGCAGTTCCGCACAACTACAATCAGCAACCTGAAGGGCACTCTCAAACTCGTCCTCCTCTATTTGATGGTTCAAATTACTCATATTGGAAAATACGAATGGAGATTCATCTCCAAAGTATGAATTATGAGATTTGGGACATCGTAGAGTCAGGATACGAAAAGCCAACAACTCCTGTTGCTGATTGGACCACCAACGACAAAGCTGCAAAAACCAACAACTCAAAAGCCATGAATGCTTTATTTTGTGCTATGGATAAACATGAGTTTAATCGAGTATCTCAGGCCAAAAGTGCTCAGGAAATTTGGCATATACTTGAGGTAACTCATGAAGGAACCAGTAAAGTGAAGGAAACCAAGATTTCTGTTTTGGTTCACAAATTCGAATTGTTCAAGATGAAGGATCAAGAGACAATTGGAGAAATGAACACCAGGTTTACTTATATTATAAATTCTTTAAATGCTCTTGGAAAAACTTACACTTCTCTTGAGCAGGTTCGTAAGATTCTTAAAGCTTTAACTCCAAAATGGCGCCCAAAAATCACTGCAATTGAAGAAGCCAACGATCTTTCAACTTTATCTGTTGAAAATCTTATGGGTAACTTAATGGCCCATGAAGTTACATTACAAGATCAGAAGAAGAATCAGAACAGAAGAAGAAAGTACTTGCCTTCAACGCAACATCAGATAATGAAGATTCAGATGATGATATGGCATTCTTTGCCAAAAACTTCAGAAAATTCTTTCAGAAAGGTAAGTATAATAATTTTAAATCTAAGAATACTGATTCCTCTCTCTGCTTTAATTGTAATAAGCCAGGACATATGAAGAAAGACTGTCCACTTCTTAAAGCAAAGTTCAAAACTTCCAACAATGATCAATCTAGAAGAGAAAGGAGGTTTGACAAAATGAAAAAGGCATTTGCAGCAACATGGGATGATTCTTCAGATGATGAAGATGATGATCTAAATGAAAGTGCCAACATGTGCTTTATGGCACAAGATGATGAAGATGAGGTAAGTTCTTTTAATAACGAAGAATTACTTGATGCATTAAAAGATCTCTATTCTCGTTTCAAAAAATTGAATAGTCAACATAAATCATTGAAACAGAATAATGATGATCTTCTTTTTAAATATCAAGAATTATCATCTTCTAAAAACACTGAGAATACTTCTTCTCAAGTTTTGGATCTTAGTAAAGAGAATGTTATTCTCAAAACTAAGAATTTAGAGTTACATACACAAATATCCGAAATGGATAAAAGTATTTCATCACTAAAGATGAAATACGACGAGATGTCATCCAATGTCAATAAATTTAACAAAGGAAAGACTAATCTCGATGATTTGCTCAAAATTCAATATCCAGCAAATCATAGACTAGGATTGGGATATTCTAAAAAGGATGTACCCAAGACTTATAACACTTCTTCCTCTTGTGGAAAAACAACTTTTGTTAAACCACAAAAGAAGAATCATGCATTCATTTATACGAAGAAAGTAAACACTTCTACTTCTTCCTCACAAAGAAATGTTACTAACATTTCAAAAACATTTTCTAGGAAACCTACTACAATTAGTATATGGTTTCCTAAGGATTCATGTTTAAATGATAGAAATATTTATATTTCTCATTTTATACATTCTATTGTTCATTCTAATGATTACATTAGAAAGCCAAATTCCACTTGGGTTTGGCTTCCTAAAATCTAATCCCAAGGACCCTCAAACAAAGGGTACCAATGCTTAATGTTTTATCTTTCAGGTACCTAAGAAAGAAAGATGGATTTTGGACAGTGGATGTTCAAAACATATGACAGGAAATGTCAACTTGCTTTCAACCGTTATATATAAAGATGGAGGCACAGTTACCTTTGGTGACAACAAAAAGGGAAAAATCATAGGCACTGGAACAGTTGGTAATACAAATCAACCTATCATTGAGAATGTTCACCTGGTTGACGGTTTGAAACACAACTTACTTTCTATTAGTCAATTATGTGATAAAAATTACAAAATAGTTTTTGAACAAAATGATTGCATAATTTATGATTCTGATATGTCATCTATCTTATTTCGTGGTAAGCGTAAGAATAACATATATATCTTATGCATGTCTGTTACCACTCATAATCATTGTTTAATGATTACATCAGATGATACTCTTTTATGGCATAAACGTTTTGGACACACTAATTTCAAAAACCTAGCACGTATTTCAAAACACAAGTTAGTTAATGGAATGCCAAATATTTCTTTCAAACACAACCATTTTTGTGATGCTTGTCAACAAGGAAAAATGCATAAATCTTCTTTTAAATCAAAGGACGTTATCTCAACAATGAGACCATTAGAACTTCTTCATTTAGATTTGTTTGGTCCTTCAAGAGTAGCTTCTTTGAATAGAAGTAGATATGCATTTGTCATTGTTGATGATTATTCTAGATACACTTGGGTTATTTTCTTACAAAACAAGAATGATGCTTTTGAAGAATTTTCAATATTTTGTAAAAAGATACAAAAAATCAAATCCTCTAACATTATCACTATTCGTAGTGATCATGGGGGAGAATTTGAAAATGAATCTTTTACCAAGTTTTGTAATGAAAATGGCATTACACATAATTTTTCTTTTCCTCGTACCCCACAACAAAATGGAGTAGTAGAAAGGAAAAATAGAACTTTACAAGAATGTGCAAGAACAATGCTTTGTGATAGTAATCTTCCTAAGTATTTTTGAGCAGAAGCTGTTGCAACTACCTGCTACATTATGAATAAAGTTCTTATAAGGCCATTGCTTAATAAAACTTGTTTTGAATTATTTTTTAATCGCATTCCCCGTGTATCTTATTTTAAAGTGTTTGGATGTAAATGTTTCATTCTTAATACTAAAGATGCACTCGACAAATTTGATTCTAAATCTGATGAAGGTATTTTTGTTGGATACTCAACACGTAGCAAAGCCTACAGAGTATTTAACAAAAGAACTTCAACAGTTGAAGAATCTTTACATGTCACATTTGATGAAAATCCTTCATCTAATTCTCCCATCATTGATGATGAAGAGAATATATTACCTCTTTCTAATTCCTTAGATAATATTAAACTTGATGAAATTGATGCTACTAATCATTCTGTTGAGTCTATTTCAGATAATACAGATCTTCCTAAGGCATTTGTACAAGTTCCAAATCATCCATCAGAGTTAATTATTGGAGATATTACAGATGGAGTAAGAACTCGTCGCCAAATAGAGCAAATGTCACATTGTGCATTTCTTTCCACCATTGAACCAAAGAACATCAAAGATGCATGTGAAGACAGTTCATGGATTATGGCTATGCAGGAAGAACTCAACCAATTTCAACGAAATGATGTTTGGGAATTAGTTCCCAGACCAGCAGATCATTCAATTATTGGTACCAAGTGGGTATTTAAAAATAAATTGGATGAATCTGGTCAGGTAATTAGAAACAAGGCACGATTGGTTGCACAAGGTTATAATCAAGAAGAAGGTATTGATTATGATGAAACCTATGCACCAGTTGCTCGTCTTGAATCTATTAGAATGTTATTATCATTCGCTTGTTTTAAAGATTTTAAACTTTTTCAAATGGATGTGAAAAGTGCTTTTTAAAATGGTTTTCTTGAAGAAGAAGTTTATGTAGAACAACCTCCGGGTTTTATTCATGAAAATTTTGAAAATCATGTTTTTAAATTGAAAAAGGCTTTATATGGTCTCAAACAAGCACCTCGTGCTTGGTATGAAAGACTTAAAAGTTATCTTTTAAATTCAGGATATTCTATTGGTAAAATAGACTCTACTTTATTTATTAAAAACATAAATTCTGATATTATCATTATTCAAATATATGTTGATGATATTATTTTTGGTTCTACTAACGAATCTCTTTGTCAAGATTTCTCTAAAATTATGCAAAAAGAATTTGAGATGAGTTACATGGGTGAACTTAACTACTTCCTCGGGTCTCTTCACTGCCTCTTATTTTTGCAACCAACGGGTACACGTTCTTCTAACCGCTGCCTCTTCTTCTTCCCATCTGTTCGGATTTCTGTATTTTGAATTTTTCTGGTATTCAAACTTCCTTCAGTTCTAGCAACCGCTTCCACTTCTTATCATGGCAACTGAATGGGCTTCTGTTTCTCTCTATTTATTTCGAATTCCTTTCTTTCTTTTTACCATCTTTGTTCTTCTCTTCTTCCTCTCTTTGTTTTCATCTCCTATCCTTTGCTCTCCATGGCCGATCCACAATTCCCTTCACCCTCCGATCGTTTCCGTTCGGCCGCTGCCCAAGAACGTTATCTTCGCTCGGAGGCCACTCGATTTCATCCGGAACGCTTCCTGGACTACGGCACGCCGATGATGATGCAAGTCAAGCAGCTACTCGCTGTTGTTGGGCTCCATCAACTCTGGTCGATCACCAACAAAACTCCCTATTACCCTACCCTAGTGCGGGAATTCTATGCAAATCTGGAGACTACGGTCCACCGTGGTCAGAAGTACTTCTCCACTCAGGTTCGGGGCGTTTGCTTCACTGTCGACAGCACCAAACTTGCCACCATCATCAATCAGCCGCCCAATAATCTCGGCCTACTCTCTTTTCCGATGAACGACCCTGTTGTCCTTTCTCGTCTCGCTCCAAAGTTGACCCCCCATATGTCTGCATCCAAACTCAGCCCTGAGGCCCGCATCCTCCACAAAATCGTCATTTTCAATTTGATGCCGAAGGCTGGGTCTGTGAATTATTTGAGCAATGCCTATCTTCACTGTCTCTATGCGATCATGGCCGGATATCCTATTCACTGGGGCCATTTGCTTCTTCGCTATATGATGCGTCCGGTTACCACCCATTTCTATTTCCCCTGTCTCGTTACAATGATACTTCGCGCTTTTGGTGTTCCCACCGACGGCGAACTACTGCTTCAGAATGATGTTCACATCGATGAGAATATCCTCCAAAGCATGGGACTACCAGATGATGTTTCTTCTCCTGACGATGACGCCGATGACGACAACACCGTTGCTTCTGACGATGACTCTTCGCATCCTCCTGCTCCGGCTTCTTCCTCTCGTAGCAAGGCTCTGTTTCCAGGATCTTCCCTCTCTCGCTGCGGCAAGAAGATTCATACGTCTAAGGATGGAGTTAGCCCTTCTAGAGAGACGAATGCAGTTCTCTTCGCTCGTCTTTCTACTCAGGTTGCTGACGGGTTTGCTGGTATTCAGATTCAGATGAGTAAGTATGATGATGTTCTTCTTCACCACTCCACCGTTCTTGAGCAGATTCAAGTGGAACAATCCTCACTTCGATCTTCGCTGGAATCCGCCGACATCCTCCCTACCCGTCGCACCCGCACCCGCGCCCATCGCTCCTCCCCGAGTTCCTCGTCCTATCATCCCCATTAAGCTTGCTCTGTTGGTTGCTATGACTTTCGCCTATCCTTGCTTTACCATCTGCCGTCTGGTTGCTCTTCTTGACTGGATTCTCTTGGTTGCATTCGGCTGCTGGTAGTATGTAGGTTGTATGTGGTGTTAGTTTGCTGGTTCTGTATGTTGGTCGTTTATGGGGTTCTTCGTTTGTTTCAGTATGTTAGTCGTCTATGACGTTTAGTATGTTGGTCGTTGGTTCTGTAGCTTGTGGTTTCTGAATGTTATTTTTAGTGGGTGTTTTTGTTATATGTCGTCTGTTGGTATTTCCGCTGCATATGTTGTACTGGGCTTACTTAAAGTTGGGTTATCATCGTTGTTATGCTAATATATTATAGTTCTTTTGTGTACTTCGTCTCTCTGATCGATGTTCCCTTAAGTGTTAGTTACTTTTGTTCCTTATATGTTCCTTACATACCCTGTTTCTGTTCATTTTTTAATTTCCTCCGTTTTTTAATTTGGCCTGCTACGAAAAATCGTAGCTTGCCAATTTCTCTTTTCCACTTTTTGTGGATGACAAAGGGGGAGAAATATGCATATATTCAGGGGGAGTCTATATTACTATACTCAGGGGGAGTAACATACATCATGTTAACTCCTTAAAACTTTTTACTAACATGATTAATTCACAATTTTTTATATATATACTTCATTATTTGTCATCATCAAAAAGGGGGAGAATGTTGGAACTTGGTATTTTCCATCATCTCTTCCATAAAGTTTTGATGTGACAAATCAATATATTTCATGTTACTAACTTTATCTATGCAGATGTGCAGCTACAACGCAAATTCATTCACATCACGCATTTGATCAAAGTACAAGGATCCTCTGCAAAAACAACCTTGCTACTCAAATTACGTGTGAAACACGTATCTACGGAATGATGTAATTTTTACTTTTTAGATAGCTTCAGGGCCTTGGTTATATCTTATCATATATCCCTAAAGCTCAAATCTACATCATCTCCTAACTCATTTCGATCCTAAGTCAAAATTCGTATTTTTAAGTATTAGCCTACTAGGATTTTTCCTAGCCTACCAAAACAGTTATATATTGACTTGATACTTTCAGACAAGGATCTATCCGTTGTCTATTTCACGTCACCAAAATTTTGTGACTGTTTGTGACCGTTTCAAAATTGGCAGGCTATGAATTTTCGTAGCATGCCAAAATGCTTTTGGGACTGAAATTTTCCAGAACAGTTTCTGACCGTTCTCCAACGTTCCTCTCAGTTTCTGAACATCATGCAACGTCTCTTTTAGAGCCGTTCACAACCGTTTCTAAAACCTATAAAAGGAGGGGTACCCCCTCTCATTTTCCACACACTTTCCTCTTCTAAATTCTGATTTTGTTGAAAGCAAGTCTTTGATTTTCTTAAGTAATTCTGCCATTAGTTGTTCTTTTCTTATTTGTAAGAAGAAATCATTAGATTTATCTCTTCGTTTAAGAACGGAAGAACTTGGATTTTCAACATCACTTTTGGAAAGTTGTTTGTGTTCATAATTGCAAGAAGATATCAATAGATCTCTCTCTTCTTTTATGAACCAGAGAACTTCAAGTGTTGCGCTTCATTACATATCTTTTACATCTTGAAGTTCATCTTCTAAACACCATCCTTGAATTCATTCTCTGAAATTTATAACAAGGCTATAAGTGTTTTTCTATTTCTTATTTAACAGGTTGGAATCTCTGTTTAGAGATTGTACAAAGTTTGGGACACGGGGAGTGTCGCCATTTTTGTAAGTTCGTGCTTGCGGGGCAAGTGATTATAGTGGATTGAAAATCTCTACGGGGTAGAGGACTGGAGTAGGATCACAAGGATCCGAACCCAGATAAATCTCTGTGTTTGCGATTGGTTTAATTTTCAGCACTTGTCATTTTATTTCTGTGCCATCTTTGCAAATATTACTAACATTTTATTTGCGACAATTTTTTAATATACACTATTCACCCCCCTCCAGTGTATTGATCCTTACATGATAAAATTACAATTTTGACGTGCGTTTATATTTCATATATTTGCGCACGTTTTCTTCCGTGTTTTTCCGTTATTCTCCGCCGTCTCGTACCCGTTTCTCGTATTTTCTCGTTTTCTTTCACTTCTCTTTGTTTTCCTGTGTTTTCAGGAGATTGCCCACATAGGGGACATTTAATGAAGATATCACAAGTCCCCGGAGCAACGGGAGGAGTCACACGTGATCCCGGGGGTCAAACGACGATGAAATCATCTTTCAGCCCCTCACCCGATCGGTTGGTCATCTTCAACCGATCGGGTTATGCACGCGTGCACCACCCGGTCACAGCTTGGAGGTCACAAGAAGTCACCCGGCCGGTTCGTAGGCCGGTTCAAAAGCCCAAAGCTCTCTGGAACTCGAAGCTGATTGCCAACCGATCGGGTGACTTTCACCCGATCGGTTTATCTGTAGTTGAATCTCCAAAGCCAAGACACGAAGATCCAACCGGTCTCCTCACCCGGTCGGCACCAAGATCCAACCCGTCACATCCATGCTTCAACCGACCGGTTCGTCCTGACCGGGTGAAGTCCCGCATCTCGCTGCCAAAGTTTAAAGCAGATCACCCGACCGGTTAACTTGTCAACCGATCGGGTGATATCTTTTCATATATATAGAACCCTAGGTTTTCCAGAAACGGGAGTTGGTTATTTTTTACTGTTTTCTTCATTTTGTGACGGTTGTAATTTCCCAGTTTTTGTAAGTTTTCAGATCTTTGTCAAACTTTAGTATTATCTTAATTGCTTTACTACCATTGCATTTCTATTGTCTGATTATGATTTTGACGGTCCATTTTCGTTTAGATCGCTTTTTACTAAATATGTGTGAGTAGTTCCCAAATCTGGGATTTTGGCGGAAACCCCTTCGTGGGTTCTCCCCGATGCATCCATAGGGCTAGGAAATCGATAGGGATTAGGAATCTACCGGTTACGCGGGGTGTTTTATTTTCATCGGCGGGAAAAAGACCGCCTTTGACCGTTGGGCCAAGGGGGAATAAACTTGGCGGTTGACTCCCTAGCCATAGCTCGCGCCCTTAGTGTTGACGTCGAATCCTAGCGCGCGGGAGCGGCAGGATGAGACGTTGGGAGTTATTGGTGCGAGCTTAGTGCTCCCGGAGTCGATCAGTGTTAATGGACACGGGAGTGCCCACTGATCGAACCCGGGAAGTCCGGCATATCATCCTGGGCACCGACCGGAATATCGGGCCCATGGGATGCCGGTACCACTTTCAGAGGCAACGTCTCACCAATAGACCCTAATTCCGATCGATATCCTTCCCGTAGGCCGTATCGGCGAGAATCGCATGATAGGGTGGAAGCCAGAGTTCCGGGGGTTTCCTTTATATTGTCTATACCTTGCATTCCATTTACCGTGACAACCCATCATTCGATCTGGGCTAGCTCGCCCATGGGGTGATTTTGATCCTCTTTGACACAAGCACATCCACGCCTCCCTGAGTTCGACCCCCAAGCCACACTACAACACCGTGAGCTTGCGGTTACAAATATTTAATTCTCACGCCCCCAATCGTATTATTGCACAGATCTAGCACGCACTTGCGGGGGACGTCAAGATTTATGGCGCCGTTGCCGGGGAAGCAACGTGCTTGTTATTTTTGGATTCCATGAACCCTTGTGTCTAGCTCTCATCCCTACATTGCGATAATTTTCGCATTCTTCTTTTTCCTTTTTATCTTCTTATTTTTATTTTTATTTTTTATCTTATCTGTTTCTTTCCCACTTTTCGCTTCACGGGTGTTTGTTGTTTTTCATGCGCAGGAGTTCAAGGAGTCTCGACGACTTGATCCCCTTTGATCCAGAGATAAACGCCACCCTAAGGTGTTTGGCCGCCGAGAAGCGAAGAAGAGAGGATCCTGAAACCATGGGGGAGAACACCCCGCCTCACAAGTCCCTGTTGGAGTACTCGATGCCATCTATCGAGTCCACCTCCGCCATCCGTCCTCCAGCTATTACGGCCCAAAGCTTCGAGCTCAAGCTATCTTTGGTGACGTGGATCCAGCAGGATCAATTTTCAGGTGCACCCATGGAGAGCCCGATTGAACATTTAGACTTCTTCTTGGAGAAATGTGACACCTTCCGGATAAACGGTGTCACGACTGAGGCGATCCGACTGAAGCTGTTCCCCTTCTCTCTGCGAGATAAGGCCAAGCTGTGGCTTAGGGGGAAGGACCCGAATACATTCAACACCTGGGAGAAGCTCTCAAATGCTTTCCTGACGAAGTTCTTTCCCCCGGGGAAGACCATGAAGCTGAGGAGCGAGATCTCCTCCTTCTCCTAGGCCAGCCACGAGTCCTTGCATGAAGCTTGGACGAGATACAAGGAGATGCAGAGAAGATGTCCCCACCATGAGCTCCCCAAGTGGCAGATCATAAATCTGTTCTATAATAGGTTGAGGGACGATTTGAAATCTTCCATGGACGCCGCGGCTGGAGGGTCCTTTATGTCGAGAAGCGAAGAAGATGCCGGACAGATTCTTGAAAATATGGCATCTAACAATGAGCGGTGGTGTGACGAGAGAGCCACACCTAGATCTGGGGGCATCCATAGGGTCGAGGACGTCGACAAATTATCAAGCAAGTTTGACTTACTGTCGACCCAGATCTCCGCATTGATGGTAGGCGCCGGTGGCCCCGGTACACAACAGATTCCTGCGGTGGAATCCGAAGTTTTTGGAGAATTCGACGGTGATGACATCTCACCACCGTTGGATCAGGCGAGCGCATTATTTTACAATCCTACGGGGAATTCGCCTTTTCCACCACGAACCAACTCCAACCTGGCCTACTCTCCAAACAACCGAAACCATCCGAACCTTAGTTACCGGGCACCATATCAGCAGCCGACTCAGTAGCAACAGCAGCAGATATATCAACCGGCTAGGCCTCAGCAGCAGTTTCAGCAGCAACAATTTCAGCAGCAACAACCTCCATGACAGTACCAGCAGTACACTCCAAGGAATCAACATCCCACCCAGCAACAATATGGCCAGCAGAGGGCCATCTCTCCGGTTGAGTCCCTCTTGACTCAATACATCGCCAACCAAGAGAAGATAAATCTGAAGCTGGAGATGGGACAGAGAGTCCTCACTGATCAGGTGACCTAGCTGGGGTTGCAAGTGGCGAACCTTCAGAGACCGCAGAATTTATTACCGCCACAGCCTGAGGTGAACCCGAGGGGGGGGGGGGGGAATCGGACCGTGGCACTCACGCAAGAGCATGAGAACGTGTCCGCCATCGTCTTGAGGAGCAGAACACAAATACCCACGAGAATGCCCCCAAAGGACCGGAAGCACCGTTGGTCGTGGAACGACCAATTGAGAAATTAAATGACGACGGTGCTTCGTCGCCCAAGCCAACTACTCCGGAGGGAGTTCATAGAGAGGAGAAGAAAAAGGATGAGGAAGGGAACCTAAGAGTATTCAAGCCTGTTGTGCCTTTTCCACAACGGCTTGCCAAAGGCAAGATCGATGAGAAGTATGGCAAATTCTTTGCCATGGTGAAAGATCTGAGCTTACAAATCCCCTTCCTCGAGGCCATCGAGACAATTCCCTCATATGCCAAATTTTTGAAAGACTTGGTGGCACGGGGATCCAGAAAGGAGAAGGTCGTGTTGACGGCAGAGTGCAGCGCCCTCATTCAGCGCGCAAATCCGTCCAAGCTCAAAGACCCAGGAAGTTTCTCCATCCATTGATCTATTGGGGAAGTGCAAATCCAGAGGGCGCTCGTCGATCTAGGAGCGAGCGTCAGCTTAATGCCCCTATCATTGTACAAGAGAATAGGGATAGGAGACTTAGAGCCCACCGGCATGACATTACAACTTGCTGACCGTTCAGTCAAGTACCCGGTGGGAGTAGTGGACAATCTCCCCGTCGATGTGAGAGGAGTACAAGTTCCAGTTGATTTTGTGGTGATGGACAAGCCGGAAGACAAGCATACCCCTATTATCCTTGGACGGCCCTTTATGGAAACCGCTGGAGTTTTGATAGACGTGAAGAATGGGAAGCTTTCCCTCAATGTCGGCCAAGAAAGAGTCGAATTTGACTTAGGGTTGTCGATGAAGCACCCAAATCCCCCGGACGATCCTAGTATCAATATGCTGGAGAACGAAGAAGATAGAGCTGTTGAAACAAGTGCCTGGGAAGTACTCTCGAGGAATCCCCCCGATAGCTTGGGGGACCTTGGAGAGCAAGTTGCCTCCCCAAAGAAAGAAGTTGCTGATGGGGTGGTCGCGCGACATGTGATCCCTCCCGGATTCCCAAAGGCTCCTCCTACGAGGAGGAAAGGCAAAGAGCCCATGGACCTCACCGGTGATGAGGTCCGGATCCTGAAAAAGATGGCGGTGGACGCCAATATGAAGGAAAAGCCCTCGGACACCGTCGACAAAGGGAGAGTCGTCGAGAAAATTCTCCTGTCGCCACCGACTGCAACAAAGGGAGAAGCTGAAATGATGCCAAATTTTGGGCATCACCCGTATCATGAACATCATCAACGGGCGTCGAGCTAAACGACGTTAAACAAAAGCACTTCATAGGAGGCAACCCATGTTCTAAACCCTTTGTTTCCATTTTTTGAATTATTTTTGACTTTACTTTTTCTATTTTTATAAATAAATCCAGCCGCAAGAACTTCCATTGTGGAACTTAGGCGATTTGTGGGGTTTTGTAGAAAACAAGGCCCCAACCGATCGGTTGATAACTCAACCGATCGGTTGGGATGTATCAGCTAATGGCCGTGTCTGCCACTAAATGAACTGACCGGGTGAGGAAAGAAGAGACCGGTTGGCAGACCGGATGACCTGGGGTAAACTCTCGGGAAAATTTCAGAATTCGTCAACCGACCGGGTGACAAGAAGCAAGACCGGTTGAGGGATCGGGTGAGAAACCCTAAACTTTCGGGAAAATCTGTGGAGCGGCCAACCGATCGGGTGAGTTATCACCCGACCGGTTCGCCTGTAGCGTTTTTTCAGCTTAAAATTTCCACCTAAAGTCAACCGATCGGGTGACTTCTCACCCGATCGGTTCGACTTAAACCCTATAAATATCCCCCGACCCATCCGTTCACAGCCCCTCGCCCGATCGCTTTCTTCGCCGTCGTTTCGCCTTCCAACCTCTCCCAACGGCCGAAAACTCCTCTCCCACTTCCTCCACTCCTCCATTAGCCTCTCTCTCCACCTCCCCCTTCCATCTCTCCATCTCTTTCTCTCTCTCCCTCTCATATTTCGCAATTTTCTAGCCCTAATCCGCAATATCCACCCCTACTGTCGAATTTTTGCTGAAGAAGAGTGCCGCGGCTCCACACTTCTCCCATTGCATGGCATTGGGTCAACTACAAGCGAAGAACTCGAATCTCTGCTGGGTAACTTCGCTCCACTTCTCAAATTTCAATTTTTACCCTAGATATTTAATTTGCTTGATTGTTCGTGTGTGTGCACTTCGATAGTATTTTACACTCATTTGCATCACTCACACGCACACATGGCCCGGGATAGAGATAAGGGGAAGGGTATCTTGCGGGAGGAGGAACCGTATCGAAAGAAACGGAAACAAACACGTCCTCCTCCCCACACACGTGAACTGAAACTAGCCCCTCCCCAACCTGTCATCCCCCCTTTGGACCCCATGTTGGGCCCGCATGGGTATCTATTTAGGAACCAAGAGCAGAAATACTTCTACCATAGACTAGATGCTCGGGGGCATCTATCAACCAAGTTTGCCCACACCCAATCACTCGTCGACCTTGGTGTCTTCACCGAGGTCGAGACTCTTTTTGCTAACTTAGGTTGGTTGGCCTTCCTGAATGCCTCTGCTGTATCCTACCCGTCACTCACCCTAGAATTTCTTTCCTCGCTCGTTTGTGAGTCGGGGTCGACTGTCATTTTCCGGGTGCGTAACAAAACCATCCGCACCAACCTGGATACCATCAACAATATATTTGGTTTCCCTATTCTTGGGAATGACGCTATCCGACACTACGGATACCCCCCGGAATTTGACGTCGATAACTTTTGGTTCCACCTCACCATACTCCCTCGCTATCCCCGAGGTAAGGCCAAGGCCTCCTCCATCATCCATCCCATATTTCGTCTGGCCCATAGGATCATTTCCTCTGCATTTTTCCCCAGGGACGAGTCAGGTACCGTGACTATCCCTGATCTTTTTATTCTCTGGGCCATGACCTTCCCCTTTGTTCATGATGATGATGGGATTAGCTTTAGGGCCCCGACTGTCCCTGTCCATGCCGACGATTGGCTTGTTTACAAGTTTCTCGAGATTAGCAGGGCCGGGAAGGGCAAGATCTGTTGTGGGGGCATTATCACTATTATTGCTTCTTACCCCCAGTTTAATATCCTCATCCCCCGTGACCTTCCCGCTGCCGCAGGACCCTCACGTCTAGATCTTGACGTCCTGCGACACATTCATATGATTAAGCCCCGCCCCGATGGTTGTTTCGATTTCAATTACGGCCACCCCTCGCCCCTACACCATTCTCCCCAAACCCGCTCGCATGACTGTTGCTATCATGGCGGATTGGACTTTTCCTCCCGATCCCGAGTTTCTAGCGGGGTTGCACCTTCCTTTCCTTCCCCCGGACGCACGCAGACCACCTTCCCCTACTGCCCACTTAGGAGAGCAGGATATTCCTGCGTTCCGGGGAGATATCGGGGCTAGCCCGAGTCACCCTGTTTCTGCTCCTTGCCCTATCACTTCTGAGCATCTTTTTGCTGCCATCTCTGGCCTTGTATCCAGTGCCGGCATGACCATTGCCGACGGCACTACTCCCACATCACTTGCCGGAACCACTTCCGCTTCACGTCAGTCCACTTCCTTTGGTCGCCGACAGGTCTCTGCCCGTCTTGCTCTCGAGAGGGAGGTCGCAGCCCTCCGTGATCTTGCCACGTCCTCTGTCCCCTCAGACCCATCACCATCCTCCTTTCTCACTCACCCACGTTTCCTCGCACTTGAGATGAACGTGGCCGCCATCCTTCATCTTCTCACTCACCTCCACGGACCACCACCACCCACACCACCACCCTCACCACCACCTTCACCACCTCGACGATCTTCTCCTCCACCCTCACACACATCCCCACCTCCATCACCTCCCCCATCCCATACATCCCTACCTCCTTCACCCCCACCTAGGCGATCATCTCCCCCACCCACATCTATTCCCATCCCCGTATCCACTTCTCCTCTCCCGACCACTTCCGTCGCCCCCATACCACCTCCTCCCTCCTCCACCATCACTTCATATGTGCGCCGCAAGAAATTACCGGTACGCTCCAAATCTCTCCCACCCCCACCCACTACCGTCACCATCACGTCTTCTCTCCCCATTTCTATCCCTTCTACCACCGCCTTGATCGTCGTACTTCCACCACCACCACCTCCACCGACACTCTACCCATCGTTCACACCACCACTGCACTTATTCCCCCACCTCTGTCCCCACTTCTCCGCACACCCCCCCGCATCCCCCGACCACCCAGCCACACCCTCTTCCGAGGAGGGCAAGGACTCGCCTTCTCCTGATTTTTGATTTCACTTTGTTTTTTGACATCCCCTTTGCATATGTCTGCACTTTCACGTTCATATCTCATTGCTAGCATTGTCATGTCTAGCTTGGGGGAAGTCTATTTTGCTGTGTTGTCGTGTTTTGTTTTCTTTGTGTGTGTGCTTGTTTTATTTTTTTTGTGTGTCGTGTCATCTTTCTTTCTTTCTTTTTCTATTTTAATGTCGTGTGGTGTGATTTTCCCTTTATTTTCAGTTTCGTATTTATGTTTTCCACGTTTTTCATTTCTTTTTGTGTCAGTGCGTATTCCCCCCCATTTTCATTGCCCTCCCGTACTCACTCTTATTGCATTGAGGGCAATGCAAGCTTCAGCTTGGGGGAGTCGCACTTTGTGCGTCATTTGAGTCTTTCTTTTTCGTTTTTGTGTCATTTTCTTCGTGTTTTAAATTTTTCTTTTCCTCTTTTTATCTCTTTCTCCTAGAGATGAACCCTATGATGAATTTCCACAAAATCACACACACCTAGCATGGCATCGATAATCACACTCACTAACCCTAGGATATCGAGTCCTCTTGCATTTCATGCATCGTGGGTCCACTTAGCTTTTTGTTAGTCGTGTGTCGTGCCTATCTGTTTGGTGTGCTTCTGCTTTGTGATTTTACTTTATATACCTGTCCAGGAATGACCCCTAGATTATCACGCTTCGATATGAATAATGCGGTATTTGCTTCTCTTGTCTGTTTCTGTGTGCATGATTATATATATCGTATGTTTCATTTCGCATGTGTCGGGATTCCACAATTAAGGACTAGGATAACCCATTTGGCCCATGCTCTAATTAGCGAGAATAGTTTCCTTTGCCCAAGTGTTTAGATTCCGATTTCCTTTTTGTTTTACTTGGTGCAAATCCCCTCGTCGTGTACCGTTCTCCCACTTGGGAGAGTACACATGTGTATAGCCAAAAACCCAAAAATAAAAAAAAAGAGAAAAGAAAAGAAAAACCCAAAAAGAAAAGAAAAAAAATTGTATAGCCAAAAATCCAAAAAAATACAAATACCCAAAACCCAAAAAAATTCCCATGTGAATATCTTTTCCTACTTGCCGAGAATAAAGGGAAGGCGAGAATTTGCACCGAGTGTTCTACTCCACATCATCTCAACCCCCATCGGTTTCGAAAACACTTGGCTTAGGAACTTTTTAGCTATTATCTAGGCTATAGTGTGGTGATTTCCTTAACCCTAGTTGTGGAGTCCCTGACGCATGATATGTTTCGATTCTCTCTCTATTCTCATGCATGCTTGAACTATATATTCACCGCTTATTTCAAATCGAATCGATATTTGGGTCATTTCTTAGATTTGTGTATATCGAGCTTTATCGCACATCGTAGATAGTGACACCGTCTGCTAGCACACGACCACACTCACTCGCGCTTCACCGCGTGGGCCCACGGCACTTGTCTGGACTCGTATTCCTTGGTTTAGTGATGTGATTTGGCGTTTGCTTTCTTGGTGTGTCGTTTTTGATTTTGTTGGCCCTGAAAGGTGATCTAGGATATAGAGTTTTCTTTTTCTCTCTTTCTCTTTATTTTCCCTCTCCGAGCTCCTACTCTCACTCGTGTTCCTCGAGGACGAGGAAGAGTTCAGCTTGGGGGATTTTGACGTGTGTTTATATTTCATATATTTGCGCACATTTTCTTCCGTGTTTTTCCGTTATTCTCCGCCGTCTTGTACCCGTTTCTCGTATTTTCTCGTTTTCTTTCACTTCTCTTTGTTTTCCTGTGTTTTCAGGAGATTTCCCGCATAGGGGACATTTAATGAAGATATCACAAGTCCCGGAGCAACGGGAGGAGTCACGCGTGATCCAGGGGGTCAAACGACGATGAAATCATCTTTCAGCCCCTCACCCGATCGGTTGGTCATCTTCAATCGATCGGGTGATGCACGCGTGCACCACCCGGTCACAGCTTGGAGCTCACAAGAAGTCACCCGGCCGGTTCGTAGGCCGGTTCAAAAGCCCAAAGCTCTCTGGAATTCGAAGCTGATTGCCAACCGATCGGGTGACTTTCACCCGATCGGTTCATCTGTAGCTGAATCTCCAAAGCCAAGACACGAAGATCCAACCGGTCTCCTCACCCGGTTGGCACCAAGATCCAACCGGTCACATCCATGCTTCAACCGACTGGTTCATCCTGACCGGGTGAAGTCCCGCATCTCGCTGCCAAAGTTTAAAGCAGATCACCCGACCGGTTGACTTGTCAACCGATCGGGTGATATCTTTTCCTATATATAGAACCCTAGGTTTTCCAGAAACGTGAGTTGGTTATTTTTTATTGTTTTCTTCATTTTGTGACGTCTGTAATTTCCCAGTTTTTGTAAGTTTTCAGATCTTTGTCAAACTTTAGTATTATCTTAATTGCTTTACTACCATTGTATTTCTATTGTCTGATTATGATTTTGATGGTCCATTTTCGTTTAGATCGGTTTTTACTAAATATGTGTGAGTAGTTCCCAAATCTGGGATTTTGGCGGAAACCCCTTCGTGGGTTCTCCACGATGCATCCATAGGGCTAGGAAATCGATAGGGATTAGGAATCTACTGGTTACGCGAGGTGTTTTATTGTCATTGGCGGGAAAAAGACCGCCTTTGACCGTTGGGCCAAGGGGAAATAAACTTGGCGGTTGACTCCCTAGCTATAGCTCGCGCCCTTAGCGTAGACGTCGAATCCTAGCGCGCGGGAGCGGCAGGATGAGACGTTGGGAGTTATCGTTGCGAGCTTAGTGCTCCCGGAGTCGATCAGTGTTAATGGACATGGGAGTACCCACTGATCGAACCCGGGAAGTCCGGCGTATCATCCTTGGCACCGACCAGAATATCGG
Source organism: Scilla litardierei (assembly GCA_030789695.1). Lineage (NCBI taxonomy): Eukaryota > Viridiplantae > Streptophyta > Magnoliopsida > Asparagales > Asparagaceae > Scilla > Scilla litardierei. The sequence goes on from CM061141.1 coordinate 255,734,694, forward strand.
GCCCATGGGATACCGGTACCACTTTCAGAGGCAACGTCTCACCAATAGACCCTAATTCCGATCGCTATCCTTCCCGTAGGCCGTATCAGCGATAATCGCACGATAGGGTGGAAGCCAGAGTCCCGGGGTTTTCCTTTATATTGTCTATACCTTGCATTCCATTTACCGTGACAACCCATCATTCGATCCGGGCTAGCTCGCCCATGGGGTGATTTTGATCCTCTTTGACACAAGCACATCCACGCCTCCCTGAGTTCGACCCCCAAGCCACACTACAACACCGTGCGCTTGCGGTTACAAATATTTAATTCTCACGCCCCAATCGTATTATTGCACATATCTAGCACGCACTTGCGGGGGACGTCAGGCCCCAAGAGACAGAAAGAAATGGTCTATAGGTCCACATCAGCTTCAAAAAGTATATCAGAAAATATAGCAGAAAGTATACCATTTATTGAGCATTTTCCCAATAGAGTTGTACAATTTATTAGCCAAGTCACTGATGTCAAGTCAGATGGTAACCGCGGATACAAGGTAATAGCTGCTCTACTTGGCATGGGGACGACAATTGGAAGCAAGTCAGAACAGATTTGATTGGTGAGTTAACTACATATTATGATTTGTATAGTAAAGTTAGGGTGAAGAAGATGCTCAGAGTAATAAGTGGCAATTGCATATATATGGAGAAAAACCCACTCGAGCAAATTTTGGATGCACATGCCAGAAGTGTGACATCTCATAGCAAGTTTTTATAGCTACATATGTTTTCCAATTTACAATGTCTGGCATTTTTGCCTCTAAGAACATGTCCAAACCCATTGTAGACACACCGACATACATCTATTGGTTTTATGAATAATAATCACCTTGTTATGGTTCACCTTGTCCCCGACTATTCTATCCCACTAGTGGCAAGATATTGGAGTAAATACCATGATGCTGTAGCAAATAGATGTGAGGAAGCTTACGTAGATAAGTGTAGGAATTCAAGGATATAGTACAAGACACTGTGGTCACAGTGGATACTATAGATATTGATTGAATTGCATGTTCAATGTATGTATTCGGTGCCTGGAAGATTTTAATATTTGTAGCCGCAAGTGCACGGTGTCGGTTGTGTACATACAGGTCGTCCACAGGGAGGTAAACGTTGAGTACCCATTTATTTCTAAGTTTAAAAGCTACGCAAATCGTTCTGAGAAATGAAGAGTACCGAAAGAAATATCAATATGGGAAAAGCTTTAAGGCCGAGCATCCATGCTATTGTGATTGGTTAGGATGAAGCTAATGTGATTCTTTATCGAATTATGCAATATAGTAAGGTTGTCGTACCAAAATTTATCACATATCCCCTACTCTCGTGATGCTATGATAGGACTACCTACCTTATGTCCAAGCCAACTATCGTTGGTCATCGACATATGGTAGATGCATGATACTCGACAAATGTCCCCACTCATCCTTCACGACACTATCATGGATAAAATTCGGATCAATTTTAGGAGGGCTCGAATCTATGCCCAACTATAGTTGGTGACATAGATAGTAGAAATCGACATAGGGATCGAAAACCCTTGATTAGTCCTAACTATCGTTAGTGACTAATCTATTAATCCACAAAGGAGTGATCGATTTGTATCGATAATAGTCATCTTAACAAACCCCTAATCGGTAATTATTGATAACCCATCAAAATCACATAATCCATAGCCAATCACAATAGGGTTCAACACATAGCCCTAGACGGTGAACTACTCACAATCCATGGATGAAAACATAATCAAATGTAATAATAGATGCATATAAACAATAGGTAAGGGATAGAAAAGCCTATCTAGATGATCCACAATGAGAAAAACAAAGAAACACAACTATTAATTGAAACTCGATATCAAAATTACAAAACGTGTTCAGAGAATAACAATTACAACATAATATAAGGATCAAAAAACACCTGAAGAACTCTGAAAATCCTCTGCAAAAAGTTATGGAAAAAGCCCCTAAAGAAAAGAACGAAAAATCCATTTATAATAAACCCAGAAAATCACAAAAAGTCCAAAATTTTCCCTTTGTCAGTGCCAAAAAACCCTTTAGAAAATCTAGCCGACACGGTAGTGTGGAAATCCACTCGACTATATGGCTACAGTAGCTCAGAAGTAACTACTGTTTTTATTTCTCTCCAGTAGCTACACGACCGTGTGGAATTCCACACGGTCGTGTAGAATATCGTTCAGTCTCCTTCAGAAATCAACCCACATGGCTTGTAACGGTCGCTTTCCAACATTATGAATTTTCTGCGTGCACGTGCTTTATCGTGCACGTATTTTATTTGGCTATTTCTGGTTTCCAAATTGTGCGATGTGACATGCCGTTGTGACCGTTTGGGAGTGTAAAATTTTATAGTAATATTTGGAAACGTCTTTTCACGGCTCGTTTTCTCGCAAAACGACATTGAACGATTGGGGCGTTTTAGTCAATTGGCTCAAAAAGCCGCTTCCAATTTCACGTAATTTTTTGGTAGGCGTTACACACAATCAGGCTCTGTAGATCTGTGCGTCTCGTCTCCACGATCGCCCCGGTATTTCGGATTATTTTTCTGAAGTCCGGTTTGAGAAATATCGCGCGAACAAATCTCGACCATCGATTTTCCCGATCAATTCAAATTCGAATCGGTGAAAAATCTGGCTATATCTTTTGAAATTATTTCTTGATTTGTTCCTAAACTGTTTTCTATTGACCTCTAGCCTTTCTCCAAATTGCACACCCCATATCTCTTACCCCTAACACATCTAATCTATATTTCCCTAGTTAAATATCAATCCTCATATTATTAAAACCCTAGTCTAGTACCCTCATTCACGTGCAGTTATAAACCTAGGGCAAACCCATAACTTTCAGCCTCCAACAATTAAATTCTCTCCCCGTAGCTTTATCTCTCTCTCCCTCGTCTCTCTCTCACAACACACTCCGGCCAACCCCGCGCCCCGACCCCGACGGTGACTGCACGCCGACGACCACGCAGCTGCCGTGACCTCGCCATGGCCCTGCCTGTGCCCGTCGTCGGCAACTGGAGATCCCGCCGGCGAGTTCTTCTTCACATGAGCAGCAGCCCGCGCCGACTGCACTTTTCCGACCGTCCGACCGCCGCACACGCCGCCTCCAACAGTCCGCGAGATCCCTCAACTGCCAGCTACCCCCGGAGCCCTCTCGACCGCCGGAAGGAGCCTCCACAGCCTCGTCGGGCTGTGTTACATTACGCAGCGGCAACAGCAGCAGCCTGGCGCTACTGTTGTGATTTTTCAGGCGCCGCTCGCCTGCGGTCGTCAACAGAGGCCGTCCCCAATCGCTGTCGACCTCCCTCGAGGTCGGAGACACCCCCCACGGCCTCCTCCTAGGCCGGACAGCCCTTAGCCTTGATCCGACGATGTCGCACCGACATTTTCGTGCCGTTACTCGCTGTTTCAGCGTCGAACGCGCCGTTGACACTGTTTCACCTTTACTCGCCGCTCTCGCACCCTTGTCCGCTGCCCAGACGAGTCTCGCTACGCTACCCGTAGCCGAGACGCCGTAGACAACGCAGACTTTCTACCGTTCAGACGCTACGTCCGCACTACTCCAGACACCGGACAGGTTGGTTCCCCTACCTCGTAGCGAAACCCACACAATAGCAAAACTGAAAACCTAACTAAAAACGGCAACTTAACTCATTAAATTTAATTTCTGCTCTCTTAAAACTATGTGGAACCCTAGACCGACGAACGGACTTTTGACTGTGCATGTAGGATAGAATCGTCGGATATGCTGATCGGACAACTTGACTCGTGACTGTTAGGGTAGCCACGCTCAACCTAGAAATGAACTTAAATAGGAATTTCTAAAATCACGACCTGACACCGTCGCCGTGACTGTTTCAGACGGACTACCGCGGACGCGACGACGGGATGAGACGCCCCGGACGGACGACACACTCGCCACCGCAGGCAAGTGTACCCACTTGCGTTTTTGACCGCGTCTTGGTCTTAAATTGTTAGAACTGTTAGACTGTGAGTGTTTAGATCCGGACGTAAAATGGTAGTGTCTGGGTCACCCTGACGACTTAGACTTGACGACGAAGTCTAAGTCCGACGAACAACAACTTGTGACACCTAGGATTATCTTGTGTGTGCGTGCGTGTGGACACCCTAGAATAACTCTCCCGTACACTGGTTGTGCCTTGTCACTGTTACACAAAAAGCCTTCGGGCGTTTCAGATGCTCTCCTTGCGGGAGTGATCTCCGTGATACAAAAAGCCTTCGGGCATTTCAGATGCTCTCCTTGCGGGAGTGATCTCTGTGATACAAAAATCCTGCGGGCGTTTCAGGTGCTTCCCTAGCGGAAGTGATCTCTGTACTTCTTGTCCTGAGTTCTGGGGTTTGGGGTAGGGTTGAGCGTGCGCACGGGGAGAGGGTCTGATCCCCCTCAACCCATAAGGAATGAACCCTTTGTGTCGTGTCGTGACGTGTCGTGTCCTACTTGTCTTATCGGTCTTCGTCTTGTCCTGACACCTTTAGGTTAGTCCCGTAGCCGGTAGCACACGCTACGACTACTGCCTGCTACGCTTTACTTTCATACTACGTTACTTCTGTTGTTACTTTATTATAACCCCAGCATGCTAATCAACCAGTAAAACGATGTTTAATTGTTCAGTACACTTGCAGTAGAGTCTGACTTTCTGTTGTAGACTTTACCTGACGTACAGTTCCTTCTTTGGTGATGTACGTCAGGTGTCGAGCCGGAGTACGACGACCAGACCGAGCTACCCGAGGATGTAGAGCCGGAGGACGTCGACCCTCAGTACGTGCCCGAGGACGACCAGAGTTAGAGATCCCCACTGCTGATCCGGAGGTTCCACTTTAGTTGTTGGGTACGTAGCACCTTTTGTTTTCCTGTCTAGGTCGGGTGCTTGCACCGGTAGTTTCCTTTTCTGTAGTTGTAGCCCTTCGGGCGTTTTAGACTCTCAGTACTTTGGATATTTAATTTGGAATAAAATGATTGTCTTTCTTTTTCGTACTTTTATTGTTCTGTACTAACATGCAGGGACCTGTACCTTCGACTTGGAGTACCACACAGACGCTTATTGGGTCCGGGCTTCTCGCCCCGGCCTAAGCGGGTCTTAGTCACGCTTCACCTCCGTTGTTTTGGGAAGCGGGGCGTGACAGGTTTTAGTGGTGGCCCATGCAGGTCCCACCCCATACTTTCTGCAAGTACAGAACAATAGGAGTCAGGACATTCATTTTATGATATCCAGTAATCGTACGAGTCTAATCTCTGTATTTCTTGACAATAGGATGGCAGGACGACGCGTGACCCGATCCGGGAACTCAGGTGATGGAGTTCCGGAAGACCAGGGCGGAGAGTTCCGTCAGTTTCTCGACGTGATGAGAGAGATGCTGTAGGTGAAGCATCAGTTGGTTCAGCAGTCGCAGCGTGCTGTCCAGGTTGTTCCGGTTGCACCACCAACACCTCCGCCTGCCCCACGAGCTGCTCCAGGAGTGAAGCAGTTCAATGAGCTCCAGCCGAGGACATTTTCGGGGAAAGAGGGACCCTAGTTGCTGACGAGTGGATCCAGAGCATTGAGGAGAAGTTAGTTGCTGCGAAGATTCCTGATGATACCCGAGTGGAGATAGCGAAGATGCAGCTGATGGAGAATGCAAGGAACTGGTGGCGCATTGAGGAGAGGCGTCTGGAGAAACCAGTGGAGTGAAAGACCTTCAGGTCGATGTTCAAGGACAAGTATTTCACCAAGTCTGCCAGGAGGGAGCTGTTGAGCAAGTTTATAGACCTGAAGCAAGGGGATATGACTGTCGAGGAGTATGAAGCTGAGTTTGAGATGCTGAGCAGTTTTGCCCCGCATATGGTGAGGAAGGAGGAGAAGCGAGCTGATCGCTTTCGTCAGGGACTGCGTCTGAAGATTCAGGCTTCGATGTCTTCGGTGAGTTTCACGACTATGAGGGAGGTGCTAGATGCTGCAAAGAATCATGAGCTTATTTCGCTCCTACCTGACCCTCCAGCTGATAAGGGGAAGCGTCCCATGGAGCAGTACCGGCCACCTGCTAGGCCGGCGATGAGGCCAGTCCAGACAGTGCCTTTCAAGAGGCCAGGAGCACCTATGCAGATTCAGAGTAAGGGACCATGCCATTACTGCGGGAAGACATGACATGTTCAGAAGGATTGTAGGAGGAAGCTGGGACTGTGCTTGGTTTGTGGAGATGCATTGCATGTTGCGAAGGATTGTTCGAGAGCGCGTCATGCTATGGTCGGAGCACCAGCCCCGCTACAGAGTAGGGCACCTGCCCCAGTTTAGAGAGGAGCTGCTGTACGTGGACCACCCTTGGCGCCACAGAGGCAGATGTTTCAGAGGGCAGTGCAACCTCAGAGGCCGGCATACACCATGACCGCTGTTGAGACTGAGGAGCTAGATGGAGTTATTGCAGGTATACTCCGAATCTAGTCTTTCATTTCATAGAGTAGACCTTTATTGTTAGTTGCTTGTTTGCCTTGTTTGCTAGAGTAGTGTTGTTGACCTTAGTCTCTTTACATCTTAGGCACCATTCTTGTGTCCTCTCACCCTGCCTTGGCTTTGTTTGACTCCGGTGCATCCATGTGCATCTTATCCCGGAGGTTCATAACAAAGCACTCCATTCCCACACACACACTTCCTAAGTGTTGGGACATCACCATAGGGAACGGAGTGGTGACTGTGAACATGGGTTTTCGGTTGATTCCTTTAGTGGTCAGTGGACACGAACTATTTCAGACTTCATCGTCCACGACCTACCGCATTTTGATGTTGTTCTTGGCATCGATTGGCTTGGAGATTTCCACGCCTCGATCGACTGTCACATCAAGTGGGTGGTGTTCCGGATTCCAGGCCATCCGGAGTTCGAGTTTCGCAGCAGAGATGAGTCGCTTGGGCCCATCAGATTTCGGGCCAACCTGGAGGTGCTGATTGTTGCAGCCATGTAGATGGAGATAGAGATCGAACGACCAGCAGTCGTCAGAGACTTCGACGACGTCTTTCCGGAGGATATCTCGGGTCTGCCACCCGACAGAGCTCTAGAATTTGGTATTGATCTTATGCCGGGAGCACAGCCAATATCGAAGGCGCCTTACCGTATGGCTCCTGCTGAGCTCGAGGAGCTGCGGAAGCAGTTAAATGAGTTGCTGCAGAAGGGTTTCATCCACCCTAGTGTGTCACCGTGGGGTGCACCAATTTTGCTTGTGAAGAAGAAGGATGGGTCCCGCAGGATGTGCGTCGACTATCGAGGGCTAAATGCTGTCACCGTGAAGAATAAGTATCCGCTGTCGCGCATCGACGATATATTTGATCAGCTTGGAGGTTCGAGAGTCTTCTCGAAGTTGGACTTGAGGAGCGGGTACCATTAGTTGAAGGTGAAGAAGGATGACGTTCCGAAGACAGCCTTTCAGACGAAGTACAGACATTATGAGTTTGTGGTCATACCGTTTGGCGTGACCAATGCTCCAGCTGTGTTCATGAATTTGATGAACTTGATTTTCTACGACTTCCTGGATAAGTTTGTTGTTATCTTCATTGACGACATTCTTATTTATTCGAAGTCTGAGGAGGAGCACAACTGTCATCTGAGGACTGTGCTGGAGACGCTGAGGCGACACAAGCTTTATGCCAAGTATAGTAAGTACGAATTCTGGCTAGACAGAGTCGCGTTCCTGGGACACGTGGTGTCCGGTGATGGCATATCTGTAGATCCGGAGAAGGTCAGAGCAGTCAGAGATTGGCCGACCCCGCAGTCAGCGTCGGATATCAGGAGCTTTCTGGGCTTGGCAGGCTATTATCGGCGATTCATCAAGGATTTCTCGAAGATTGCAGAGCCGATGACGAAGCTGACGAGGAAGGACATGGAGTTTCTTTGGTCAGATGCTTGTAAGGAGGCCTTCAGTATCTTGAAGGCGAGGTTGACCACAGCACCAGTTTTGGCTGTACCGGATCGGAGCGGAGGCTTCGAGGTGTACTGTTATGCATCAGGGAAGGGCCTAGGATGCGTCTTGCATTAGCATGGCCATGTAGTCGCGTACGCTTCTCGTCAGTTGAGGACCCATGAGAAGAATTACCCGACGCACGATATGGAGTTGGTAGCGGTGATTTTTGCATTGAAGATTTGGAGGCACTTCTTGCTGAGTGAGAGCGTGAAGATCTTCACCGACCACAAAAGCTTGAAGTACATCTTTACGCAGAAAGAGCTCAACATGCGTCAGAGACGATGGTTAGAGCTCATGGCTGACTACGAGATTGATTTGCAGTATCACCCAGGGAAGGTGAACGTAGTGCCGGATGCCTTGAGTAGACTTCCTACTGCAATGAAGCATACCACCGACTGGAGGATTCAGCAGGAGCTGAGAGAGATGGATTTGGAGGTTGTTCTACCTGGTGTAGTTCATTCATTCATGAATCTGCAGATTCAGTCCACGATCGTGGATTGGATCAAGGCAGCACAGGCAGGAGATCTGAAGCTGCAGAGGATCAGGAGGCAGGTTGAAGTTGGACTATGGACGGAGTTCGTGATTCATGAGGACGGTTCGCTGCGGTACGACAGCAGACTCTGTGTACCTGCAGGTGATGTTCGTGAGGAGCTGTTGAGCGAGGCTCATAGCTCGCCATATTCTATACATCCTGGAGGCACCAAGATGTATAAGGATCTCCGTCTGAACTACTGGTGGATTGGCATGAAGAGAAGTGTGGCACGGAGCGTTACCAAGTGTTTGATATACCAACAGGTGAAGGCTGAGCACCATCGTACGGTTGGTTTGCTACAACCGCTTCCTATTCCGGAGTGGAAGTGGCAACATATTACGATGGACTTCGTGACTGGTTTACCTCGGACCCGTCGTCGGCAACTGGAGATCCCGCCGGTGAGTTCTTCTTCACACGAGCAGCAGCCCGTGCCGACTGCACTTTTCCGACCGTCCGACCATCGCACACGCTGCCTCCGACCGTCTGCGAGATCCCTCGACTGCCAGCTACCCCCGGAGCCCTCTCGACCGCCGGAAGGAGCCGCCACAGCCTCGTCGGGATGTGTTACATTACACAGTGGCAACAGCAGCAGCCCGGCGCTGCTGCTGTGATTTTTCAGGCGCCGCTCGCCTGCGGTCATCGACGGAGGCCGTCCCCAATCGCCGTCGACCTCCCCTGAGGTCGGAGACACCCCCCACGGCCTCCTCCTAGGCCGGATAGCCCTTAGCCATGATCCGACGACGTCGTGCCAACGTTTTCGTGCCGTTGCTAGCTGTTTCAGTGTCGAACGTGCCGTTGACGCTGTTTCACCTTTACTCGCCGCTCTCGCACCCTTATCCGCTGCCCGGACGAGTCTCGCTACGCTACCCGTAGCCGAGACGTCGTAGATGACACAGACTTTCTACCGTTCAGACGCTACGTCCGCACTACTCCAGACACCGGACAAGTTGGTTCCCCTACCTCGTAGCGAAACCCACACAATAGAAAAACTGAAAACCTAACTAAAAACGGCAACTTAACTCATTAAATTTAATTTCTGCTCTCTTAAATCGAAGTGGAACCGTAGACCGACGAACGGACTTTTGATTGTGCACATAGGATAGAATCGTCAGATAGGCTGATCGGACAACTTGACTCGTGACTGTTAGGGTAGCCACGCTCAACCTAGAAATGAACTTAAATAGGAATTTCTAAAATCACGACCTGACACTGTCGCCGTAACTGTTTCAGACGGACTACCGCGGACGCGACGACTGGACGAGACGCCCCGGACGGACGACACACTCGCCACCGCAGGCAAGTGTACCCACTTGCGTTTTTGATCGCGTCTTGGTCTTAAATTGTTAGAACTGTTAGACTGTGAGTGTTTAGATCCGGATGTGAAATGATAGCGTCTGGGTCACCCTGACGACTTAGACTTGACGACGAAGTCTAAGTCCGACGAACAACGACTTGTGACACCTAGGATTATCTTATGTGTGCGTGCGTGTGGACACCCTAGAATAACTCTCCCGTACACTGGTCGTGCCTTGTCACTGTTACACAAAAAGCCTTCGGGCGTTTCAGATGCTCTCCTTGCGGGAGTGATCTCTGTGATACAAAAAGCCTTCGGGCATTTCAGATGCTCTCCTTGCGAGAGTGATCTCTGTGATACAAAAATCCTGCGGGCGTTTCAGGTGCTTCCCTAGCGGAAGTGATCTCTGTACTTCTTGTCCTGAGTTCTGGGGTTTGGGGTAGGGTTGAGCGTGCGCACGGGGAGAGGGTCTGATCCCCCTCAACCCATAAGGCGTGAACCCTTTGTGTCGTGACGTGACGTGTCGTGTCCTACTTGTCTTATCGGTCTTCGTCATGTCCTGACACCTTTAGGTTAGTCCCGTAGCCGGTAGCACACGCTACGACTACTGCCTGCTACGCTTTACTTTCCTGCTACGTTACTTCTGTTGTTACTTTATTATAACCCCAGCATGCTAATCAACCAGTAAAACGATGTTTAATAGTTCAGTACACTTGCAGTAGAGTCTGACTTTCTGTTGTAGACTTTACCTGACGTACAGTTCATTCTTTGGTGATGTACGTCAGGTGTCGAGCCGGAGTACGACGACCAGACCGAGCTACCCGAGGACGTAGAGCCGGAGGACGTCGACCCTGAGTACGTGCCCGAGGACGACCAGAGTTAGAGATCCCCACTGCTGATCCAGAGGTTCCACTTTAGTTGTTGGGTGCGTAGCACCTTTTGTTTTCCTGTCTAGGTCAGGTGCTTGCACCGGTAGTTTCCTTTTCTGCAGTTGTAGCCCTTCGGGCGTTTTAGACTTTCAGTACTTTGGATATTTAATTTGGAATAAAATGATTGTCTTTCTTTTTCGTACTTTTATTGTTCTGTACTAACATGCAGGGACCTGTACCTTCGACTTGGAGTACCACACAGACGCTTATTGGGTCCGGGCTTCTCGCCCCGGCCTAAGCGGGCCTTAGTCACGCTTCGCCTCCGTTGTTTTGGGAAGCGGGGTGTGACATGGCTGTTTAAACAACAGTGGGCCGTTTGCCATGTCATGCGACACGACCATGTGGCATAGGCCACATGGCCATGTAGTCTTCATTTGCAGCTCTTCTTTTGGTCTTTCGGTGACACACCCATGTGATGTAACACACTGTCGTGTATGTCTTTTATTCCTCTTCACTCCTTTGATGATTTTGGCCCCCGTTGCTTCTCGATTCCTTTACAAGCCTCCATCCTCCCTTTAAGGTCCCAAAACTCTACATTTTTTCCTGAAATGCACCAAAGAGACCCAAAAGTAAAAAAGGAAACAAAAGAGGGAAGAAATGACATGGAATATGTCGTGGAATGAAGTGAAATGCATATGAAAACTAGATGAAAATTATATAAAACAAACACTCGTCAAAATCTCACATGTTAAACTCTTTCTTGTCTTCAAGAAAGATAAAGAGAGAGTAAAGATTGGAGGAATGCAAGCAAGCATACAAATGATGGCATGGAGTTAAGAATTCCAAAACATTGAGCATATATACATAGGCGAGTGAAAATTTCATATTTATAGAAATCATAAACATCTCAACTCCTCTCCATCAATCAAGATAAAGCTGAGGGAATCATTTCTGGCACAAATCAACACATAATATTGTTGCATCATGTGGATGGCAAACAACATTAGAAGGGGGGTTGAATAGGGTTGTTAACAATTATAAATCTTTTTCGATTAAACAGCTATCCTTCTCAGTGTTACCTAAGTATCAAATTGAGTTGTCCCAGATTTGAACTTAATCAACAATTATATGCTTGTAATAGATAAGAGTTAGTAACATCAGAAATAAAAGTGTACACGTAATAATAAATAAGGAATAAGAGAATCAGAGTCACAACGCAAACACACGATAATTTACCATGGTTTGGATACGCAAGTCCCACTTGCCCACTGTATCCTACTCTAGTAACAAATCCACTAGCTCTCAACGAGAGCAAACATTGCCTCAAACGAAGAGGACTTCGTACAACCACCTAGCTTCCCTCGCAAGGAATTTCAGCACCTAGTTACAACACAACTAGGATTTCCACTATTCCCTTATAACACGGAAATTTACAATCCAAAGTCTTCTTCAAAGACTTACAACAAATATGAAATGAAGTACAACAATTTTTTTATAGCCAATAGTATTTATGAGTTAAAGTGTGGCTAAAGAAAAATTCTCTTTTGATCAAATATATGATATGGAATATAAACACGATTTGATAAAAACTTTATCTTGAAAGTCGACTCTCTAAAATGTAGCACTTGGGCTTTAGAGATCGAAACTTCAAGCATCTTAATCTTTGGAAAAAAAATATAAGATTTAAAATCGATACAAAGATTAAAATAAGAAAGCTTGTATTTTGAATTTCAAATAAAAAGCAATCAGAGCTTGTAGATCAAAATATCAAGTCTAACAAACAAAAGGCTAAAAAGATTACTATAATAATAGATCTTAGAAATATTAGAACTCAGATTGAAACATTATCCTTTTGAACTTTGAATCTCAAAGATTGAAGAGAGAGCTTTTGAGCAATTAGAGAGTTTTTCTATAACAATGATTGTTTTTAAAACATATGAAAACCTCTTCTATTTATAGGCAAATAGAAGCTTGAATATTGCTCAAAATCAGCATAAAATCAGCTCTCAAAGTCAACTCTAACGGCTAGTTAACGACTAGCTCGAATCAAAGCAGATTTCCAAATCTGGTATGTGTTAACCTGGATAGACGGCTATCTTCCCAGATAGACGGCTATTATAATGATTAATCTGCTATTATTTTGACAGAGAGTTTTTACAAAATGTCTGTATAATATGGTCGACTATCAATCATTATAGTCGGCTATTTTGAGATACTATATAATATATATGTCAAAATATTTCCAAATTAATTTTCAACAATTATATTTATGAAATATACTTAGTAATGTAATTTAAAAACATTTTAAAAAGATTTTAGGATGTGAGTGTGATATTATCTTGGCTTTACAAAAATCTAAATAGAAACTTACACACTATATCTATAGTTCTTCATTTTGCTCATTGATCTTGAGCTAACTCCTCTTGTCCTCAGATCTTCATTAGCTTCACGATCCAAGATCATTATGTGCTTCAATTTGTAGTGTTTCTTGATCGTAGCTTGAAGTCTTCAATTTGTGTCACAATGGCTCTAATCATTGAATGCGTCTATACACACTTGAAATAAAATTGTTAGTCCTTATATCACTTGTGCACATCATCAAAACCACTGTGCTGGGTCTTAATATCTCAACACTTTTCTCCTTTTTGATGATGACAACAAATGATATAAAATAAAATAATATGAAATGAAATAAAGTCACTTACGCTCCCCTAGCAGAAATACATGAGCATGATCGCTATGGAGAGGTTACTCCCCCTGCATTGAGGCTGGTTAGCAATAAGATTTCATATGCATGATTTCATATTATCCATTCAAGTGTAACATTATATATAGGCATTGTGAGCATATACTATCTCTCCCCCGTTGTCACATCAAAATATGGTTAACAAATTATTAAGATAAACCAAATATAATTCATATCAAGTGACAAATGGTGTTGCAAAAAAATTTAACATGGATATTTTATCAATCAACGATCATCATCATTGCACCATCAAATTCATAACATAGCATAATATAATACTTCTCACATGATAGCACAAAATTGTGAGAAAACGATTGTAGCAATAATACAAACCATAGAGCATTGTTTTAAAGCATAAATAACATAAACAAGCAAGCTTCTCAAAAGAATAAAGATATTTTCCTCGAATCTCCTTCGCTAGCTTCTCAAGCTCTTCTTTCATTTCTTCAATCACGGCATCGGTGATGTCATGCCACAGCTTCATTGATTCTTTTAGCTTGTCAATTCTTTGGAACACATTATCCTTCAAGTTGTCAATGCGCTTGTTTGCTTGATCCTCCATTTTGTCAAGCCGAGAAAGTATGGCTTGTTGGAATGCAAGCGAATATGGTGGGATGTCTTCTGAAGCTTCTTCTTCCATGGGTTGGGTTGTTGTTCGTCAGTTTCTTCTTTTTCTGCTCCTTCTCCTCCTCCTCATTCTTCTCCTTCTTTGCCTTCGCCTCCTTCTCCTTCATCACTCCTGCCCTCTTCTACAAGGCTTGGGTCCATACCAAGGCACTTCATATTGATAGTTATTGAATCAAATAGGTTCATTAGTTCAATGAAGTGAGTCTCACTCTCAATATTGATTCCGGCGGAGACGAAGATGAAAGTAAGGTAGTAACCATGATGGAGAGGTGAAGTAGGGTTCACAGAAGTGAAACTAAGAACAATATTGCTAAAGATTATTTGGCACCAATTAACTCGAATTTTAGCTAACATGGCATAAACACATTTAGCTTGATTATATGAGAGAACGGCTTTGCTACCTCCCTTCTGATTTATGTTACAGGAAAGGATGTTAACAAGGATTCTTGCTTTGGGGGTGAGGTAGCTAGTGGGTAGACTGGCTTTGTAGCTCTTTCCACTCTTATACATGATGTTGAGGACATCATGGTCCTTCATATCAATCTCACGGAGTAGTGCCCCCGTGCTAAGAATACCAAGTCTTAGGCCCAAATTATCAACGGTGACTTCGATAATAGTATCAAACACCTTGGTTATGATAGTTGAGTGGGAAGTGTTCAAAGTCAAGTTTGTGTAGAACAAATTTATGAGTCTAGGATAGCATTTGCATTTGTTCCGATGTGCGAATAGGTTGGTTAGGCCTTGATATTGAAAAGTTTGGTGAAGGCCATAATTCTCAAGATCACTTATCTTAACAAATCTTTCATAAAGAATGGTTCTATGAGAGTTGATCTCAAAGGCAGACATGAGATCGAGTTTTATAAGGTATGGAAAGATGGAAAGATGAGTTCCTTCTCGATGAGATGCGAAGATGAAGATTCTTCCATCCTCTTTTTCTTGATGGATGCTCACCTAACCATGGTTCTAGAAATTGAAAGTCTAGAAATTGAAATAAGGATGAGATAGAGGTTTACCTAGTAGATAGATCTTGTTGGATACAACGTGTAATTGGATACAACGATCGATGACTTCGTGTTTGATGATAATAAATGTGTGTGAACGATTTAATGTGTGTGCTAAGTGTTTTCAGGAATAACACTCTCACAAATACTCAAATAGAGACTAAGTAAAAGTGATGGAGAATTTGCCATGCATTAGCCAAGTGGACTAAGTCAAAGATGGAGATAATGGCAACAAATATGGGACTAAGTCAAAGATAGGAAGATAAGGAGGAAATCAATTCAAATCCATATTTGAATTGATTTAAATCAATTGGTGCATGAATCAAATCCTAAAGCCATGCAAATTGAAGACTTGGTTAACGATGGAAAGATACGGAGAATCGCATTCAAATCAATGTGGATTAAATGAGATCTTATTTGAAATCATATAGCTACTCAAATTCAAATCCTATAGCCATCCATATTCAAACTCCATATCCATGGTGATTCATTCAAATCCTATTCAAGTTAGGATTTCTTCCAATCTCCATCAATTATCGGATTCTAATTGATTATATTATATCTCATCCTCTCCTATATAAACCCATATTCAAAGAGAGATATTTTGAGAGAGAGAGGGCAACAAAAACACCAAGAAAAATTCAGCCATACCCTCCTCCATGCGTAACTAGCTGAAAGCCATCCTCCTTTATATATTGCGCAATAAGCCCTAGGATGCACTTCAAAGATCTGAGAATTCCTCTCCACAAGAGCATCCAAATCGGCCCTTTCTTATTTCTCAGTAGAAGAGAACGAGCTCAGGATTCCAATGAGTATTGATTCGGATTTTTCTGAGTTTGGGTCGATTTACTACAATTTTTGAAAGACGGGGCAGAAACATACTTTACGCACAGACTACTGCCGATTCTGCAGAACAGAGAATTGATTTACACACAGACAAGACAGACCAGATTCGGGCAGATTTGCACATTGAACTTCGGAGGGCTATATCTTGAGATCCAGGCATCAGATTGAGACACCATTTGCACTAGCGTGAAGCTGACGACATGCTGATCGACAGAGACTACAACACCGAAACGAACCAAACTTTCTAAACTCTTATTACTTTATATTCATGTACTTGTTGTATAGATCTCTGTAAGGGAAACTTTACCATACGTTTTTTGGGGTCTTGTCTAGTGTGGTCCTAGACAAGAGGGGCTTGACTAGTTGGGGCTAGTCAATAGAAAGCTTATACTAGGATTAGTTTTGTTGAACACGTGTGTCGTGGGGGTATGGAGAGCCTGGTGAGTGTAGAGACGGTGGTGCTTTAGCTTATGGTTGTACCTATTACATTATTAATCTAGTATCTGCTTTGGGTGCTGGAAATAGGTCGTGGGTCAACTGAACCATGGTAAATCTGCTGCGTACTCTGTGATTGCTTATTGTTTTACTTTGCATCTGCTATAATTGCCTGTGATTGCTCGTGGGTTGCAAGAGAATTTTTATTAGCATATTCATCCCACCTCTAGCCTTAGATCTACATCCAACAAGTGGTATTAGAGCGGGTTAGAGGATCTAGGCTAGATTGACCTTGAATTCTATTGATTGTGCTTTTACTGAAGGTAAGTCCATATCACGACCCCTTATATTTAATGGTGCTGATTATGCTTATTGAAAATCTAGAATGAAAATTTATTTAGTGTTTGTTGATTATAAAGTGTGAAAAATTGTTGAAAATGGCTATAAACTACCCATGATTAAAATTGAAGACACTGAAATATTTAAACCAGGAGAAATATGGAATGATGCTGATTGGAGTCTTTATTCTCTTAATGATAAAGCTATGAATGCGCTTATATGCTCTCTTGATAATTCTGAATTTAATTGTATCTCACATTGTCAAACTGCGCAGGAAATATGGCATATGCTGGAGGTGACGCATGAGGGAACGCCATATGTGAAGGAGCCTAGACTTGCGTTGGTGAGCACAAAGTACGAGAGCTTTCACATGCTTCCATCAGAATCCATATCAGAGATGTTTGCGAGGTCCACGAACATCGTCTACAAGTCTAGCTCCCTTGGTAAGCCATGCTCTAGTCTTGAGCCGGTCAGAAAAATCTTGAGGGTGCTGCCAAGCTTGTTTCGGCCTAAAGTCACTGCCATCCAAGAAGAAAAAGATCTATCACAGATGAGAGTGGAGGTCTTGATAGGCAACTTGATGTCACATGAGCTTGAGCTGCAGAATATAGAGGCTAGAGAGAAACCAGAGGCAAAGGAACCAAAACCACTAGCTCTTCAAGCTAAAGAAGATGACGAAGATGACGAAGATGACGATGATGAGATAGCGCTAATGGTAAGAAACTTCAAAAAATTCATCAAGACCAAACAAGGAAGAGCAGAAATGGCACCAAGGTTTAGTTGCTCTTATAACTCTAATCCTACTAGAAATTCCTCTGATCAGATTGCTACTGAAAAGTTATGTGTTATAAATGCAGGAACAGAGGACATCGCATGAAGGATTGCTCACAAGACAATAATAATTCAGCAGAAAAGAAGAAGGGAAAAGCTCTAGCGTTAACATGGGACATGGACAGCGGAGATGGAAATGAGGAGCATGAAGCCCACTCTTCCCTCTGCTTGAGGGCCAAACATGATTATATAAAAATCTTGTAGTAAAGCTGAACTTCTTATTATTTGTAAAGAAATGCAAGATAAAATTGTCGAGCTAGAATCCACATTAGATGCTTATCAAAATGATAACTTTGAAATGCAACTTGAAGAGTACAACATGTCTAAGGAAATTGAAAACCTGAAAGAAAAGCTTGTTGCATGCAACTTTACAATTAATTTGGTGAAAAAGGAGAAAGCTCACATGTCTGAAAAAGTTGATTGTCTTTCTTATCCCTCTTTGATGAATGATATTAGCATGAATAAAGAAAAATTGCTTAAGCTTGAAACTGAAAATAAATTGCTTATTGAAAAGATGTGCATGCTAAACAATGAGATTAAAAGCAAAATGATTAATTTTGAAAAGAAAGAAGAGGAAAACAAGCAATCTTTCATTAGTAAATGCACTTTGCTTGTGAATGAGAATGCTTTATTGAAATCCAAAGTCACTAGTCTAGAATTGTCATTAAAGAAATTTTCTATTGGAAAACATTTGTTGGACACTATTCTTGAAAATCAATTTTTTGGCAATAATAGACGTGGACTTAGATTTGATTCTAAAAATATTGCAAAGCCTAATTATAAGAGATTTCGCAATGTGCCAACCAAAGTGAAAAATATTTATGCAAAGTGCTTTACTTGTGATAGTGTTGGTCATACGTCTCATTATTGCAAATTTAGGAACACAAACATAAAGTTTAAGAAAGTGTGGATTCTTAAAATTTTGATGACTGACATGCGTGGACCTTGTTGGATTCCAAGGTCACACATAACATCTTCCATGTAGGTAAGATGGAGGTGGCTAGGAACAATGAATTGAATGTCACATCTTATTAAAGTCCGTAGTCAAACGACGACGCGAAGGTATGGTTTTTCTCTTTGAACGTACAATAAACCTTCATAGCATTTTTTGTATGCTTGACTTATTTTTTATTTGTGTGCTAGTTTGTTTGCTTGCTAGCTAGCTTAGTTTTTTATAATCAAAAATAAAAAAAAAATGAAAAAGTCAAAAAGCAAAAAAAAATGGTGCTTAACGTATATCTTTTCTTTTGAATCATTTAAGTGATATTAATGAATGATAACCATTTCCATGTAGAAATTGTTGTATTATAGTTATAGCTACATGCGCATGTTTGATTTTCTAAATAGCCATGACATGTTCAATGATTAGAATAATTTGATTTCTACACCTACACTTTCACTTCCATGAATATTAAATATTGTTGTACATTTGGAGACATCTTTTATGAAATATTGAAAAGTGAATGAAGGATGAAATATAACTGAAAATCTAAGGGATATGATGTGTCTTACCATGGATAAAAATTGACACAAAAGAATTGAATATGAAAAAATTGAAAAAGAATGAAAATAGCTCTTTATGAAAAATGGATACAATCCTGGGCAAGTACACTACCCATGAGTATCCAACATATGCTTTACGGGTAATCTTTAGCGTTGGTGTTATACTCATCAAGAAATACCACTCCCACATCTAACAGTCTTTATATGCTATGTTTTTGGGTGTGGTACCTTGAACTCATTTTAATGAGATTGGAAAAATCAATCCTAGATGATTTCATGTTTAATGGAAAATGTGGATTGGTTTCGGTTGAATTAAATGTTCTCCTCATGTGCTTCAGTGTTTAATCATCACACTTACATGAAGGTGTTGAAGTTTATGTTATAATTCTCATTGAATTTGAAGTGCTTATTCTATGAATGTCTACATGCAAGTATTTGTCGTAATTTATAATGCTCTTTAGTTTGCATGTGGTATGAATTTGACTTCATGTATACACTTTTGCTGATAACAAAAGGGGGAGAAAGAATTGAGAAGATTTGAATATGTGCATTAATGCTTATATGTTGCATATATGAATATTGGTTTAAGGGGGAGCATGAATAAAGGGGAGCATGTATACATGTTTGAATACTTGAACATAATTGTAGCATGCTTGTATGTTTGCACATCATTGCCATACTTGTTGCATATTGCATACATTCTTCATCTTCACACTTCACACACACATGTCACGATGATATCGTTGAATCGTTATTGCAAATCTTATATTAGTTTGTCATCATCAAAAGGGGGAGATTGTTGTATACAACATGTGGCTCGATACAACGAGCGATGACTTCGTGTTTGAAGATAACAAACATGTGTAAACGATTTAATGTGTACGCTAAGTGTTTTCAGGAATGACACTCTCGCAAATACTCAAAGGAGACTAAGTAAAAGTGATGGAGAATTTGCCATGCATTAGCCAAGTAGAATAAGTCAAAAAATGGAGATAATGGCTACAAATATTGGACTAAGTCAAAGATGGAAAGATATGGAGGAAATCAATTCAAATCCATATTTGAATTGATTCAAATCAATTGGTGCGTGAATCAAATCCTAAAGCCATGCAAATTGAAGACTTGGTTAAAGATGGAGAGATATGGAGAATCTCATTCAAATCAATGGTGATTAAATGAGATCTTATTTGAAATCCTATAGCTACTCAAATTCAAATCCTATAGCCATCCATATTCAAAATCCATATCCATGGTGATTCATTCAAATCCTATTTAAGTTAGGATTCCTTCCAATCTCCTTCAATTATGGGGATTCTAATTGATTCTATTATATCACATCCTCTCCTATATAAACCCATATTCAAAGAGAGAGATTTTGAGGGAGAGAGGGCAACAAAAACACCAAGAAAAATTCGGCCATACCCTCCTCCATGTGCAACTAGCTCAAAGCCATCATCCTTCACATATTGCGCAACAAGCCCTAGGACGCACTTCAAAGATCTGAAAATTCCTCTCCACAATAGCATCCAAATCGGCCCTTACTTATTTTTCAATCGAAGAGAACGAGCTCACGATTCCAACGAGTATTTATTCGGATTTTTCTAAGCTTGGGTCGATTTACAACATTTTCTGGAAGAC
Source organism: Scilla litardierei (assembly GCA_030789695.1). Lineage (NCBI taxonomy): Eukaryota > Viridiplantae > Streptophyta > Magnoliopsida > Asparagales > Asparagaceae > Scilla > Scilla litardierei. Next base: position 255,755,353 of record CM061141.1, read on the forward strand.
AGGGCAGAAACATACTTTACGCACAGACTGTTGCCGATTCTGCAGAACAGAGAATTGATTTACACACAGACAAGACAGACCAGATTCGGGCAGATTTGCGCATCGAACTTCAGAGGGCTATACCTTGAGATCCAGGCATCAGATTGAGACACCGTTTGTGCCAACGTGAAGCTGACGACGCACTGATCGACAGAGACTACAACACCGACGTGAACTGAGCTTTTTAAACACTTATTACGTTATATTTGTGTACATAGTGTATAGATCTCTGTAGGAAAAACTTTACCATACTTTTTTCGGGGTCTTGTCTAGTGTGGCACTAGACAAGAGGGACTTGACTAGTTGGGGCTAGTCAATAGAAAGCTTATAGTAGGATTAGTTTTTTTTGAACACTTGTGTCGTCGGGTATGGAGAGCCTGGTGAGTGTCGAGACGGTGGTGCTTTAGCTTATGGTTGTACATGCTACATTATTAATCTAGTATCTGCTTTGGGGGTTGGACGTAGGTCATGGGTCGACCGAACCAGGGTAAATCTGCTGCGTACTTTGTGATTGCTTATTGTTTTACTTTACATATGCTATAACTGCCTGTGATTGCTCGTGGGTTGCACAAGAATTTTTATTAGCCTTTTCACCCCCCTTAGGCTTAGATCCAGATCCAACAGATCTCCTTGAGGCTATCTTCTCCAACAACTTTGATATCTGAAATCAAATTGGGATTTTTAGTTTTAGAGATGCAAAGGGGTAATAGTCGACTATAGTGGGGATGAATGAGAAAGGGGTAAATTTTTAGGGTTTTACTCAAGTTTGGTGAATCATAGCCTTAGAATCAAATCAAAGGTTGAGATCACTTCTCCTTAATGGGTTTAAGTGTAGCAATAAGGCAATAACCCAATAAAGTAGCCCAAAATTTGAAATGTACAAATTTATAGTCGGCTGAAAAAATGAGTAACTCACCCAGATTATCGGCTATCTGACAAGATAGTCGGCTATCTAGCAGATTTTTCAAAAACTGTTTTAAATTGAGTTTTAAATCATGCCACTTACTTTCATACATTCATACAACCATTATATCTATTTATACTGCTGAAAATATATTAACAGAAATATTATTATAATCAAAAATATTTTTTCTTACTATTTTCTCTATTTGTCTCGTCTTTGTGTGCAAGCAAGATTTTGAGACATTTTTTCTTTTCCCAGTATCCGTTGATAACGGAAAATAAATACTTTAGGTACCCTTTTCTTTTGGGTCTGTGGGATTAGGAGATATAAAAGATAATCATTTTAATGGTAGCCAAACCCAATGTGGTTTTGTACTCTCATTACACATATATGTATAATTCTTATTGAAATGAACATTATGTAGAAATTCATTTACATACTGTTGCTTTGCTTTGTTTGTGCTGCTTTTAGGAATCCACATTTTGATGTACCTGCACTTTTTGTGAGAATTCCTAACATGAACCTCTACATGCTTAGTGTTGGATTTTTTGTAACTTAAGTTGGTCCTACTTCCCGAAGCCTTTTGTGAATTGATAATATCATCAAGATTTCCACTTCCTTTATTGAAATTTTCAACCACTATTAATATGTCATCAAATTTCTTTTTGGTGGTCGTCACGATATCATCTAGGTCACTTATCCTAGTTTTCATTCAATTTACCTCTTCCAATAGGGATTTGTTCTTGCTAATCAAATTTTCATTTTCCTTCAAAGTTCATCATTTTTCTTAATGCAAGATTTAAATTTCTTGCTCACTTTGTGATGTTCTCTGATAAGGCTTTCTTATACACTGCATAATTCCTCATATGCTCCCTTATAGTCAAATTCATAATTACGCTCATCATCACTACTATCACTATTGCTAAGACGGTCGTCTTCACTATAATGATGTGAAGATGGTTTAAATTTTACCTTTGAGGATGTCGAAGCCATAAACACATATGTGCTCGTTCTTCTCTTGGTTCTTCGTCGTCAGATGAGGTTGACGATTCATCGAAGCTTGACACGTCACTTTGGTCGAAAGCTGCGAAAGCCTTTTTCTTCGGCTTTGTGACATTCCTGTCCTTTTGCCTCCGTCTTCTATATTTTTCTTTATCTTTGCTTCTTCTTTGGTCACGGTTTTCTCCAGAGGACAATCCCTTCGAACATGACCTAGTTTGTTGCAGCCAAACCAAATAATTTCATTAGTCGAACGAGATCTTCGTTTTAGGAACTTACCTTGGAGAAAGTTTTTGAATCGCTTCGTTATGAAAGCAATTTCCCATTCGCCTTCTTCGGATTCTTCAGTGTCAGAGCTTTCTTCGTTTGCTTGGAACTCCAAGTTCTTTTTCTTCGGCTTATCTTCAATTCTTTTGTCCTCCTCAAGTTCAATCTCATAAGCCATGAGATTGCCCATTAGTTCTTCTACGGTGATCGTCTTCATGTTGTTCTCTTCTCGTTTGGCGGTGGTCTTCCCTTTCCATTTTGATCGAAGCGATCAAATGATCTTCATCACCTGGTCATACTCGGAAATTCTTTTTCCTAAACTTGCAAGCTCATTTGTAACGTTAATAAATCAAGTATTAACTTCTCTAATACTCTCTCCTTCTTCCATTTTGAAACTTTCAAATTTGAAATGTAACATGTTTATATGGGATTCCTTTACCTTTTACATCCCTTCATGACTTACCTCGAGAGTATGCCAATTCTCATGCGCTGTCTCACATTGGGAGACACGATTGAACTCGTTACCTGTTATTACACAAAATAAGGCATTCTGTAACGCCCCAATCCCCGGGATACCCGAAGAGCGAGTGTTACGAATGGAAATACAAATACAAACACAAGCAGGTCCACTGCGCACTGCTGGGATAGCACGTATATCATTCCTAACAACACAGATACACAATGAGAACCAACAACTCAAACACTGTTATATATACAACATCCTTATACAACTCTCATATACAACAAAAACCCATCTCACCAAGGTACAAGAACATACTCCCAAGTCACTCACACACTCACACAAAACCCACAACACCAACCATTTGAGCTAATAGGCCTCCAACTCCAAGAACCAATTCCTGAAAAGTCAACGGGGCACGTCAATGCGTGTCCCAGTAGGATATCCAAACCCAACTCACATGGTGCAATGGAATGCAATGCATTTATGCAATAAACTGTGAATTAACTCATGCCATATCATGAAAGGAAATGTACGTAATCATATAACCACATCATATATAAAAGTATAAATGACATAAATAATGGAAACACGTACCTGCGGTAAAAGGAATACCTGCAAAACAAAGTGAGTACTACAGGAAAAAAGTAAACTGCAACGTCAATAAGCAGAAACCTGGTATTATAATGTGAGGAATGCTCAGAGGTCTCAGATTCATATGTGATAGGCCTTGTGGTTCCCATGACATTACCCACATGGAAAACATATCATAACTTATCCGCATATCACCACAACAAAGGGTCATGCACTCACGTGCCATGCCCATCATATCCATAACCACATACCACCACTACAACCACATTAGGGGATGCCATGTCCACCCCCTACCTCCCATCACATACAACCCTAGAGCCCAAAAACATACAACACACTACACCACCATGTTTCATGGTAATTAATGACGGCTACATCTCATTCTCATTCCATTTCACTCTCATTTCATAACTTTCCCTCACCAACACAACACCATGGCACTAGGGCAACAAGAGACCCCATGCCGAAAATTAAGGGTGGCATCAAGACCCCATTTTTATCACATAGTCATAGCCAATTGCACATCTCAATTCAATGTCACATAATTCACATTTTTATACCAAGAAAATTGAATAATATAGCTTCCTTCATTCCAAATAAGAGCAATTTCACATAATCATTGAAACAAAACATTCAAAGCAACATGAATCATATTCATGGCATCCAATAATTCAACACATCATATTAATTCAAACTTGAATGCATCATGTCAAGGGGTTTCCAAAAAAACCCTAAAAATGCAAGCTTTAATCAATATGCAATGAAATGAACATGAGAGCTAGGGTTGGATTCCTACCTCTTGGTGGTTCAAAAGCCACCTCTAATTGTAGATTAGAGACCCTCCATCCACTTCGGAGCCCCCATGGGAAGAAATGAGAGGGATGAGAAGTGATGACAAAAATGAGGAGAAGAGAAAGAGAAAGATGGAGAAGAGTGTAGGAAGAGGGGTATAAATAGGTTAGTTTTCTTTCCATACAAGAAAGGAATATTCTAAGGAATATTCTTTCCTTTTTGTTTAGGAAAGGAATATTCCACAGGAATATTCCATGAGGACAATGACCAAGATACCCCCAACTTATAGGTAATCACAAGTTTGCCATTACTATACACACACACCATTACTTAATACACACTTGGCCAAAAGACCAATTTACCCTTCACACTTCTAACTATTTACAAGTATGTCACTAACCCTAACACCTTTCACACTAACCCCTCTCAAGGGTCACCTCCAATTATGCCAACATACTCCCATAACCATACATATATACTCATTAGAGCATCCCTACCTTCCAATACAAATACACCACACTAGCACTTAATTACAGGTGTGCCACTCCCGTGCACACTACCTACAACCATGCACACACATCCATATATATATATCATCCAAATATTCAAAATATCACTACTACTACCACTACTGCTAATAATAGTATCCACGTCGGCAAGCAATTACACACAAATAGTTCACATAGCACTCAGCCGCGTACACTATACCATATATGGCAAAACGGGCCATGACACATTCATAGCTTTAGCATTAAGATTGCCTTTCTTCTTTTCATCTGCTGACCATTTTCTGGTGTCTACATCGATAAGTGCTTTGTATGGATCTTTGATGATGGTCCATGCGTCCATGTCCAAAGATTGTAGATAAGTATTCATGCGTATCTTCAAACTCGCATAATTTGTTCCATTAAACCTAGGTGGTCGCATGGTGTTAAGTCATTCGGAGTGGTAAGATGTTGATGCCATCGTCTTAGCCTTGCTTTGATACCAAGTGTTGGATCCTATGGAAAACAACACTAGAAGTGGGGGTTGAATAGGGTTGTTAACAATTATAAATCTTTTTCGATTAAACAACTATCCTTCTCAGTGTTGCCTAAGTATCAAATTGAGTTGCCTCAGATTTGAACTTTGTAACGACCGCATTTCTGTCATACGTATTTTCGTACGTATCTCCTCGTGGCATTGGATTGCATGTATTTTGCACTTTGATTTTTTAATATTTTATCAATAGCTTGGACTCGCAATCGGACCCTATGTTCACGATCCTCTGAAGGCACGATCGCTCCGGTATTTTATTTATAATTTTTTGGATGTCTGGGGGCGTAGTTGCATATCTTATTAATAATAATATTATTATTACTATTTTTAAAATATTTTAAATTCAAAGTTTAATTTAAACAAAACTTTAAACTATTAAACCCGAACCAACCCGAACCAACCCGTACGTTCTATCCAAGGCCTTTCAATAGAAACTGTTTAAAACACTTTTCCACTAAATTGATATCCTGGCTAATTAATTAAATCCTAACCTATTAACTAATTATATATTTTATAGTCTTGAGCTCGACTCCCAAGAACTTGGGTTTCCTCCCAAGAAGAGTTCTTTATAGTCTTGAGCTCGACTCACTATGTTTTTCATGGTGGCTCCGGAGCGAAGAGCACTAAGGTTGCTCTCAAATCATGTCATCGCTTTGTTGTCCTGAGCATGTATTGGTATAACATCGTTATCCTTTGCTCATTGGAGTCTAGTGGAGGTGTCCATAGAAGCTCTTCATCAACCATCATTGCCATAGCTATGGTTTCTACTTGGTCCTCGTACCGAGGGTATCCCGAAAGGAAATTCTCCATTGGGTCCAGTAAAATATCTTCTAGGGTGGTCTCCTCTATAGCTTGCTCAAGGGCATCCAAGCGGTTGCAAGTGTCATCATCAGGAAGCGCTTTCATTGACTTTAAAGATCGAACTCCACCTTGTTATTACATACATTGAGGGACAACTTCCCTCCTTTTACGTCGACGAGGACTCCCATCATGGCTAAAAATGGTCATCCAAGAATGATCGGCATATGAGAGTCCTCGGACATGTCCATGATTACATAAGCGCATGGCACCAACAGTTTCCCCACTTGTACTGGGATGTCATCAATGATGCCCAGTGGGTATTTGATGTCAGCAAGCTGTAGTGATATGTTTGTAGGTTTAGGTTCTCCCATCCGCAGCTTCTCCCAAATTGATAGCAGCATGAGGCTAACACTTGCCCCAATATCACACAAGACACTTCTGATGGTAACATTTCCTATGAAGCAGGGGATGGAGAAGCTCCCGAAGTTCTCCAACTTCTCAACTACCTTCCTCTGTAAAATAGCGCTGCACTCCATAGAGAACATCACTTTCTCCGTCTTGTTACGCTTGGAGAATATGTCCTTCAGAAATTTTGCTTAAGAGGGGATCTATGAAATGGCTTATATGAAGTGGATGCTCACCTGAAGTTGCTTGAGCATATCGAAGAATTTTCCGTATTTCTCTTCTACCATAGCATTTGCCAATCTTGATGGGTAGGGCACCTTCTGGACGTAGACTCTTGTAGACTTAGGTGTGTCGTCCGTACCTTTCAGCTTCTTTCTCCACTAATGGCAAGCTTACATCAGGCTCCCCTTCGATCTCAGCGGATGTATGTAGTGGCAAATCAACCAGCTTCTTCTTCATCAGAATTTGACTTTACAGGCCCCTCAGTTTGCCTTCCACTTCTCAGCGTTATCGCATTCACATGGCCCCTAGGATTGGGCTCAAGTTGTCCCAGTAACTGGCCTTAGGATATAGAGAGCTGAGCAACTTGCTGGGCTAGCTGGGCCAGCTGGATTTCCACCGCCTTATTGCTTGATACGTGTTGTTACGTAGTGGTTGTAAGTTGCTGAATGGAGCTCTGGAAGAAATCATTCTTTTGGCACTGCATTACAATAAAATTCTCCATGAGTGTCTCTAGATTTGATTTTATGGGAGGTGGCACCGGTAATATATTTGGTGCCTTTGTTGGAAGTTCTGCAGTGGAGCATAGGCATGCTGAGATTATGGAGGGAATGGTGGATGAGCTTAGGTCCCGCACTCCTATAAGAAAAGTTTGGATGGTTTCTCCATCCTAGGTTGTATGAGTTGGAGCATGGGTTGTTCGGGGGCCTTGCATTGTTGCCATACAACACGTTAGCTTGCTCAATGGTCATCCCCTATGGTGGCAGATAAGTAGATGTGCATTCAATAGATGTGTGTCTGTACACCAAAAACCTCATATAGAGCCACAGAGGGCAGGTTAGTAGCACCTGCACCAATACATAACATGGAAATTTACTTGGCCAACACATCAAATTTGCTAAATAATAAAGAGACAACATCTAGATCATACTTACCTCCCTTCTTGGAGATCGCCCTTTGATTACTCCAATGGTAGTTATTGGAGGCCATCTCCTCCAATAGCTTCTTTCCTTCCTCTAGAGTTTTCCCACATGATTGCTCCATTAGCAGCGACATCTAGCGAGATCTAGACTTCCTGCTTTAGCCCATTGTAGAACGTTTGAATGAGGAGCCAGTCATGACTCCGCGATGTGGACATTACCTTTGAAGGTCCTTGAACATCTCCCATGCTTCATATAGTGATTACTGATTAAGCTAAGAAAAGGAAGTGATCTCGTTCCTAATCTTTACATTCTTGCCGAGAGGAAAGAATTTTGTTAGAAAGGCACGAGACAACATATCCCAAGAAGATAAAGTATCTTGATCATGGCTTTTAAGCCACTCCTTAGCCTTGTCTTTTAGAGAGAAGTGGAAGAGTTTTAGCCTAATGGAGTCGTCAGAGATGCCATTCATATTTAACATGTCGCGTTTCTCCAGGAAGCTGTTGAGGTGATCGTTTGGGTTCTGCATAGTGGATCCCCCAAATTGGTCATGTTGTATGAAAATTATTAGCGATATCTTCAGCTCAAAATTATTAGCAGTGAATGGTGGGTGAGATTCTAGATGTTGATCCGTTGAATGGTGTGGAGTAGTCCAAGAGGGACTTGGTAGGCGGTGGAGGAGGAGGTGCTTCTTTTGCCATTGCTATTTGTGCAAGCCACCTTCTCCTTTCTACATTATGCCTTCGTGCCGTTGCCTCGATCTCAAGGTCTAAAGGAAGTAGATCTTTGGCACTCTGTGATGTCCTGTGCATGCACATCAGCACAACAAATAAAGATCTGGAAGGAGAAGTTAGTACATGAGAGAGTAATTAAAAAAATAAAAAGGGAAAATATAAAACTGTGAATGCGTAGACTAAATGACCTATACGTAAACCAATATCAGGCAGTTGCCTCCCCGGCAATGGCGCCAAAAACTTGTTCGGTGCCCTGAAGATTTTAATATTTGTAGCCACAAGCGCACGATCTCGGTTGTGTACTTACGAGTCATCCGTAGGGAGGCAAACGTTGAGTACTGGTTTATTTTTAATTTTAATAGTTACATGAATCGTTCATGAGAAATGAAGAGTATTGAAATAAATATCAATATGTGAAAAGCTCTTGGGGTGAGCACCCCCGCTATTGTGATTGGGTTAGGATGAATCTAATTTGATTGGTTATCGAATTATACAATATGGTGAGGTTGTCATACCAAAAGTTATCACCTATCTCCCACTTTCGTGACGCTATGATAGGACTACCTAACCTATGCCCAAGCCAACTATCGTTGGTCGTCGACATATGATAGATGCATGATGCTCGACAAATGTCCCCAATCCTCCTTCGTGCAACTATCATGAATAAAATTCGGATCAGTGTTAGGAGGGATCTAATCTATGCCTAACTATTGTTGGCAACATAGATAGTAGAAATCGACATAGTGATCGAAAACCCTAGATTAGCCCTAAATATCGTTAGCAACTAATTTATTAATCCACAAGAGAGGAGATCGATATGTATCGATACCAGTCATAGTAACAAACCACTAATCAGTAATTATTTGATAACACATCAAAATCACATAAATCCATAGCCAATCACAATAAGGTTCAACCTATAGTCCTAGACGGTGAACAACTCACAATCCATGGATGAAAACATAATTAAATGCAATAATAGATGCATACAGACAATAGGGAATGGATAGAAAAGCTTATCTAGATGATCTACAATGAGGAAAACAAAGAAACACAACTACTAATTGAAACACAATATCAAAATTACGTAAGTGTTCAGAGAATAACAGCTATAGCAGAGAATAAGGATCAGAAAACACCAGAAACACTCTAAAAATCCCTTGCAAAAAGTTCTGCAAGAAGCCCACTAAAGAAAAGAACAAAAGAAAAATCCATTTTTACTAAACAAAAAAATCCCAAAAGTCCCAAACTTGCCCCTTGGTGGCGCCCTAAAAACCTTTAGAAAACCTAGCCATCACGGTCGTGTGGAAATCCACTCGACTATGTGGCTACAGTAGCTCAGAAGCAGCTACTATTTTTATTTCTCTCCAGTGGCTACACAACTGTATGGAATTCCACACGGTCGTGAAGAACTTCGTTCAGTCTCCTTCAAAAATTTACCCACACTGCCGTTTAAACGACCATGTGTGGTCTTCTGCCATGTCATGCAACACGGCCATGTGGCATATGCCACATGACCGTGTAGTCTTTGTTTGCAGCTCATCTTTTGAGCTTTTGATGTCACGACCGTGTGATGTAACACACATGATTATATGTGTATATTCTATTCCTCTCTAATCCTTTGATGATTTTGGCTCCAGTTGCTTCTCGATTCCTTTCCAAGCCTCCATCCTCGCTTTAAGGTCCCAAAACTCTACAGTTTTGCCTAAAATGCATCAAAACGACCCAAAAATAAAAAAGGAAACAAAAGATGGAAGAAATGACATGGAATATGTGGTGGAGTGGTGTGAAATGCATATGAAAACTACATGAAAAGTATATAAATCATCAGTATGTATAATGAAACATTGTGATAATATGTTCAATATACTTCATAGTATATAATTTCAGATTTTTTTCCACTATGTATCAATGTTTTATATTTCCAGTGTATAGTTTCAGTTATAGTTCAAGCTATCATTTTTGGGAACTTTTTAATATCTGTGTATGTCCGTCTATATCATATTAATTGCTGTTAGTGCTTGACCCACGAAGCAGGACTAAATGATAAGGCCCAACTGAAGAATTAAATCTCGGCCCGATAGCCTACGAGCCTGCCAACGAAGTAGAGTTATTGCTTGGTCAAAGGGACAGCTCACAAGACCGTTCAAGCCTCGCTAATTATGTGGGGGTGGTTAATGCAGATCGAGTAAATGGGCTGTCGTTATCAGCAATCCCAGAAGAGATCTCGCCATTACTGATGAAGAGCCGTTGTGCATTATTAGCAGACATCTTAGACTATAAATAGAGGGGAGGACGACGTAAGAATGGTTCAGACTCCCAAGGTACGAGAAACCTAACATCGATAACTTTATCCTCCACTTGATAATGTAATCTAAATAGCTTGCGGTGACTGGTTTGAGACAAACCTCTTGTTGAGAGATGGGTATGCCCTCGAGGCAAATTCATCCCTGTGTATTTATACAGACATCTTTTTCAAAATAACACTAAGCTGTTTGGTAAGTATTTATCTAAGTTAATAGAAATGTTGTAATCATTAGAAACTTAGGTAAAGTCCTGATACTTAATGTAAGGTCAAACATGTATCAAGATGAGGATCTCGATCATGGAGAAGTGCTTGACCATTAGTATCATAAGTTTAAAAAGGTTCGTGGTCGTAGATGTTTCGAGAAAAGGATATCGAAACATCGGATAGACCATTGTGTCTTAGTCTTCACCTTGTAGCGGTGACGATGATCTCATGATCGTTTGACTTGGTGAAGTCGAAGACGAGACACATGTGCTCATTGGAGAATTAGTTCACTGAACAACACAACAAGAGTTATCATATGGTTATGATTAACCAATCTGTTAATGATAACTCTTAGTGATGATAGGCAAGTTGGTCTTTTGACTTGAGATCATTGTACAGACCTGTGCGTGAACGCTGTTACTTAGATCACTGATCTAGCCTCGGGTAAACCCCGTTTAAAGGTCTTTGATTGGGTGCACTTGAAACACGCGAGGAGAGTAATGACCAAGATAAGATTCGTCTCTCCTGGTCAATGTGAGTTAGTGTTGTAGTATTAGTTCGATCTTTCGTGAAAACTCTTGCCAGAGTATGTTGGAAGATGTCCAACATTATTTGACTAAAGATCGATGGAGACTAACCGATTTCGAGCTATTGGGGTTGACAGTTTGACCGTACCCTAGGATTGAATTAAATGACATAGTTTTGACAAAGAGACTAAAACTGCGGTATTCATCACGGACACAGTCAAGGTGGTCTCGATAATACTCACGTCAATGAGTTAACCACATAAGTATGATACTGAAACATGGACGTCACCTACTGCTCGCGGTTACTGCCATCTGGGGCTTCGAGCCCCACATGTAGTAGGGTCAGGCTGTTGGGTCTCATACAGAGTGCGACCTTCGTCAAGTAATAGGTAGAAATTAAGGAGAATAAGCATTTGATGCAAGGGATAGAATACTGCAAAGAGTTTGCAATTATCTTTTGCATTCGGGATAAATAATCCTTGGTGCAAGTGGGAGATATTGGGGGGTGTTGCCCTCAGATCATTTGTATTTGATGCAAATGATTTTTTTATTAAAGATGTGGACATTTTTGCATATGATGCAAATGGAGTTAAATATGTCGTAAATTTTTTACGTACATATTTAATATGATTAATGCGTGGAAAAGATTACGTGGATGACATGATCATCCCGATCTAAACGTAGGTTCGAATGGCGTCCAAAACGGACGTCAAATGCACAAGATATGGGCAAAATGGCCCATAAAAGGAGTTTTATGGGCATTGGGCCGGGTCTGAAGATGCTGCCAGGCTGAAATGGGGCAGGTACCCTCTAAGCCAGGTGCCCGTGCCTGCTAATGTAGCAACTCCCGGTCCCGCCAAAAGGAGGGGCTGGCCCGCCCGCTCCATGTAGGCGGGTCCCCGCCCAAGCACCCACTAGGCGCGTGCTAGGCATGTGCCCAGCGCGTGCTGTGCATGCGCGGCATGAATAGCAGTAGAGCACACGCATAACGCGTGCGCTGCCAGATGGCACACGCAGGTGTGCCTTACACGCAGCCTAGGGCTGCGTGCAGGCTGCGGCGGCTGGCTTTTTGCGAATCTTGTGAATTTTGGCTATCTTTCGACCCTTGTTTGAAGGGTCAAACGGACCCAGAATGAATCGTCGTTTTTTCCTACGCGTTCACCATTCAGCGCTCTTCGATTTGATAGGTTGTATCAAATGCGAAGCTTAACAATGAGGGAGTTAAAATTTATTGAAGTTTAGCCTTTCTTTAAGGTAAACTAACTTGAATTTTTTATTTCAAGTTTATTAGTCCTACATCGGAAGTGGAGTAAAGGGGAGGGGTCAGCCGCCTATATAAATAGGGGCCTGCCCCCTCCTCATTACTTGACCCAAGCTCAGATCTGAGTAGCTCCCAAAAGTTTGGAGCACGCTCGAATCTAAGCTTAAAATAAATATTCTCTTTTCCATATATTTCTTCATTGCTTCTGAAGGGCTCTAGCAAAGCCACGAAGGGGCTCGGATTCGATCCGGAGTCTCGGCAAAGGATCCACTCAAGGTGAAACTTTCTTCGGTGCGTGGTTGGATTAGCGACAAGGGGGTTGCTTGCCTCGGGATGTGGTGTGGTTCGAGAAGCGGTTCAGCTCGGGACGAGGAGCGGCTCAGGCGCGGTTCGGTACACTTTGCAGGTGCAAGCAAAGTCCTGGGTATGTAGTTTAATTAAGCATTTCATTTATTATATTACAGTAGCTTAGATCTATCTTGGGGTGGTCAGATCCACCTCAAGATAGTAGAGATCCTGGCTAGGGTCTTGAAATCCTTAGGGCTTGCTCGTTAAATAGTTTAACGTTTTTCCGCTGCTTTCTTTTATGTTTGCTTCTATCATTCGTCCGACGTAGGACATGCATAGAATAATGCCCTAAGGGTCCCTCAAAACCTAACACCTCTGTGGGTCGATCTCGACAGTCCCGAATCTTTCCATTAAATTCACATTCTAACTTAAGCATCGGAGGGGATTTGGGTTGGAACCCAGATCCGACCCCCCCTGATGCTCATTTATGGTGCAGATAACCAAAGATCGACCCAACAGGAGGGTCGTATCTCCATTTCTCATCAACGATCATTTGAGACTCGATCCAATAACAAATGTTGCATATTCATCCCTACTACCAACGACCCAGTCTTTGCCAGCCTAAGGTCACACTCAACTTGTTGACGAGGCTCCACCTCAGCCGGAGAGTCCACGTAAGCCCAAATATTGTTATCGCCATTTTTGGCAGTAATAGTTGGCGCCATCTATGGGAAAGACCGAGTCGACATCCTTGTCATCCAACTGCTTTGACCATACCGACTCGCCCAATAACACCCAATGAGAACACCGTTACACCTATTGGAGTCAATGTCCTCAACATGATAATGGGAGGTCCCCCACACCTGAAGTTATCAACCTCGCTCTAGAGCTCATACGCGGGGATGTTGAAGACCATCTCGATGGGGAAGAAGCACCCAAGAGATTCTACCCCCAATATCATTATCCGACGAAGATCTGGAGGGTATGGAGCTGCCACATTACGATGTCATTGTCATTAACGCTACCAAAAACGATGTGTTAGTAAAAAGATTACTCATCGACACAAGAAGTTTATGTGATGTCCTTTTCTTTACCACTTTGGAGAAGATGAGGCTGGCTTCATCGGAGTTGAGAGAATGCACAGGGCCCCTTGTAGGCTTCATTGGACATTTTGCACCAGTGGCTGGCATCATCACGTTGCCAGGGACCCTTGGAACCTACCCACTACAAGTCATCCATTTGACCAACTTTATCGTGGTGAAAATCAACTCAGCATACAACAGAATCATCGACAGACCGCTGCTCAATACTGTAAAGGTGGTGGTGTCAACGTTGCACCAGATGATCAAATTCCAGACTCCTGAGGGAGTTGGAAAGTTAACGGGAAATAAGAAGCATGCTCGATCTTGTGACCTTCTGGACACCACCTTGAGAAGAGTGGAGAAAACAACCCCAGTTGACCCTGGCAGCGAGGGCATGCACGAGGATCAACGACCTGCAGCGGTCGAAGAGACGGAGAGCATCCAGATCTCTAAAGTAAAAGGAAAGATTGTCTCCATTAGGTCGATGCTCCCATTCGACCTAAAGGAATAGTTGATTTCTCTCATGAGAGAGCACATTGACATCTTCGCCTGGTCTCCAAAGGATATGACTGGCATTGACCCTCAGGTAATATCCCACAAGCTGGAGGTTGACTCGACTTCTAAGCCCATGAAGCAGAAGAAGAGAAACATTGTGGGCGAAAAGATGAGGGCTGCAATCGAGGAAGTGGATCGACTTCTGGCGGGAGGCTACATTCGGGAAGTCCAATATCCTGAATGGGTCTCGAATGTCGTGATGGTGAAGAAGGCAAACAGCAAATCAAGGATGTGCATTGACTTCATAGACCTTAACAAAGCATGTCCGAAGGATATCTACCCCTTGCCTCAATTGACCATCTTGTCGACACTGCCTCTAGCTATGAACTCTTAAGCTTCATGGAAGCTTTTTCAGGCTATAACCAGATCCAAATGGCACCATATGATAAAGAAAAGACTTCTTTAATCACGAATCGAGGTATTTTCTGTTATAGAAAGATGTCATTTGGTTTAAAGAATGTAGGTGCCACGTAGCAGCGTAAGATGAACAATGTCTTTGAGGCTCAAATTGAACGAAACTTGTGTTGGATCCTGTAGATGGCAAACAACACTAGGAGGGGGGGGGGGGGGGGGGGGAGGGTTGAATAGTGTTGTATAAGTTAAAATTTTTTCCTTTGATTATTAGAACACAATAGATTTCCCTTCCAATGTTGCCTAAGGAACCAAGTAGAGTGATCTACGCTTGGTCCTTAATCAACACGATAAACTTAAAAGAATATAAAGATTAATTACAAGCCACAAAGAAATTACATTCAGAGAGATTTTACATAGCGGAATTTAAAAAAGTAATCTTTGCATAATAATATATTAACGAGGAATTATAATTGAGAGTATATTAACGACAATGAATAGTTTGCACAAATAAATAAGAAATACAAACACAGAAAGAACACAGAGAGACAAGCAATTTTATCCTGGTTCTCCGTAACCTGGTACGTCCAGTCCCCGACCAATCCGGTACGAGATTTAATCCACTATTGCATTTGCAATATAATTACCTAGCTCCACTTGTTAGGATTTCCAACGACCTAGTATCCCTACCAGGATTTCCAACCACCTAGGCTTGACTAGGATTTTCCACAACCCTTATCACAATGGGACTCCAAGTAAAATATCAAAATCCAATTCACTACAATAATTGGTGGAGATTGGTAAATAATTCTATAGCCAAGATATTATCGCAATTGTGCTTATGTGGCTAAAAGAATTAAAATAGTTCTTAGATCACACAAAGAATATAAATGAATTCGATGTGATCTAGGATCTTGAGTTTTCAAAAATCCTTTGAAGAATATGAAATCAAAAAGGGGATTTTGGAAAACAATTTTGCAATAACCAAAAAGAAAATTGATCTTAAAAGAATTTAGATAAGAGTAGTAAGATCAGAAATTCAAAACCAGTATTTGGCTACGACGATTGTTGAGAGCGATGGGAACGATTGAGAATTCACGAAAGTTTTTGCTTAGCTCAAGAATGAAATAATTAGTATATAGAATAGTACAAATATTAAGGGGAAATTCAATATAAGTAAAACTATAGAGTCGGGTATCACCGCTATTTCGGTTAGACTAGGAATGATTTGAATTGATTGGTTTTGAATTCATACGATAGTGTAAGGTTGTCGTACCAAAGTATTCACATACCTCCCACTCTCATGATGCTATGATAGGACTACCTACCTTATGCCCAAGCCAGCTCTCGTTGGTCATCAACATGCGATAGGTGCATTATACTCAATAAATCTCCACAATCCTCCTTCACGCCACTATCATGGATAGAATTCGGATCATTGTTATGAGGTCTCTAATCCATGCCCAACTCTCGTCGGCGACATGGATGGTGGGAATTGACATATGGATCGAAAACCATAGATTAGCCCTAATTATCGCTAGAGACTAATCTATTAATCCGTGAATGTGGAGATCGATTTATACCAATAATAATCATCCTAAAAACCCCTAATCATTAATCATCTGACAACCCATCATAAGCATGTCAATCCATAGCTATTATCAATATGGTTTCAATCCATGGTTCTAGATGGATAAATACTTACAATCCACTGGTGAAAACATGGTTAGATGCAATAGATGCTGCATAAGAATAGTAATGGAGAGATGAAAATAGCTGTCTAATTGATCCACAATAAAAGAGAACAAGAAAACCAATAATAGATTAAAAACAAGTACCAAAATTACAAAGGGAATAAAAGCGAATAATAAGTAGCATAGAGAATAAACTGAATACACCTGAGTAATGCTCTGAGATTGCTCTGAAAAAGTCTAAGGAAGCATCCCCCATAAAATGGAAAACAGAAAACTATAAATGTCATGTGGCACATGCGACCACGTCATCCCCATTTCTTCCCTTCCTTTGGAACAATGGCGACACGAGCTCATGGCGTAACCCACATGACAACATCATCCTTATCTTCAGATTCTCCTTTGTGGCTTTGGCGATGTGGCCGAGTGATGTTTGCCACGTGGTCGTGTGTTTCTTTACTTCTTCTCCACTCCCTTCGTCGATTTGGCTCACATTTGCTTCGCGTTTCATTCCAATGTCTTTGTCTCCACTCTAGGGTCCCAAAACTCTACGTTCTCATGTGAAATGTGCAAAAGAGTCACAAGAGTCAAAAGGAACAAAAGATGAACAAAATAATATGGAATATGCGGCGGGGTGGTATGAAATGCATGTGAATACTTTGTAAAAAATAAATAAAATAAACACTCATCAAAATACACCAAGCTAAACTCTTCATTGTCCTTAAGGAAGACACGAAAGAGTAATAATTGGAGATATACAAGCAAGCACACAAATGATGGCATGGTATTAAGGATTCCAAGACATCGAGCATAAATACATGGGCGAGTGAAAATTTCAGATTCATAACAATGATAAACATGCTAAGTCCTTTCCATCAATTAAAACATAATCTAAGGAATTGTTTCTAGCATAAATCAACACGTAATATACCTAATTATAATCATGCTTAAATTTAGAACATTTCCTCTATCCTGTTTGCAGGCTAAAAGAATGGGAATCGAAATCATGTGATGGGTTGAGAGAAGGATTAGTATCACACAATGGCCTATGTGTCTATCGAGGAAGTGCTCTCACACCATGCCATCATTCCTTAATTCGTGAAATTGCTAACTATAATCATGCTTTTATTCGCAACACCATTTGTTTTTATTTTTCGGGATTCTAATATTTCATGTAAGGAGCGTTGTGTTGATGACACCCAAGTCAGCCGACCTTAGGGCATCGGGCCAAGAAGGACCCATCGTGTTGGATATGGAAGACGTTTATACACCCTTGTGGGGGATGTACGAGGGAATACGGACCTCGAACGTCGCGTACACGAAGTCGTGTACGAAGGGAATCTGTTCCCTTGCGGAGAGGATCTCTAGATTAATGGAAAAGTCGCATTATATGTGCATAAGTGCATGCGACATATGGCTAATAAAGGGGTAATATCTTAAGCTTATGTTGTACCATGCATATGGTACAACTTAAGCTTATAATGTGCCATGTACGATGGTACACCTTAGTTAAATTGTTCCAAAGAAACAATTACTCCTAAAATAACTACCTTGGGGGCTATAAATAAGACCCAAGGGTTAGCCATTTCCTTACACTTTTGCATGGCATTCTTGCATGCATTTTCATTCTAGCGAAGCTCTGCCGAAATCCTTCCTCTTCCTTTATCCAAGTTCTTAATCTAAAAGTAGAGATTTAGATTGTGGATTTAGTAGCCTTACTCCGTTCGTGAGAAGACTCGATCCGTCGTGGCGAATCCGAAGGCGAAGTTCTGTGACTACCGTGCCGCATACGCAAGCGTAAGTCTCAACTTCATTTATCGATCCTAACTCTGTTTTGGCAGGATCCTACATTGGTATCAGAGCCATACGGGTTCGCCCCGGTCAAACCGCCGCCCCGTCGAAACTATGAACGAGTCGTTGTCTTTTTCACGAATGGGTATCCTACCATTACGGATATGGTAGGAACGCTTCGTGACGGAGAGAACGCAGCGGTTGTTCTTTTCACGTTAGGGTCTTCTGTCATTAAGGATATGGCAGGAACTCTCCGTGACGGGAAGAACCGACCATTCATGTAGTATGTTATTTTTCATTTTTGGCACACGGCCATTAGAAAATAACTACTTTCTCGACGAACGGGTGCTTCATCCACGAACGGGTGCTTCATCTAGGAAGATGATGGTAGTTATCTCCATCGGAGAAGATGTATTTTAGTGCATGTGCGCCATGGCCAAATGGGCTATGAAGGCCATGCACCCCCCTCCCCATGCGGAGGGGGTTGGCTATGGCCAATAACCACCACGGCCACCCCTCCGGTGGGGTGTGCGGCAACTCCAATCAAAGGGGGTGGCCGGCCATGGCCAAAGGGGCCATGGCCGGCCAACGCCAAAATGGCCATGGCCATGGCCAGGCTGACAGTGGCCGGCCATGGCCAGGCCGGCAGTGGCCGGCCCCGGCCACGGCCAGGGGGCCCTGGCCGTGGCCAAGGCCAGGGGCCGGCCTGGCCGGCCTGGCCGGCCCTGGCCGAGGCCAGTGCCGGTGCCCTGGCCTTGGCCAGGGCCTGGCCGGCCCTGGCAGTGGCTAGGGCCAGCGCCCTGGCCACTGCCGGGGCCTGGCCGGCCCTGGCCTACCCTGGCAAAGGCCAGGGCCAATGCCCTGGCCTCGGCCAGGGCAGAGGCCCTGGCCGAGGGGGCCAGGGCCCCTGGCCGGCCAGGGCAGAGGCCCTGGCCGTCCCTTGGCCAAGCCTCGGCCAGGGCAGAGGCCCTGGCCGGGAGAAGTTGCAGACCAAATAATTGGTCGACCAATTTGGTTGTTTTGGTCGACCAATCCGGCAGAAGGTCTTGGTCGATCGCGAACTTACCGACTGACCCATACGGGGTGACAAAAGGCCTTGGTCAAACTCGAATGTGCCGATTAGCCCATACGGGGCTAACGACAGTCGCCTACTCTTGTTTTATAAAATTTTTTTTGGGCTCTACTCCTTGAAGATTAGCCATAGTGCTCTACTTCATGCGAGATTAGCCACGTCATTGTGCTCTACTCTACGGAGATTAGCCAATGTACTTATGACATTGTGCTCTACTCTACGGAGATTAGCCAATGTATTTCAAATTTTTGAAAAAGGTGTTTTCAAATAGGTTATTTCCCGTCCTTAATCGGGATAGCGCAATTTAGAATTCCAAGTCCTACCACGATCCAGCCATGGTTATCTAACCCATGGGTGTGTAGAACAGGTCTCGTGGCTTGGCAATTGTTGCGCTAAAATTCTTTGCGCAAACTCTCACCTATTCCATTTTGAAAGATATGTTTTCAAAAAGTATTTTTCCGCTGCAGGTACCATACGGGTATCATTTCTGATTTCTTTTTACTTAAGATAAGTAAGAGGGATACTTTGAAAGTTACTTCTAGATGGTAGTTGGGAACGTAGTGAACTTCTCGATTCTAGAGTAACATTTCAGCACATCCAAGGAACTTATCAAGTGTTTAAAGAATCGAAACTTTATGCATAGAATTTTGATCGTGTTTTTCATTTTCTTTGCAGTTTTTTGATTCGAATATGTCTACCGCTTCTAAGAACATTGTCGCAGAGCTTAACAAAGGTGAAAAGCTCAATGGCGACAATTATAAACTTTGGTCAATAAAAATCCAACATGTTTTGGAGGAGCAAGATGTGCTTGAA
This sequence comes from Scilla litardierei, assembly GCA_030789695.1. Taxonomy (NCBI): domain Eukaryota; kingdom Viridiplantae; phylum Streptophyta; class Magnoliopsida; order Asparagales; family Asparagaceae; genus Scilla; species Scilla litardierei. The sequence continues at coordinate 255,775,468 of CM061141.1, forward strand.
ACACTCCAAAACATAATGGAAGAACCTGAGTTGGGCAATACGGCCCAACACAAGAGGGACCGGGAAGCTTATGAGACTTGGACTCGAAAGAACAAAATAGCACGTATTACGTTACTGTCCGCAATGGACAATGACATAATGCGTATATTTCGGGAATTCGACCTAGCCAAAGACATATGGTCTGAGCTAGAAGTAAAGTTTGGTGGAACTTCGGTTACCAAACTCCGCTCCTTAAATATTCAATTTGATTCGTACAAGATGCGGCGAGATCATTCTATGAAAAAGCATCTCCGCCACATGGCGAATCTCTTAGCTGAATTGAAGGATGCGGGTCTTACGCTGTCTGACGAACAGCAGATCCAAGCAGTCATTCGTTCACTCCCAGATAGCTGGGATAACATGAAAATGCACCTCACTCATAAGGAGTGCATTAAAACTTTAAGCGTTGTATCCAAACACCACGAACTCGAGGAAGAGCGGATTCAAGCCGCAAAACCTAGTGCAGAAGTGCACATGGCCGCTAGTTCCTCACATGGAGGAAATAAGCGGAAGAATAAACGCTTAAGGTTTGTGAACGAATGAAAGCAAGAACCGGAAACCTCAAAGAAGACTAAGAACAAAAAGTGGCAAAAGAATGTGCACTCAAAGAAGAAAAACTTGAAGAAGATCAAGTGCTTTAAGTGCAACAAGTACGGTCACTTCGCCCGTACGTGTACGGATGGAAGTGATAAGGTAACTTGTAGGGCTAGTTACATATGTTTTTCTAGTTCCGTGTTTTTTGCTGAATCTAACTATTTTTGGTTGATTGATTCAGGGGCCACAGACCACGTAGCGAAGGACAGAAGGTTCTTCGTAGAGTATCGAAGGATAACTCAAGGAACAAAGTGGATATACGTCGGCAACAACACTCGTGTTGAAGTCAAGGGCGTCGGAACATGCAAGCTAGTTCTCGACAACGGCCGGACTCTTTTATTGCACGACGTCCTCTTTGCTCCAGATATTAGAAGGAATATCGTTTCCGTGGTCATGTTAATGTCTTTAGATTATGAATGGAGGTTCTATAAACAAAATGTTGACCTTGTTTGTAATATTTCTTTAGTTTGGTCGGGTAATGTTTGTAATGGATTAATTGTTTTAAACACAATGTATGATGATTCTTCTTCTATTAATGAAAGTTTCCATTTGACAAATGCTTCTAACTCTGAATCTGAGATCATTTGTTGGCATGCAAGACTTGGTCATATTGGACCAACTAGAATGGATAGACTTGCCAAAAGTGGCTTGCTATCTAATGTTTCAAAAGTTGAAATGTCAACTTGCGAACATTGTCTTGTAGGGAAAACTTGTCGCAAGCCGTTTGGAACTGGCACAAGGGCCGAAGTTCCATTACAGCTTATCCATTCGGACATTTGCGGTCCAATGAATGTTAAGACAAGATGCGGGAAGTCCTATTTCATCACATTCATTGATGACTTCACCCGTTTCGGTCACATTTATTTGATTTCCCACAAACATGAAGCTTTAACTTGCTTCAAAAACTATACGAGTTGAGTGGAAAATCAACTAGATCGCAAGATAAAGGTCTTGCGAACCGATCGGGGTGGAGAATATCAATCAACAAGTTTTAAGGAACTCTGTGATGAAAAAGGCATAGTTCATCAAATAACTATGCCTTATACTCCGCAACAAAACGGTGTTGCGGAAAGAAGAAATAGGACATTGATGTAAATGGTCCGATCAATGATGTCTCAGGCAAATTTGCCCATCACCTTTTGGGGTGATGCATTATTGACGGCAGCATTCATCTTAAACCGTGTACCCTCGAAGTCGGTAAGTTCTACTCCTTATGAGTTGTGGAACAATAGAACTCCAGACTTAAGCATTCTAAAACCTTGGGGTTGTGCCTCTTACGCACATTTATCCTCTCATAAATATGGCAAACTTGGGCCACGTGGGAGGAAGTGTATCTTCATCCGATACGCTGAAAACTCCAAAGGATATGTTTTCGTCGGTCAAGAGGACAATGGGGGTCTAATAGAATTCGAATCGAGGGATGTTGTCTTCTTGGAAAACGAGTTTCCAAGACAGGGTGAGATAAGTCAAGACTTATCCTTGTTTGAGACTTGGGATCAAGAAGGATCGGAACGTTCGAGTGGGAGAATTCTTGGTGAAGAAGAAAATACGTTTCAGACTTCACCAATGGATGATGCGAACGATACCAATCCTATCCCGAGTGGGAGTGATATTATTCCAAGTGGGAGTGATGTCATTCCAAGTGGGAGTGATCAAACTCAAGCAAGACGTAGTAATCGAACGAGGCTAACACCTCTGAGATTTGAGGATGAATTTCCTCAAACATTCATGACATTACTACAAGATGATGACGAACCTGCAAATTTCAAACAGGCCGTCACATGCCCTGCTAAAGATAAATGGATAGAGGCAATGGAAGAAGAACTTCAATCCATGAAAACAAACCAAGTCTGGGACTTGGTTGATTTACCTAAGGGACGTAGAGCCATTGGGAACAAGTGGGTTCTCAAAATCAAGCATAAGGCTGATGGCTCCATCGAGAAATATAAAGCTCGCCTTGTTGCGAAAGGTTTCACGCAACAGGAAGGAATAGACTACGAAGAGACTTTCTCTCCTGTCGTGCGTTTTACCTCCATTCGCTTAATTCTTGCAATGGTGGCTTGTTTGGACCTCGAGTTACATCAGATGGATGTAAAGACTGCTTTTCTTAACAGAGAATTAGATGAGGAGATCTACATGAAACAACCAAACGGGTTCGTACAAGAAGAAAACAAACATAAGGTTTGTAAACTTCATAAATCCATATATGGTCTTAAACAATCCTCAAGGCAGTGGTATATGCGCTTTCAAGAAGTCGTTTTGTCGTATGGTTTCTCCATGCTCGACGAAGACAACTGCGTATATATTAAGAGGATTAAAACAAGTATGTAATTATGTCTCTTTATGTAGATGACATACTTATAGCCGGAAATGATAAGCGTCTTATCATGGATATCAAAGCTTGGCTTTCATCCGTCTTTGAGATGAAAGACATGGGTGAAGCTGCATATATCCTTGGGGTTAAGATCTCAAGGAATCGTTCCAAGAAACTTCTTTCTCTCTCTCAAGAGACATATATAAAGAAAGTTTTAGAACGGTCTAATATGCAGGACTGCAAGCCAATTGATACTCCAATAAGCAAAGGTGAGGGTCTATGTTTGGAAATGTGTCCCAAAGATCCAAAAGAAAAGAAAGCTATGGAAAAGGTTCCATACTCCAGTGCTGTCGGGAGTCTGATGTACGCCATGATGTGTACCAGACCGAACATTTGCTATGCTGTTGGTATGGTAAGCCGTTACCAATCCAACCCAGGACAGGCACACTGAAAAGCGGTGAAGAGGATATTAAGATACCTCAAAGGGACTGCGGACTATGCGTTATGCTATCAAGGCAATACCTTGAGACTCAAAGGCTATACCGATGCTGATTGGGCGGGTGATCTCGACGAGCGAAGATCTACCTAAGGCTTTGTTTACTTGCTCGGGAATGGTGCAATATCCTGGAGCAGCAAGAAGCAAACCTGCATCGCCCTATCAACCATGGAAGCCGAATTTGTAGCATTCAGCATGGCGGTCCAAGAAGCTGTTTGGCTTAGGAAATTCTTAGACAGGCTAACGGATGCCACTGACTCGAGCACTGATCCTATATACAGTGATAGTCAAGCTTCGATTGCCTATGTCAAAGATCCTAAATTTCATTGTAAGACCAAACACATTGATATTCGATTCAAGTTTGCGAAGGACTATGACAAACGGAAGGAAGTAGACATAGGATACATATCCACGCATGAGATGATAGCGGATCCCCTTACTAAGGCGATCCCCAGAGATGTGTTTTTCAAACACTTATCATCTATGGGAATGCATAGGTGCTGAGCTGTATCATGTAATATTTCCCATGTCTATAGAAGATCAAAGTTTAATTTGCATACAAGTTTCTTACAAATGATTTTATATACATTTGTGTTTTAAGTCTCAGCTATTTTATTGTGTGTATGTCGGACAGATTAAGGTTGGCTCTCTCACATGAGCAACCGCCTTATCTTATCAGATGGATAAGATAGAGATGAGACTAGTTTAAAGTCAAAATCATTAGACATATGATTTAGAGTCGTGACTTAAACAAGATAGTCGAATGAAAGATCTGCATCATATGGATGCTTACAAAAGATCTGAGATCTATATCACAAGGATATTTGAAAGAGATCTCAAAGGATTTTTTTAAATCCTATCTGTCTTATGCAGGATGAGAGTCCAGGTATATTTCATGAGTAGTAAGGGGACTCAAAAGATAGGCACTGTGGTGTCTGATCTTTCATCCGTACAACATCATTAAGACACACTCTCCCTGGGAAAGGAGTGATGTTGTAATACGTGTTCATACCACGTATGCATTTCGACCACTGAGTTAGTAGCAATAGTGTTTGCTATTATGTGAGACTCAAAGGCCATGTGGGTCTTAACTCTTACCCTCAAGGACTCCAATTGGTTCCTTTAGATTTGACGAGATGATCGCTATCTTAGCGTGTTGCTAATGGGCTATGGTAATTCGGCTCGGCGGGGCACGTTAGAAAAGCGAATCAAGTCAAGATCAGAAGGTTCGCAAGAAGAGGAAGATTGATTTCATATTCGCATTTGGACTTTAATGATTCAAAGCTGGCCAGCCAATTATGATCCAGATGGGACTCAATTGTTGAATATAAAGTATAAGAAATGTGAAGAAATAATCTAGGGTAAAGCATGCGTTGAACTACTCAACTTTGCACCTTCGAGGTCGTTGTGTATCTCTAACAAGTGCACAACAACAGACTCTACGCGCATGACGGTCGCACGGTCTATTTCTTGGTATGATAGATGAAAGAACTAAAAGAAAGACGTTCTCTTACAATCCCCTCAAGTGTGAGTGTGAGATGTTGGATATGGAAGACGTTTATACACCCTTGTGGGGGATGTACGAGGGAATACGGACCTCGAACGTCGCGTACACGAAGTCGTGTGCGAAGGGAATCTGTTCCCTTACGGAGAGGATCTCTAGATTAATGGGAAAGTCGCATTATATGTGCATAAGTGCATGCGACATATGGCTAATAAAGGGTTAATATCTTAAGCTTATGTTGTACCATGCATATGGTACAACTTAAGCTTATAATGTGCCATGTACGATGGTACACCTTAGTTAAATTGTTCCAAAGGAACAATTACTCCTAAAATAACTACCTTGGGGGCTATAAATAAGACCCAAGGGTTAGCCATTTCCTTACACTTTTGCATGGCATTCTTGCATGCATTTTCATTCTAGCGAAGCTCTGCCGAAATCCTTCCTCTCCCTTTATCCAAGTTCTTAATCTAAAAGTAGAGATTTAGATTGTGGATTTAGTAGCCTTACTCCGTTTGTGAGAAGACTCGATCCGTCATGGCGAATCCGAAGGCGAAGTTCTGTGACTACCGTGCCGCATACGCAAGCGTAAGTCTCAACTTCATTTATCGATCCTAACTCTGTTTTGGCAGGATCCTACACATCGGACCTACTAGCTCAAACCAACTACAATCCTTATTCATGTGCACTCCCCTAAGCTAAACCTTTCGGTACGAGTCCCCAATAATTCCTGAGGCACGTGGATATAGCTACTTGATATAGCTGGAAGAATGATGCATACTTATTCATTTTTTATATACACATTTTTTCTTTTCTCCTTTTTTCTTTCTTTTTCTTCTTTCTTTTCAAGCATGAATATGCTAGGCAACAACACTCCTCAATACTAGATGGTTATATCGTTATCAAGTCCTATAAGACTATCAGCCATAATCCTCAACTAATACTTCTCGATTCATGCATAAGATGGATTTCCAAAGAAAATTTGACCTAGGCTGGTTTTGAGTAATTTAATCCTAGGGATTATGAACATGAGCATAATAAGCATATTAAATGAGATCTAATACTAAAAACTCATCTTAATTATATATTCTAATTGACATCGAGGGATTGATCATAAGAAGATAAAACCCTAAAATTCATTCGATAAAGGGAACCATGCATATAAAGTCTTGATCTCAGAGAATTCTTAACACATGCACATATCCTCAAATGCAAGTTTTTTTGTTGGAAAATAAAAGGAAAGATGATGATGCATGAAAAAAGGGAAAATAAGGAAAGAAAAGTAAAGAAGATAAGGTAAAAGGGATGGAAAAACTAAATCATGGTGCATGGAATGCTCCTCCCCCAAGCGAGAGCTGAGCATTGTCCCCAATGCAAAATGAAAGGTAAAATCGTGAGGATAAATATGTGGAAAAGAGGTGATGGTGAGTCTCCCCAATCTAGGACATAAGTATGCCACGAGAATGATATGGAAGTGGAGAGATATGGATATGTGTAATGTGGGGGAAGAGTGGGTGGGTATGATGGTCAACAGGAGCCACCCTCAGGTGGAGGTGGTGAGATTAATAGGTGGATGTCTAGTGTCAGGAAAATGGCTTCGGTCAACGTGCTAACCATAATGGCATCGAGCATCGAGTGCAAGCTATAGAGCATGATTATACACCATCCATGGAGGATCTAATCTCTTGGACACTATCCTCCAAAAGGTGTATACGATCCTCTAAAGTAGTAGTAGGAGGGGGAGGACTGGAGGGGCCATAACCATCGCCAGACTGCTGGGGCTCCTAAGTCTTATGAGGTGGTAGTGTGGGGGGGGGGGGGGGGGGGGGGGGGGCTCTAGGTGCAACAACTGGAATAACAAGATCCTGAGTGGGGATATGCTGTGCTTGTGCAGTGGGATCAAAATCTGGGTCAAGGAGAAATGCCCACCACATGGCTGCATTGATATGAGAGCGCTAAAGATTGGACAATGTAGTGTATGGGATATGTGAGGGGCCATATAGCCAAAGGAATCTCTCACCTACGATGGGTTTAATCATATGCATGTTGGTCATGATGGAGATATCTAGGGATGTGGTCTGGGGACTTTGGGTAGGTCGTCAGGAGTTTGGAGAGAGATGGGAGGGAGCCTGGCAATAACAGTGATGAACCCTCCGCAGTAGATCTTTCCAGCAGTGTTGCTGGTAGTGTGGGAGACTTTATGACACATCCAAAAATCGACATGGAAGAGAATGTGTGGTGAAGTGTTGTCGTTCTCGTATACAATGCGTGGTTGGGTCATAGCCCATAAAAATAGTAGCTCATGCCACGAGACTTGGCATGTCTCCTTTCTACAGAAAAGAGTGTTCACGATGATGTGGTATGCAAGGTGAAGGTAAAGATGTATAAAGGAAGAGGCCTTCACCCTGGTGGTAGGAAGGGGCTCCATCCAGTGATTTGTTCCCAAAAAGTGTTAGGCTTTATATTAACCGCATGCGCACGGTGTCATGTAGCCTACGGGTTGAACACATGGGGGCAATGGTATGAATATTGATTAATTATGTATCAGATTAGCTACATGAATGATATATGTGATGGAAATTGAATTCCACCCCAAGTGATTTTGATAATGAGCACACCAAATGAAGCTTAGTGTACTAACTACACTACAGTTAAGTGTACAGATTACGCAGCCTTGTACATACTCCAAAGAAGCGCAATCTACACTCACTTAGCAAAGACAAGGACGAATGTTGCTAGCTCGATGATTGTAACGCCCCGCTTCCCAAAAGACACCGGAAGCGAGAGCGTTACGCGGTCCGCTTGAACTGGAGCGGCGAAGCCCGAGTTCAATAAGCGTCTGTGATTAAAACACAGATGAGGTCATTGCAACTACCATTCAGAAATAATAAGAAAACACATCCAGAAAAGATATAGCCACATCCAGAAATAATGTTCGTACACAGAGTTTAACAATGCCACAGCTGGGCTAAAAGTAGCAACAAAAAAGGTAACATACTCGAAAGTAACTACAACGACAAAAGGAACTAAGAAGCAGTAAAGGTGTCGGGGTCCACTAGTCCTCTGCTGGGAGAGGCACTGCGTCAGGTGCGAACTCCTGACTCTCCAACTCTGTCGTCTCGTACTGGTCCTCCTGGTACTCAAGCTCTGAACCTGACATACATCCACAAACATGAATGTATGTCAGCTAGGGGTCAGCAAGAAAGAGTTAGCATCCCAAGGCGAAGTATATAACAAGTATATGAAATTTAGAAGCATTTAATATTTCGAAATGAAACGACATGCAGCAATTTAACGATTAACAATTTCGGAGCAGAGAGAAACAATCCTAGCGTGCAGTTCTAGTCGGTGGCAAGTTTAAAAATTAGATTCTCTGTGTTTGTTAGCATTTCAATATTCATGAAGACCAAGTTAGCGTTACAATGACCATGTCCAGACTTCACATCTAATCTAGGGTTCTCGCCTTTAGGTCGTGATGAGAAGGTCGTTCCTCTCACGGGGGCTTACTGTGATTGACACTAACCCACAGCGTCGGGTGGTGCTCTTGAGGAGAGTACCTTTCATACGCCCAGTGGCCGCTCAACCCTAACCCCACCCAAAAGTTTGCCGGAACACGAGCCGGCCTAGTCGACTCACACGACATCACGAAAGTCACGAATTCGCCTTCGAGGCGCACGATTTCACGATGTCCATATTGTTAATCATGTCAGGACTCACTGAATTTCATTGTTGACAATATTAAAGTTTTATGGTGACAGTTCTGCAAAGCGGAAACGGGTCGAACGACCGTTTCCGTAATTTCAAATAATGACGATTTCGTCCTTTTTGTTCAACTTGCTACAGAAACAATTTCTTTCTCTAGTTTTTTATATTGGGGATATATTGTATGATATACCGTTGGATCCCAATTTTCGTCATAGTCATTATGGTGTCAGTTTTGTACGTCATTACACGTCTAAATTTTGAGTTACACAGCAACCATGAAGGCGGCGTAAACGTGCCGAAACTTCTAAAATTCATAACAAATCATATACTTGCCTGTTTTTGGCGTTCTTGGTGTCGTTGGATTCGTCTCGACGAATACTATGATTTGGGAGGTTCGGTTCACTGTTTTGGCAGAAAATAAAATCAGAATTGGCGTTTTTCAGTTCAGGCCAGATTCGCAAAAACTCCTACGACGTCTAATCAACATGTTTTATTAGGTTTCTCTACTTTACGATGGGGGTGATGAGTTTTAGGGGGTAGATCTACCAACCTGGAGTGAAGCGTGGGATCGGGTGACGTCCACGAGCGACGACGACGCGTACGGTGCTGAAACTTCGACGTTCGGGCTCTGAACTTGTTGCGGTCAGCGAGTAGACGACGGACGGCGGCCGTCAGCGAGCTCCGGGGCTGTGGACGTCGGATCTGAGCGGTAGATGAAGGCGCGGGCTGTTTTGCGTGGACTGCGAAGGGGAGAACGGCCTGGAGTGAGTTGCCGTGGGTTGAGGGGCAGTAGGAGAATGTAGATCGGCTGTGGGGGTGTTTGCGTGAAGATGAAGGCCTGGGGAGTCACGGCCTGAGGCTGTGGGGGTTTTTGCCGTGGCCGTGGGGATGTAGATGAGAAGGAGGAAGGGAGGTGGCCTGCTGCGGGTTTGAGAAGATGAAGAAGGAGGGAAGCGACTGCCTGTTGCGTGGGGAAGAGGAGGGCTCGGCGGCTGATAGATGCAAGGAGTCTAGGGGTTTTTTATAATATATAAGGTAGGCCTAGGTTATGTTATATAGAAGCTAGGGTTTAAACTATAGGGGCTGCGGCTGCTACAAAAGAAAGCTAGGGGTTTTAGGCCTAGGTTATAATATAGTTTATAATATATTTTATAAAGAAGTTAGGGTTTTAATAGCTAGAGAAAGAGCCTGTGCGTGGTCTCTTGGGTTGTTTGAAAGAGCAGGTTAGCATAGAAATAGGTTGCTGTAGGTTATATAGGAAAAGAGTTCTATATAATATATATATAAGAGTAGGTTGGCATTTGCGTTTTTGGGTAGGGAAATAAAGGTCTAGGTTTTATTTATAATAGTAGGGTGATGCAGCATGTAGGGTGTTGGGTACTGTTGTTTTACCCTAGGGTTTATTCATAGGAGTCTGTGGGTTAACAGAATCGTGGGAAATCCCTAGTTGTCTAAAGGCTTCAAATATTGAGCATGGGTTACGAAAAGGCCAGCATGTGAACGGGTTGTAGCTTTAGGGTCTTATGTCTTTTTATTTTTTTTGTTTAAAGTGTTGTGTGCGTGAGTGACCAAGCTGGGTGGGTGCGGCTGTGTGCATGGTTTCTAAAGAATAGACCTAGGTGTTATTTTATTATAAGTTGTGTAGGGTTTGTAATAGGAAGGAATTTGTAATGGAAAGGTGATTAAATAGGTTAATTCAAGAGAGATAATGGCTAATCAATTGGTTTAATGGGTTTATAATAAGAAGAATTTCATTTGAGGAAGTCAAAAGATTGAAATTCGAATTTTTAAACTTGAAGTTGAAATTTAATAAATAGGAGGTACTTATAATAATAATAATAATAATAATAGTAGCAATAATAACAATAATAATAAATTTGACTCAGCGTCACAAAATAATAATAGCGATAATTAATATGGGAAAAAGTTGACACGTGCACAGATACGCCTAAAACGGATACGGGCGAAAATTAAACTAGAGAAATACAGTTAATATCACCGATAAGAACTGGTCGTTACATCCTACACACCTTAAAGAAAATTCCGCCCTCGGAATTTCTAACAATCACTGATCAGGGAACAGGTGGGGGTAACGCTCTCTCATCTCATCCTCTCTCTCCCAGGTGGACTCCCCTGGCGAGCCGTGTCGCCACATCACTCTAACAAGATCGACAGTCTTGTTTCGAAGTGACTTCTGACGTCTGTCGAGAATCTGCACTGGCTGCTGACCGGCGCCCCGTTTACGGTTTGGGCGCGGTGTCGTTTTACCGCAAGTGCACGGTTAGTGTAGGGTGCGGGTATATCGAACACAGGGAGGTGGATGGCTTGAGTGGCTACTAGCCTCGCCTAGGTCGCGTGCTAGCTACGCGGATGATATGGGTGGAATGTAGAAATAAAAGAAAGAAATGAAAAAGGCACGAAATGAATCCCCGCTAACACGGGCTAGAGCATTCATGACACTAGGCATTTGACTTGATCCAGGGTGAGACATTGCCCCAAAAGGTGGTACCTAGCGTCCATGGCCCGATATTCCGGTCGGTGCCAAGCACGCTAGGCCTACCCGGTTCTGGACGGTGGACACTCCCGTGTCCATTAACACCTTCCGCAACCGGGAGCATTAAGGTCACAATGATAACTCCCAACACTTCGTCCAAGCCGCTCCCGCGCGCGAGGACTCGATGTCTACGCTGGGGGCGTGAGCTATGGCTAGGGGGTCAACCGCCAAGTTTATTCCCCCTTGGCCCGACGGTCAAAGGCGGTCTTTCTCCCGCCAATGACAATGAAACACCCCCGCGTAACCCTAATGGCCAAATAAGTCAAATGTGATTTCTAGCAATACATCGAAGCGGATCTTGACAGGACAAGCACCGGACCCCAATCCCCAACACATCTAGTGTGTTGCCATACGAATTGGACCCAGATTGCTAGAAATCTCCATTGACGCATTTCATCGAACACGTGCCATGCAACCAAGTCTAATGTAAATTTCCAAGCATCAATCTTACCCTAACCCGTATTAGGGTTCATCAATACTACTCCATGATGAATAACATAAAAATAAACAACACAAAAGACATACACACATTCATCATGAAGCAAAAGAAATACAACACAAAAAATGGAGAACAAGAGAAAGAAATACTTATCTTGAGTTTGAATCTTCAATCCAATACAAGATTTATTAACAAAAAGACCTAATCTAATCTAACCTAAAGCTCACAAGAGAAGGGGCAAAAGCCCTAAAAACTGAGAAGAGATCCCCCTTCAGTCGGCCAACTTCGAGTATTTATAGCCCCACTTCGAAACCCTAATGGTTCGGGTCCCAAACCCGCAGGAAAAGCGCCACCCGATTGGTTGACAAGTCAACCGATCGGGTGATCTGTTACAAATAGTAAACAGAAAACGGTGGAGCTTCACCCGGTCAGATGAACCGGTCGGTTGAGTTCTTGGGGTGACCGGTTGGATCTTGGAGCCGTCGGGTGAAGCGATCGGTTGGACGCCCGTGTCTTCAGCTCTTCAACATCAGCTACAGATGAACCGATCGGGTGAGAGTCACCCGATCGGTTGGCATTTTGCTCGAAAAGACAGAGAATAGGCCCCCGCTGAACCGGTCTGCGAACCGGTCGGGTGACTTCCTTATGAGCTGCGGCAGAGACCGGGTGGTGCACGCGTGCATCACCCGATCGGTTGGAGATGACCAACCGACCGGGTGAGGGGCTGAAAGATGTATTCTTTGGCGTATGACCCCCTGGATCACGCGCGACTCCTCCCGTTGCTCCGAAGTGACTTCTGACGTCTGTCGAGAATCTGCACTGGCTGCTGATCATACGTTAGATCTGGGCGAACGGTGATCTCAGAGTAGTCAACAGCGTGAGATGGGTCGCTGATGTACCGACGAAGCTTAGACACATGAAAGACGTCGTGAACACCTTCCAAAGATGGCGGCAAGGCTAAGCGGTAAGCTACCTCGCCAACTCTCTCCAGAACATCGAAGGGTCCGATGTATCTCGGGCTGAGCTTACTACGTTTCCCAAAGCGAATCACTCTTTGATTCGGGGAAATCTTCAGAAACACATGGTCTCCCGGCTGAAACTCCAGAGGTCACCGTTTAGCATCAGCCCAATGCTTATAACGGTCCTGAGCAATCCGAAGCTTGTCCCTGATATCTCGAACAACGTCCACAGCTTCGACAATCAACTCCGGTCCCAACAACTCTCTATCTCCAACGTCGTCCCAGCTCAGGGGCGAACGACACTTCCTTCCATAGAGAGCAGCAAAAGGCGCCATGCCAATGCTTGCCTGATAACTGTTGTTGTAGGAGAATTCCACCAGGTGTAGATGATCCTCCCACGAACCCTTGAAATCTAGCATGCAAGCTCTCAGCATGTCCTCCAGAATCTGAATGGTCCGCTCTGACTGGCCATCCGTCTGCGGGTGATACGCAGTGCTGAACTTCAGACTGGTACCAAGATTGGTCTGCAGACTCTTCCAGAACTGAGACGTGAACCTCGTATCGCGATCGGATACAATGCTCACAGGGACTCCATGCAAACACACGATCTCCTACACAAAAAATTCACATCACTATTGATACTAGAAAGGAAATACGAAAGGATGAGTCAGATCATTACCTCCATATATTTCCTAGCCAGTATTTCCGTGGATTGTCCTACTCAGAATGGTATGAAGTGCGCAGACTTGGTCAGTCGATCGACGATGACCCAGATTGCGTCATTCTGTTTGGTGCTCCGAGGTAAGCCAGTCACAAAATCCATCGTGATGTGCTGCCATTTCCACTCCGGGATAGGCAGGGGCTGTAGTAGTCCGGCGGTGCGATGATGTTCAGCCTTCACCTGCTGACACACCAGGAATTTGGCAACACTCCGTGCCACACTTCTTTTCATCCCGTGCCACCAGAAATTCCGACGAAGATCCTTGTACATCTTCGTGCCTCCAGGATGAATGGAATAAGGTGAACTGTGAGCCTCATTCATCAACTCTTCTCTGATATCTCCTGCAGGCACGCAGACCCTACTGCCATACCTCAAAGATCCATCCTCGTGAATCAGAAAATCTGTCCGGAGTCCGGCTTCGACTTGCTCTCTGATCTTCATCAACTTAGCATCACCAGCCTGAGCAGTCTTGATCCGATCAACAATCGTCGATTGAATCTGCATGTTCATCAACGACGAAGTGACTCCCGGAAGAACAGCTACAACATCCATCTCTCGCAGGTCCTGCTGCAATCTCCACTGAGCTGTAAGAATCATCACCTCCGGCAGTCGGCTCAAGGCGTCCAGTACGACATTCACCTTTCCTGGGTGGTACTGAAGGTCGATGTCGTAATCTGCCATCAACTCCAACCATCTGCGCTGCCTCATATTCAGCTCCTTCTGAGTAAATATGTATTTCAAACTTTTGTGATCAGTGAATATCTTCACCTTCTCACAAAGCAAGAAATGACGCCAAATCTTCAGTGCGAATATGACAGCGGCGAGTTCCAAATCATGGGTCGGGTAGTTCTTCTCATGGACTTTCAACTGTCGCGAAGCATACGCGACTACATGGTTGTGCTGGTGCAAAACACAACCAAGTCCCTTCCCTGATGCATCGCAGAAAATCTCAAAGCCTCCGCTTCTGTCCGGAATAGCTAAGATCGGTGCATTCGTCAGTCTCTCCTTCAAGGTGGAAAAAGCCTGCTCACAAGGATCTGACCAACTGAACTTGACATCCTTCTGAGTCAATCTCGTCATCGGTTCAGCTATCCTTGAGAAGTCCTTGATAAATCTACGGTAGTAGCCAGCCAATCCGAGGAAACTCCTGATATCCGAAGCCGATCGTGGTGTAGGCCAATCGATGACTGCTCTGACCTTCTCCGGATCCACTGAGATGCTGGCTCCTGATACTACATGACCAAGAAATGCAATTCTGTCCAGTCAGAATTCGCATTTGCTGAACTTGGCATATAGTTTATGATGCGGAGCGTCTCCAATACCAATCTCAAATGTTCTGCATGCTCTTCCTCGCTCCTCGAGTACACCAGGATGTCATCTATAAAAATCACCACGAACTTGTCGAGGAAGTCGTAAAAGATGAGGTTCATGAGGTTCATGAACACAGTAGGAGCGTTGGTCACACCGAATGGCATGACAACGAACTCATAGTGCCCGTACTTGGTCCGGAAAGCTGTCTTGGGCACGTCATCCTTCTTGACTCTGACCTGATGGTATCTGCTCCGAAGATCCAACTTCGAAAACACCTTCGATCCACCAAGCTGATCGAAGATATCGTCAATACGGGGCAGTGGGTACTTGTTCTTCACAGTGATCTGATTCAGCTCCCGATAATCGATACACATCCTTCTCGATCCGTCTTTCTTCTTCACCAGCAAGACGGGTGCACCCCAGGGAGACACGCTGGGATGAATAAAAACTTTCTGCAGCAGCTCGTCCAACTGCTTCCTCAGCTCTTCTAGCTCGGCAGGAGCTATACGGTACGACGCCTTAGAAATCGGTTGAGCTCCTGGCATCAGATCAATGCCGAACTCTAATGCTCGATCAGGCGGCAAACCAGAAATGTCCTCGGGAAAAACATCCTTGAAGTCTCGCACTATAGCTGGCTTCTCCGGCTCTGCTATCATAGATGCAACTGTCAATCTGTACGGCTGGGCCCAGAACTTGACAGGTCCAAGCGAACGTCCTCCGCTGACGAACTCAACCACTGGGCGGCCAGGAATTTCAAACACCACTTTCTTCCGGTGACAGTCGATCGTGGCATAGAAATCTCCTAACCAATCAATACCGAGGATCACATCGAAATTGGGTAGGTCGTGGACGATGAAATCTGCATACAATTCGTGTCCACTAACCACCAACGGGCAAGGTCTACAACCAAGCACAACCTTCACTACACCATTCCCAGTCGTGATGTTCCAACACTTGTGAAGTGTGTAGGTGGGTATCGAGTGTTCGACTACGAACTTCCGTGACATGATGCACATGGAAGCTCCAGAGTCGAACAAGGTCAGAGCGGGGTGAGAAGAAACTAGGATAACACCTAAGGGGTAACAAGTAACTATATCAAACAAGGAAACTAACTAATCCAACATAAATGCAGAAAAGTAAAGACTAGGTCAAGGGTTACCTGCAATCACGTCGTCATCAGCTTCAGCCTCGACGGCTGTCATGGTGTAAGCTCGACGCACCGGGGGTTTGGCCTGCTGAAAGGCTCGCTCCTGCGGTACCAGAGGTGGTCCTCGCTGTCCAGGTGTAGGTACTGGTCTCTGAGCGGGTCCAGGTGCAGGCGCTGTTTGCTGAACAGGTCCAGGTGCTCCAGCAGTCATAGGTCGAGAACCTCGGGGGCAATCCCTCGCAACATGAGCAGACGATCCACAAACCAAACACTGATTCAACATCTTTCTGCAGTCCTTCTTCACATGGCCAAGCTTGCCGCAGAAGTGGCAAGTCAGCTCAGCTCGGTTGAAAACAGGTGCGGCTGGCCTCTTGAACTGGATGGTCTGGACTGGACGTACACCAGGCCTAGGTGCACTCCTCTGCATCTCCATCAGGCGCTTGCCCGCCTGTCGGGCCTTCTTCAGATTGGCCACGTGCTCCTGATTCTTCGCAGCCACCAGAACATCCTCATGAGTAGAAAAAGTATTCCCGGACAGCACACTCTGAATGTCCAGGTCCAAGCCCTGCAGGAAACGGTTTGCACAGTCCTCAGGTTCCTTCACCATGGCAGGGGCATAGCGGCTCAGCATAGTGAACTCCGCCTCGTACTCGTCAACGGTCATAGTACCCTGCTCCAGGTTGATGAAGCGACTCTCCATCATCCGCTTCGCCGACTTCGGAAAATACTGGCCGCCAAATCTCTTGCTGAAGGTATCCCATGAAATCGGCTTGGTCAGCTTAGCCTCCTCCGCAGTCCACCAACTGCGGGCATTATCAGTCAACTGCTTCCTCGCAAGATCCACCCATTCATCTTTATGGATTCGGGCAAGGCCCAAATCATCCTCAGTGATCTGATGCCACTCTTCGGCCGCTAGCGGGCCCTCTCGTCCGGAGAAACTCTTCGGACGCATCTCTCTGAACTGCTTGGCTCCCGGGGCTGGTGCAGCTGGTGCGGCTGGTGCAGCTGGCGCAGCCTGGTGTCCCTGCTAGACTAGATGATGCTGAACCTCCAGTATATCTCTCATAACTCCCAACATCTGGCGGATGTCGTCGTCTCCGCCTCCAGGAGCTCCGGTTCCGGTTCCGGCTCCGGTCCCGTGTCGGGTGATGCGTCTTCTGGACATCCTACAAAAGAGAAAGAAATCCCGAGTTAATCCCGCGTATACGATTACTCTAGATGTTTGGCTAATGATAAATGTTCTCATTATTTTGAATTTTGCAGTTGCAAGGACCTGCATGGGCTACCACTAAAACCTGTAACGCCCCGCTTCCCAAAAGACACCGGAAGCAAGAGCGTTACGCGGTCCGCTTGAACTGGAGCGGCGAAGCCCGAGTTCAATAAGCGTCTGTGATTAAAACACAGATGAGGTCCTTGCTACTACCATTCAGAAATAATAAGAAAACACATCCAGAAAAGATATAGCCACATCCAGAAATAATGTTCGTACACAGAGTTTAACAATGACACAGCTGGGCTAAAAGTAGCAACAAAAAAGGTAACGTACTCGAAAGTAACTACAACAACAAAAGGAACTAAGAAGCAGTAAAGGTGTCGGGGTCCACTAGTCCTCTGCTGGGAGAGGCACTGCGTCAGGTGCGAACTCCTGACTCTCCAACTCTGTCGTCTCGTACTGGTCCTCCTGGTACTCAAGCTCTGAACCTGACATACATCCACAAACATGAATGTATGTCAGCTAGGGGTCAGCAAGAAAGAGTTAGCATCCCAAGGCGAAGTATATAACAAGTATATGAAATTTAGAAGCATTTAATATTTCGAAATGAAACGACATGCAACAATTTAACGATTAACAATTTCGGAGCAGAGAGAAACAATCCTAGCGTGCAGTTCTAGTCGGTGGCAAGTTTAAAAATTAGATTCTCTGTGTTTGTTAGCATTTCAATATTCACGAAGACCAAGTTAGCGTTACAATGACCATGTCCAGACTTCACATCTAATCTAGGGTTCTCGCCTTTAGGTCGTGATGAGAAGGTCGTTCCTCTCATGGGGGCTTACCGTGATTGACACTAACCCACAGCGTCGGGTGGTGCTCTTGAGGAGAGTACCTTTCATACGCCCAGTGGCCGCTCAACCCTAACCCCACCCAAAAGTTTGCCGGAACACGAGCCGGCCTAGTCGACTCACACGACATCACGAAAGTCACGAATTCGCCTTCGAGGCACACGATTTCACGATGTCCATATTGTTAATCATGTCAGGACTCACTGAATTTCATTGTTGACAATATTAAAGTTTTATGGTGACAGTTCTGCAAAGCGGAAACGGGTCGAACGACCGTTTCCGTAATTTCAAATAATGACGATTTCGTCTTTTTTGTTCAACTTGCTACAGAAACAATTTCTTTCTCTAGTTGTTTAAATTGGGGATATATCGTATGATATACAGTTGGATCCCAATTTTCGTCCTAGTCATTATGGTGTCAGTTTTGTACGTCATTACACGTCTAAATTTTGAGTTACACAGCAAACATGAAGGCGGCGTAAACGTGCCGAAACTTCTAAAATTCATAACAAATCATATACTTGCCTGTTTTTGGCGTTCTTGGTGTCGTTGGATTCGTCTCGACGAATACTATGATGTGGGAGGTTCGGTTCGCTGTTTTGGCAGAAATAAAATCAAAATTGGCGTTTTTCAGTTCAGGCCAGATTCGCAAAAACTCCTACGACGTCTAATCAACATGTTTTATTAGGTTTCTCTACTTTACGGTGGGGGTGATGAGTTTTAGGGGGTAGATCTACCAACCTGGAGTGAAGCGTGGGATCGGGTGACGTCCACGAGCGACGACGACGCGTACGGTGCTGAAACTTCGACGTTCGGGCTCTGAACTTGTTGCGGTCAGCGAGTAGACGACGGACGGCGGCCGTCAGCGAGCTCCGGGGCTGTGGACGTCGGATCTGAGCGGTAGATGAAGGCGCGGGCTGTTTTGCGTGGACTGCGAAGGGGAGAACGGCCTGGAGTGAGTTGCCGTGGGTTGAGGGGCAGTAGGAGAATGTAGATCGGCTGTGGGGGTGTTTGCGTGAAGATGAAGGCCTGGGGAGTCACGGCATGAGGCTGTGGGGGTTTTTGCCGTGGCCGTGGGGATGTAGAGGAGAAGGAGGAAGGGAGGTGGCCTGCTGCGGGTTTGAGAAGAAGAAGAAGGAGGGAATCGGTTGCCTGTTGCGTGGGGAAGAGGAGGGCTCGGCGGCTGATAGATGCAAGGAGTCTATGGGGTTTTTATAATATATAAGGTAGGCCTAGGTTATGTTATATAGAAGCTAGGGTTTAAACTATAGGGGCTGCGGCTGCTACAAAAGAAAGCTAGGGGTTTTAGGCCTAGGTTATAATATAGTTTATAATATATTTTATAAAGAAGTTAGGGTTTTAATAGCTAGAGAAAGAGCCTGTGCGTGGTCTCTTGGGTTGTTTGAAAGAGCAGGTTAGCATAGAAATAGGTTGCTGTAGGTTATATAGGAAAAGAGTTCTATATAATATATATATAAGAGGAGGCTGGCATTTGCGTTTTTGGGTAGGGAAATAAAGGTCTAGGTTTTATTTATAATAGTAGGGTGATGTAGCATGTAGGGTGTTGGGTACTGTTGTTTTACCCTAGGGTTTATTCATATGAGTCTGTGGGTTAACAGAATCGTGGGAAATCCCTAGTTGTCTAAAGGCTTCAAATATTGAGCATGGGTTACGAAAAGGCCAGCATGTGAACGGGTTGTAGCTTTAGGGTCTTATGTCTTTTTATTCTTTTTTTTGTTTAAAGTGTTGTGTGCGTGAGTGACCAAGCTGGGTGGGTGCGGCTGTGTGTAGGGTTTCTAAAGAATAGACCTAGGTGTTATTTTATTATAAGTTGTGTAGGGTTTGTAATAGGAAGGAATTTGTAATGGAAATGTGATTAAATAGGTTAATTCAAGAGAGATAATGGATAATCAATTGGTTTAATGGGTTTATAATAAGAAGAATTTCATTTGAGGAAGTCAAAAGATTGAAATTCGAATTTTTAAACTTGAAGTTGAAATTTAATAAATAGGAGGTACTTATAATAATAATAATAATAGTAGCAATAATAACAATAATAATAAATTTGACTCAGCGTCACAAAATAATAATAGCGATAATTAACATGGGAAAAAGTTGACACGTGCACGGATATGCCTAAAACGGATACGGGCGAAAATTAAACTAGAGAAATACAGTTAATATCACCGATAAGAACTGGTCGTTACAATGATGAAGCTCAAACTCAAATGGAACAGAAGCTCAAGAGAAGCTCACATCTACATCATCATCAGCTGATCGAGCTTCCGAAGACGTGTCCTAAGTCTATAGTGTGTGAGTTGTGTCCTTCTTAGGGTTCTGTTAAAGCCAAACATATTGATGAACACGCACACACAAATGATTTCAAAAGTTAAATATTTTGAATACTTTCAAAATCATTTTCAAAGTTATTGAGAGCTTTTTCTAGTCACTGTTTATTTTGGTAGTGAAACTCCATTACACCCTGGAGCTAACTACATGTCTTACTAGCTGTGTGTCAGAAGAAACTCCACTGGGAATCGACTACCAAGGAATGGGAGTCGACTACCAGCTGAGAATTATTTTCTCCTGAAACACACTGGAAGTCGACTACCAATCCTAGGGAGTCGACTACCAGCTGTCAAAATTCGATGTTAGACCTGACTTTTGACATCTGTCTCACTTATTGCTCCCATGATTCTCAGGGCATAAGTCAAACGAATTTGAATTTTGAATTATCAGTTTTTACCTATAAATAGACGACTATTTCTTTGAGAGAAAATACAATACTTGAAAATCAAAATTCTTTTGCGCAAAAGTTCTAAACGTTCTCAAATTCTCAGCGCTCATTTTTAGCCAAATCTGTTTTTGTATTCTTGATCTTATTTTTCTTTAAGATATTATTTTTCTGAAGATCAACTTTTATTTGGCTATTTGTTCTCAAAATCCATATTCTTTATTCTCTGATTTTATTTTGAAAGGATTTTGAAAAACATTGATTTAGATCACAAAGACTATATTCGTATCTTTGCGTGATCTAAAATCTTATTCTATCAAGCCACGAATACACATAATTGTCTATTACTATTGGCTATAGAACTTGGGTGTAAATCCAAACTCCACCAAAAATTGTGGTGAGTTGGATATCAATTTTTGTTTCTTTGTGTTTGCCCTTTGTTGTAAGGGTGTCGGAAACCCTGGACAAGTCTAGGTGTTGAGATATTGCAATGTTGCAATCGGAAATCCTGGTTAAGGCTAGGTATGTGGAAAAATCCTAATAAGTGAAGTTAGGTGCTTGTATTTGCCAAGTAAGATAATGGAAATCTCGTACCGGATTGGTCGGGGACTGGACGTACCCAAGGTTGTGGGGATCCAGGATAAAAATCCTTGTGTTTGAGTTTGCACTCCCTGTGATTGTTTATTTCTATTTGCTTTTCTTGATTCATTGAATATTACTCTTGTAACTCATTTATAATATATTGCAAGAATCAATTTCTGTATATGCTTTTCTCTTATACTTCTGTGCAATCTTATATATCTTCATTAAGTATTTCATTAACTGAGCCGTGCTTAATTTCCCTCTGAGAGTCGACTTCTGTTCATAGGGAGTCGACTACCAGAAGAGTTTTATATCTGATTTGATTTTGAAGATTTATTAAGTTGATTAAGAACAAAGGAGTAGATCACTCTACTTGGTTTCTTAGGCAACATTAGAAGGCTTTGAATTTTGTTAATCTATTAAGAATGAAAAAGTTTATTTTATACAACACTATTCAACCCCCCTTCTAGTGTTGTTTGCCATCCAC
This sequence comes from Scilla litardierei, assembly GCA_030789695.1. Classification (NCBI taxonomy): domain Eukaryota; kingdom Viridiplantae; phylum Streptophyta; class Magnoliopsida; order Asparagales; family Asparagaceae; genus Scilla; species Scilla litardierei. The sequence goes on from CM061141.1 coordinate 255,797,115, forward strand.
ATGATCCAACACTTGGTATCAGAGCAAGGCTATAAAGGTGATGGCGTTAACATCATTTCATTCTGAAGGACTTAATACCATGCGACCACCACTGTTCAATGGAACGAATGACGCTAGCTGGATGATCCGAATGAAGACTTACCAGGAGTCATTGGACATCGAAGCATGGATCGTTACTAAAGTTCCATACATTGACCCATCGAAGTTGAATTTGGGAAGTGGTCAGCCGACGACAAGAAGAGAGCAAATCTCAATGCAAAGGCAATGAATGCACTATTTTGCGCTGTAACAGGAAACGAGTTCAATCGAGTTTCTCAATGCGAGACATCACATCAAATATGTCATACCCTCAGGTAAGTTAATAGGGAACTGAGAAGGTAAAAGAATCCCGCATAAATTTCTTACACTCTAAATTTGAATCTTTTAAAATGGAAGAAGGAGAGAGTATCACCGATGTGAATACTCGATTTACTAACATTAGAAATGAGCCTGTAGGACTAGGAAAGAAACTTTCTGAATACGAGCTGGTGATGAAAATACTGAGATCTCTTTGACCCGAATGGAAGGGAAAGACAACGGCCATTAGAGAAGCTCATAACATAAAGGATCTTACCATCGAAGAACTAATGAGAAATCTCATGGCATACGAGATTGAACTTGAAGAAGATAAGAAGATCGAAGAAAAATCAAAGAAGAAGAATCTCGCTTTCAAAGCTCAAGAAGAAGATTCCGACTACACGGACAAAGAAGACCATATTGCCTTCATCTCAAAGAACTTTAAAGAGTTCATCACAAGTAAGTATGGTAAACGCTCTTTTAGACCCACTAACGGCATTATCTGCTTTGGTTGCAATAAACCAGGACCCGTCAAAAGAGACTGCCCGTTGGAAAGAAACAACCGTGATTCCAGAGATCGTAGGAAGAACCGAGAAGCAATGAAAAGAGAAACATTGGAAGAAACAAATTCCGACGACCAAATAAGGAAGCTTATGCAGCTTTCGACCAGAGCGACGATTCCTCGTCCGATGAATCCTCAGCAGACGACAATGATGAAAGAAGAGAAACAGCACACATGTGCTTCATGGCTTCCACATCTTCTAAGGTAAGCTCGCATCATGATTCATCTAGTGATAGTGATTCGTCATCAAGTGATGATGAAGACATGGATTATAGAGGAGCATATAAGGAGCTATGCAAAATGCATGAAAAGCTCATAAAAGAACATAGAAGAACACTTAGGAATATTAAAAAGGATGCTAAAGAAAAGGAGAAATTATTAATGAGAATAGTCTTCTTAAAGAAAAGAATAATTCCGTGCAAAAAGGCATTCTTTCCGTAAATGAAAAAGTTGAAAATTTGAATAATCTTCTCGTATCTGTCAAAGATAAATATGACGCTACGATGAAAATTATTGAAAATTTCAACAAAGGAAAAGGGAAGTTAGATAGTTTAATAGATAACCAAAAAGCATCATCTAGCAAAACCGGACTCAGATATGATTCACATCATACCAAGAAACAGGTTAAGCATACTAAGATGCATCATTCTAACAATAATTTTCTGAGAATCTGGGTACCAAAGAACTTGTCTGATCAAAGAAAGAAAAGGTACGCTACAAACTTTGTTCAACAAGTTCATTTAAGCAAAAACTATAAATATATCGCTCATGAAGGAACTAAACCATATTGGGTTTGGCTTCCTAGAGACTAACCCTCTGGACTCAAAAGCAAAAGAGTACCATAAACGTCTATCTTTCAGGTATTCTAATGAAACGAAGAGGAGAACCAAGATCCAACGCTTGATAACAAGATCAACATCAGAAAGTTTTTCTGCTACAAAATTACTTTGCAAAATTATATGCTTAACATGCTAAATATATGATAAAATATGATAAAATATTTTTTATATGATTATAAATGTTTGTGTTATATTTATAAAACACTTTTTATTCAGAAACGCACTCAGCTTTGGACCAGAACCCCTCGGGATGAGAAAACGACTCAGCCCAGCAGGGAGTCGACTACCTACATGAGGGAGTCGACTACCAGCGTGCTGTGTAGATTTCTGGGTTTGGATTTCTTATTTTTTTTCTAACTCCTATTGGGTTCCATTGAGTTAATGTGTTCATGTCCAAAAGGCAACTTAAACCCAATAAGCCAAAATTGATCTCAACCACCCATCTTTTGATCCAAAGGCTCATATCATTCATCTCTTTCACCACTTTGTTAAAAACCCCCATAGTAAAGCCATAGGGTAGCCGACTACCCATTCTCTCATCCTCTTGAAAAATTTTCTTTGGCACTTGGTGATCTCTTGGTTATTTAACTTCTACCATCACTTGGTTTCGTCATCTTCTCAAGCTTACTTAAGGTAAAATCTTTTCTCATCTACTTTTACTTCATTCATTTGTTGATGCTTGCATATCTAGTTGTGTAAATAATTTTTACTCTATCTAGATGCCTACCAAGAGAATGGTTTCTAAGAAGAGGAAGGTCACAACTGAATCCATCTCTGAGAAAGAAACCATCATGCCTTACCTCTTCAGAACCACTACCTATGAACACTTTGTTAAAATCTCCAAAAAGCCTATTCTTCATGAAAGATACATAAAACTTGATCATGTAGAAAACTATGGCATTGACAGCATTTTGGAGTTTCAAAATTTGGCAAACCTATTTTCTGCTGAAAACATGTATTTCTGCTATCCCAGACTTGTACATCTTTTCTATGCTAATATGGATTATGACCTTGCCAAGAGTAGATTTATCACCAAAGTGCTTGACGCTAAACTTGCCATAACCGTAAAATCTCTAGGAGAAGCTCTAGGAATCATGTACACTGGCGTGTTACTAGATAATATAGAGATGGTCGAGGAAAACATATTGGAAAGAATGTATTTGCCTGGAAGACATTTCCAAACGAAACTTCCTTGTAGCGATCTTCGCTATCCAGGGAGAATCCTTGCAAATATATTGTCTTACAATATAACCCAAAAATCTGGAAGCCACTCTGTACTATTTGAGAAACAAGCTAAGTGCATCTATGCAATGCTAAGGAATATTCGTGTCAATTGGGCCAAAGTCATCATGGACTCCATCCTTGCATCTGCTTCTTCTGACAGACCTTCGTCCACCCTTGCCCACGGCCATTATCTTACCATTTTGTTTATTGGCTATAATGTGCCCTTGGATAATGAAACCACTATTTTGTATCCGGCACGCATCTTTGATGTTCATGCTCTCGGTATGATGAATCTCCATAGAGATCTTGATCAGAACATCCCTGAAGAAAAGCTTGCTGTTGAAGGAGGATCTCATCCTCAAGGAAGGGAAAGAATATTGATGCAGGTTCTGATGAAGAAGAAGAAGAAGAAAAAGATAGCGAAGAAGAAGAAGAAGACGAGGAGCCACCGGCCTACATTGTTGAACTTCAAGATATGCTTTTGAAGAAAATTGGGAAGCTGAAGATATCGCAAGAGAGAGGTTTTGAAGACCTCAATCAGAAAGTAGACGATCTCAAGGAATTGGTGGTGAAGAGCAACAAGATGACGGAAGAAACACTTGGCATGATCCTTGACGAGATCAAGGAATTGAAGAAAAATGGCGGTCACTCTTGATTTCTCAAACTATGGTTTTAAAACAATGATTTCAAAAAATTCCGGTCTGTAATAACTATACTATGGTGTGATTCTCGCTACTCTTATATTACTATGCTATGGATAAACTTATCTGATATATTCTGCTAAAACATTAGTTGATCGTATGCTAACATATTTTTTGCAGGAATGGTAATTGAATTCCTCTCTGTCAAAATTCTTATTACAACTTGGATGATTCATTTCTTAGAATTTTATGTCATTTTTTTGTTGATGACAAGGGGAGAAAGATTTGAAATGCAAAAATGAATATATTGTATGAATGTATTGTTTTGCTAACGGCTTCGATGCAAGGGGAGAATCACATCGAAACAGGGGGAGTAAGTTCATCTCTATGTCATATTATTTATGATAACTTACTTCATTTTTCGTTTCGGTGTCATCATCAAAAGGGGGGAGAGTGATGGAAATTAAATTCCACCCCAAGTGATTTTGATGATGAGCACACCAAATGAAGCTTAGTGTACTAACTACACTACAGTTAAGTGTGCAGATTATGCAGCCTTATACATACTCCAAAGAAGCGCAATCTACACTCACTTAGCAAAGACAAGGACGAACGTTGCTAGCTCGATGATGAAGCTCAAACTCAAATGGAACAGAAGCTCAAAAGAAACTCACATCTACATCATCATTAGCTGATCAAGCTTCCAAAGACGTGTCCTAAGTCTACAGTGTGTGAGTTGTGTCCTTCTTAGGATTATGTTAAAGCCAAATGTATAGACAAACGCACACACACAAATGATTTCAAAAGCTTAAATATTTTGAATACTTTCAAAATCATTTTCAAAGTTATTGAGAGCTTTTGCTAGTCACTTTTCATTTTGGTAGTGAAACTCCATTACACACTGGAGCTAACTACATGGCTTACTAGCTGTGTCTCAGAAGAAACTCCACTGGGAGTCGACTACCAAGGAATGGGAGTCGACTACCAGCTGAGCATTATTTTCTCCTGAAACACACTGGGAGTCGACTACCAATCCTAGGGAGTCGACTACCAGCTGTAAAAATTCGACGTTTGACCTGACTTTTGACATCTGTCTCATTTATTGCTCCCATGATTCTCGGGGCATAAGTCAAACGAATTTGAATTTTGAATTATCAGTTTTTACCCACAAATAAAGGACTATTTCTTTGAGAAAAAATACAATACTTGAAAATCAAAATTCTCTTGCGCAAAAGTTCTAAACGTTCTTAAATTCTCAGCTCTCATTTTTAGCCAAATCTGTTTTTGCATTCTTGATCTTATTTTTCTTTAAGATATTATTTTTTGGAGATTAACTTTTATTTGGCTATTTGTTTTCAAAATCCATATTTTTTATGCTCTGATTTTATTTTGAAAGGATTTTGAAAAACATTGATTTAGATCACAAAGACTATATTCGTATCTTTGCGTGATCTAAAATTTTATTCTATCAAGCCGCGAATACACATAATTGTCTATTACTATCAGCTATAGAACTTGGGTGTAAATCCAAACTCCACCAAACATTGTGGTGAGTTGGATATCGATTTTTGTCTCTTTGTGTTTGCCCTTTGTTGTAAGGGTGTCGGAAACCCTGGACAAGTTTAGGTATTGAGATATTGCATTGTTGCAATCGGAAATCCTGGTTAAGGCTAGGTGTGTGGGAAAATCCTAACAAGTGAAGTTATGTGCTTGTATTTGCCAAGGCCGATAGTGGAAATCTCGTACCGGATTGATCGGGGACTTGACGTACCCAAGGTTATGGGAAACCAGGATAAAAATCCTTGTGTTTGTGTTTGCACTCTCTGTGATTGTTTATTTCTAATTGCTTTTCTTGATTCATTGAATATTACTCTTGTAACTCATTTATAATATATTGCAAAGATCAATTTCTGTATCTGCTTTTCTCTTATACTTCTGTGCAATCTTATATATCTTCGTTAAGTATTTCATTAACTGAGCTGTGCTTAATTTCCCTCTGGGAGTCGACTTCTGTTCATAGGGAGTCGACTACCCGAAGAGTTTTATCTCTGATTTGATTTTGAAGATTTATTAAGTTGATTAAGAACAAAGGCATAGATCACTCTACTTGGTTTCTTAGGCAACATTAGAAGGCTTTGAATTTTGTTAATCTATTAAGAATGAAAAAGTTTATTTTATACAACACTATTCAACCCCCCTTCTAGTGTTGTTTACCATCCACAGGATCCAACACTTGGTATCAGAGCAAGGCTATAAAGGTGATGGCGTTAACATCATTTCATTCTGAAGGACTTAATACCATGCGACCACCACTGTTCAACGGAACGAACGACGCTAGCTGGATAATCCAAATGAAGACTTACCAGGAGTCATTGGACATCAAAGCATGGATCGTCAATGAATCATGTCTGGAAAACTGGAATTTGAAGTGACACAGACGTACATGAAAGCAGTACGGCCATGCTGCAAATTAAGCTTCTAAAAACTAAAATTTGCAATAACACTGTCGTGCGGAAAAGTGGCACCGCCGTGCGGTACAGTCGTATCAAAATTCCAGCCTTACAGCCTCGACTTCCAAAAATTACAATAAATCACCCCGAACTCAGAAATTATAAATAAATATTCGTTGGAATCATCATAATGCGCTATATCATCTAAAATAGTTCGAGGGATAAATACATAGGGGGCTGGGAGCATAAACTCCTTCTTTGAAGTGCAATGGCTCTATTGCTTTCGAGGTCGACACGTTCATGTTGTAAAGGCGGCACGGCCATGCCGCTTTGCGACACGGCCATGTTGTCCATCCGTGCTCAAGGATAGCCCTCTGTCTTCTACCATTGAATTTTGCACGGTCGTTTGATGTATCTACACGACCGTGTCACCAATGTTGACACTCCCCCTTGGGCTGATATGATGACACGACCATGTATGTGCATGCACGGCCGTGTTGCTTGCATTTTGGCCCTTCTCTTCTCACTTTAGCCTCCGATCTTTACTATTCTTTGCCACCTTCTCTCCCATGCTTCACAAACTACAATTTGCATCGTTTTATGCACGAATTCTCCGAAATACACAAAATACATCCCCAAGGCATCAAATGTACAAAAATGGGTTAAAACGGGTAAGATAGCAAGATTGGTAAAGAATAAATACGGAAAATGAAGGGTGAAAGTGGAAAAAGGTGTATAAATTGTGCCTAAAGTATCGACGTGAAAAGCGTTAGGGAAAGGGCAATTATGGCAAAGGGAATCTTAGACTATTGCGACAGGCCAACGAAGAAGTGAACTCAGGGTGTCGTAAGTGATGTGCGTTTATATTTTATATATTCACGCACGTCTTCTTCATGATTTTCCGTTGTTTTCCGGTGTTTTGTATCCATTCACTCGTGATTTTTAGTTTTCTTTCACTTCTGTGTTTTTGTGCCAATGAGGAGATTGCCAGCATTGTATAAAGTAGATATCATGAGTCCTCGGAGCAATGGGAGGTGTCACACGCGATCCTGAGGGCCAAACATCGAAGAATTCCATATATCAGCCTTCAACCGATCGTTTGGACACAGGCAGGAATGGCAATATTACGGGGCGGGGCGGGTATTTAACTACCTAAGCTTGCCCCGACCCATCTACAGGCCGGGGCGGGGCAAGTCGCGGGCCGGGGCGGGGCATGTTCCTTCTTACCAAAACTGGGTCGGGTCGGTCGGGTCAGGTCATTAGTGCCATCCATATGAATCCCAAATAAAATTTTTATTTGTGAATTGGGAGAATTTTGATTTATTTGGTAATTTGGAATTGGGAATTGGCCCAATTAGGAGAACCGTTGAATAGAGTATGAGTTATGGGTTATTCGCTGACTGCATGGTCCGCATCAAAATAGTAAGGTTTTTAGAACCTTTATAGTTTACCGGGGTGGGCCGGGGCGGGTCGGGGCGTATACAAAGCCCAAGCTTGCCCCGACCCGGCTGCGGGTCGGGTCAGGCCAGGTCAAAACCGGGTCGGGCCAGGTCGGGCCGAGCGGGTCAGGTCATTACTGCCATCCCTAGACACAGCCAACCGATCGGGTGGTGCACGCGTATCAGACCCAGACAAGAGCAGAAGTGAAGAGCAGCTCACCCGATCGGTTCAGCGATCGGGTGAATCTGTCAGTGCTCTCTGTTTTTTAGAGCTGAATTCCAACCGATCGGGTTCATTTGTAGCTAAGATTGCCCATCTCATGACCCGACGAGCTCATCCGATCGGTTGGGTTACCGGGTGAAGTGTCTGAAGACCGAAGGCAATATCGACTGTCATCTCACCTGATCGGTTGATGCTTCAACCGATCGGGTGGCTGTATTTTCTATATATAGTGACCTAGGTTTTTCCCAGACGAGATCCCCATTGTATTTTCTGTCTTTTTGGGATTTTTGACAGCTCGGAATTTATTCCGTCTTGTAAGTTTTCTGATTGTTCTGGAACTTTAATATTGCATTAATAATATTGTTAGCTTCTACTTTCTATTGCTTGATTTTGATTTCAATGGTTGAATTTTGTTGTGATGTTATTTTCGCTATGAATTCTGAGTAGTTCCCTAATTTGGGATTTTGGTGGAAGCCCCTTCGTGGGCTCTCCCTAGAACGACCATAGGATTAGGGTTTCGATAGGATTTATGAATTTAGATGGTTACGCGGGGCATTTCATTGTCATTGGCGGAAGAAAGACCGCCTCAGACCGTCGGGCCAAGGGGAAATAAAACTGGCGTTTGATCCCCTAACCACAGCTCACACCCCTAGCATAAACATTGAATCCTAGCACGTGGGAACGACAGGATGAAATGTTGGGAGTAATCGTTGCGAGCTTAGTGCTCCCGGAGTCGGTCGGTGTTAATGGACATGGGAATGCCCACCGACCGAACCCGGGTAGACCTAGCATATCATCCCGGGCATCGACCGGAATATCGGGCCCATAGGACAGTAGGTATCACTCTTAAAGGCAACATCTCACCACTAAATCCTAAAATCCAATCGTATCCCTATCCGTCGGTCGTAATAGAGAGGGCACATGATAGGGTGGAAACCAGAGTCCTGGGTTCCCTTTTATATCTTACATCCTCCGTATTTCTATTTTGTGACAACCTACCGATTGATCGGGCTAGCTCACCCATCGGGTGATCCGGTTCCTTCTTGACAACAAGCACAACACACACCTCCCTTAGTTCGACCCCCAAGCCACACTACAACACCATGCGCTTGCGGTTACAAATATTTAAATCTGGTATCCCCGATCCCACTGCATATATTGCTAAATCTAGGTGACGTCAGCAAGTCATACTATAATCTTTATTCATGAGTCTAAATGTGAACCCTGGATGTTTGTGACTAAGGGGGCTAAGAAACTCGAGGGTGAGTTTCTTGTATGTGTGTGCCTCACATGCTAAGAACTCATCCCACCCTACATTGGAAAGTGAGGCTTGGACACCCTCGATAAGACCAAAAGAATCTAGAGCAGGAATGCTTGGAAATTTGGTTGGAGTGGAGAATAGGATAGGAAGCTATCACGTTGACGTTTGCATTCGAAGACTATCCCCATGGTGTCAGTTTGGGGTGGTGGGATGGGTGGTGGGGGTGGTTGTGATGAAGTAGAAGGCATGTCAGATGTACATGCACGTGTAGCCCTCGAGCGTGGTGGTCATCGGGGTGCTGCCAGATGCTTCATGCATGATGGCATGGTGAAAAGTGTGGTAGTGAATGCGAGTGTCGTGTACGGAAACCACCGAATACACAATCAAACAACTCTCTAGCAATTTAACAAAAACCAGCGAGAGATCGAAATATAGGGCAAATAGTGAAATTGAGATGAGGAGTGAAGTTACCCAATAGGTGTGATGATCTCTACGTGATGGTTGTGCTCCAAGCTCCGATCGTAAACATGCTAGCTTTAGAAACGTCCACGTCATTGAGATGATCCCCAAAACACCCACAAACGGTTGGTTAGGTTTAGGGTTATGGGCAGTATCGGTGAAGGGGAGTGGTGGATGTAATGCCCTGATAGCTACTGAACAAGTACTAGAGGGGGGTGAATAGTACTTTAAAATAATTAAGAAGATAATTCCTAATTATCTTGCAAACTCAACCAACAATGCGAAAATGAAAAGTGACAATAATAAAAATACAATCGCAAACAAATGAAATAACGGGTTCGGATCCACCCAAGTCTCCCCGACTTGTTCCCGGTGGTCCTACGTCCCAAACACCCGGATCCCCTCCGGATACTTGAGTTAGAAACTTCTAACTCAAATTTGCACTATGAAATACTTGTAGAAACCTCTACAAGATCAAATCATACACAAATGAAATTGTGACTCCCACAAACCGGGATCACAAACAACTCTCACAACCGAGAGTAAAACTTAGCAATATCAATGTAATTGAAATAAGAAATGCTTACCACAAAACCCTATGCCTTGAGTAAAACTTATGATTTAGGGCAAGAAGGATTTTGGGGAAGAAGAAGGCACCAAACCCTAGCTCCAAGATGTTGACCAGCAATGGGAGGCTAGGAAGATGTTGGTGACCTTGGATCAAGCTCTTGACTTGAGTGGCTCACAATCAATGAGAATCTCTCTTTGGAAATAAGAGTGAGAGAGAGATTCTTGAGAAATGAATGAGCTTGTAAATGAGAATAAATGCTTCTCTTTGATTCTATAAACTTCAATAAATATCAGCCTTGAATGCTATGAAGAAGCATCTCAAGATAATATAGGATAGAGAAGAGAGAGAGAGAAAATTCGTGCATTTAATGCTCCAACGGATCTATTTCTGAAGCAGTCTAGTCGGTCAAAGAATGATCACTAACCGACTAGTTTCTCAACTAGTCGGTCGGTGATTCAACATGAACCGACTAACTGGAGAACAGCCAAAAGAGAAGTTCAGACAATAAAGAACTAGTCGGTCTAAGAAGACTTGCCAACCGACTAGTTTCACAACTAGTCGGTCGGTGAGTGTTCTTTGACCGACTAACAGATGAAAATAGAGTAGGCTGAATTCAAAGACAGCTAGTCGGTTTAAGAACAACTTCCAACCGACTAGTTTCTCAACTAGTCGGTCGGTCGTTGTGCTTTGACCGACTAACTGTAAACAGTAAGTTAGGCTGGAAAATGAAAGCTCAACTAGTCGGTCTAAGAAGGATTCCTAACCGACTAGTTTGACAACTAGTCGGTCGGTGAACCTTCTTGGACCGACTAACTGTAAACAGTGAATAAGCTGAAATTGAACACGACATTCTAGTCGGTTCAAGAAGGATTACCGACCGACTAGATTGCCATCTAGTCGGTTGGTTCTTCTTCTTGAACCAACTAACATGCACAAGAAGCCGTGATAAGAAGCGTTAAGCTTCGGAAAAGTTTGTATGGGCTTCTAAGATAATCCTAGCTCTAAGATATGAGCGTTATGAAGATTAAAATGTAAAACCTACTCAAGGCTTAACATTCTACGAAAAGAAGCTAGAAGACTATAAATAAAACTTGACGAACCGTCTTCAACAGCTTCAATCCGAATCTCTTGACTTCAATAATGGTCCTTGAGCTTCAACGAAGCTTCAAGCACACAATCACGCGCTTTGAGAAGTCTTGAGACGTCGCTTTTGATATACGTAGAGTTTTGGCGACGATCTCCATAACTGCGCTCACAAAGAGTTAGTTCACGATATTTATGATTGTTCATCATCAAAACCAAATCCAGGGAATCAACACTCAACATTCTCCCCCTTTTTGGTGATGACAAACCAACATAAATAATAATCAATAATAATGAATCAAAAGAAATTTACTTACTCCCCCTGCATTGATGACACGTTAATTCCAAAATAAATAATAATCATACACATCAAGCAGACGAGTAAAGTATAAAATGTAAATCTAATTATTGAAATTTAGGATCTAAATCCATTTTTATATCTTAACTCCCCCTGAATCTAACATATCAAATTAGATTCACGGTAGATTGCTTTAAATTATCATTTAGTACATCGTCATTATTAATCCTCTCCCCCTTTGGCATTAGCAAAAAGAGTGGGAGGAGATCAACGACAACAACAATGGCTACAAATAAAAGCACGAGAGTCGTAGAATACGACCACGGTCTAAATGACACCAAAGGAAAATACGAAGTAAATCAAAGCGTGCCAACGAGACCATAGTCGAAAATCGAAAATGAAATCATCAAAACTCAAATCAATTTCACGTATTGAGTTATGGAACATACTCTCCAATATCAACATTCTTGATGAATCTAGTGCATGGAAAACAATTCTATGTTTTCATAGAAATAATTTCTATTAAATCAAATGTAATCGTCGAGCGACGAAGTCAACATCAGAGACAATAATATAATGTGCACAAAAGAAGTAAATGTCAACATGATGTATATATATATATATATAAAACAGGGTACAACAAAATTATACATCTGCCAACACACATATAAACGATCCTCAGATCGAAGCACATCATACAACATATATCACAACAGATATCGAAGTATCACAAAACATACAGAAATCCATCAGAAATACATCAAAATGCATCACCACCCAACTATCCTACCCCACTCTCTCACAACAAAGATATCATCCAATGTACACATGGGAGAGTCCTCCAACGCAAGCTCAGGAGGCGGAGGGAGGATCTGCAGCAACATCAGGCTTTGCAGAAGGTGTGGTGGTCTCAGGAACGACCGGAGTGTCAACAGATGTGAGAGTGGCAACGAGAGTGGTCTCGGGAGCACCAGAAGAAGTATCCACCGGAGGAATGGTGGTAGCAGGTGTGCTCTCGGGATCACCAGCAGAGCAGCAGCACGAGTAGACGTACCCTCGGGGGCACGACCAGCAGATCCAACTAGCTCCTGGAGCTCAGCCTCATCCATCTCTTCCTCGTCAGAAACTAACGGAGGAACCTCAATGCCCAAGTGGGAACAGATGCGAGCTAGCATCTCCTCAGAACGAGAAACACGAGACTCAACACGTCTCAGGGCAACTGAAAACTCAGCGAGAGAGGGAGTGATACCTAGTCGGCTGGAGGTAGGGAGATGAACGGCGATGACGTACGACGGCCGGAGACGGCGGCGCACCGCGGAGGAAGTCGAAAAGACACAGGGGGTCACGGGTTTAGGGGCTGAGAGAGGAGGGATGCACCGATTAGAGTGAGATCTAATCGGTGCAGAGAGAATAAAAACGATCGGAATGCAAAAAGACATAACAGTCCCTGCGCATTTAGTCGGTCACAGTTCAAGCGCTGACCGACTAGATGACGATCTAGTCGGTCGGCCAATGAGCTTGAACCGACTAAGTGCAAACAGTAACTGAAGCCAAATTTTGAGCATGAGTTAGTCGGTCTGAGTTCATTCACTGACCGACTAGAACTCAATCTAGTCGGTCGGCCAATGAACTTGGACAGACTAAGAGTGTCCAAAAATTTGAAATTTAGAAATTTTGAGTTCTCTCCTAATCGCACTTGGACGACACATCGAAATACTCTCATACATCATTATACTACCCTGTAAAACATCGAAAATCTTAAATACGACGTTAACGAATATTTCGAGCATAAATTCCGAAAATTTAACCAAAAATCCAGAAAATCTCAATAATTCTAGCATGAGCAAATATAAAGAAAGTATTCTCATGCAAGATTATTGAACATAAATGAATCCTAAATCTCGGATTCACCCATAATCCCCAATTCTCGACGTAACTGCACAAAGGAGTCTTCCTTGAGTGGTTTCGTGAAAATATCGGCGATTTGCTTTTGGGTTTCAACGTACACTAAAATGATGTCCTTTTTAGCAACATGATCATCTAGGAAATGGTGACGAACATCTATGTGTTTAGAACGGGAATGGTGTACCGGATTCTTAGAGAGACATATTGCACTTTGGTTGTCCACCATGATAGGGAAAGTATTACAGTTTATACCAAAGTCTTTAAGAGTGTGTCTCATCCAAAGAACCTGAGCACACGCAGCACCGGCGGCAATATATTCCACCTCGGTGGTTGAAAGTGATACGAAATTCTGCTTCTTGGAAAACCAAGAGATACGAGAATTTCCTATAAAATGGCAAGTGTCACTAGTACTTTTCCTGTCGGATTTGTATCCCGCATAATCTGCGTCACTATATGAGATTAACTCATATGTGCTAGACTTTGGATAAAGTAATCCGAAGTCAAGTGTGTAACTTAAATAACGGAAAATACGTTTTACCGCTACTAAGTGAGATTCCTTAGGTTGAGACTGATAACGAGCACATACACATACAACAAACATAATATCAGGCCGACTTGCGGCAAGATATAATAAACTACCTATCATACCTCGATATAAACGAATGTCTACATCTTTGCCACCCGTATCTTTATCAAGATGTGTAGTAGTGCTCATTGGAGTCTTCTTGCCTGAGGCATTCTCCATTCCAAATCGCTTTAGCAACTCCACCGTGTACTTGGTTTGGTGGATGAAGATTGCATCGTTCATTTGGAGAATTTGGAGACCTAATAAATATTTGAGCTCACCCATGTGGCTCATCTCAAATTGATCTTCATAACATTAGAAAACTCTTCGTAAAGAGTGAAGTTAGTAGCACCGAAAATGATATCATCAACATAAATTTGAACTAAAATAATATCATTATTCGAATACTTAACGAATAATGTAGAATCAACTTCACCCATTTTAAAACCCAAATCCAAAAGAAAATTCTTTAGACGGTCATACCAAGCTTGAGGAGCTTGTCTCAAACCGTAAAGTTAAGTTTGAAAACGTGATTTGGAAAATTTTCATTTATAAAACCCGGAGGTTGAGAAACATAAACTTCCGCAACGACATCTCCGTTTAAAAACGCACTTTTTACATCCATTTGAAAGAGTTTAAAATCTTTATGGCATGGAAAAGATAATAATAATCTAATAGATTCTAATCTAGCTACCGGAGCAAAGGATTCTTCGAAATCTATACCTTCCTCTTGCCGGTAGGCTTGAGCTACTAACCGAGCTTTGTTCCGAACGACGATTTGGTTCTCGTCGGTCTTGTTCTTGAAAATTCACTTCGTTCCTATAACGGTGTGGTTCTTCGAAGGCAATGGAACAAGCTCCCAAACCTCATTCCTCTCAAATTGAATGAGCTCCTCCTCCATGGCTAGGATCCAAGCACTATCTTCGCAAGCTTCGTTAATATTATTTGGCTCTATTGAGGAGGCAAAGGCACAATGAGCGAAGTAGTTGACTTAAGATCTCGTCTTGACACTATCAAGGATGTTGACAATGACTTGCTCATGGGGATGGTCACGAACTGTATGAAGCCGTTTGGGAATTCCCTGATCACTAGGAACATTCTCAAAAGACTCATTAGTAGGGTTAGTATCATTAGAATCAATAGAATTAGAATTACCAATAGAATCACATAAAACATCCATGGAGTCATCATCATTAGTAATTCTAGTAGGGACAAAATTTTCATTGAATGAAACATGAAGTGATTCCTCGATCGTTGAGGTTCGTTTGTTGTATATCCGGTAGGCTTTGCTACAGGAGGAATATCCAACAAATATCCCCTCATCGGATCTTGGATCAAATTTGTCCAAACTACCATACGTGTTTTTAATAAAATATTTTGCGCCGAAAACTCGAAAACGTTTAACTTGAGGCAATATACCAAACAACAATTCATAACAAGTTTGTTTGGTGCCAGGCCTCAAAAGTATCCTATTAAACACATAGCAAGAGGTATGTACCGCTTCCGCCCAAAATTGATGGCCAAGTTGGCTATCATCAAGCATAGTGCGAGCACATTCCACTAGCGTCCTATTCTTTCTCTCAACAACACCATTTTGAGGAGGTGCGCGAGGGAAGGAAAAGGTGTGAGTAATACCAACTTCATCACAAAAAGTTGAGAAAGACTCATTCTCAAATTCCCCTCCATGATCACTACGAATAGTGACAATGATGGTTCCAATGAGATTTTGTACTTTCTTAACAAATATTGTGAAGTTTTCAAAAGCATCATTTTTATTACTTAAGGAAAATGCCCAAGTAAATCTAGAAAAGTCATCAACGATGACAAGTCCATATCGAGCATTGCCTAATGAAGCAACTCTAGTTGGCCCAAAAAGATCTAGATGTAATAGCTCTAGAGGTCGCTTAGATGAAATGCTTTTCTTAGGTTTAAATGACGATTTTGGAAGCTTGCCTCGTTGACACGAGTCACAAAAGCTTTTCTTTTGAAAGACAAGCTTAGGAAATCCTTTAATAGAATTTAACTTGGAAAGCTTAAAAAGTGTTCCAAAGTTCACATGACCAAAACGTCGATGCCATAAGTGTTGTTCACTTGTGTTGGCAATGAGACATTGTTCATGTGATTTTGGGAGATCTAATATGTAAATATCCTTATGGTGTGTGCCAGAAAATAATAAGTCATTATTATCTTTTCTCAAAATATGGCACATTCCTTTCGCAAAGCTAACTTTGTAACCTTTGTCACAAAGTTGGCTTATTGAAATAAGATTGTGGTTTAATCCTTTAACAAGGTAAACATCACTTATTAGTGGTTTAGAAGGATTACCAAATTTTCCAACACCAATGATGGTTCCGCTCTCGTTGCCTCCAAAGACTACCCGGTTCCCATTTGCAATGGGCACCACTCCGAAGAGCAATTGAGCATCACCTGTCATGTGTTTTGAACACCCGCTATCGAGTATCCAGTGATTCTTGGAGCTAAATTTGGATTTGTTGCTCCGTTTCTTTTTCTTGAGTACCTAAAGATAGAAATATCATTCCATGGTACCCAAGGTCATTGGGTCCTAAAAGATTAGACCTTTGGAAGTAGCCAAGTCCAATTGGACTTAGACTTCCCAATGTAATCATCAGTATGCACGACATCCCTAAAATAAGAATTCATGTATGCTTGTTTTTCATGCATGTTAGTGTTCTTCGGGCCCCAAATAGTGAATATTTTGGGAGCCCTATTCCTATTGGGAGCATGCATGCGTTGTTGATTTCTACGTGATGCATGTCGTGGATAGGCATATGGCACATGATGAAATGGTGCATGATGATAATTGTTCATATGATGGTGTGGATGAACATATGCATGTGGAGGAACACATTGCGTGAGTGTGTCTCACATGGTGTGCACGTGCCCGTGGATGTGGTGCATAAAAATCATCATATGTGTGAACATGTGGAGTATGATGTGTGTTCCTACGTGGCATGGTATTGGTGTACATAAAGGCATGACCCTTCTTTGGAGGTCCACCCAAAGTGGGTTTCTTTCCAAATGAGGATGTGTATGAGGTGGAAGCACCATTGGTAGAAGAACTACCAATGGGGTGTTTGCTCCCACTCGTTGAGGCATCGGAAGTTGGCCTAACAAAGGTGGTAGACGATTTGGATGAGTTTCCCATCTTATACCCCAAGCCAATGCGATGATTGGCCGGAAGTAAGTCATTTAGGATATTATCCAAATGGTCCTTACCTTTATTGAATTTATTAATTCGGCCTAATGTGGACTCATACTTCTCGGTGAGAGAAAGTATAGAAGCATCCAAAGTGGACACTTGAGTGGTGAGTACACAAACACGAGACTTGAGATTCTCATTCTCAATACTCAAAGTTGAGTTTCGAGAAATCAAATCCGCCATCTCATGTTCATCCGATTCCTCAATATGAACATGCTCAAGTTGAGATTTGAGATTTACAATCTCATTTCTCAAACTTTCAACAACGGTGTCGTTGATGATGATGATAGACTTAGGCGAGGTTTGGATGCTAGCTAGCGCATCTTTTATCTTAGTATATCTATTTACTAATTTAGAATACTTAGACCAAATTTGCTCGTTAGCTAATCTAAGGTCATCCATTGTTACCTCATCGCCTTCATCCTCGCTATCATCGGAGGAGGATCCTTGATCATGTTCCTCTCTCGCCATGAAGCACATGTTTGCTTGCTCCACTTGCTCATCATCCGACTCTCCACTTGATGAATCCTCGTCGGAGTCGATGAATGTCCCGACAAGCCCTTTCTTGTACCATTTCTTGTACTTCTTTGACTTGTCGAACTTTGGTGCCTTCCATTTCTCCTTTTGCTTATTTTGAGGACAATCCGCTTTCATGTGTCCTGGCTTGTTGCATTTAAAGCACAAAGGAGCGGAGGCGTTAGAAGAACTAAACTTTGATTTGTTCTTGAAATTACCTTTCCAGAAGAATCGGTTGAACTTCTTTGCCATGAGGGCAATGGATTCCAAGTCCAACTCGTCTTTCGAGTCTTCATCATCGGTAGATGTAGATGTAGATGAGCGGCCTTGAACGTAATCGCCTTTTTCTTTGGCTCGACTTGCTTCAAGTAAGACTTCATCTTGTCCTGCAGCTTTAGTTTACTGTCCTTGCGTACCTCATAAGACATCAAGGTACCCATTAGTTGAATGACAGTATATTTACTCATATCGTTACCTTCCTCGATGGCGAAGGTATGCTTTTTCCAACAAGAAGGAAGTCCATCAATGATCTTTGAGACTTTCTCCTTTTGGGTGTAGGTCTTTCCAAGAGCCTCCAACTCATTGGTAATGTCAACGAAGCGAGCATAGTACTCCTTCATCTTCTCACCCTGTTGCATATGAAATAACTTGTAATCTTTATTTTCAACAACGAGTTTGGAGTCTCTTACCATACTTGTTCCTTCATGCAAGATGAGGAGTGAGTTCCAGATTTGATATGCACTCTTACATGTGCATATCTTGTTGAAGTCTTCGGGCTCCAAAGCGCATTGCAAGGCGTTCATTTCCTTGGCATTGGTTACCTCCGCGGCGACCTCCGCGGTAGTCCACTTCGCGAAATCTTCTTCGGCGGGCTCGACATACTCCGTCATCGTGGCTCTCCATAGTGAAGCACTCCAGAGGAATGTTTCCATCCGGCATTTCCAACACCCATAATTGGTACCGTTGAAGAAGGGAGGCCTAGTTGAGGAGTGTCCTTTCATCACCGAAGAAGCTCCTTCACGGTTCCTGAAGGTGCTATAGTCTGAAGGTGGACGAACGGTTTTGTTGTCATTAGAAGACATAGCTATGAACTTGGCTCTGATACCAAATGTAATGCCCTGATAGCTACTGCACAAGTACTAGGGGGGGATGAATAGTACTTTAAAATAATTAAGAAGATAATTCCTAATTATCTTGCAAACTCAACCAACAATGCGGAAATGAAAAGTGACAACAAAAAAATACAATCGCAAACAAACGAAATAATGGGTTCGGATCCATCCAAGTCTCCCCGACTTGTTCCCGGTGATCCTACGTCCCAAACACCCGGATCCCCTCCAGATACTTGAGTTAGAAACTTCTAACTCAAATTTGCACTATGAAATACTTGTAGAAACCTCTATAAGATAAAATCATACACAAATGAAATTGTGACTCCCACAAACCGGGATCACAAACAACTCTCACAACCGAGAGTAAAACTTAGCAATATCAATGTAATTGAAATAAGAAATGCTTACCACAAAACCCTATGCCTTGAGTAAAACTTACGATTTAGGACAAGAAGGATTTTGGGGAAGAAGAAGGCACCAAACCCTAGCTCCAAGATGTTGACCAGCAATGGGAGGCTAGGAAGATGTTGGTGACCTTGGATCATGCTCTTGGCTTGAGTGACTCACAATCAATGAGAATCTCTCTTTGGAAATAAGAGTGAGATAGAGATTCTTGAGAAATGAATGAGCTTGTAAATGAGAATAAATGCTTCTCTTTGATTCTCTAAACTTCAATAAATATCAGCCTTGAATGCTATGAAGAATCATCTCAAGATTATATAGGATAGAGAAGAGAGAGAGAGAAATTCGTGCATTTAATGCTCCAACGGATCTATTTCTGAAGCAGTCTAGCCGGTCAAAGAAGGATCACTGACCGACTAGTTTCTCAACTAGTCGGTCGGTGATTCAACATGAACCGACTAACTGGAGAACAGCCAAAAGAGAAGTTCAGACAATAAAAAAATAGTCGGTCTAAGAAGACTTGCCAACCGACTAGTTTCACAACTAGTCGGTCGGTGAGTGTTCTTTGACCGACTAACAGATGAAAATAGAGTAGGCTGAATTCAAAGACAGCTAGTCGGTTTAAGAACAACTTCCAACTGACTAGTTTCTCAACTAGTCGGTCGGTCGTTGTGCTTTGATCGACTAACTGTAAACAGTAAGTTAGGCTGGAAAATGAAAGCTCAACTAGTCGGTCTAAGAAGGATTCCTAACCGACTAGTTTGACAACTAGTCGGTCGGTGAACCTTCTTGGACTGACTAACTGTAAACAGTGAATGAGCTAAAATTGAACACGGCATTCTAGTCGGTTCAAGAAGGATTGCCGACCGACTAGATTGCCATCTAGTCGGTTGGTTCTTCTTCTTGAACCAATTAACATGCACAAGAAGCCATGATAAGAAGCGTTAAGCTTCGGGAAAGTTTGTATGGGTTTTTAAGATAATCCTAGCTCTAAGATATGAGCGTTATGAAGATTAAAACGTAAGATCTACTCAAGGCTTAACATTCTACGAAAAGAAGCTAGAAGACTATAAATAAAACTTGACGAACCGTCTTCAAAAGCTTCAATCCGAATCTCTTGACTTCAATAATGGTCCTTGAGCTTCAACGAAGCTTCAAGCACACGATCACGCGCTTTGAGAAGTCTTGAGACGTCGCTTTTGATATACGTAGAGTTTTGGCGACGATCTCCATAACTGCGCTCACAAAGAGTTAGTTCACGATATTTATATTTGTTCATCATCAAAACCAAATCCGGGGAATCAATACTCAACAGTGGAGGTGGAATTGGAGGATTAGGAGGGGAGAGGGTGTGAAAATGGAGTGGATTAGGGAGTTTGGAGGTTGATGATGGCCAGAGTTGGGAGAATTTTGGGAAGAAGAAGTCGAAATGGTTGATTGGATCGAGTAAAGCCTGACCGAGTGAAGGGGTTTGGCTTTATAGGGCATTCGACGTGGCTGGGCGACACGGTCACGTCGAGAATAGGGTCGATCGTGTCATTCTGGAGCTGCATGGGTTTGGCTTGGCTTGGCTTGGCTTGTCTTGGAATGACGCGGTCAAGTCAAATTCAACGCGACCACGTCGTTTTGGGTCAAAGTTGGCTTAACATTGGCTTGGTGAATATTGGGTCTATGCTGTCGTATGGAAATCCATGCGACCACGTTGTTTTTGGCTCAAAAAATATTCCAATACTCAGATTTGGCTCTATTGGCAATGCGACCATGTGTAAATCCACATGACCGATTCTTCCATAGAGCCGAATTATTCTAGAAAGTCAGGTTCTTCTCCCCAATTCACACTCGACCACGTCAAAGGGCCACATGGTCGCAGAAATCTGGCCTTCAACTGCTTCATTTGGGCTTATTCTTGGCTCTCTCCCACGCGATCGCATGGGATATTCCTACACAGTCGCATCATCTGTTCCTGTAATTGGATAGAACTTGAGTTTTAGGGATTTTCAGGGTTTTATTTATTCAAACTAATCTAACTAACTAAAAGAAAGTAAAGATAAGAATTAAGGAAAGTTTAGAGCTTGGGTTGCCTCCTAAGAAAAGCGCGTTTATAGTCATGATCTTGACTCCCTCTAATGTCTTCATGGTGGCTTCGGGGTGGAGAGCATTGTGGAAGCTTCATCTTCATGTCATTTCTTTGTTGTCTTTAGCATTGATTCACATAATGTTCGTATCTTTTGCTCCTCGGGGTCTAACAGGGACATCCATGGGATTTCTTCATTGTCTTCCTCTGGTGGCGCTTTTTCAAACATTCTCGCAAATGGTCATGTCTCTACTTTGCCTTCCTATTTGGGATCTCCAGGTAGTAGCTTTTGTATAGGGTCCATGAAAATGCCTTCTAATGTTGTCTCTTCCATGACTTACTTGAGGAGGTCGATGTGATGACATTGGTCATCATCCAGAAATATTTTCATTGACCATTAGAGATCAAACTCCACCTTTTCCTGGCCAACATTTGGGAAAGCTTTTCTCTCTTCACGTCTATTAGGACTCCTGCTGTGGCCAAGAATGGACGGCCACGAATGATTGGTGTGTGGAAATATTCCGACATGTCTATGATAACAAAGTCACCAATATCTTTCCCACTTGCACTGGGATGTCCTCGATAATTCCCAAGGGAAATTTGATTGATCGGTCAGCAAGTTGTAGGGACATATTCGTGGGCTTTGGCTCTACCATCCTCAGCTTCTCGAAAAATTGATAAGGGCATCAAACTAATACTTGGTCCATGGTCACATAAAGCCCTTTTAATGGTGTCGTTCCTGACGGAGCAAGGAATTGAGAAGCTTCTGGGGTCCTCCAATTTTTCGACCATCTTTCACTGTAGAATGTGGCTGCACTCCACAGAAAGCATGCCTTTTTCCTTTTTGTTCATCCTAGTGAGTATACATTTAAGAAACTTTGCGTAGGAGGGTATCTCGAAGATGGCGTCAAGGAAAGCAATGTTGACGTGGAGTTTCTTCAGCAAGTCAAAAAACTTCCCATACTTCTCCTCTACCTTGGCCTTAGCCAACCTTGATGGGTAGAGGATCTTCAGGACATATGCTCTCATGGGCTCATGCGTGGTGTCCCTACTCTCCTTTTCTACTTCCTTATCCTTTGATTGTTCCTTCAGTGTGGGGTTGGCCCAAGCTCCTTTTCACTTTCAGGGGTGCCAGCTTAACTCTAACTTCCTCATCCTCAGAATTTGGTTTCACAGGTCCTTCTGCTTGCCTTCCACTCCTCAATGTGATAGCATTCACATGGCCCCTGGCATTAATCTTGGGCTACCCTGGCAACTGTCCTTGGGACCTAAAAAGTTGTGCAACTTGTTGAGCCAATTATGCCAACTGGGTCTCAACTGCCTTGTTGCTTGACGCCAGTTGTTGCATGATGATGGCAAGCTGCTATATGGAGCTCTAAAAGAATTTGCTCTTCTTGCCCTGGATCACAATAAAATTCTCAATCAGTGTCTCTAAATTTGATTTCATATGATGAGGTGGTGGTAAATGATTTGGCGGCCTCTGTTGGGAGTTTTTCTATGGAATGTAGGCCTGCTAGGGTTGTGGTGGAAATGGTGGTTAAGGCTGTAGTCCCGCACTCCTACAAGACAAATTCGGATGGTTACTCCATCATGGGTTATATATGTTGGAGTATGGGTTGTTTGGGTGCCTTGCATTGTTTCCATTCAATGCATTAACTTGCTCAATGGTCAACCCTTGCGGTGGCAGGGAAGTGGATGTGCATTCAGCTTATCGGTGTCTTTGTACTCCACAAACCTCACAAAGTGCCACAGTAGGCAGGTTAGTAGCATTTGTGCCAATCCCTAACATGGTCAATTGTTTAGTTAATGCATCAAATTTACTAGACAACATTATAAGGGCATCAAATATGAATTTACCTCCCTTCTTGGAGATTGCTCTCGCGTTACTCCAATGATAGTTATTGAAGGACATCTCCTCTAATAATCTCTTTGCTTCGTCTGGAGTTTTTCCCATGATTGCCCCATTAATAGCGGCATCTATCGAGATCTTGACCTCCTACCTCAGATCGTTATAGAAAGTCTGAATAAGGATCCAATTAGGGACTCCATGATGCAGGCATTGCTTTGAAGGTCCTTGAACCTCTCCCAAGCTTCGAATAAAGATTCTTGATCAAGTTAAGATGAGGAGGTGATCTCATTTCTCATCTTTACCATCTTTCCTGGAGGAAAATTTTTGGTCAGAAAGGCACGAAACAACATATTCCAAGAAGAAAAAGTATCAGGATCGTGGCTCCTGAGCCACTCCTTAGCCTTGTCTTTTAAAGAGAAGGGAAAGAGTCGTGGCCTAATTGGGTCGTTGGAGACGCCATTCATCTTTAGCATATTGCACTTCTCGAGGAAGGTGTTGAGGTGGTCATTTGGATTCTCCATGGGGGATCCTCCAAATTGGTCCTGTTGAATGAAGCTAATCAACGATGGCTTTAGCTCAAAATTATTGACATTAACAAGCAGGTGAGTAATGATGAACATTGATCTGTTGAATGGCATAGAGATGTCCAAAAGGGACTTGGTGGGTGGTGATGGAGGTGCTTCTTCCGCCATTGTTCTTTGTGCTAGCCTCCTTCTCCTTTTCGCGTTGTGCCTACGTGCATTCGCCTCGATTTTAGGGTCTAAAGTAAGTAGATCCTCGACACTCTGTGATCGCATGCACATACACAATAGAAGAAACTAAAAGAAGATGTCAGTAACACAAGAATAATAGCAGAAGAGAGCAAAAGAAAAATAATAATGCGTAGTCCAAACGACTATGAACTAAACCAATATCAAGTCGTTGCCTTTTGACAACGACACCAAAAAACTTGTTGGTGTGTCCAGAAGTTTCCATATTTATACTGCATGTGCACGATGTAGTTGTGTACTTACGGGTGGATCCACAAGGAGGCAAGTGTTGAGTATTGGTTTATTTCTAAGTTTCTTAACGATGCGAATCGATTTTGAAAGAGGATGAATGTTAAGGAGGAAATTCAATATAACAAAAACTCTAGAGCAGGGTATCCCTGCTATTGAGATTAGACTAGGATGTAAGGACCATGTGATATGAGAAAAACACTAGAAGGGAGTTGAATAATTTTTATAAAATTAAAGAGGAAATTACGCCTAATTAAAATCCTAACCAACAATAATGCAGAAATAACTTAGAAACAACAAATAGAACAATGCAAACAAAAGATGTTCATGGGTTCGGGTTACCCAAGTCAAACCCGAATTGATCCCGGTAATCGTACGTCCTTACCACCCAGGATACCACATAGACACTCAAGCTAAAACACTAGCTTGAGTTTTAAACTAAACCCACTTGTAGAAACCCTACAAGTGTAATCAATAAACAAGATTGATGTTCTTAATTCCCACAAACTGGTATCAAGCAAATACTCTCACAAACCGAGAGCTAATCAATATACCGAAAACGTTATGAAATATGAAATCACACGTACAAACTAATATGCCTTGAAATGTAGAAGTTGAAGTGAGGAGCGAGTGGAGTGTATTGATCTCTTCCTTGAAGAGAGAAAAGCCCTTGCACTTGTCTTCATTAAAGCTAGTGATGAGAGTTGATTCTAGTTGGATGACAAGCTAAGAATTTGAGGTTTAGAACTTTTAGGGCTTTTGAATGAAATGAGAGAGTTGAATTTCAAGTTAGAAATTGGAGTGTCTTAGAGTTCTCCAATGGAACAGTAAAAGAGGGACTTATAGGCTCTCTCAAAAACCTAGATGTTTACCCAAAAACCCTCAAGTAAATTCGTTGGAAAAGGCTCAACGGATTAAAAATACAGACATGACAGGCGCCTATAGGAGCACGGGCAGGCGCCTGTAGAAGCATGGGCATGCGCCTGCTGCACTATGTCAGATGGTATGTGAAAGTACAAACAATAACTTACCACGTGGGACATGCAAAACTGCTTAAGGTTGGACATGCGCCTGAGAAACCAAGGCAGGCGTCTGTGTGACAGAAGTGCGTAAGTTGACTAAATCAAATATTTTAGATGTGCAAGGACAGGTGACTGATGTGGTATACACAGGCGCATGTGCCATGGGCAGGCGCCTGAAAACCAACTTACAGCTGCCTGAAAGCACAAATACAAAACTTATCAAAATGAGAATTTTGGGTAAGGATGGACATGCGGATGTAGTGGAATTGACAGGTGCTTGTGCCTTGGGCAGGCACCTGTAAAACCAATGTACATCGCCTGAAAGTGCACAAGTGTGAAAGTTGACAAAAGGGCAAGAGGATACATGTGATTGATTAACAATGCATATGCGCCTGAAAGTCAGACAGATGTCTGTACTTTGTACAACAGTCACCTGTTAGAAATGAATAATGAAACCAAAACCCTAGCAAAAGTGTGTGCATTACAGACGACTGAAGAACAAAACACAGGCACCTATAACGAGACAGTTGCCTGTCAATTGTTCAGCAATCTGCTGTCAAACATTCAATTTGCCCATTAAGAGGGTTTTATGATTTAGAGTCCTAGGAAATGGATTTTAAAGGATTCCTAGGATAATGTGAGTGATGTGTGTGCGCTCTAAGATAACTACACTTCAAGGCTACAATCTAAGAGAAAGAAATAAAAGAACAAAAATATTTACATTGAGATTTAGCTTCTTTTCTTTCTCTTGATTAAACTTGAAGTCTTTGAGTCTTCTTTCTTTGTCTTGATCACTCAATCATGTCTTTATGCTTTGATTGATCTTGACTGTCATTCATTGCAATTGATCTTCATGATTAGATTTGGCAATGACTTAACTGCATGAAGGGGATTCATCACAAGTATTTATGTTTGCTCGTCATCAAAACCAAGAAGTGAGAAGTCAATACTCAACATTCTCCCTTTTTGGTGATGACAAACAATCATAAACAAAAATAAATAATTGTGCTTTAAAAATACTTACTCTCCCTATATAGATGCTAATCAAGTTAGTCAATAGAGATATGGGCATCAAATGATCAATGGAAAATAGTGTATGTCATACATGCACATAGAGAGTATGGAATAAATTTAAAGTTTTCGAATTTAGGATATTTGAATCCAAATTCACTACTTCTTACTTGACGTCCCCCGCGTTTTGGCGTGTTTGATGTGCAATAATATGTGATTGGGGGCGTTAGATTTAAATATTTATAACCGCAAGTACACGGTATTGTAGTGTGGCATGGGGGTCGAACTCAGGGAGGCATGGTTGTGCTTGTGTCAGAAAGGACCGGATTCACCCTAGGGGTGAGCTAGCCCGAATCGAATGATGGGTTGTCACGAATTACAGAAATGAGGATAAACAATAATAAAGGAAACCCGGGACTTCGGTTTCCACCATATCATGAGGTTCTCGCCAACACGGCCGACAGAATGGATAACGATCAGAATTATGGTCTAATGGTGAGACGTTGCCTCTAAGAGTGATACCAGCATCCCATGGGCCTGATATTCTGGTCGGTGCCCAGAATGATACGCCGGACTGCCCGGGTTCAGTCAGTGGGCATTCCCATGTCCATTAACACTGACCGACCCCAGGAGCACTAAGCTCGCAACGATAACTCCCAACATCTCATCCTGCCACTCCCGCGCGCTAGGATTCGACGTCTACGCTAAGGGCGTGAGCTATGGCTAGGGAGTCAACCGCCAAGTTTATTCCCCCTTGGCCCAACGGTCAAAGGCGGTCTTTTTCCCGCCGATGACAATGAAACACCCCGCGTAACCGATAGATTTCTAATCCCTATCGATTTCGTAGCCCTATGGACGCATTAGGGAGAACCCACGAAGGGGTTTCCACCAAAATCCCAGATTGGGGAACTACTCACACATATTAAGCAAAAAGCAATCTAAATGAAAATCGACCGTTAAAAACATAATCAGACGATTGGAATGGAGTAATAGCAATGCAATTAAGATAATATCAAAGTTTGGTTAAGATCAGAAGACTTACAAATAAAAAAGAAATTACAGCCGTCACAAGAGAGAAAAACAGTAAAAAATACAACTCTCGTTTCTGGAAAACCTAGGGTTTATATATATAGAGAAAGACATCACCCGATCGGGCGAAGAATCACCCGATCGGGTGACCTGCTGTGAACTTTGGTAGCAATCTTCAGATTTTCACCCGGTCAGGCGACACGGTCGGTTGGCAGAAGCTACTCGTCATTTGGATCTTGAGCTCATCGGGTGAACCGATCGGTTGATTATTAACCGATCGGTTGATTATCAACCGATCGGTTGGAATTGTTGCCTAAAAAGACAAAGACTCGCGACATTTTGGCACGGTCAGCTGGTCGTCGGGTGAGATGTCCGGGTCGTGTCTTCGAGGAAACGGCTACAGATGAACCGATCGGGTGATGATCACCCGATCGGTTGGATTTCAGCTCCAATTTCCCGAGGAGTTAGTCGGGTTGAACCGGTCGGTGACCCGGTCAGTTGATGCTCTCGTAGCTTCAGCTACTGTCCGGGTGGTGCACGCGTGCACCACCCGATCGGTTGGCTGTGCCCAACCGATCGGGTGGGGGGTTGAAAGATGGCGATCTTCATCGTTTGACCCCCTGGATCACGCGTGACTCCTCCCGTTGCTCCGGGGACTTATGATATCGTCGTTATATGTCCCCTACACTGTCAAACTCCTGCAAACATACAAAAACACGGGAAAGTGGAAGAAAACGAGAAAATACGAGAAAACGGATACGAGACGGCGGAAAACAATGGAAAAACACAAAGGAAGACGTGCGTGAATATATGAAATATAAACGCACATCAAAATCCCCCAAGCTGAACCCTTCCTCGTCCTCGAGGAAGACGATGGAGAGTAGGAGCTCGGAGGGAGAAAATAGAGAGAAAGAGAGAAAAAGAGAACTCTAAATCCAAAATCGTCCGTCAGGGCCAACAAAATCAAAAACGACACACCAAGCAAGAAAACGCCAAATCACATCACTAAACCAAGGAATACGAGTCCAGACAAGTGCCGCGGGCCCACGCGGTGAAGCGCGAGTGAGTGTGGTCATGTGCCAGTACACGGTGTCGCTAACTACATTGTGCTATAAGCTCCGTATACACAAATCCAAGAAATGACCCAAATATCGATTCGATCTGGAATAAGCGGTGAACATATGGCTCAAGCATGCATGGGAAGAAAGTGAGAATCGAAACATATCATGTGTCAGGGACTCGATAACTAGGGTTAAGGAAATCACCACAATATAGCCTAGATAATAGCTAAAAAGTTCCTAAGCCAAGTGTTTTCGAAAACGATGGGGGTTGATATGATGTGGAGTAGAAGACTCGGTGCAAATTCTTGCCTTCCCTTTATTCTCGACAGGTAGGAAAATAATCACATACATTTTTTAGGTTTTGGATATATGAATTTTTTTGGATTTTTGGCTATACATATGTATTTTTTTCTCTCTTTTTTTGGTTTTTCTTTTCTCCTTTTTTTGGATTTTTGGATTTTGGGATATATACATGTGTACTCTCCCAAGTGGGAGAATAGTACACGACGAGGGGATTTGCACCAAGAAAAATAAAAAAGAAATCGGATTCTAAACACTTGGGCAAAGGAGATTTTTCGCTAATCATAGCATAGGCTAAAATGGGTTATCCTAGTCCTAATTGTGGAATCCCGACACATGTGAATTGAAGCATACGATATATATATATATATATATATATATATATATATATATATATATATATATATATATTCATGCATACAGAAGCAGATAAGAGAGGTAAATACCGCATATTCAAATCGAAGCATGATAATCTAGGGGTCATTCCTGGACAGGTATATAAAACTCAATCACAAGTTGAAGCACACCAAACAGCTAAGCACGACACATGACTCACACAAAAGCAAAATGGACCCACGATGCATGAAATGCAAGAGGACTCGGCTTCCTAGTGTTAGTGAATGTGATTATCGAGGCCATGCTAGGTGTGTGTGTGATTTTTGTGGCAATTCATCATAGGGTTCATCTCTAGGAGAAAGAGATAAAAAGAAGAAAAGAAAAAATAAAACACGATGAAAACGACTCAAAAACGAAGAAAAAGACACAAATGACGCACGAAGTGCGACTCCCCCAAGCTGAAACTTGCATTGCCCTCAATGCAATAAAAGTGAATACGGGAGGGCAATGAAAATGGGGAGGGAACACACCGACACAAAAAGACACGAAAAACAAGAAAAAACACACATACGAAACTGAAAATAAAAAATAAAGATAAAGATCACACCACACGACATATAAACGGAAAATAAAAATAGAAAATCACACCACGACAAATAAACAAACACACAAAGAAAACATCGCACGACAGCACACAGAAAAAATGACTTCCCCCAAGGTAGACATGACAATGCTAGTGATATGATGTGATCATGAAAATGCAGAGATATGCTAGGGGGAGGTCAGAAAACAAAGTGAAATCAAAAAGCAGGAGAGGAAACATCCTCGTCCTCCTCGGTGGAAGATGTGGGGGATGCGGTGTGGGTGGGTGAGGTGACTGGTGTGCGGAGAATTGGAGAAAGTGGTCGAGGTGATGGATCGGTTGGTGTGGAGGTGTGAATGATAGGTGGAGTCGTGGTGGTGATGGTGAGTGGGAGTGAAATGGAGACCAATGTGGTGGTGGATGGTGTGGGTACAGGGGTAGGTGAGGATGGTGGGGAAAGTGAGCGCGAACGCACCTGCAATTTATTACGGCGCACGTATGGAGTGACGGAAGTGGAGGGTAGTGGAGCTGTGGGGGCGACAGTGGAGGGAATGTAGTAGATGATGTAGTGGGGATGGAAGTAGTGATAGGAGGGGATGGTCGCCTGGGGGTGATGATGGAGGTGAAGATTGGGATGGGGGAGGTGAAATTCGTCGAGGGGGTGAAGGTGGCGGTGAGGGGCGTGGTGTGGGTGGAGGTGGTCCGCGGACGTGAGTAAGAAGGCGGAGGATGGCGGCCACATTCCTCTCAAGTGTGAGGAAGCGTGGGTGAGAGAAAATCGAAGGGGATGGGTCCGAGGGGGTGGAGGATGCAATGACAGCGTGAAGCGAAGCCAGCTCAGTCTCAAGAGCGAGACGAGCGGAAGAGGATCGACGAAAGGAGGAGGAGGAGGTAGTGCGGACCGGAGTGGTGGCGACAGTAATGATCGGGACAGAAGCTAGGATGATATGACTAGGACCAGCCCCGGAGTCTTCTCGGGATGCAGGAATGTCCTTCTCGCCTAAGTGGGTGACAGGGGAAGGTGGTCTAGGTGCGCCTGGGACGAATGGAAGACGTAACCTCCCAAGAAAGTCAGCGTCAGGTGGGAAAGTCCAATCTGCCACAAAATGGATGGTCATGCGTGCGGGGTTGGGCAGAATGGTATAAGGAGCTGGGGGTGCCCGTAATGGAAGGTGAAGCGACCATCGGGGCGGGTCTTAATCATGTGAATATACAGCAGGACGTCGAGATCTAGACGTGAGGGTCCTGCGGTAGTGGGCAGATCTCGGGGGATGACAATATTGAACTGGGGAGAAGAAGCTATGATCGTGATAAGGCCCCTGCAACAAAGCTTGCCCTTGCCGGCATGGCTAATCTCAAGAAGCTTATGAATAAGCCAAGCACCGGCATGGACAGGAACAACTGGGGCCCTAAAAGAAATCCCTTCATCCCCGCGAACAAAAGGAAAAGTCATGGCCCAAAGAATGAAGAGATCAGGGATGGTCACGGTACCTGACTCATCCCTGGGGAAAAATGTGCATGATATGATTCGGTGGGCCAGACGGAAGACGGGGTGAATGATGGAGGAAGCCTTGGCCTTACCTCGGGGATACGGGTCGTGTAGGGTGAGGCAGAACCAAAACTGATTGACGTCAAATTCGGGGGGATACCCATAGGGACAGATAGCATCGTCCCCAAGGATGGGGAAACCAAAGATGTTATTAATGATGTTTAGATTAGTGCGGATGGTTCTGTTACAGACACGGAAGATGACGATCGACCCCGACTCACTAACAAGTGTGGATAAGAATTCGAGTGTGAGGGAGGGGTAGGACACCACGGAGGCGTTTAGGAAAGCTAGCCAACCTAAATTTGCGAAGAAGGTCTCGACCTCGGTGAATACACCGAGATCGATAAGCGATTGGGCGTGGGCAAATTTGGTCGATAGATGCCCCCGTGCATCAAGTCTAAAATAAAAATCTTTATGCTCCTGGTTCCTAAAGCGGTAGCCAACGGGCCCATCAGTGGGTCCTCAACAGGGATGATAGGTTGGGGTTGGGGTAGGGTCTGTGCAGGCTGTACGGGAGGAGGACGTGAGTGTGGTGGACGTGTGGTCTTGTGTCTCTTGCAAGATGACTCGTCCTCTCTCATAATACCTTTACACTTATCTTTATCCCGGGCCATGTGAGAGTGTGCGTGCGTGAGTGAATGCGGAATGCGATGAATGCACACCAACACAAGCAATCGAGCAAATTGAAATTCTAGGGTAAAATATAAAATTAAGCTAAGGAGCGAAGTTACCCAAGCGAGATGAAGATCCTTGCTCGTAGACGTCCCAACGCAACGCAATGGGGAGAAGTGTGAAGCCGCGGCAACTCCTTTCAGCAAAGTTTCGAAAACGGGGGGAAATAGGCAAAAATTAGGGTTTGATGTGGGTGAAATCGAAGAGAAAGAGGGAGAGAACAATGGAGAGATGGAAAAAGAGAGTTGAGGGATCGATATAGAGAGTTCTGTGGTCGGTTAAGGGAGAAACGAGGTCGGGTGAGGGAGAGGAAGTCGAAACGGCGAGAGGGAATCGTGATCGGGTGAGGGAGATGAACGGGTGAGGGGGGCCGGGTTTATATAGATTTTCGGTCGAACCGATCGGGTGAAAACTCACCCGATCGATTGACAATTAGGTCGAAAATATTGCTGAAAATTGGCTACAGGCGACCCGATCGGTTGAGAACTCAACCGATCGGCTGGCCGCTTCACACTTTTTCCCGAAAGTTTAGTACAGCTCACCAGGTCATTCACATGACCATGCCGTGTATCAACCGATCGGTTGATCAATTCCCAAAATTCCCGAGACTTCGACCGTTCCCAAATGGTCTGCCACCCGGTCACACAATGCTTCACCCGACCGGTTCACATGGAGAGCAGATACGACCATTGTCTGATACGTCTCACCCGATCGGTTGAATAATCACCCGATCGGGTGAGGCCATGTTCCCTGCAAAAATTTACAAATGGCCTTAGTTTCTCGATGGATGATCCCACCGCTGGATTTACTTATTAAAATAAGAAAAATAAAGCTAATAATAATCCTAAAAACGAAGATAAAAGTTTAGAGCATGGGTTGCCTCCCATGAAGCGCTTTTGTTTAACGTTGTTTGCTCGACGCCCGTAGGTGATATTCAAGGCGGACGAGGGTGATGCCCTAAGATTGGCATCGCTTCAGATTCAGAGTTGGCGGCCTTTGGTGTCGTCGGCGGTGACAAGAAAACTTGCTTGACGATTCCACCTTCGTTAAGGGGATCCGGGGGGTTTCTCCCTTATATTGGCGTCTACCGCCACTCGTTTCAAGATCCGGATCTTCTCACCGGTGAGCCCCATGGGCTCTTTCCCTTTCCTCCTCGTCGGAGGAGCCTCTTGAAATCCGGGAGGGACCGTATGTGCCGCATTCGCTTTCCCAGCAACATCATCTTCCCTCGGGTCGACATGTTCCTTCAAGTCCCCCAAGCTATCGGGGGGATTTCTTGAAAGGATTTCCTAGGAGCTTGCTTCCACAACCCTCTCTTCTTCTAACTCCAGCATATTGCATCTTGGATCATCCGGGGGATTTGGGTGCTTCATTGACAACCCTAAGTCAAACTCGGCCTTTTCGTTGCCGACGTTAAGGGAAAGCTTTCCATTCTTCACATCTACGCCGGTATTGGCCATGAAAGGTCGTCCAAGGATAATGGGGGTGTGCGCATCTTCAGGCATGTCCATGACGACGAAGTCCACCGGCATATGCACCCCACTTACGTTGACAGGGATGTCATCTACAACCCCCATCAAATATTTGACCGATCGGTCTGCAAGCTGTAGGGTCATACCGGTGGGCTCCAAGTCGCCCATCCCTATCCTCTTATACAGTGACATGGGCATTAAACTGACGCTCGCCCCAAGATCGACGAGAGCGCGATGGATCTTTACCTCCCCGATCGCACAAGGGATAGAGAAGCTCCCCGGGTCTTTAAGCTTAGGCAGATTTGCTCTCTGAATGAGAGCACTGCATTCCGTCGTGAATACGACCTTCTCCTTTCTCGACCCTCTTGTCACCAAATCCTTTAGAAATTTTGCGTAGGAGGGAATCGTCTCGATAGCTTCGAGAAAATGGATTTGCAAGCTTAGATCCTTGACCATGGCAAAGAATTTGCCATACTTTTCGTCTATCTTGGCTTGGGCTAGCCGTTGTGGAAAAGGCACAACGGGCTTGAACACTTTGAGGCTCCCTTCCTTGTTTTTCTTCTTCTCCTCTTCAGGGACTCCCTCCGGAATCGTTGGCTTTGGCGACGAAGTACCGTCGTCATTCAATTTCTCAATTGGTCGCTCTACGACCAACGGTGCTTCTGGTTCTTTGGTGGGTACTCTTGTAGGGATTTATGTCCCGCTTCTTAAAACAATAGCAGACACATTCGCATGCTCGTGCGTGAGTGCCAAAGTCTGGTTTGCTCCCCTCGGGTTCACTTCTGGTTGTGGCGGCAATAGATTCTGCGACCTTTGAAGGTTCGCCACTTGTAACCCCAGCTGGGTTACTTAGTCAGTGAGAGCCCACTGACCCATCTCTAGCTTCAAATTAATCTTCTCCTGGTTGGTGATGTATTGAGTCAAGAGGGACTCAACCGGAGAGATGGCCCTCTGCTGTCCGTATTGCTGCTGCTGCTGAATGGGCTGCTGATTCTTGGGAGCATATTGCTGATATTGTTGTGGAGGCTGCTGCTGCTGAGGCCTAGCCAGCTGATATATCTGTTGTTGCTGATGCGGAGGCGGCGGCTGCTGATAGGGCGCCCGGTAGTTAAGGTTGGGATGGTTCCGGTTGTTTGGAGAGTATGCCGGGTTGGAGCTAGTCCGTGGTGGATACGGTGCATTTCTCGTAGGATAGTAGAATAGTGCACTCGCTTGATCCAATGGAGGTGAGATGTCACCACCCACGAAGTCTCCAATGACTTCGGATTCCACCGTCGCGACATGTTGTGTACCGGCACCACCTGCTCCTACTATTAGCGCTGAGATCTGGGTCGACAGCAAGTCAAACTTGCTGGATAATTTGTCGACATCCTCGACTCTGTGGATACCCCCAGATCTAGGTGTGGCACTCTCGTCACACCATCGCTCATTGTTCGATGCCATGTTTTCTAATATGTTCCCGGCATCTTCTTCACTTCTAGACATGAAGGACCCCCCCAGCCACGGCGTCCATCGAAGATTTCAAGTCATCCCTCAATCCGTTGTAGAACAGATTAATTATCTGCCACTTGGGAAGCTCGTGATGAGGACATATTCGCTGCATTGCTTTGTATCTCGTCCAAGCTTCATGCAGGGACTCGTGGCTGGCCTGGGAGAAGGAGGAGATCTCACTCCTCAGCTTCATGGTCTTCCCCGGTCCCCGGAGGAAAGAACTTTGTCAGAAAGGTGTTTGAAAGCTTCTCCCAAGTGTTGAACATATTTGGGTCCTTCCCCCTAAGCCACAGCTTGGCCTTATCC
The DNA here is from genome assembly GCA_030789695.1 of Scilla litardierei. Classification (NCBI taxonomy): domain Eukaryota; kingdom Viridiplantae; phylum Streptophyta; class Magnoliopsida; order Asparagales; family Asparagaceae; genus Scilla; species Scilla litardierei. The sequence goes on from CM061141.1 coordinate 255,831,974, forward strand.
CGCAGAGAGAAGGGGAATAACTTCAGATGGATAGCTTCAGCTGTGACACCATTTATCCGGAAGGTGTCACATTTCTATAAGAAGGAGTCCAAATGTTCGATGGGGCTCTCCATGGGTGTCCCAGAGAATTGATCCTGCTGGATCCACGTCACCAAAGACGGCTTAAGCTCGAAGCTTTGGGCCGTAATAGCAGGAGGTCGGATAGCGGAGGTGGACTCGATGGATGGCATCGAGTATTCCAGCAGGGACTTGTGAGGTGGGGTGTTCTCCCCCTTGGCTTCAGACTCTTCTCTTCTTCACTTCTCTGCGGCCAGACGCCTTAGGGTGGCGTTTATCTCAGGATCAACAGGAATCAAGTCGTCAAGACTTCTTGTGTTCCTGCGCATTCAAAGCAACAAACACCCGTAAAGCGAAAAGTGGGAAAGAAACAGATAAAATAGAAAATAAAAATAAGAAAATAAAAATGAAAGATGAAAAAGAAGAATGCGAAAATTATCGCGAGGTAGAGATGTGAGCTAGACTCAAGGGTTCATGAGATCCTAAAATAACAAGCACGTTGCCTCCCCGGCAACGGCGCCATAAAGCTTGACGTCCCTCGCGTTTTGACGTGTTTGATGTGCAATAATATGTGATTGGGGGCATTAGATTTAAATATTTATAACCGCAAGTGCACGGTGTTGAGGACCGGATTCACCCTAGGGGTGAGCTAGCCTGAATCGAATGATGGGTTGTCACGAATTACAGAAATGAGGATAAACAATAATAAAGGAAACCCGGGACTTTGGTTTCCACCATATCATGAGGTTCTCGCCAACACGGCCGACAGATTGGATAACGATCGAAATTAGGGTCTAATGGTGAGACGTTGCCACTAAGAGTGATACCAGCGTCCCATGGGCCCAATATTCCGGTCGGTGCCCGGGATGATACGCCGGACTACCCGGGTTCGGTCAATGGGCATTCCCATGTCCATTAACACTGACCGACCCCGAGAGCACTAAGCTCGCAACGATAACTTCCAACATCTCATCCTGTCGCTCCCACGTGCTAGGATTCGACGTCTACGCTAAGGGCGTGAGCTATGGCTAGCGAGTCAACCGCCAAGTTTATTCCCCCTTGGCCCAACGGTCAAAGGCGGTCTTTTTCCCATCGATGACAATGAAACGCCCCGTGTAACCGATAGATTCCTAATCCCTATCGATTTCCTAGCCCTATGGACGCATTAGGGAGAACCCACGAAGGGGTTTCCACCAAAATCCCAGATTGGGGAACTACTCACACATATTAAGCAAAAAGCAATCTAAATGAAAATCGACCGTTAAAAACATAATTAGACAATTGGAATGGAGTAATAGCAATGCAATTAAGATAATATCAAAGTTTGGTTAAGATCAGAACACTTACAAATAACAAAGAAATTACAGCCGTCACAAGAGAGAAAAATAGTAAAAAATACAACTCTCGTTTCTGGAAAACCTAAGGTTTATATATATAGAGAATGACATCACCCGATCAGGTGAAGAATCACCCGATCGGGTGATCTGCTACGAACTTCGGCAGCAATCTTCAGATTTTCACCCGTTCAGGCGACACGGTCGGTTGGCGGAAGCTGCTCGTCGTTTGGATCTTGAGCTCATCGGGTTAACCGATCGGTTGATAAATCAACCGATCGGTTGAAATTGTTGCCCAAAAAGACAGAGACTCGCGACATTTTGGCACGGTCAGCTGGCCGTCGGGTGAGATGTCTGGGTCGTGTCTTCGAGGAAACGGCTACAGATGAACCGATCAGGTGATCCGATCGGTTGGATTTTAGCTCCAATTTCCCGAGGAGTTAGTTGGGTTGAACCGGTCGGCGACCCATCGGTTGATGCTCTCATAGCTTCAGCTGCTATCCGGGTGGTGCACGCGTGCACCACCCGATCGGTTGGCTGTGTCCAACCGATCGGGTGGGGGTTGAAAGATGGCGATCTTCTTCGTTTGACCCCCTAGATCATGCGTGACTCCTCCCGTTACTCTGGGGACTTATGATATCGTCGTTATATGTCCCCTATGCTGTCAAACTCCTGCAAACATACAAAAACACAGGAAAGTGGAAGAAAACGAGAAAATACGAGAAAACGGATACGAGACGGCGGAAAACAACAGAAAAACACAAAGAAAGACGTGCGTGAATATATGAAATATAAACGCACGTCATTACTCCCCCCGAATCTAAGGATATATCAATATTAGATTCAAAATAATGTTTAACTTCTAATTAGCACAAATTATGAGTTTGTTTAATCTCTCCCCCTTTAGTGTTATCCAAAAAGTGGGAGCAGAGAAATAACAACTAGGGCTAAATAAAAGAAGAAACAACATGGGAGTACAAAGAGGAGGATAGGTATTCAAAGTGATACCAAATGAAAATTAGAATCCATGAAGGTGTATCACAAAAATACTTATCAAAATCATCAAAAACAAAGTTGACTAGAGGAAGAGAAGTCCAATAGCAACATTCATGCCATGAATTAAAGAGATCGAAATCTCATACATCTCAACATTCAACATATATAATCAAGAGCAAAAGGGAAGACAAAATCACACAAAATAACAATAAGCCAAAGAAGTCACCATATATATACCCGGCTATCCTGGTAGTTCTGCCACTGCTTAGACAGATTACTCTTACTCAGGGTGAGGATTCCTGGTCCTGGGTCCCTAGCGACAGTTGTACCTTTCGAGAAGCATGGGAGGGCTAGCATATCACTAGGCCTCGTTTCCCTTATACTGGGATTGTTTGGTTCCTGGGTCATATCCCCAAGATGGCCATCACGCTCCTTTGGGCTATCCATGGCAAGCTCCTCACTCGGGATTTGCTTAGTTGCTGGGGGGTTTCTACTTCCCCTCATTGTGTGCTTTGTGAGGATGGATACGAGGAAACAATTAGGCACCTTTTCTTTTAGTGTGATTTTACGAAGTATATTCTGACCAGATGCATGCTCAAGCTTGGGGTGATGAACTCTCTGCCCTCTTCTATGTCTGGTGTGTGTGATTTATTTCTTGTCAACTTCCAGAGGACGGATTCTATTAGCAGATCACCAAAGTCTGTTTTGGCAGCTATGGTTTGGCATATTTGGAGAGAGCGCAACCGAAGAGTATTTAAGGGAGTCAGTTCTCCGAAGACCCTCCTCTTCGAGGTCATCTCAGCTGACGTCAGGATCGCTCTTTGGCACATCGAGTGTGACCAGGCTTCTGCACCTATCCCCCTTGCTAATTGGGGTTTGATGTGAATCAAATGTAGCTTTGGTGTTGTCTATCAGTGGGTGATGGCTTGTGTGCCATTTTCCATGTTCCTCTAGTGCTACTGTTGGGAAAGTAGGGGGTTTTTGTAGTAGAGAGTGACGACGCTTGTGCCCTCTCCCTTCTCTTATTAGTCTCCTCTCTCCCTTGTAGCTTGTTTTAGCTTAATAAAGATACTCACTTACTTTTCATACACACACACACACACACACACACACACACACACACACACACATATATATATGTTAATCTTCAAATGCGAAAAAAGGGTTTTCGCACGGTGCGAAAAAAGGGTTTTCGCACGGTGCGAAAACTTTTTTTAGTTGTTTGAAATTTTTTTGAAATTTTTTTGATGTTTAATCCATACAATTATATACCCCAGAAAAAATAATGGAAGAACCCGTTGGGATTTAGAGCACACATCCACCCGTTACAAATTTAACGGTCTCAAAACGTGCAAATTTGTTGAAATGCCTTGATCGAAGGCCAAATGACATTATTTCTCAACGATTATTTTTTGAGGGTGGTATAACAACATATAATGAGGCTGAAAAGAAGAAATTTTCAAAAAAACTTCAAAAAAACTAAAAATCATTTCGCACGGTGCAAAATGTTCTTACATGAAGATTCACACACACACACACACACACACACACACACACACACACATTGACGAGTAAATGGTTATCTTGATTAATATCAAATAATTTACAAAAATTCAATGCAAGTTTGTATCAGAGGATAGTAACCAGAGAGGGGAGAGTGCACAAGCGCCATCACCCCCTACAGGCTACTATCACCCGTTATTACTTGACGCACAAATATGTACAAAATAAAAGCAAAATTGTACAAGTTAACCAACATCAATAAATCCCCAATTAGAGAAGGGGGTGGAATTTGAAGCCTCTTCAATATCCATATTACGAAGGGTAATTTGGACGTCCACCGCTATTTCCTCAAACAAAGCAATCTTCCCCACTTGTTTCCCCTCAAAAATCCGTTTGTTACGCTGTTTCCATATATGCCAAACCATGGATTCCAGAATTGCTTTAGCCAACACTCCCGCGGGTCCTTCTTACTACACCGTGCAAGAATCAGGTCACATGTACTTGATAGAGTTGTTGGAACTATTCCCTTGTAACCCAGCTTTAGCAAACTCATGTTTAGAATATAATTGGAATATTCACATTTAAAGAATAGATGAGATATACTCTCGGCCACCTTACCATTACAGAGAACGTAGTATTTTTCTGAAGTGACTCCACATTTGCTTAATAGATCTACGGTGGGGAATTTTCCCAGTATTGCTCTTAGAAGGGACATGACCATCTTGGGCACATGGTTTTTGAACCAAACAATACCATGATATGCAAATGAAGGGCCAGCCACACGAGATCCATTCCAGGCTTCACGGAATGAGCATTTCGGACCTAGGAGCCATCAGCCATCAGGTCCCTCTTCAACAGAGATCGGCTGGAGTAATGACAGCAAAGTTTGAATGCTTGGGTCGTTCTTCCAGTCCGTTACCGACCAGTAAAATATTACCGTATTCAGCTCCGAACATGGGGGAAGGGCCTGAAGCAAGTAGAGAGGGCTGCTCGGATGCCAATTGTCGAACCAGAACGAAGTAGAGCTACCATCCCACACGATGCGCTTTATGAGCTTCTGTAAGAATCTACGACATCTAAGCAAGAACTTCCAGGACACTGATTGGGTTGGTTTGGCCTTCTTAGTATAAAACCCCTTAGTGATAACATCATAGTGTCTCCTCATAAATTTCGACCAAATACCCTCAGTGGCAAGCAATATCCAAGTTAGCCGCACTCCAGAGGCTACATTCAGATCATACAGCAGTCGCAGGCCCACTCCTCCTTCTTTCTTAGGGGTGCAAACATCTTTCTAGGCCCAAATATTAAGTCTTCCCCAAATGAAAATCCTGCAAGCAGTGTTAATAGAACATATAACAGAAGGAGGAATACAATAAGCTTGCATCCAGAAGGCTAACATGTCGTAGATTACGGAACGGACTAATTATATTTTCCCAGAAATAGAAAGAAGAGAGGATGACCAACCCAAAAGCCTTTTTTACATTTATCCACCAGGCAACTAAACAAAGCAGCCTTTGGGTAATTATAGGAAAGGGGCAACCCCAAATAAGCTGTGAAAGATGTTACCCTTTTGACTCGAAGTATATTTAAAGGCCCCTAGGTTTGCGAGAACCCTTGCTGAAAATAACCGAGCTCTTGTCCCAGTTGATTTGAAGCCCAGAGTAGAGATAAAAAGTGTTCAATAAATCCTTCAGACCATTTAAAGAATGAGGATTTGTACGGCAGAAAACTAAGAGGTCATCTGTAAAGAGAAGGTGAGATATCGCCCCTACTCTTTGCATATGCTGAATAGATCCAGAAGATTCTGCCCTAGCCATCAGGAGCGAGAATGCTTCCATAACAAACCCAAAGAGGTAAGGAGAGAGGGGATCGCCTTGGCATAACCCTCTATTGGATGCAAAGTAACCTTCAGGGGACCCATCAATCAAAACTAAAAACATAGGGATAGAAATACATTCGGAAATCCAGTTTATGAACCTGCCCTTGAACCCCATCCGATGTAAAAGGAAGAAGATAAATTCCATGTTCACGCTGTCAAATGCTTTGTGGAGTTCCAATTTAATGCATGTTTTGGCTCCCATGGGGTTGCTAAAATCTCGTATATGCTCATGAGCAATGATGGTACAATCTGCAAGCAACCTGTCTTTAAGGAATGCGGCCTGATTCAGGGATACTAAGTCACTGATGATAGGCTTCAACTTGTTACATAAAATCTTATTGATATTTTGTAGATGACATTGCAACAAGCAATCGACATGTAGTCCCCTAAACCAGTAGCATTTGAATTCTTAGGAACAAGGGTAAGAAAATTATGGTTTACATGGCGAAGCATCCTACCAGATCTGAAAAAAGAAGCAACACCAGATATAACATCCTTACCAATGACATACCATTCATGTTGGAAAAAGTGGCCATTGAAACCATCAGATCCTGGCGCTTTGTCTTTACCAATTTGAAAAGCAGCATTCTTGATTTTTGTGGCAGAAACAGGTCTATCCATCCGACAAGAGGCCTCCAAAGTGAGCTTACGCTTGGGAATGAGATTAGGGAAACCATTCCAGTAGTCATCCTGATGATTTAAATTCTTGTAGAAAAGATGGGCTTCCTTCCTAAGAACATCAGCATTTGAGTTCCTTCCACCAGCAATAGTAATAAGGTGACCGAGGTTGTTATGGCAATGTCACGCCTTCATGGACGTATATAAAAATTTAGAATTCCTATCACCCAGAATCAACCAATTTTGTCTACTTTTTTGCCGCAAATCCTCTTCCTCAATATCCAAAGATTTAGCCAGGTTGAAAGAAGCTAATTTTTCCAATTCCTGAATGGTAGAATCTGAAGTTAATCTAGGGTCATTTTGCAACCAGTCCAATTTAACGCGGCAAGAAATAAATCCAGGTTTCTTCTTTGTTCAGCCGACCAGGACTTCATCTTAGACTTTAGGAACTTCAGTTGGCTCACTAGAATTTGCATGGCAGAACTACCAGATTGCATCACCTAATTGTTGCGTACTAGGTCATGCTAACCGGGAAGAGAAACCCAAGAGTTATAAAATTTAAAGGGTTTGGGTTGGGAATTTACCTTAGGGATCAGATAAGCAATCATTGCTGCATGGTCACTTGTACCCGCCATTAAGTACTCATAGTAGGAGTGCGGCAGCAGCTTAATCCAGTTTGCATTACACAAAATACGGTTAAGACGAGCAGATATACGCGTAGCGACAATCCGCCTGTTATTCCTACTAATACTTCGGCCTATACTTTTCAGATCAAAGAGCTGGCAACAACCAATACAAGTGTTGAAGTCATCCATGGAACTGACATCAACTGCACGGCTGCCCATCTTTTCATTAGTACTTCGGTCACAATTGAAATCTACACCGACCAACCAAGGGATGTTATTAAAATATTTGGACGAAGCTATGAATTGTTCCAAAGAGGAGTTCTGTAGTTTGACAGATTTAGCCCATACACAGCAGTAACCCCCATAACAAATCCTGCCAAATTAGTGAAGGTAGCTAAAATATGCTGAGAGGATGCAGTATTTGAAGCACAACGCTGTACAATAGCGTCGAAAAAATTACTATCCGACCTCCTTTATGATGACTCATATTGTCAATACTCTCCCAATGTCTAGAAAAATACTTGGCAATCCTATGAGCATTACAAACTTCAACTTTAGTTTCAAGCAAACAAACAATAGAAGGGTTTAGCGTACGCATCCTGTGCTTCAGATCAGCACACCACGATGCATTATTAAGCCTCCGAGTATTCCAGAAGTAAATAGACATTATAAAGGTGGAGTTTGAGCTTGCGAGTATGAAGAGGTCGCAAGTCTAGAGCTACGTCGAACTGAGGAGGGGAAGACATGAACAGATTATCCTTTTTTCTGTGGGGGGCTGGGTTCCAGAATTGAGTGCTCGTCATACCATTCTGGATTAGGGGTGGTTGGGTCTGCAGGGGGGTCTACCTCTTCAGATTGAAGAAGAATGGATGGAGTAAGAATGGGGTTGGCCAGTGCTTCGGTGCTAAAATCTTCTGCAACATGAGCAGCATCGGGATCGAAGGAAGAAATCATTTCATCTGAAGGGTTCATTTCACCATCAGGAGATTGGGTGATGCAGCCTGGTATGAGATTAGGAGATGCAATTTCATTAGCTATAAGATTGCTATGAGGTTGAGGGGAAACAAGAACCTCCCCCTCTGTTTCTATTCCAGCGGAGAGGCTACATTCTCCTCTTCTAGAGTTTGGGCATTCCTTTTGAATTTCAGATTGCCCACACAAATTAATTCATGCCGCTGGCAAGCAATACTCTCCAACTTCCCATCAAGAACATTCTTATCCTTCCCCATGTTAACCTCGACAGTAGCAGTGTCGCTGAGGAATTAACATTCTTAACATCATGCTGTTCTTCAATCTGCCCCGCATCTTGGATTGAAGGGTGCTCTTGTACAGGAGCTCTCATGTGACATTAATTGTCCAGATGACCAAAGCAAGCACAAGCACCACACCTAGGTGGTTCTCCCTCATATTTGACATCGACAGATATCGTGGATAGATCATCCAACTCTATCGGGACACTTCTTTTGAGTTTATTCTTAGCATCAACTTCGACTAAACATCTTGCATAGGTGATTCGATCTAGATTTGCAGTAGCCTTATCAAGGCAAATTGGGTTGCCTACCACGCTAGCTATGGAATTCAAAATTCCCAACGTCCACATCTGCAGAGGGAGATTGTGAAACTGAACCCGTACAGGGACTGCTGTGAGGATGTCACGCCCATGTTGGGTAGTTGGAGTCCAATTCTGGAGCACCACAAGCCGTCCATCAAAGAGCCAAGGGCCCCCATGCAAAATCGAATCACGATCGTCCTCATTCTCAAATTTGAAATAAAAGTAGCCATTATCACGAGAGAATATTCGAAGTCCACCATAATCAGCTTCATGGTTTTCCCCGGAGGAAAGAACTTTGTCAGAAAGGCGTTTGAAAGCTTCTCCCAAGTGTTGAACGTATTTGGGTCCTTCCCCCTAAGCCACAGCTTGGCCTTATCCCGCAGAGAGAAGGGAAATAACTTCAGACGGATAGCTTCAGCTGTGACACCATTTATCCGGAAGGTGTCACATTTCTATAAGAAGGAGTCCAAATGTTCGATGGGGCTCTCCATGGGTGTCCCAGAGAATTGATCCTGCTGGATCCACGTCACCAAAGACGGCTTAAGCTCGAAGCTTTGGGCCGTAATAGCAGGAGGTCGGATAGCGGAGGTGGACTCGATGGATGGCATCGAGTATTCCAGAAGGGACTTGTGAGGTGGGGTGTTCTCCCCCTTGGCTTCAGACTCTTCTCTTCTTCACTTCTCTGCGGCCAGACGCCTTAGGGTGGCGTTTATCTCAGGATCAACAGGAATCAAGTCGTCAAGACTTCTTGTGTTCCTGCGCATTCAAAGCAACAAACACCCGTAAAGCGAAAAGTGGGAAAGAAACAGATAAAATAGAAAATAAAAATAAGAAAATAAAAATGAAAGATGAAAAAGAAGAATGCGAAAATTATCGCGAGGTAGAGATGTGAGCTAGACTCAAGGGTTCATGAGATCCTAAAATAACAAGCACGTTGCCTCCCCGGCAACGGCGCCATAAAGCTTGACGTCCCCCGCGTTTTGGCGTGTTTGATGTGCAATAATATGTGATTGGGGGCGTTAGATTTAAATATTTATAACCGCAAGTGCATGGTGTTGAGGACCGGATTCACCTTAGGGGTGAGCTAGCCTGAATCGAATGATGGGTTGTCACGAATTACAAAAATGAGGATAAACAATAATAAAGGAAACCCGGGACTTCGGTTTCCACCCTATCATGAGGTTCTCGCCAACACGGCCGACAGAATGGATAACGATCAGAATTAGGGTCTAATGGTGAGACGTTGCCTCTAAGAGTGATACCAGCATCCCATGGGCCTGATATTCCGGTCGGTGCCCAGGATGATACGCCGGACTACCCGGGTTCGGTCAGTGGGCATTCCCATGTCCATTAACACTGACCGACCCCAGGAGCACTAAGCTTGCAACGATAACTCCCAACATCTCATCCTGCCACTCCCGCGCGCTAGGATTCGACGTCTACGCTAAGGGCGTGAGTTATGGCTAGGGAGTCAACCGCCAAGTTTATTCCCCCTTGGCCCAACGGTCAAAGGCGGTCTTTTTCCCGCCGATGACAATGAAACGCCCCGCGTAACCGATAGATTTCTAATCCCTATCGATTTCGTAGCCCTATGGACGCATTAGGGAGAACCCACGAAGGGGTTTCCACCAAAATCCCAGATTGGGGAACTACTCACACATATTAAGCAAAAAGCAATCTAAATGAAAATCGACCGTTAAAAACATAATCAGACGATTGGAATGGAGTAATAGCAATGCAATTAAGATAATATCAAAGTTTGGTTAAGATCAGAACACTTACAAATAACAAAGAAATTACAGCCGTCACAAGAGAGAAAAATAGTAAAAAAAATACAACTCTCGTTTCTGGAAAACCTAGGGTTTATATATATAGAGAATGACATCACCCGATCAGGTGAAGAATCACCCGATCGGGTGATCTGCTGCGAACTTCGGCAGCAATCTTCAGATTTTCACCCGTTCAGGCGACACGGTCGGTTGGCGGAAGCTGCTCGTCGTTTGGATCTTGAGCTCATCGGGTGAACCGATCGGTTGATAAATCAACCGATCGGTTGAAATTATTTCCCAAAAAGACAGAGACTCGCGACATTTTGGCATGGTCAGCTGGCCGTCGGGTGAGATGTCTGGGTCGTGTCTTCGAGGAAACGGCTACAGATGAACCGATCAGGTGATCCGATCTGTTGGATTTTAGCTCCAATTTCCCGAGGAGTTAGTTGGGTTGAACCGGTCGGCGACCCGATCAGTTGATGCTCTCATAGCTTCAGCTGCTATCCGGGTGGTGCACGCGTGCACCACCCGATCGGTTGGCTGTGTCCAACCGATCGGGTGGGGGTTGAAAGATGTCGATCTTCTTCGTTTGACCCCCTGGATCATGTGTGACTCCTCCCGTTACTCTGGGGACTTATGATATCGTCGTTATATGTCCCCTATGCTGTCAAACTCCTGTAAACATACAAAAACACAGGAAAGTGGAAGAAAACGAGAAAATACGAGAAAACGGATACGAGACGGCGGAAAACAACAGAAAAACACAAAGAAAGACGTGCGTGAATATATGAAATATAAACGCACGTCATTACTCCCCCCCGAATCTAAGGATATATCAATATTAGATTCAAAATAATGTTTAACTTCTAATTAGCACAAATTATGAGTTTGTTTAATCTCTCCCCCTCTGGTGTTATCCAAAAAGTGGGAGCAGAGAAATAACAACTAGGGCTAAATAAAAGAAGAAACAACATGGGAGTACAAAGAGGAGGATAGGTATTCAAAGTGATACCAAATGAAAATTAGAATCCATGAAGGTGTATCACAAAAATACTTATCAAAATCATCAAAAACAAAGTTGACTAGAGGAAGAGAAGTCCAATAGCAACATTCATGCCATGAATTAAAGAGATCGAAATCTCATACATCTCAACATTCAACATATATAATCAAGAGCAAAAGGGAAGACAAAATCACACAAAATAACAATAAGCCAAAGAAGTCACCATATATATACCCGGCTATCCTGGTAGTTCTGCCACTGCTTAGACAGATTACTCTTGCTCAAGGTGAGGATTCCTGGTCCTGGGTCCCTAGCGACAGTTGTACCTTTCGAGAAGCATGGGAGGGCTAGCATATCACTAGGCCTCGTTTCCCTTATACTGGGATTGTTTGGTTCCTGGGTCATATCCCCAAGATGGCCATCACGCTCCTTTGGGCTATCCATGGCAAGCTCCTCACTCGGGATTTGCTTAGTTGCTGGGGGGTTTCTACTTCCCCTCATTGTGTGCTTTGTGAGGATGGATACGAGGAAACAATTAGGCACCTTTTCTTTTAGTGTGATTTTACGAAGTATATTCTGACCAGATGCATGCTCAAGCTTGGGGTGATGAACTCTCTCCCCTCTTCTATGTCTGGTGTGTGTGATTTATTTCTTATCTACTTCCAGAGGACAGATTCTATTAGCAGATCACCAAAGTCTGTTTTGGCAGCTATGGTTTGGCATATTTGGAGAGAGCGCAACCGAAGAGTATTTGAGGGAGTCAGTTCTCCGAAGACCCTCCTCTTCGAGGTCATCTCAGCTGACGTCAGGATCGCTCTTTGGCACATCGAGTGACCAGGCTTCTGCACCTATCCCCCTTGCTAATTGGGGTTTGATGTGAATCAAATGTAGCTTTGGTGTTGTCTATCAGTGGGTGATGGCTTGTGTGCCATTTTCCATGTTCCTCTAGTGCTACTGTTGGGAAAGTAGGGGGTTTTTGTAGTAGAGAGTGACAATGCTTGTGCCCTCTCCCTTCTTTTATTAGTCTCCTCTCTCCCTTGTAGCTTGTTTTAGCTTAATAAAGATACTCACTTACTTTTCATATGTATATATATATACATATATATATATATATACACACATATATATATATACATATATATATATGTTAATCTTCAAATGCGAAAAAAGGGTTTTCGCACGGTGCGGAAACTTTTTTTAGTTGTTTGAAATTTTTTTGAAATTTTTTCGATGTTTAATCCATACAATTATATACCCCAGAAAAAATAATGGAAGAACCCGTTGGGATTTAGAGCACACATCCACCCGTTACAAATTTAACGGTCTCAAAACGTGCAAATTTGTTGAAATGCCTTGATCGAAGGCCAAATGACATTATTTCTCAACGATTATTTTTTGAGGGTGGTGTAACAACATATAATGAGGCTGAAAAGAAGAAATTTTCAAAAAAACTTCAAAAAAACTAAAAATCATTTCGCACGGTGCAAAATGTTCTTACATGAAGATTCACACACACACACACACACACACACACATTGACGAGTAAATGGTTATCTTGATTAATATCAAATAATTTACAAAAATTCAATGCAAGTTTGTATCAAAGGATAGTAACCAGACAGGGGAGAGTGCATAAGCGCCATCACCCCCTACAGGCTACTATCACCCGTTATTACTTGACGCACAAATATGTACAAAATAAAAGCAAAATTGTACAAGTTAACCAACATCAATAAATCCCCAATTAGAGAAGGGGGTGGAATTTGAAGCCTCTTCAATATCCATATTACGAAGGGTAATTTGGACGTCCACCGCTATTTCCTCAAACAAAGCAATCTTCCCCACTTGTTTCCCCTCAAAAATCCGTTTGTTACGCTGTTTCCATATATGCCAAACCATGGATTCCAGAACTGCTTTAGCCAACACTCCCGCGGGGTCCTTATTACTATACCGTGCAAGAATCAGGTCACATGTACTTGATAGAGTTGTTGGAACTATTCCCTTGTAACCCAGCTTTAGCAAACTCATGTTTAGAATATAATTGGAATATTCACATTTAAAGAATAGATGAGATATACTCTCGGCCACCTTACCATTACAGAGAACGTAGTATTTTTCTGAAGTGACTCCACATTTGCTTAATAGATCTACGGTGGGGAGTTTTCCCAGTATTGCTCTTAGAAGGGACATGGCCATCTTGGGCACATGGTTTTTGAACCAAACAATACAATGATATGCAAATGAAGGGCCAGCCACACGAGATCCATTCCAGGCTTCACGGAATGAGCATTTCGGACCTAGGAGCCATCAGCCATCAGGCCCCTCTTCAACAAAGATCGGCTGGAGTAATGACAGCAAAGTTTGAATGCTTGGGTCGTTCTTCCAGTCCGTTACCGACCAGTAAAATATTACCGTATTCAGCTCCGAACATGGGGGAGGGGCCGGAAGCAAGTAGAGAGGGCTGCTCGGATGCCAATTGTCGAACCAGAACGAAGTAGAGCTACCATCCCACACGGTGCGCTTTATGAGCTTCTGTAAGAATCTACGACATCTAAGCAAGAACTTCCAGGACCCTGATTGGGTTGGTTTGGCCTTCTTAGTATAAAACCCCTTAGTGATAACATCATAGTGTCTCCTCATAAATTTCGACCAAATACCCTCAGTGGCAAGCAATATCCAAGTTAGCCGCACTCCAGAGGCTACATTCAGATCATACAGCAGTCGCAGGCCCACTCCTCCTTCTTTCTTAGGGGTGCAAACATCTTTCTAGGCCCACATATTAAGTCTTCCCCAAATGAAAATCCTGCAAGCAGTGTTAATAGAACATATAATAGAAGGAGGAATACAATAAGCTTGCATCCAGAAGGCTAACATGTCGTAGATTACGGAACGGACTAATTATATTTTCCCAGAAATAGAAAGAAGAGAGGATGACCAACCCAAAAGCCTTTTTTACATTTATCCACCAGGCGACTAAACAAAGTAGCCTTTGGGTAATTATAGGAAAGGGGCAACCCCAAATAAGCTGTGAAAGATGTTACCCTTTTGACTCGAAGTATATTTAAAGGCCCCTAGGTTTGCGAGAACCCTTGCTGAAAATAACCGAGCTCTTGTCCCAGTTGATTTGAAGCCCAGAGTAGAGATAAAAAGTGTTCAATAAATCCTTTAGACCATTTAAAGAATGAGGATTTGTACGGCAGAAAACTAAGAGGTCATCTGTAAAGAGAAGGTGAGATATCGCCCCTACTCTTTGCATATGCTGAATAGATCCAGAAGATTCTGCCCTAGCCATCAGGAGCGAGAATGCTTCCATAACAAACCCAAAGAGGTAAGGAGAGAGGGGATCGCCTTGGCATAACCCTCTATTGGATGCAAAGTAACCTTCAGGGGACCCATCAATCAAAACTAAAAACATAGGGATAGAAATACATTCGGAAATCCAGTTTATGAACCTGCCCTTGAACCCCATCCGATGTAAAAGGAAGAAGATAAATTCCATGTTCACGCTGTCAAATGCTTTGCGGAGTTCCAATTTAATGCATGTTTTAGCTCCCATGGGGTTGCTAAAATCTCGTATATGCTCATGAGCAATGAGGGTACAATCTGCAAGCAACCTGTCTTTAAGGAATGCGGCCTGATTCAGGGATACTAAGTCACTGATGATAGGCTTCAACTTGTTACATAAAATCTTATTGATATTTTGTAGATGACATTGCAACAAGCAATCGACATGTAGTCCCCTAAACTAGTAGCATTTGAATTCTTAGGAACAAGGGTAAGAAAATTATGGTTTACAAGGCGAAGCATCCTACCAGATCTGAAAAAAGAAGCAACACCAGATATAACATCCTTACCAATGACATACCATTCATGTTGGAAAAAGTGGCCATTGAAACCATCAGATCCTGGCGCTTTGTCTTTACCAATTTGAAAAGCAGCATTCTTGATTTTTGTGGCAGAAACAGGTCTATCCATCCGACAAGGGGCCTCCAAAGTGAGCTTACGCTTGGGAATGAGATTAGGGAAACCATTCCAGTAGTCATCCTGATGATATAAATTCTTGTAGAAAAGATGGGCTTCCTTCCTAAGAACATCAGCATTTGAGTTCCTTCCACCAGCAATAGTAATAAGGTGACCGAGGTTGTTATGGCAATGTCGCGCCTTCATGGACGTATATAAAAATTTAGAATTCCTATCACCCAGAATCAACCAATTTTGTCTACTTTTTTGCCGCAAATCCTCTTCCTCAATGTCCAAAGATTTAGCCAGGTTGAAAGAAGCTAATTTTTCCAATTCCTGAATGGTAGAATCTGAAGTTAATCTAGGGTCATTTTGCAACCAGTCCAATTTAACGCGGCAAGAAATAAATCCAGGTTTCTTCTTTGTTCAGCCGACCAGGACTTCATCTTAGACTTTAGGAACTTCAGTTGGCTCACTAGAATTTGCATGGTAGAACTACCAAATTGCATCACCTAATTGTTGCGTACTAGGTCATGCTAACCGGGAAGAGAAACCCAAGAGTTATAAAATTTAAAGGGTTTGGGTTGGGAATTTACCTTAGGGAGCAGATAAGCAATCATTGCTGCATGGTCACTTGTACCCGCCATTAAGTACTCATAGTAGGAGTACGGCAGCAGCTTAATCCAGTTTGCATTACATAGAATACAGTTAAGACGAGCAGATATACGCGTAGCGACAATCCGCCTGTTATTCCTACTAATACTTCGGCCTATACTTTTCAGATCAAAGAGCTGGCAACAACCAATACAAGTGTTGAAGTCATCCATGGAACTGACATCAACTGCACGGCCTCCCATCTTTTCATTAGTACTTCGGTCACAATTGAAATCTACACCGACCAACCAAGGGATGTTATTAAAATATTTGGACGAAGCTATGAATTGTTCCAAAGAGGAGTTCTGTAGTTTGACAGATTTAGCCCATACACAGCAGTAACCCCCATAAGAAATCCTGCCAAATTAGTGAAGGTAGCTAAAATATGCTGAGAGGATGCAGTATTTGAAGCACAACGCCGTACAATAGCGTCGAAAAAATTACTATCCGACCTCCTTTATGATGACTCATATTGTCAATACTCTCCCAATTTCTAGCAAAATACTTGTCAATCCTTTGAGCATTACAAACTTCAACTTTAGTTTCAAGCAAACAAACAATAGAAGGGTTTAGCGTACGCATCCTGTGCTTCAGATCAGCACACCACGATGCATTATTAAGCCTCCGAATATTCCAGAAGTAAATAGACATTATAAAGGTGGAGTTTGAGCTTGCGAGTATGAAGAGGTCGCAAGTCTAGAGCTACGTCGAACTGAGGAGGGGAAGACATGAACAGATTATCCTTTTTTCTGTGGGGGGCTGGGTTCCAGAATTGAGTGCTCGTCATACCATTCTAGATTAGGGGTGGTTGGGTCTGCAGGGGGGTCTACCTCTTCAGATTGAAGAAGAATGGATGGAGTAAGAATGGGATTGGCCAGTGATTCGGTGCTAAAATCTTCTGCAACATGAGCAGCATCGGGATCGAAGGAAGAAATCATTTCATCTGAAGGGTTCATTTCACCATCAGGAGATTGGGTGATGCAGCCTGGTATGAGATTGGGAGATGCAATTTCATTAGCTATAAGATTGCTATGAGGTTGAGGGGAAACAAGAACCTCCCCCTCTGTTTCTATTCCAGCGGAGAGGCTACATTATCCTCTTCTAGAGTTTGGGCATTCCTTTTGAATTTCGGATTGCCCACACAAATTAATTCATGCCGCTGGCAAGCAATACTCTCCAACTTCCCATCAAGAACATTCGTATCCTTCCCCATGTTAACCTCGACAGTAGCAGTGTCGCTGAGGAATTAACATTCTTAACATCATGCTGTTCTTCAATCCGCCCCGCATCTTGGATTGAAGGGTGCTCTTGTGCAGGCGCTCTCATGTGACATTAATTGTCCAGATGACCAAAGCAAGCACAAGCACCACACCTAGGTGGTTCTCCCTCATATTTGACATCGACAGATATCGTGGATAGATTATCCAACTCTATCGGGACACTTCTTTTGAGTTTATTCTTAGCATCAACTTCGACTAAACATCTTGCATATGTGATTCGATCTAGATTTGCAGTAGCCTTATCAAGGCAAATTGGGTTGCCTACCACGCTAGCTATGGAATTCAAAATTCCCAACGTCCACATATGCAGAGGGAGATTGTGAAACTGAACCCGTACAGGGACTGCTGTGAGGATGTCACGCCCATGTTGGGTAGTTGGAGTCCAATTCTGGAGCACCACAAGCCGTCCATCAAAGAGCCAAGGGCCCCCATGCAAAATCGAATCACGATCGTCCTCATTCTCAAATTTGAAATAAAAGTAGCCATTATCACGAGAGAATATTCGAAGTCCACCTTTAATTCCCCATAGTCTCTCTGTCCATGCTTTGATCTGCCCATAATATGGTACATCACTGATTCCGAATGAAAAGTGTCCTTTCCACCCCCTATTTCCTTTGGTTTTAGCGTATATATTTCACATATAGGCTCTATCTAGATCATAATTGTGCAAAGTTCGTATATTAGATCTTATCACTTTTTATGCTTAAATCCCACTTCTTGTCACTAATTATTGCATTTCCTATTTTTCAGGATTTTTCTGGAATTTATGGAGATTTATCGGAAGCAAGAAGAAGAGAAGAAGAATTCTGTAATGCATTCTCTTGTGCAGAAATCTGCTGTTATTCCAATGCATATTCCGGCCTCATGATATTTTTCGGTTGAAGTTCGTGAAGTCCCGATTCCAATGCATATTTTTCCAGAATTTTTGGAGGTCCGAGCAATTTACTGCATTTTTTGGAAGACAGGGTGACGGTGCTGAAAATGTTGGGTCTGGAAATTCATCTTTTCCCCACTTGTGCAGAATTCTGCTATCATTCCAGTGTATATTCTGGCCTAATGATATTTTTAAATCGTAGTAAACATTGTTACGGTTCCATCATCGCCTGGAACACGTCATTCCGAGGTCGGATGATTTTTCTAGAAATTTCGTAAGACAGGGTGACTGTGCTGAAATTTCTGCAGATTTGGGAGTTGCGGGTTTTGGGCGCGGATCCGACCCGTTAGTGCTATTTCCAGACCCGAATTTCTGAGCCTATTTCTAGGGCTTCTCCCCATCTATTCCCCTCATTCCACTCTCCTTCTTCTTCATTCTTAGGGTTAGAGGCCATTGGAGAGGAGCAAGAAAGCTTGGAGGAGCACAATCATTGGAGGGAAAGTTGTATTTTCTTAAGAGAAATCTTTGGTGATCTCTTCCCTTTATTTTGTGTATTTGATTTTGGTTATTTTAGTAATATTGGATGATGGTTTTTAGAGATGAAAATGTCTCTTTTATTGCTATGAGTAGCTAGATTTCATTGTGTGTGGTTGTGTGGTGATGTTGCTTGCATGGGCTATGGAATTTCAATCTTGCATGTTTAAAAGTTTATGTGGTAGGATTTTTTGGGATATACTTTGAATTAGGGATCCTAGTGGGTATCCCTAGAGTGGAGTTTGCCCAGTGGTACCATTCATATATGCTTGGTTGTTTATTATCTCGATTTTCCATGCCATACTTTCATTGCACACCATGTGTTCGATAAAATGCCAAATCCACCGATTGCTCATTCCTTAGTCAGAAAGACAATTGAGTTATCCTTGGATTGAACCCATATGCTTAACAACCACATCCCCACACACCACACAAGCTTCCTCGCCTATTTTCCTC
The DNA here is from genome assembly GCA_030789695.1 of Scilla litardierei. Classification (NCBI taxonomy): domain Eukaryota; kingdom Viridiplantae; phylum Streptophyta; class Magnoliopsida; order Asparagales; family Asparagaceae; genus Scilla; species Scilla litardierei. The sequence goes on from CM061141.1 coordinate 255,851,069, forward strand.
CCAATACTTCCACCCTAGCTCGTTGATTTGGTAGATGGTTTCACGCACATTTTCATACACATTTCCACTGTTAGCTTAGTTGGTTGTAGCTTCGCCTTTATCTCTTCTTTATTAATTGAACTTGCGATTGCAAAATGACTTGTCCCCGTGATCCGACCCGGTCTCACCGGATATAAATTTATTACTTGACGTCCTCCTACACTTGGGAGTAGCGCTCAAGCATCTCATACTTGAGACGCGTTCAAGCAATTGGCACCGTTGCCGAGGACAACGATTTTTGCATTTACATTTTCGATTGATTTTGGAAATTTTGGCGAGATACTTCCCACTATTAGTGTGAGTCTTTTTCGATTCTTTATTTTTCACTGTTTGATTTCATCTTTGTTTATTTTTCACTTTTTGAGTCCTTAGCTATCTTTATCTTTATTTTCTTTTATAAAAATTCAAAAAAAAGTTATGGACTTTAACGGCATAAATTCTTTGTGTGATGCACTTTCATTTTCTCTGCACAGGACCACTTCTTTGAAGCTCAAAATTGCCGGCTTTGCTCAAATTGACAGTGAATCCTTCTATCAAGCTTGGAAGAGGTTCATGGATTTATTAAGCGGCTGTCCACATCATGGATTCACGATTACCCATCTTTTCCAGTTTTCTACGAGGGGCTGCGAGAGGAGATGCAGGACTACATGGCGATGTTGGACGATGGAGATCTATTTGACATGTCACCTAAGGATGCTTGGGAGTACCTAAAGTCCATGGAGGATATGGCACGACCATTGGATGGGACTTTAGGGAGTGAGCCATTAGCGCCATATCACGATAGCGTTGGAGCATCCCTTGACCAAGGAGAGCAAAGCATGGACGCACCCTTGCAACCCTTGGACGATGAACGTCAATTGCTTATTCAGACACAAGAGGCTCAATCCCGATATTTTCTGTGGAGTATGGAGACTCAGAGCCAGTATATTCAGGAGATTATTTCACGTCTCACATTGCTTGCCTCTTGCTTGGGAGAAGGTAATCCAACCACTCAAAAAAAATTGTATTATCTGATTTGGATTCATCTTCTCTTGCAGGAGATTTGTGTGAAGATGGAGAGGACGAGCGTGAAATTTTGGATGGAGTGGAGGAGGAAACTATTAGGGCCACGAGCTCATCGATCATTTTGGAGGAGCCTGAACCATGCTCTCCCTCAATCTTGACCCAAAATTCCTCTCCCCCGTGGTCATGCATCATACGGAGATGGATGCAATCATTTTATGGGGTTTTCGTCAACTTGATTTAAATTCTTTATCTTATGTTGACGATTATATTTGGATCACTTTTGTTGAAAGGCAATGGTGTCAGCTTTGGATTGACACACCATCTCTCTCGCAGGGCACGATTGGAAATTTTATGGAGGGAGCACTTGTTGGTATGTTGCTAGGGTTCAAAGTGATTTGTGGATGGAAAATGCTCGCGGAGGAGCGTAAAGATCTAATTGAGCAACTTTCCTCACTGTTATACATCCGAGATCCGCCATTTGACCCCGATGATCTCCTTCTAGTAGTGTAGAAATTTTAATTTAATGCACTTTCTAAGCTTTTTTTTATTTCAATAAACCTCTACTTTTTCAACATTGAGGGCAATGTTTGTCTTTAGTTGGGGGGAGAGTAGTAGGTGGTTTTAGGATGTTTAGTTAGTTGTTTTTGTTTTAATTTTTTTTGTTTTTTTTGTTTTTTGTTTTTGTTTGGAGACATCCATTTTGACATCACCAATCATTTTGCAAGAATATCATTTACCCTCCTTGCTCTCTTGCTGGTTATTTGCTTAGTCCTTTGCATGTTTCATCTTCGTGCATGTTTGCGGATTCAAATTCTATTTTAAAATCCTAAATTGTGATTGGCATGCATTTGATTGATTTTTCTTCATGAAATCAATTTTAATATGCCATTTATGATGTGAGTGCATAACTCCATGAATTTTGTCTTTATTGGGTTAAATTAGTTTCGAACAAGCTTTGGGTTAACCATCTCCACCAATAAGACATTCGTAGTCGAGCCAACCTAGGATAGATTGGAACCAACACCACCTCCTCGTGTTCGATACTCGCTCGTCACTTGACCGTGCGCTTGTGGTAAAACTACAATCGTTCTCCGAGTGTATATCCGGGGCCGATCAAGTTTTTGGCGCCGTTGCCGGGGAGGTGTTTCCCGTTGGGTGCCAATTTGTCACAATTAGGTTGATTAGACTACGAAAAAAATTAACAAAAAGAATTTTCACCCCCGCCACCATTATTATCATTTCTATATTCTTTTGTGCCACTGATATTTTTCTCCAGGTATTTATCTTTGTTGATCAGGTGCTATGGATTATACTACGTGGACCACAGATTTTGATCATAGTGCTCAGATGGAAGAATACTATTAAGATCAGAGTGCTCAGATGGGAGAATACCATTTTGATTAGAGTGCTCAGACAGGAGAAAGTTTTTTTGATGAGATGCATGCACACCAGATTGAAATGCAAGCCAGGCTTGAAAAGGGTGACCTTCTATTGGAACGGGTGAAGAGGCAACTTGAAATGAACGCGCTCATGTTTAAGGTTGCGATGATTCCCAAAGATATCAGTTCTGTTTCTTCATCTTATGGGCAATAAGCATCTCCAATCATATTACCAGAGACAAAATGTGCCGCCGTCGATCCCACATCCTACAATACAGCTGTTGCATATGAAGAGTGGATGGACGAAGATACAGTGGAGGAAGCAGAAATTGAGCCACCAGCGCAGCCAGAGGAGGATGGATTGCAGAGATTATTAGAGGGCCTCTTGGAGTCAGTGAGGTTCACCGGTTCAGAGAGCATTACAGCAGGTGATGCATTTGAGCTACGATTTGCAAATTTTGTTATGAACCGTATTTCAGCTGCAGGAACAATTGAGGAGGAATCCATGTCAGTCTTGAGGGGGATAGACTATATTTTCGGATTGCTTGCGAGAATTCCCCTCCACATGATATATCTCCACAAGTTGACACACATGAGCAGCCAGCATCACCATTCCAGAGAGAGCCTGCATTGATACTTAATGAGAAGGCAAAAGAGCACCAAGTCGAGCCGGAGCATATCGTCGAGGAGGCCTTACACACGGAGCTAGAACTTATCGCCGAGGAGGTCGTGCATCGGGACGAAGACATAGCCATTCATGAGGATCCCGAGCACTATCCTCCTCCATTAGAGCTTCCGCAGCCACCTTATCCTTCCGCTGACGCAGAGGACTATCCCACAGAGCTTTTGGCCCCCTTCAGGATTCATGTACATACGATCAAGAGGTACGATGGGACGTATATGAGGAGGAGAGCGAGGAGTCAGCACCCATGTACGCATATGAATATGATCAAGAGGTGCGCTGGGATGAGTCTGTAGGAGAATATGTGCCCGTAAGGCAATTTATCCTAGATATACGTCTTGTTCATACTGTATCTGGTACGTATTATTCTAAGTATAATAAAATCGTTCGTATTAATATACTTAGATAATATCCATAGACTTATTGTTAGGTCCTTACATATCTAGATGAGATCTCGATTATGAGTAAGTAAGCGACCGAATATAAACATAAGTCTTAAACGGTTCGTGGTCATAGATGTGTCGAGAACTGGATATCGACACATCAGATAGACCATTGTGTCTTAGTCTTACCTTATGGTAATGATGATCTCATAGTCATTCAACTTGGTGAAGTCGGAGACGAGACACAGGTGCTCATTAGAGAATGAGTTCACTGAACGACCAAATTAGAGTTATTAAATGGTTGACTTTAACTGAACTGTCTTTAATAACTCTAGGGTGATGATAGGTTAGCTGGTCCTTAAAACCTGAAGTCATTTGTACAAACCTGTGAGTGAACGGTGTAGCTTAGACCTATGATCTAGCTTCGAGGCTAGGCCTGCTGAAAGATCTTAGGTTGAGCTACACCCGAAGCCTCGAGGCAAGTAAATGACTAAGATGGGATTCGTCACTTCCATTAAAGGGAAGTTAGTGTTACAGGCTCAATACGGTCTTTATGTTAATCCTCGGCCGGGGTGCGTTGTAAGAAGTACAACGTGTATACAATAAAGACCGCCGTATACTGACCAATGTTGTCTAATAGGGTTGACAGTAAACCATACTCTAGGCCAACATAAACACAGTCTTGACGAAGGGTCTACGGTTAACGAAGTTCATCACTGACACAGCCAATGTAAACCCAGTGATACTTTTTTCAAAGGGTCGATCATGTTATGATGATTCTGAAACAGGGACGACAGCTACTGCTCGTAGTAATCGTCGTCTAGGGGTTCCGAGCCCCAACCTGTAGTAAGGTCAGGCTGTAGGGTCTCACACTGAGTAGTGTTTGTGTCTTAGTAATAGGAAGATAGAATAAAGAGAAATATCATTTGATGATATTAAATATTCACAAGTCAAGTTGTGAAAGTTAGTCGCAATAGCAATAGGGACAAACGTTGCATTTAATGCAAACCAAAGATTAAACGTGTCGTAAATTGGTTACGACAAATTTAGTAGGAACAAATATATTGGAAAGGGTTACCTGGATGACGGGATCGTCCCGGTCTAAACATAGGTTCAAACCGTGTCCAAATCGGAGCTCAAACGAGCCCGGAAATGTGAAAACAGTCCAAGGCGAAGTGGGTTAGACCCACTGGACTAAAAGGCCCATAGGCAAGGGCAAACGGGCGCAGCCTGCTGACTGCAGCGGGCGTACACCCACTGCACAGTGGGCACACGCCCACTGCGGCAGCGGGCAGGCGGCCCGCCCTTGCTCCCTTGGGCGGGCGCGCCCGCTAAGCCTAGCGGGCGCGCCCGCAACTTAAGTCATTTTAAGGGTTTTTTTGAAACCCCAAATGACGGCTACGAATTTTGATAATTTGCTCAACTTTGAGTAATTGTTTGAGGGGTCAAACGAAGTCGAAATTCGTCACCGTCGGTTCCTGCGCGTTCACCATTCGAAGCCCTTCGGATTGATAGCTTGTTTGGTGTCTAAAGTTTAATGTGCAAAGAGAATTAATTAGTTAAAGTTTGCTTTTATGAAAAGCTCACTTTAACGTGAAATTAAGCCAAATTGGCTTAATTGATTTTTCTCTCTTTTGCGGAATGTCCCACATTGCTCGCAACGAGAGAGTGAGTGCCGACTCCCCATATAAATAGGGGTGCACTCTCCTCGTTGAAAAACACACCAAGCCATCGATCGAGTAGCTCCAGATTTTTAGAGCAAGCTCGATCGGCGACTAAATTCTCTCTCTCTCTTCCTGTTCTCTGGAGTAGTCCTAACAAGACTACGAAGGGGGTTTGGATTCTTGATCCGGACGTCTAAGACGTGGGTTCTTCTCAAGTGAAACTTTCTACCGCGTGTGATCGGCTCATAGGCGAAAGTCGGCTCGGGCAGATCGGTGCGAGGGTGCGAGGCGGCTCAAGCGGATCGAGTCAAAGCGGCTCGGCTACGAGGAGCTTCTGAAGACGGTGCGGTACATCTTGCATGCTCCAGGGCCAAGATTCCAGGTATGTGGTTAAGTAATTTGTAGTATAGATTTAATTAGTCGCTTTAGAGTAGATCTCTCTTGGGGTGGTCAGATCCACCCCAAGTTCTCATAGATCGGGCTAGGTTCTGGCTCCCCAGAGCCTAGCTAAATAGTTTAGCTAGTCTGGAAATTTTGAATTTTCGTTTTTCGCTGCGCATTCGTGCCTCTGTGGTCCGTCCGACTTAGGACGGACACAGATCCGAGCTCTGGGGGTCCGCCAAAACCCCAACAGTGGTATCAGAGCTACGGTTATGCATGTTGATCTTTTAAGCGTTTTTAAATCTTTAAAATTGCTAAAGTTTTAACATACAAACTATTTTTTAATAGTTTTTTAAAAAATTGTTGGGTATAAAAATTGTTTTTGCAACACGAAAATTTTGGGACTATTTATTTTATACGATAAATTTTAAATAGGTCACCAATGTTTAAATACTTTATAAATTTTTTTATGAGATATGAAATTTTTTTTTTGGGTATTTAATGTTTATGTAACTTTATAGAAAAATTTTATCTTTGAAATTTAAATTTTCTTTAGTTACATAAAGGTTAGAAATCTTTAAAAACTTTGTTTGAAAGCCTCTAAAATGATTTCTGAAAGACTTTAAAAGAGTTTTAAAATTATTTTAAAAATATGTAAATAATAGAAATACTTTATTTCCATGAGATGAAACATAAACTAGTTTCTTTTTTTCACATAGAAGTTTCTAAAATTATTTATGTGATATTTTAATTTTAGAAATATGGTTTAAATTTTTTTAAAGCCTAGGTTTAAAATTATTTGATAATTTTATACGACCTAGTTTTATGCAATGAAATTTTTTTAGGCTTTAAATTTTAATCTTTAATTTTAATTGTTAAAATTTAGATTTGCATGTTTTTATTATGTAGATAATTTAAACTTGCAAATACTCATGTATGTCACAAAATGAAATTTTATTTATGTTGATAAATTAGTTGTTTCTTTTTAATGGACATGTGAACCTTATTAGGTTAGCCATTAAATGTTTAAAATTTTATGGGATGAAATTTTAATAAGTTATTGACATGCTATGTTTGATAAAACAAAACAAAACCTAATACCGGACTAGGTTAGTCCCTTTTGTTTGTAAATCATTTCATTAAAACGTTTAATTGATGATTTTCATAAAAGACAAATGTTGAATTGTTTTATAAAATCCTAATTAGATTGGGGTAGCACGTTGAACAAATGAACCTTATAGTTGATAAGGACTTAATAAAAATTTTTCAACCAATCCATAAAATTTCGAATTTTAGGTTCCACTAGTTGATAAGGATTACCTAGTTTTCTTAATTAAAAGCCATTTAGTTGTTTGGAAAACATAGAATTGATGAAAACTCCTTCAATGGATCATGATGTCGGTCAATGTGCTTGGCTATGTTTGCTGAACCAACCTAGCTAGACTGGGTAACAAGTGGTCCTGGCTTAGTCAATTCCCTGGCCGCGTCCGCTGGACCGCAAGGAGTCGATTCATGACTATATAAGTCCATCGACTATACCTAAGTCAATACGATAATAATCTTGTTCAAGATAAATCGTAGCCCTCCTTGTTTTAGGAGTTGGCAACTGTAAGAAACATGTTACGGTTGTTGAGCTACACTCAAGCCGTGATATGTTAATCTTATAGAAACCGATTTCTTGATTAACATCTTGACCTGACTGAAACCATTGTTTCATCCTTCGAGCGTCGGCGTAAGTTTAACTAAGAATGTAGTCTAAGTCCTGACCCAAACTAACGTGTCGTGCATACATCGAGCGGCGTGGCAAGTCAGGCTAGACACGAAAACAAGGGACCGACTAGGCTAGCCATTGTGATCCGGTTGAGTATACTCATGATCACAAATGACTAGGGGTAAAAATCGATAGGGAATCATAGTTAATATGATTGACGACGAGTTCGTCTACCGACTGCAGAGTCGGACAACTTGTTGAGATACACTCAAGGTTGTCAGACTCAGGGTAGTCGGATCCCTCTCTCACAAATGTTATTTTATAATAAATTATTTATTATTATTTCTTTAATAAATTTAGTGGGAGAATATAGTTTTATAAAAACCATTAAAACTATACTACGAACATATACTGACTAAAGTATCTATAAAATGCAGAATGGATTTGGGACTTTGATATATGGTTGAGAAGAACGTGTTGGATGGAACGAACTACAAAGACTGGCTTAGGAACATCAAGTTGGTCCTTTCCCTAGCCGTAATAGGATACGTACTGTTCGAGGACGCTCCGGATAAGCCCGAAGAAGATTCGACCTTCGAGGAAAAGGAAGCCTACAAATTGTACCAGAGGGATGCAGAGAAGGCCATGTGCCTTACTCTGGCTTCGATGACCAACGAGTTGCAGAGGAAGCATGAACATATGGATGTTCAAAGCATGCTCCTCAATGCACAAGAGTTCTACGGCAAGCGATCTCGAGCTGCCAAGTTCGAAGCCACCAGCAACCTCTGGGGCACAAAGATGGGGGCAGGGCCTGTACAGGATCATGTTATCAAGATGATCAGGTACGTAGAGGACGCCGCCCAGTTAGGATTTGTCTTGGACAATGAGATGTCCATAGACATTATCCTAAAGTCTTTGACTCCTGAGTTTAAGCCTTTCATCACTGGTTTTGTAATGAACAGTTTTGAAACGGATCTTCCTGGTCTCCTCAATATTCTTAGGCAGTTTGAGGAGATTGAGAAGAAGCCAACTGCATTGGTTGTTGGCTCTGCTTCTTCTGACCAGCCGAAAGGCAAGGGTAAGAAGAGGCAGGTCCCGCAACCTGCGAAGGCAAAGAAAGGGAAGAAAAAGACTAAAGGGGCCCCGTCGAAATCTGAGTGCTTCCATTGTCACAAGATTGGCCACTGGAAGAGAAACTGTAAGATCTATCTTGTAGAAAAGAAGAAGGGGCATGAGGATGCCTCCACCTCAGGTACAAATTCAATTCAATAAAACGTAACTATTTCCAATCATATAGTATGAGATACTAAAAGACATCTGTGTAATGTATACAGGTGGCTGATATGAAGCGGAGATTGGGAGAAGTGCGGAGGACGGTCGGCAATCTGAGCAATCGTTGCTGCTAGGGCCGTTCAACGACTTCAAGAGACATGATCAAGAAGGAGATGATGCTATTTTTAGTTTAATAAGATGTATCATTTCTTTTAAGTTGAAAACAATGATTGAGTGTTCTACACTCAAAGTTTATTTGGATAAACAAATTACGGTTCATCTTAATGAATCCATTGTTTTATGAATGTCTCAGAAATTACGTTTGAAGTTGAGTTGAAATTTGATTGGCTTAAATTTTCTATGATTGTGGCTTTCTGATATGGTTGCGAAATTCTCGAATGATGATGCGAAGCTTCGGAAAATGTTGATTTTCGAGCTGACTTGATGTTATAGTCAATTGGTAGTTAAGTATAGGTTCCAGGGGCATATAAATTGTGTGCGATCACAATTATATGCATATTAAGATTAATTCTTAATAAACCACATTCAGTTATTAAAGGTTAATATTAAATGTTGGTTAAGGGAAAGGTACAGTGTAGGACGTTTTTATTGAGCGAGTCAATGTCAAGATTCCTTAAACCGATCTTTACTTGACTTATTCGTCAAACCGAACCTGACACTAGTACATTCCATCTAAAGCACTTATCAAATGGTTATATCTTCATATATATAATCTAAATATGATTTAGATATAATATTGAAGTATTTAACCAGCAATTCTCAAAGTCAGTGGGAGCAAGCTCGTATACTTAGTTCCGGTCTTTCGGACTAAGTAAAAAGGATTTCCTCCTTAAATAAATCATCTATATAGAACATTGAATCAAAATTGTTTTGATTTAATCGAATATATAGAGACTCAGGGTGTCACGTATGTACTTGACATATTGACACAAGAAAAGTGGAATGAGCTGAGACTGACTCATAGATTATAATGTTAGACCCTACATCTAGATTCTATATGCTAATTGTTAGCTATACAAAGATAGGAAAAATTGATCCAGATCATTTTTCCGAAGGATCATCCCTGTGTGATCAAGAGATGTATTATTTAATCCATTAAAATTAGTTGTAGATACTCGTTAGTAAAACCACTCTTAGGTTTGTCATATAAATGTCAATGTGACTGATATGCTATAACGGTATGAGATACCGAGATAAATAGCCTAAGTGCAAGTGGGAGATGTAGGAGAATATGTGCCCATAAGGCAATTTATCCTAGATATACATCTTATTCATACTGTATCTGGTACGTATTATTCTAAGTATAATAAAATCGTTCGTATTAATATACTTAGATAATATCCATAGACTTATTGTTAGGTCCTTACGTATCTAGATGAGATCTCGATTATGAGTAAGTAAGCAAACGAATATAAACATAAGTCTTAAACGGTTCGTGGTCATAGATGTGTCGAGAACTGGATATCGACACATCGGATAGACCATTGTGTCTTAGTCTTACCTTAGGGTAATGATGATCTCATAGTCATTCGACTTGGTGAAGTCGGAGACGAGACACATGTGCTCATTAGAGAATGAGTTCACTGAACGACCAAATTAGAGTTATTAACTGGTTGACTTTAACTGAGCTGTCTTTAATAACTCTATGGTGATGATAGGTTAGCTGGTCCTTAAAACCTGAAGTCATTTGTACAAACCTGTGAGTGAACGGTGTAGCTTAGACCTATGATCTAGCTTCGAGGCTAGGCCTGCTGAAAGATCTTAGGTTGAGCTGCACCCGAAGCTCTCGAGGCAAGTAAATGACTAAGATGGGATTCGTCACTTCCGTTAGAGGGAAGTTAGTGTTATAGGCTCAGTACGGTCTTTATGTTAATCCTCGGCCGGGGTGCGTTGTAAGAAGTACAACGTGTATACAATAAAGACCGCCGTATACGGACCAATGTTGTCTAATAGGGATGACAGTAAACCATACCCTAGGCCAACATAAACACAGTCTTGACCAAGGGTCTATGGCTAACGAAGTTCATCACTGACATAGCCAATGTAAACCCAGTGATACTTTTGTCAAAGGGTCGATCACGTTATGATGATTCTAAAACAGGGACGACAGCTACTACTCGTAGTGACCATCGTCTAGGGGTTCCGAGCCCCAACCTGTAGTAAGGTCAGGCTGTAGGGTCTCACACCGAGTAGTGTTCGTGTCTTAATAATAGAAAGATAGAATAGAGAGAAATATCATTTGATGATATTAAATATTCACAAGTCAAGTTGTGAAAGTTAGTCGCAATAGCAATATGGACAAACGTTGCATTTGATGCAAACCAAAGATTAAACGTGTCGTAAATTGGTTACAACAAATTTAGTAGGAACAAATATATTGGAAAGGGTTACCTGGATGACGGTATAATCCCGGTCTAAACACAGGTTCAAACCGTGTCCAAATCGGAGCTCAAACGAGCCCGAAAACGCGAAAACAGTCCAAGGCGAAGTGGGTTAGACCCACTGGACTAAAAGGCCCATAGGCAAGGGCAAACGGGCGCAGCCCGCTGATTGTAGCAGGCGTACACCCGCTGCTCAGCGGGTGCACGCCCATTGCGGCAGCGGGCGGGCGGCCCGCCCTTGCTCCCTTAGGCGGGCGCGCCCGCTAAGCCTAGCGGGCGCGCCCGCAACTTAAGTCATTTAAGGGGTTTTTTGAAACCCCAAATGACAGCTACGAATTTTGATAATTTTCTCAACTTTGAGCAATTGTTTAAGGGGTAAAACAAAGTCGAAATTCGTCACCGTCGATTCCTACGCGTTCACCATTCGAAGCCCTTCAGATTTATAGCTTGTTTGGTGTCTAAAGTTTAATGTGCAAAGAGAATTAATTAGTTAAAGTTTGCTTTTATGAAAAGCTCACTTTAACTTGAAATTAAGCCAAATTGGCTTAATTGATTTTTCTCTCTTTTGTGGAATGTCCCACATTGCTCGCAACGAGAGAGTGAGTGCCGACTCCCTATATAAATAGGGGTGCACTCTCCTCATTGAAAAACACACCAAGCCATCGATCGAGTAGCTCCAGATTTTTAGAGCAAGCTCGATCGGTGACTAAATTCTCTCTCTCTCTCTCTTCCTGTTCTCTAGAGTAGTCCTAGCAAGACTACGAAGGGGGTTTGGATTCTTGATCCGGACGTCTAAGACGCGGGTTCTTCTCAAGTGAAACTTTCTACCGCGTGTGATCGACTCAGAGGCGAAATTCGGCTTGGGCAGATCGGTGCGAGGGTGCGAGGCAGCTCAGGCGGATCATGTCAAAGCGGCACGGCTACGAGGAGCTTCTGAAGACGGTGCGGTACATCTTGCCTGCTCCAGGGCCAAGATTTCGGGTATGTGGTTAAGTAATTTGTAGTATAGATTTAATTAGTCGCTTTAGAGTAGATCCCTCTTGGGGTGGTCAGATCCACCCCAAGTTGGCATAGATCGGGCTAGGTTCTAGCTCTCCAGAGCCTAGCTAAATAGTTTAGCTAGTCTGGAAATTTTGAATTTCCGTTTTCCGCTGCGCATTCGTGCCTCTGTGGTCCGTTCGACTTAGGACGGACACAGATCCGAGCTCTGGGGGTCCGCCAAAACCCCAACAGAGTCTGACGATGAGGAGGAGCATCTTGATGAGTTCCACACCAATGATCTAGATTTACCTGATCAGCATAGAGAAGACACCATGGAGACAGCTATCACGGCACGTGAGGATATTGGATTATTTCCAGGGAAGTATCGTCCACCATTATTTATTCCATATATTTCTATAGACGATCCTCTTTTGGATACTTTTATTACAAGGGTGAAATTTTTGCAGCGAACTGACGCATCCTATTCTCTGCAGGGTACATGTGGAGTCCTTGTGGGAATGCTGGAGGATGCATTGCTAGAGTTCGTTGGAGTCCGTGGACACACGCATCTGGCGGAGCCACGGAAGGAGCAGTTGGAGCAGTTGCCTGCCCCGACAAAGATACTGGATCCGCCTTTTGCTATAGGTGATATCAATCCAGTAGTGTAGAAATTTTATGCTTTCAATAAACATGAATCCTCTCGACAGCGAGAGGACCGTATAGATTTGCTTGAATAAATATCACCTCATATGACGGCAAAAAATTTCTTACACCCCAAACCCATTATATATATTAATTGCCCTCTTTATATTTTGATGTGTCACATCCTTTTTGCTCACCACCCATCGAGCATTTCTTTCAAGTGAATACTCACATTCTTATTCGTTTGACTCAATCTCGCTTAGCAAAGCCATGACATTTTTGATCGAGTCATTTGAATAGGATTGTTTAGCATAAGCTTGGGGGAAAGCGCTCTCATGCATCATTGCATGTGCATGTAGTTGCATTAGGATTTCATGTCATTCATTTCATCATTTTTCATTCACCCCCTTATTATTATCGTTGTCCATCATATTCTTCCATTATGATCACATTGAGGACAATGTGAAGTTTAAGCTTGGGGGAGTGCATTTCCATGCCATTTAGATGCATTAGTTGCATTTTTACTTTATTATAGGGTTTTTAAAAATTTTAAAAATTTTTGCATCATCTTTTTGAATTTTCCATCTTATTTTCCTTTTATGTGTGTTCATGCATCATGTTGTGTGCTTGTTTTTCTTTTCTTTCCTATCTTTTATTTTTTATTTCTTTATTTTCCTTTCTCTTCTTCCGCTAGATGAATTTCGTATGATGATATCTCTTATTGCTTTAGCAACCATCACGATGCTTATTGTTCCATGCCATGCTATTTAGTGTATTCCATAGTCTTGCTATTCACATATGCTTGCAAATCTATTTCTTTTGATGATTCCTCTACATGAATGCATGATATTAATTGAAACTGAATGTATGGATTAGTGTTTAGTATGCTTTTGTTGGAAATACACCAAGATTCATGCATCATTAGTATATCTGAAGCATCAGTTTTATTGTCTTATTCACCTTCTGTTGCATGCCTGATATGGTTGTAAACTTTACTGCTTGACTTCACTATTTATTGAAATGATTGAGAATATCCATGCTTACATATGAGTTTTAGTTGAGGTATTATTTTGTTGAACCGTTCGTGCACATCCTAGAGTGAACCGAGTGCTACATTATTTCTTTCTCCACATATATCTTTTTATTCTCTACATGTCACTTGAGTTCACCTCCTAAAGCTACTTATATCGCATCTATTTCCCAAAAATCCCTACAAAAGAAAAAGGTTGCTCCAAAAAGTCCAAAAAGCCAAAAAGGAGCCAAAAATCAAAAATACAAATCAAATTGTTCCTACAAAAATCCTAGAAGAAAAATGAGAAACAAAATGTTCAAAAAAAGAAAAAGAAAGATATTTCTCTATCTCATTATTGGAGCCACAAAATACTTGGGAAAACCAAGGCAAAAATCCCATTTTCCACTATCATATTCCTTTAGATGTGATGCCTCAAGCTAAGCTTGGGGGTGAATTCATTTGACCATATGAGTGAGTATGACATTAGAGTGGAGACGTGCATGAATGGGAATATTCGATAATGCTTACACTTTGTAAAATATATTAGATATGGAGATTTTTCATGATTTGAAATAAATATGTGAATGCCATGACTCTTATTCTATTCTCTATTGCATGCTTGGTGTGTTTCTTATATGCTTCATTTATAACTTTTGATTGAAAAGTGCATCGCCAATGAATTGTATATTAAATTCTATGAAATGCGTGATGTGAATATGAATTGATTGTATGAATTTAGAGAGTCCCTTTTGTTATTCTTAAAAGCTTGCAAGTATCATGTCTAAGTAAGATATGAAATCCTTATAGCATGTGATTCGTATTTTTCAAGTTATCGTGATGTGTAGCTTATGGCTTGAGATCTGAGAGAATAATCTAGCGACCCCTTCCACCTCGTGTTCTTTCTTTTTCATTTCATTTTCTTTGTTTTCATCTCCCGAGTTCGTCTCTCTACTTATCTTCCTCGAGGACGAGTAAGAGGTAAGCTTGGGGGATTTTGATCACTCCATATTTTACATCTTTTTTCTGCATGTTTTCACGCCATTTCGATTGCTCATATTGCGATTTTCACGAGTATTCGACGATATTGCGTTACTTTTCACTATTTCTTGTTTTTGTCGGATTTCAGGAAATATGGAGCAATTGGGAGCAAAAATGAGCTTAAAGGACTTGCACGCGTGACGGAGCATCGCTCATGGCCTTATTAAGGAGTTATCAGTGCTAGAGGATGAGTGGAGAAGGAAAGAACTTCATAGGAGTGACGAGGAGGAGAAACAGAGAAGATTGGGCATTTACAGCATGCCACTCGGCCGAGTGAAGCACACACTCGACCGAGCAAGAAAGCCCACTCGGCCGACCAGAACGGATACGTGCACAATGTTTTTCAGCGTATACTCAGCCGAATGACAAAGTCCTACTCGGCCGAGTGAGGATGCTCACTCGCCCGAGTACATCAGGGAAATTTTCCAGAGAAGAGGCCGAATCTACTGTGATTCCCAGAGACCCGTCGATGGCATACTCGGCCGAGTACACATTACCACTCGGCCGAATGATGAAAGCTACTCAGCCGAGCCACCCCCGGAGACAGACCCCTGAGGACCTTGAAGTTACTGTTTTTCTACAGGGTCTGTCACTCGGCCGAGTAGAGAAGTCCACTCGACCGAGTAAAGAATCCCACTCGGCTGAGTGACGCCGAGGACACGCATCGCCCAGATTTTCAGACAGTCGTTCAATTTTTTGAAATCTGCTATCATTCCAGCAATCAAATTATTTCTCTCATATTTTTTATGGCTAGTAGACTTCATGAAGATTCCAACGCCGCCAAGAACTCGTTAATCGGAGGTCGGATGAAATCTGGAGAATTTCTGCAAGTTGATGCTGCAGTGCTAGAATTTCCACTCGGCCGGGTCACATGTTCCACTCGGCCGAGTCGGCCTGGGACCAGATTTTAAGTTGCGGTTTGGCCTGTTTTTGGGCACGATTTTGGGGGGTTTTCTAGGGTTATTTGCTAGGGTTTTGGGAGGCTATATAAGGGGTTTGTAGCCGTCATTAGAGCAGAGTTCCCATGATGTTTTCTTAGACTCTATTTTAGAGGTTAGGCCATGCCCTAGGCCCCCTCTTGGATCTAAAAGCTTGTATTTGGAATGAAGATCTTCATCAAAGCTAGGTATTTTGTTCTTGTTATTTGAATCTTTGTTTTTCTATCTTTTTGTATGCAAGCATTGATTTTTATTATTTCTCATATCGTTATTGCTATGCTTGAGTAGATTTTTTGTTTTAGGACATGTGGATGAACCCTATGGATCTAATTTCAGATTTGTGATGAATGAATTTCTAGATTGTTAGAATTGCTAGGAGGTTAGGTTGTGATCGATTTATTACGAATAGCTAGGGGTTTCCATCGATTGAGGTTTGTAAGAGATTGGATTCTAATCGATGTGAAGGCCTAGATATTCGATTTAGGTTTATAATCGAGATTCTCTAGTCTTGGTTTGCAAGAGATTGGACCAAAGCTAGGATTTTTATTATAAATCTATACCCATATTCGTTTGCAAGAGAATGGACGAATACGAACTATCACAACCTAGATCGTAACTCGGGTTTGCACGAGAGTGGGCTCGAGGG
Organism: Scilla litardierei; assembly: GCA_030789695.1. Lineage (NCBI taxonomy): Eukaryota > Viridiplantae > Streptophyta > Magnoliopsida > Asparagales > Asparagaceae > Scilla > Scilla litardierei. The sequence goes on from CM061141.1 coordinate 255,867,244, forward strand.
GCGATTGAACGATGATGTCGATCCTAATGCTAGTGGCTTAGGCTAGGGTTTGCAAGAGATTGGGCCTTATCCTAGGTTTCTATAGACCGGTAATAGCGTGAGAGCGTGAGCTTGGTTCTCTATTCAGTTACGACTAGTTCACCCCAACACAAGCCCAGTAATATTGAGATTCACTATTAACAATGATGTATGACGATCCGTAGTGGGGATTCCCTAGCTCTAAACTCTTTTATTGTATTAAATTTGAATCGATATTTGACCGACTTCTTTATCACTGACACCGACATCCACCACCATTTTCATTACATCATTCCATAACCATCTCCACCAATAAGACATTCGTAGTCGAGCCAACCTAGGATAGATTGGAACCAACACCACCTCCTCGTGTTCGATACCCGCTCGCCACTTGACCGTGCGCTTGCGGTAAAACTACAATCGTTCTCCGGGTGTATATCCGGGGCCGATCAATGCATGAGTATGGATTAAGCCAATTGAGTAGAGTAGTTTTCAATTCGATGGGGTTTGATTATGTGCCTAGTGTGGCTGGTTGGTGTGTTGAAAAAAGAAAGAAAGAAAGAAAGAAAGCACAAAAGAAAGCAAAAGAAAAAGAAAACAAAAAAGGGAAAGAAAAAAGAATAAGTGCATCGTTCTTCTAGTTTTGTCGAGTAGCCGGGTCCTCATGCCTCAAGAAGCATTGGGGATTCGTGTTGAAAGATAGGATTTAGGGGAGTGCATGAGAGAAAAATAAGTGAATCTTAGGTGATTCGGGTTATTAGGTCCGCGGGGTCCTTTTTGGCCCAATGCCCTGAAATCGTCTGATTTGGGAGTCATTGTCCGAAAACTCATTACATGGGTCATCCTAAGTTTCATACAAAGAAAAATAAGAATAAATTCACACATCCAACCTCCACAAATTAGGAAAGTGTTGTTTTGGCAAAACCTTGAGATTTGTGAAACTATGATACATCGTTGTGTTTTAATCCTCATTCGTGCAAAACATTGATTTTTCTTCTTTATTTGAACCAAATTGAAGCATTGTTCATGGGTTTGTTCTCATTCATGGATTTGTATATTGAATTTGAGATTTTGTTGAAAACTTTATTTTCGCCATGAATAATTCTGAGTTTGATATTATGTTATTGTAAATCCGAATCTATCGCTTGTTTTGTTAGGGACTAGCAAAAAGCTAGTTCAAGGGTGTGATTCCGAATGAAAAGTGTCATTTCCACCCCCCCCCCTATTTCCTTTGGTTTTAGCGTATATATTTCACATATAGGCTCTATCTAGCTCGTAATTGTGCAAAATTCATATATTAGATCTTATCATTTTTATGCTTAAAACCCACTTCTTGTCACTAATTATTGCATTTCCTATTTTTCAGGATTTTTCTGGAATTTATGGAGATTTATCGGAAGCAAGAAGAAGAGAAGAAGAATTCTGCAATGCCTTCTCTTGTGCAGAAATCTGCTGTTATTCCAATGCATATTTCGGCCTCATGATATTTTTCAATTGGAGATCGTGAAGTCCCGATTCCTACGCATATTTTTCCAGAATTTTTGGAGGTCGGAGTAATTTACTGCATTTTTTGGAAGACAGTGTGACTGTGCTGAAAATTTCTGGTCTGGAAATTCAGTTTTTCCCTCTTGTGCAGAATTCTGGAAATTTTTACGTCGTAGTAAACTCTGTTACGGTTCCATCGCCGCCTGGAACGCGTCATTCCGAGGTCGGATGATTTTTCTAGAAATTGCGCAAGACAGGGTGACTGTGCTGAAATTTCTGCAGATTTGGGCATTAGTTGCGGGTTTCAGGCGCGGATCCGACCCGTTAGTGCTGTTTCCAAACCCGAATTTCTGAGCCTATTTCTAGGTCTTCTCCCCTCTATTCCTCTCATTCCACTCTCCTTCTTCATTCTTAGGGTTAGAGGCCATTGGAGAGGAGCAAGAAAGCTTGGAGGAGCACAATCATTGGAGGGAAAGTTGTATTTTCTTAAGAGAAATCTTTGGTGATCTCTTCCCTTTATTTTGTGTATTTGATTTTGGTTATTGTAGTAATATTGGATGATGGTTTTTAGAGATGAAAATGTCTCTTTTATTGCTTTGAGTAGCTAGATCTCATTGTGTGTGGTTGTGTGGTGATGTTGCTTGCATGGGCTATGGAATTTCAATCTTGCATGTTTAAAAGTTTATGTGGTAGGATTTTTTGGGATATACTTTGAATTAGGGATCCTAGTGGGTATTCCTAGAGTGTAGTTTGCCCAGTGATACCACTCATATATGCCTGGTTGTTTATTATCTCGATTTTCCATGCCATACTTTCATTGCACACCATGTGTTCGATAAAATGCCAAATCCACCGATTGCTCATTCCTTAGTCGGAAAGACAATTGAGTTATCCTCGGATTGAACCCATATGCTTAACAACCACATCCCCACACACCACACAAGCTTCCTTTCCTATTTTCCTCCCCGATACTTCCACCCTAGGTTGTTGATTTAGTAGATGGTTTCATACACATTTTCACACACATTTCCACCGTTAGCTTAGTTGGTTATAGCTTCGCCTTTATCTCTTCTTTATTAATTGAACTTGCGATTGCAAAATGACTTGTCCCCGTGATCCGACCCGGTCTCACCAGATATAAATTTATTACTTGACGTCCTCCCACACTTCGGAGTAGCGCTCAAGCATCACATACTTGAGACGCGTTCAAGCAATCACCTAGGACATAACCAACAAGAGTGTTTTGCCATCGTGAAGTACATTCCATTATCATGGTATCTGCCACCTTTGCCTTCTCAATGCCATCCTCTCTAATGATGGGGGGGGACAAAACTCATCACTAGAGGATCTGTGTATTTCCTTCGGGTGGGACAAATATCCACCCAAGATCGCTTGCCATCAGAATGGTTAATTCGAAAGGTAATTTGTGGTCTAAAGGGGATTTTCTCAGGCATTTTGGGATCCAAATGATGCGTCTTTAATGGTCAAGGGGTAGAACAAGATCGAGGATTCTCACCCCTCGATGCTCGAGCATACCGCTGGTCATGCTGATGAACAGGTCTGCCCCTTTCTAAAATCCACCAGTACGATTGAACTCTTGCTCCAATCTGGAATCGATCCTACTGACTCCTCTGTCAAAGGTGACCTTCTTTTTACCGTACGAGACTTGCTAGCAACTATCCTCATCATTAGCACCTTCATTAGGGGGAAGATTCCCATTGCCGATCTTCTTGCCATCGCCACCCTCACCATTTTTAGGGTTAGTCGTCACCCTCAAATCGCCTGCTCCGAGAAATCCGACCACACACACACACAACACACACAGAGAAACACATGGAGTACAAAAAGATACCAACTCCATATACATCATTAAGCACCAGATCATATCATAAGAACATGCTAGTTGGAACACCAAAAATTACATCCAACTACAAGAACAACCCAATATGAAGTATAATCATCCAGACATTCGTACAAACGACTACATCACACAAAATTTACACCAAGACTCCCAGACCCTAACAAAATAAGACCTAGGGTGAGATATCTCCAAGATGCATCAAGGATCAAGCCGGATGAAGGTGGAGGAAGCCTCAGGAGCAGAGGTGGTCTGTGGAACTGAGGTGGGCTGAGGATCTCTCATCTCCATAGTGAAATCCTGAGTCTCGATCTTTGAAGTGGTAGAAGCAGCAGCATCAGTAGTAGGAGTGATAACATGTGTAGCCTGAGCAGGCTCAGCAGTAGTATAGGGAATTTGAATGTCATCAGCATGAGGTATCTAAGTATCATCTACAAGAGGAACAGTAATGGATGGGGTAGTCTCAGAAAAATGCAGCAGAGACTGGAGGGATGATGGAAAAGGTAAACCATGATGCTCCAAGGAAGTGCTGAGCATCTCTAACATCAAATTCACCTTCTTATCCAAATGGATAAAGAAGGGGTCCTGAGCAGATGGAGCAGATGATGATGTAGGATAGGGTACTATCAATAAGAGGCACTGAAGATGAGGGCTCAGAAGCATCTTGCCTCTTTTTGGATGCAACCTGTAGAGCTGAAGAAGACTTCAGCTTTGCAGACTCATCCAAAAGAGGACCAAGAGGAACATGCTCATATGACTCTAGGTCGACTTTGAAATGACGAAACATAAGAGTGAGGATGCAGTTGTAAGGGAGGTGAGATACAATATGGATGATCTCAACGGAGTCCATCTAATCTAAGATGACTCCAGCCCAATTCACATCCATGCCAGAGTGGATGGCATACATGCATCTAATAATGTCATGGGAGGTCTGATCTAAGGAGCCAGACTTGGGTAGGATGTTCGATTTCACCACATAGTGGACATCCCATCCAAGTTTGGAGAACATACTAGTCATCACCCCTGAGGTGAGAATAGGAGGAGTGGTTTTAAACATGTCTTGGAGGACGAATTGATCAAGATCAGAAATCTTAGATATGCTAATATCTGCAGGGAGAGACACAGATGAAGGAATACCAAGAATGCTTCCTAGGAGCTTGGGGTCTAACTTGATGGAAATTCATGAACTAAAGTAGCAATCACCCCAGAAGTGTCATACTCACCACGAATTCGATTTGCATAGAAAAGCTTAATGATCACTCCTTATTTTACACTTTTTTACCGCATGTTTGCATGCCATTTAGATCGCCCAAATCATGTTTTTCACGATATATCGACGATATTGCGATGCTTTTCACGATTTGTTGTTTTTGTCGCATTTCAGGTGATTTAGTGCGATATTGGAGTGATCTCGAGATGCGCTTACTCCGGACGGTCACCGACGACCTCCCCGAGGGGTATTTTGCTGTTGGAGAGGAACGGAAGAAGAACGGACGTCGCAGGAGCGACGAGGAGGCCAAAACAAGTAGTTTGGGCATGTTTTGTGTCCCACTCGGCCGAGTGAAGGAGTCACTCGGCCGACCAGCGAGACACCGCTCGGCCGACCAGAGCAGACACGATTTATATGTGCACTCGGCCGAGCGACGGAGACCACATCGGCCGAGTGACGAGACCCCGTCCGCCCGAGTGGCGCCCAGACGAAGCCCTTCAAAAATCTCCAAGTTACTGTTTTTCGGCTGCCTGAGCTTCAGAAGACCCACTCGGCCGAGTGGATAATCCCGTCCGCCCGAGTACCATGAAGCCGTCGGCCGAGTGGCGACAACTCACTCGGCCGAGCCGCCCCCGAAGTGAAGACCCCTGAAGATCGAGACTTACTGGAAAATTACAGGGTTTTCACTCGGCCGAGCGACTTTTGTCACTCGGCCGAGTGCGACGCGCTGCCTGTAGCGAAAATTGCGGAAAACAGGCTGTGCATGGGTATTTTGGTCACAGTTTTTGGACGATTTTGGGGGCTATTTAACCCCTGTTTTTACCCTAGTTTGGAGAGCCTCTCTCTTAGATTTTTTGCAGCTTTTTAGATTAGCTTTTTAGTTTTATTCTTGTGATTGGAGAGGAGACAAAATTGGATTTTTGTTGGATTAATTGAAGAACTCCATTGGTTTGCTTTTCTCTTCTCTAAAAATTCTATTTTTATTGCATATCTCAATATTGTGATGAATTCTATTGCTTATTTCATTGATTATTTTTATGATCTCGCTATGAATTGTGAGTAGTCGCCACGTCTTGGGGCGTGGGGATGAACCCCTACAAGCCCTATTTCACAATTTTGATGAATTGGTAGGAATTTTGTTAGAATTGCTACTAGGGATTAGATTGGGATCAATTTACTACGGATGGCTAGGAATTCACATCGATTGGGATTTGCAAGAGATTGGATCCCAATTCGATAGGAAACCCTAGAAATCCGAATTGGGTTGGAATCGAATTTCCGTAGTGTCGGTTTGCAAGAGATTGGACCGATACTAGGGTTTCCGGTTCCAATTCCGCGCCAATACCCGTTTGCAAGAGATTGGACGGGTAGGAACTATCCCAGACTAGGTCGTGGGCCGAGTTTTACACGAGATTGGGCTCGGTGCATGATTGAACAATGATGTTGATCCTAATGCTAGCTTCCCTAGGCTAGGGTTTGCAAGAGATTGGGCCCGAGCCTAGGATAGCTACAGACCGGCAACAGCGCGAGAGCGTGAGCTTGGTTCTACATTCAGTTGCAACTAGTTCTTCCAAAATCTTATTCTAGCAACTTTGATACAAATGAAACGCTTTTACGAAATACGGTGAGTAGTGGGAATTCCCCATTCCCTAGACGTTCTTTATTTGATTTGATATTTCCGTACTTTGTCTGACGATTGTGACAGGATCGCCAAAGGTAAATTTCTCTCTTCTTAAATAGCCAGGTTGATCGGAGCAAGCACGGTCATTCGTCCTCCCTGTGTTCGATAACCCGCTCGCTGCTACACCGTGCACTTGCGGTAAAACTACAACCGTTCTTTTGGGTTACGTCCCGGAGCGATCACTTAACAAGCTTAGGATATGGCTCAGGTGAGTTAGTGGGTGAGTGACGAAAGAGGTGAATCAATTTGGTCTTGGTCAAGAGTTGTGATAAATTTTTAGCCTAGAAATCTTTGTATACTATGAATCTCTCCTTTAGAATTTTGATGTTTAGAAGGGCATTGAATTTCCCTAGACACATGTCATCTCGACACACTTGGAGCGAGGCAGTAACTATGGTTGAAGGAAAGTTTTCGGGGGTAGTGACGTCCCCCTCGTTTGTGATGCGTGTTTGATGTGCAATAATATGTGGTTGGGGGCGTGAGATTTAAATATTTATAACCATAAGCGCACGGTGTTGTAGTGTGGCTTGGGGGTCAAACTCAGGGAGGCGTGTGCTTGTGTTAGAAAGGACCAAATTCAGCCCATGGGTGAGCTAGCCCGAATCGGTAGATGGGTTGTCACGGAAATAGAATGCGAGGGATAAACAATATAAAGGGAAACCCGGGACTTTGGTTTCCACCCTATTGTGTGATTCTCGCCAATACGGCCGACAGATGGGATAACGATCGGAATTAGGGTCTAATGGTGAGACGTTGCCTCTAAGAGTGATACCAACGTCCCATGGGCCCGATATTCCGGTCGGTGCCCAGGATGATACGCCGGACTACCCGGCTTCGGCCAGTGGGCATTCCCATGTCCATTAACACTGACCGACTCCGGGAGCACTAAGCTCGCAACAATAACTCCCAACATCTCATCCTGCCGCTCCCGCGCGCTAGGATTCGACTTCTACGCTAAGGGCGTGAGCTATAGCTAGGGAGTCAACCGCCAAGTTTATTCCCCCTTGGCCCAACGGTCAAAGGCGGTCTTTTTCCCGTCGATGACAATGAAACACCCATTGTAACTGATAGATTCCCAATCCCTATCGATTTCCTAGTCCTATGGACGCATTAGGGAGAACCCATGAAGGGGTTTCCACCAAAATCCCAGATTTGGGAACTACTCACACATTTTGGGTAAAAAGCGATCTAAATGAAAATCGACCGTTAAAAATATAATCAGACGATTGGAATGAAGTAATAGCAATGCAATTAAGATAATATCAAAGTTTGGTTAAGATCAGAACACTTACAAATAACAAAGAAATTACAGCCGTCACAAGAGAGAAAAACAGTAAAAAAAATACAACTCTCGTTTCTGGAAACCTAGGGCTTCTATATATAGAAAATGACGTCAACCGATCCGGTGAAGAATCACCCGATCGGGTGACCTGTTGCGAACTTCGACATCGCTCTTTAGGACTTCACCCGGTCAGGCGACACGGTCGATTGGCGGAAGCTCCTAGCCATTTGGATTTTGGCGTCGTCGGGTGAACCGATCGGTTGATAAATCAACCGATCGGTTGGAATTGTCGCCCAAAAGACAGTAACTTCGGATGTTTTGGCACGGTCTGCTGGCGGTCGGGTGAGCTGTCCGGGTCGTGTCTTCGAGGAAACGGCTACAGATGAACCGATCGGCTGAAGATCGATCGGTTGGATTTCAGCACCAATTTTCCGAGAAGTTCGTCGGGTTGAACCGGTCGGTGACCCGGTCTATTGATGCCCACATCGCTTCAGCAGCTGTCTGGGTGATGCACGCGTGCATCACCCGATCGGTTGGCTGTGTCCAACCGATCGGGTGGGGGTTGAAAAGTGGCAATCTTGGTCGTTTGACCCCCTGGATTACGCGTGACTCCTCCCGTTGCTCCAAGGACTTATGATATCGTCGTTATATGTCCCATACGCTGGCAAACTCCTGCAAACACGTAAAAACACGGAGAAGTGAAAGAAAACAAGAAAATACGAGAAAACGGATACGAGACGACGGAAAATAACGGAAAAACACAAAAGAAGACGTGCGTGAATATATGAAATATAAACGCGCATCAGGTAGTTTGGGTAAATGGTTCAGCCTAATTTTGGGGAGTAGGTTAAGGAGATGGAGAACAACCAGCAGAAGTCTTCTTGCACTTATGGGCTAGAGGTTGATCTTCACTATCCTATGACTCATCAGAATCTGATGAAGAAGATAACAGAGGAGATGTTGACCTAGTCCGTTTCCTATGAGCTTTGGTCGGAGCATGTTTGGGAACCCTAATCTTCTTATCCCTTGGCTTCTTAAGAGATAGGGGCTTAGACTTCGATGAAGATCTGAGCTTAGGACCCATTGAAATGAAATTGACAAGAATCCTAGGCTATGTCACAAAATTGAATGAGAAACAAGTTGCAATCGGTTACCTACACGGAGGAGAAGACTAAAGGAAGACTCGAGGAGGCTGACAGAGGAGGCTGACAGAGGAGGAAGATGGCCGGAGAGAGGGTTGATCACCGGGGGGTTCTCTAACTACTCGAAGGACGTGGGAGATTGAATCGGAGGAGAGAGAAACACGTTCAAATCGACCTTTAAGTGAGGAGAAGGAAAGATTTGAGTCGTCAGATAAAAATGAACGACTGAGATTAAACTCTAAGCCAAATAGCCCAGACATGCGACTGATGCACATAGTGCAGGCGCCTGTCAAGCTTTGACTCAAAATGGCATTAGCAAAAGCAAAGGCGCCTCCTGTCGAACGACATGCACCTGTGAAATGACCTACAGGGGCCTGTTTGCAGACAAAAGATTCCAGAAAAGAAAAATAAACTTTTGGGAAAATAAAGAAGATCCAGTGAGGCGCCTGATGACAAAAACATAGTTGCCTAGGTGACAACCAGGCGTCGGTAGATGAACATTAGTCGCCTGACTGAAAGATGCGATTTAAAGATAAGATTTAAGGGTTTGGGCATGCGCTTGTTGAAGGAGGCACAGGCGCCTGTCCTGGTTCTCAAATCATGTATGAGGCAAAAATGAGAATATGAGTTCTCTCACCCTAGACCTATACACTAGACACTCTAATCACATCAAAATACTATCATAATCATATAAACTAATACACATATAGAGGATATCTATTTAATCATAAATTCATCAAATTCTCAAGAAATCACATATAAAACATATTGAGAAAATATACACCATAGACACATGAAATGAAAATGATCATATAAACACAAAATATGGTATAGCATATGAAAATGAAGTCCTAGATTTCAGATTCACCTATAATTCCTAAATCTCCACATGACCTCACAAATGAATCTTCTATAAGAGGTTTTGTGAAGATATCGGCAATTTGTTTTTGGGTTTCAAAGTACTTTAGAGTGATGTCCTTCTTAGCTACATGATCATTTATAAAATGGCGTCTCACATCTATGTGTTTGGTACGGGAGTGTTGTACCGGATTTTTGGAGATATATATTGCACTTTGGTTATCAACCATGATATGACAAGTATCACAATTAATACCATAGTCTTTAAGCGTGTTTCTCATCCAAAGAACTTGTGCACGTGCAATACCCACGACAATATATTCCGCTTCGATCGTGGACAATGATACTGAATTTTGCTTCTTGGAAAACAAGAGATAAGAGAATTTCGTAGAAAATAGCAAGTGCCACTAATACTCTTCTTATCGGATTTACATCTGACAAAATCAGCATCACTATTTGAGATTAACTCATATGTGCTATCCATAATCTAAAGTTTGATTGATATAACGAAATATTCGTTTAACCACAATCAAATGTGATTTCTTATGTTGAGATTGATATCTAGCACATAAACATACGAAAAACATGATATCATGCATATTTATGGTTAAATAAAGTAGACTACCAATCATATCTCGATATAGACGAATGTCTATATCTTTCCCGTTTTCATCCTTGTGAAGGTGTGTAGGTGTACTCATGTGAGTTCTCTTGCTTGAAGATGATTCCATACCAAATCGCTTGATTAGCTCCCCAATGTACTTAGTTTGATGGATGAAGATGCTATCCTTCACTTGTCGAATTTGAAGAACGAAAAAATAGTTGAGCTCACCCATATGGCTCATCTCAAATTCGTCCGTCATAGACTTTGAAAACTCTTAGCAAAGATCATAGTTAGTAGATCCAAAAATTAAATTATCTGCGTACATTTGAATGAGTAGAATGTCATTTTCAAAGTACTTAGTAAAAAGTGTTGAATCAACTTCACCCATTTTAAATCCCAAATCCAAAAGAAACTTTTAAGGCGATCATACCAAGCTCTAGGAGCTTGTCTCAACCCAAGCTTTCTTAGGTTTAAAAACATGGTTTGGAAACTTTTCATGAATAAATCTGGGAGGTTGAGAAACATATACTTCTTCTTTAACAGTACCATTTAAAAATTCATTTTAAACATCTATTTGGTAAAATTTAAAGTTTTTATAAGATGCAAAAGACAATAATAATCTAATAGCTTCTAACCTAGCTACTGGAGCAAACGATTCTTCGAAATCAATACATTTTTCTTGCCGGTAGCCTTGAGCTACTAACCTTGCTTTGTTCCTTATGACGACTTTGTTCTCGTCTGTCTTGTTCTTGAGGATCCACTTAGTCCCAATGACTTGATGTCCACTTGGTAGATGAACTAGCTCCCAAACTTCATTCCTTTCGAATTGAATGAGTTCCTCTTCCATTGCCACGATCCAAGAGCTATCTTCACATGCTTCTTGAATGTTCTCTGGCTCAATTATCGGGCCAAATGCATAATGAGTAAATTCTTTAACCCTTGATCTTGTCTGGATACCCACTCCATTATCTCCAATAATTTGGTCATGTGGGTTATCACGAATGTTTGGGTACGCTTTGGGTACTCCTGGATCACTAGAAACAATCTCAACATCTTCATTAGTAGGGTTAGTCTCCACAATATCAAGTTTAGTATTATTAATAAAATCACACAAAACTTCTACTATCATCATGAACATGAGGCACATCAAAATCTTCATTAAATGAAACATGAAGTGATTCCTCAATCGATGATGTGTTCTTGTTGTATATCCGATAGGCTTTGCTACGTATGGAATATCCAAAAAAGATCCCTTCATCAGATAAAACATTTTGAACCAAAAACATGAAAATATTTTACTTGTGGCTTTTTACCATAAAATAATTCAAACACGTTTTGTTCGTACGAGGCCTCATTAGAATCCTATTGAGCACATAACATGTCGTGTATACTGCTTTCGCCCAAAATTGAAATCCAAGATGACTATCTTGGAGCATTGTGCATGCACACTCAATAAGTGTCCTATTCTTTCTCTCAATAACACCATTTTGTCATGGCGCACGAGGAAACGAAAAGTTGTGAGTTATTTCATGGTCATCACAAAAATTAGAGAAAATCTCATTCTCAAATTCCATTTCACGATCACCACGAATAGTGATTATGATGGTTCCTAAGAGATTTTGAGTTTTCTTAGCAAACTTGGTAAATTCTTCAAAAGCTTCATTTTTAGTTGTTACGAAATATACCCAGGTAAATCTAGAAAAGTCATCAACAATGACTAATCCATAATGTGCATTACCTAAAGATGCAACTCTAGTAGGCCTTAATAAATCTAGATGAAGAAGTTCTAGGGGCCTCTTAGATGAAATGCAATCTTTAAGTTTAAATGATGATTTACGGAGTTTGCCACATTGACAAGAGTCACAAAAACTTTTCTTATTAAAAGAAATCTTTGGAAATCCTTTAATAAAATCATGCTTAGATGATTTATAAAGATGTTTAAAATGAACATGTCCAAAATGACGATGCCATAAAAGTTGTTCATTAGAGTGTGCAAATAAGCAATAATTTAGTGATTGTGGCATGCTTAAGATATAGATATCTTTATGGCATGTGCCAGAAAACAAAACACGAGATTTATTATCTATAATTCTACACATATCCTCTCCAAAGTCAACCTTGTAACCTTGGTCACAAAGTTGCCTAATGGAAATGAGGCTATGTTTTAAACCATCTACAAGATAAACATTTTTATTAGAGGTTTAGATGGATTACCGACTTTTCCAACACCAATGATGGTTCCCTTTTCATCGCCTCCAAAGATCACCGTTGCACTGTTCTTGATGCGGATCACTTCAGAAAGCAAGGGGAGATCTCCCGTCATATACTTGGAGCAACCACTATAGAGTATCCATCCTTTCTTATTGGATCACATTTTGCATTTGTTGCCTTTTCCTTTTCTTGGGTACATACATATTTTACCATAAGCTCATGGTACCCAAGCGTGTTGGGTCCAATGGGATTTACCCTTTGGAAACCAAGTCCAAGTGGACTTTGTCTTCCCAAGATAATCATCACAATTAATTACATCTCTAAAATATGATTGCACATGTGAATTCCAATCATGTATGCTAGTGTCCTTCGGACCCCAAACATCATAAGTTTTGGGAGTCCTTTTCGTAGTTGCATGCATATAATGAGGTGCATATGAATAAGCATACATATGTAGATGTGGTGGTTGAGCATATGTTTGTAGAGGAGCACGTGCATGAGCATATCTCATGTGTTGGTTTGCACGTGTTCGTGGGTGATGTGCATAGAACTTATTATAAGTGTCCACATGTGAAGTAGGAGTGTTCCTACATGGGTGTGTGTGGGTGTACATGAAAGCATGTCCCTTCCTTTGAGTTCCACCCTTGGTGGGTTTCTTTGCAAGGAGGGAATGTGAGAAGTGATGACTTTTTTGGTAGTTTTGCTACCCAATGTGTTGTGATCATCACTTGTGCATGCACTGGAGGTTGGCCTTACAAAATCTATAGTGATACCACTATAGGTGGTGCGTGCTTTGGATGCATTTTCCTTGGAATGACCAAGTCCAACACGATGGTTGGCCGGTAGTTGATTTGAAAGCAAATCATCTGATTGTCTTTCCCTTTATTGAATCTTTCAACATTGAAGGACATGAGCTCATATTTTTTTCTTAAGATAAGAAATGGTAGGGTCCAAAGTGGACACAAGTGTGGTAAGCTCGTGCACTCAAGTTTTGAGAGTCTCATTCTCAATTCTAAAGTGCGTGTTTTGAGATAGAATTGTATCAATCTCAAGATCATTACTATCTTCAAAAGATACATGATCCGATTGAGATATGAGGGATTCAACCACATTTCTCAAAGAACCATTTTGAGCAAGAAAATTAGCTTTCACAAGGGTTAGTGCATCAACAATGGTGTCATTGTTGGTTATGTGAAGCATGGATGACTTACAGGCAATTATTTTCTAAGACTTAGTATATTTAAGCATAACTTTTTGGTACTTGGAAAATAATTGTTTATTTGCAACTCTAAGTTATTCATGGGTTCCTATGGCTCTTCACTTTCACTTTCATTTGATCTTTCATCGGAAGATGTAACCTCATGTGCCATGTAACACATGTAAGCACTTTCACTCTTCTCATCCTCCGATTCACTTGAAGAGTCTTCGCTTGAGTCATCAAATGTCCCTACAAGACCCTTTTTCTTGTTCTTCTTGTACTTGTCGGACTTGTTGCATTTGGAGCTTTTCACTTCTCTTTGTTCTTTAGCATTAGACAATCCTTCTTGATGTGCCCCGGCTTATTACGCTTATAGCAAAGAGAAGTGTTGTTAGTGGAATCAAATTAGACTTCGATGGAAATTTACCTTTGCAGAAGAAGCGTTGAAACTTCTTCGCCATAAGCGTCATGGATTCCAAGTCTATATTATCACCGGACTCATCACTTTCGGAGGATGAAGAAGTGGATTTGAATGCTATTGCATTCTTATTTGCCTCTATTGGTTTCATCATCCCATTTGTTTTCATGCGGTTGTCCCTTCTTACTTCATATGACATGAGTGTACCAATGAGGTTCACCATGGTGTAGTTTTGCATGTCATTGACTTTGTCAATCGCTATGGTTCTTCTTTCCCATTTCGATGTCATTGCCATGATGATCTTCCTCACCTTTTCTTGTTTAGTGTACATCTTTCCAAGAGCTTCAAGCTCATTGGTGATGTTGGTGAAGCGAGCATACGTCATAGCAATTTTCTCATCTTCCTACATTGAAACATTTCGAAATTTTGCTCGGTAACATGTAATTTTGAAAGTTTTACCTTATTGGTCACTTCATGAGTAAGGATAAGATGATTCCAAATTTGATATGCACTCTTACATGTGCATATCTTATTGAACTCATCAGGCTCCAAAGCATAATGAAGAGCGTTCATTTCCTTGGCGTTGTTCACCTCAAAGGACTTCTTGGCGGGTGTCCCTTTGTCATAGTCCTCTTCTGTTGGCTCTACGTATTCCTTATAAAGGGTTCTCTATAGAGAAGAACTCCTATGGAACGTCTGCATCTGGTACTTCCAATATCTGAAGTTTGTGACATTGAAGCACAGAGGTCTAACTGTAGATTGGCCTTCAAAAACCGATGAAGCACCGTCTCGATCATAATGGTTTTAGGAAGGAGGTGGTGTAACGTTGTTGTTGTTGTTGTTGTTGTTAGACGCCATAGCTTAACATTGTGCTTTGATATCAATCGTAAGGACCCTGTTCTATGAGGAAAACACTAGAAGGGGGGTTGAATAATGTTTATATAATTAGGGAGTAAATTACACCTAATTAAAATCCTAACCAACAATAATGCAAAAATAACTTAGAAACAACAAATAGAACAATGCAAACGCAAGATGTTCAAAGGTTCAGATTTCCCAAGTCAACCCCGACTTGATCCCGGTAATCGTACGTCCCTACCACCCAGGATACCACCCAGATACTCAAGATAAACCCTAGCTTGAATTTTCCACTAAACACACTTGTGTTGAGTATTGATTCCCTGGATTTGGTTTTGGATGATGAGCAAACATAAATATAGTGAACTAACTCTTTGTGAGCGCAGTTATGGACCGTGGTCGTATTCTTAGACTCTCATGCTTTTACTTGTAGCCATTGTAATCTTGTCGTTGATCTCCTCCCGTTTTTTTGCTAATGCCAAAGGGGGAGAGAATTAATAATGACAATGTGCTAATTGTTAATTCAAAGCAATTTACCATGAATCTAATTTGATATGTTAGATTCAGGGGGAGTTAAGATATAAAATGGATTTAGATCCTAAATTGCAATAATAGGATTCATATTTTATATTTCCCTCGTCTGCTTGATGCGTATGATTATTATTTAATACGAGACTAACGTGTCATCAATGCAGGGGGAGTAAGTAAATTTCATTTGAATCATTATTATTGATTATTATTTATGTTGGTTTGTCATCACCAAAAAGGGGGAGAATGTTGAGTATTGATTCCCCGGATTTGGTTTTGGATGATGAGCAAACATAAATATAGTGAACTAACTCTTTGTGAGCGCAGTTATGTAGATCATTGCCAATATACTACGTACATCAAAGAGTTAGTTCACTATATTTATGTTTACTCATCATCCAAAACCAAATCCGTGGAATCAATACTCAACATTCTCCCCCTTTTTGGTGATGACAAACCAACATAAATAGTAAGCAATAATAATGATTCAAATGAAATTTACTTACTCCCCCTGCATTGATGACACGTTAGTCTCGTATTAAATAATAATCATACGCATCAAGCAGACGAGGGAAATATAAAATATGAATCCTATTATTGCAATTTAGGATCTAAATCCATTTTATATCTTAACTCCCCCTGAATCTAACATATCAAATTAGATTCATGGTAAATTGCTTTGAATTAACAATTAGCACATTGTCATTATTAATTCTCTCCCCTTTGGCGACGTCTCAAGACTTCTCAATACACGTGATCGTGTGCCTGAAGCTTCGTTGAAGCTCAAGGAGTTTTATTGAAGTCAAGAGTGAAGATTGAAGCTTTGAAGACGGTTCGTCATGTTTATATTTATTGTCTTCTAGCTTCATAGAATAGAATATTAAGCCTTGAGTATGACTTACATTATAATCTTCATTTCGCTCATATCTTAGAGCTAGGATTATCATAGAAGCCATTAGAAACTTTCCCGAAGCTAATCGCTTCTTCCCTCGGCTTCTAGTGCATCTTAGTTGGTTCAAGTAGAAATACCAACCGACTAGATGACGATCTAGTCGGTCGGCAACTCTTCGTGAACTGACTAGATGTCCTTGCTCATTTCAGCTCATTCACTGTTGATCAATTAGTCGGGCAAAGAAGGTTCACCGGCTGACTAGATGACGATCTAGTCGGTTAGGAATCCTTCTCAGACTGACTAGTTATCATTGCCTGATTTCAGCCAGAGCTACTGTTTACAGTTAGCCGGTCAAAGAACAACGACCGACCGACTAGTTGTGAAACTAGTCGGTTGAAACTTGTTCTTAAACCGACTAGCTGTATTTGAATTCAGCATGTTCTATTTCAGCTGTTAGTCGGTCAAAGAACAATCACCGACCGACTAGTTGTGAAACTAGTCGGTTGGCAAGTCTTCTTAGATCGACTAGTTCTATTTTCCCTGAACTTCATCTTTTGGTTGTTCAGCTGTTAGTTGGTTCATGTTGAATCACCGACCGACTAGTTGAGAAACTAGTCGGTCGGTGATCCTTCTTTGACCGACTAACTGCTTCAGAAATATGACCGTTGGGAATCTTTTGAGCACGATTTTTCTTGCCTCTATAAATACAAACCTGATTCGTTTAAGGCAAGGTTAGAGGTCCATTATCAAAGTTATTTCAGACCTAAGAGAAGAGTTTTCTCAAGCTATTTCTAAGCTCTCTCTTCTCACCAAGAATCTCTCCCTCACTCTTTGAGCCAAATTCCTCAAGAGAGATTCTCTCCATTGTGAGCCTCTCAAGCTAAGAGCTTGATCCTAGGTCACCAACTCCACCCTAGGCTTCCATTGCTGGTCAACTTCTTGGAGCTAGGGTTTGGTGACATCTTCCACAACAATCCATCTTTGCCCTAATTTGGTAAGATTTACTCAAGTCATAGGATTTTGTGGTAAGTGTTTCTTTATTTCATTTCAATTGATATTGCAATTGTGTCTCTCTGTTGTGAGAGAGGTTATGATCCCGGGTTGTGGGAGTCACATTTATATTGTGTATGATTTGGTCTTGTGAAGGTTTTTGACAAGAATTTCATAGTGCAAAATCTTGGGTTAGTGGTTTCTACCTCAAGTATCCGGAGGGGATCCGGGTGGTTGGGACGTAGGATCACCGGGAACAAGTCGGGGAGACTTGGGTGGATCCGAACCCGTTACATGCTTTGTTTGCGTTTGTCTATTCCGTATTGTTGTTTGTATGTTTGCACAATAATTAGGAATAACTCTATTGATTATTTTAAAGTACTATTCACCCCCTCTAGTACATGTGCAGTAGCTTCGTAGGGCATTACAACTTGTACAAACCCTACAAGTGTAATCAATACACAAGATTGATATCCTTGATTCCCACAACCTAGGATCAAGCAAATACTCTCACAAACCAAGAGCAAATCAATATACTGACAGAGTTATGAAATATGAAATCACACTTACAAACTCAAATGCCTTGAAATGTAGAACTTGAAGTGAGGAGTGAGTGGAGAAAAGCCCTTGCACTTGTCTTCACCAAAGCTAGATGATGAGAGTTGATTCTAGTTGGAAGACAGGCTAAGTTGGAAGACAAGCTAAGATTTTGAGGTTAGAACTTTTAGGGCTTTTGAATGAAATGAGAGAGTTGAATTTCACGAGATTAATTGGAATGTATAAGAGTTCTCCAATGGAACAGTAAAAGAGGAACTTATATGCTCTCTCAAAACCCTAGACGTTTACCCAAAAACCCTCAAGAGAATTCGTTGGAAAAGGCTCAACGGATTAAAAATACAGACATGACATGCACCTGTAGAAGCACGGGCATGCACCTACTACATTGTATTAGAGGGTAGGTGAAAGTACAAACTATAACTTACCACGTGGGACAGGCGACTGCTTATGGTTGGACATGCGCATGTATATCATGCAGGTGCCTGAGAAACCAAAGGCAGGCGTCTGTGTAGCAGAAGTGCGTAAGTTGATAAAATCAAAGATTTTGGATGGGCAAGGATAGGCGACTAATGTGGTATACACATGCACCTGTGCCATGGGCAGGCGCATGTGCCATGGGCATGCACCTGTAAAACCAACTACAGTCAACTAAAAGCACACGTGCGAAACATGTCAAAATGAGAATTTTGGGTAAGGATGGACATGCGGCTGTAGTGGAATTGACAGGTGCATGTGCCTTGGGTAGGCGCCTGTAAAACGAACGTACATCGCCTAAAGGTGCGCAAGTGCAAAAGTTGACAAAATGAGATTTTGGGCAAGATGATACATGCGACTGATTAACAATGCACATGCGCCTGCAAGTCAGACATGCGCATGTACTTTGTATAGAAGTTACCTGTTGGAAATGAATAATGAAAGCCAAAACAACTAGCAAAAGTGTGTGCATTACAGACGACTGAAGAACAAAACACATGCGCCTGTAACGAGATAGTTGCCTACCAATTGTTTAGCAGTCAGCTGTCAAACACTCAATTTATTCATTAAGAGGGTATAATGATTTAGAGTCCTAGGAAATGGAGTCTAAAGGATTCCTAGGATAATGTGAGTAATGTGTATTTGCTCTAAGATAACTATACTTCAAGGCTAAGAGAAAGAAACAAAAGAATAAAAATATTTACATTGAGATTTAGCTTTTTTTCTTTCTCTTGATTGAACTTGAAGTCTTTGAGTCTCCTTTCTTTGTCTTGATCACTCAATCATCTCTTTGAGCTTTGATTGAGCTTGATTGTCATTCAGTGCAATTAATCTTCATAATTAGATTTGGTGAATGGTGCAAGTGAGGATGCCGTTGCATTCCTCCTGCCGTTGTTATGCTTTTAACATGATCGTGCACTTCTATGCATGCTTCCCTGTTCACTTCTTTGGATCCAAATACCTTGACTAACAAATTCTCTAATGTTATTTCATGTTGATGGATCTTCTGCCATGCTGCCTGGATGCTTGCCATGCTATGGTAGGGACAGATGTTTGTCTCACTTGCCTCTATTATTAATCGGTTGCTAATGACAGTCGTTGGTTATAGCAGCAAAATTCATTGATGATGCGTAAGTAATGCAAGCTTTTCCCTTTCAAAGTATACTAATTCTGAAATTAGTTATACCATTTTATTATTTTTTATTCCCAATGGCATGCATGTTAACTATTTTATTTGGATGTATGCCTCCATTGTGGATGGAAATTAATGCTCCTTTTTCTGTTCCATTTCCCTCAACATTAAGGACAAAGGGCACATAGACTGTGGTATGGAACATACCTTTTGAGTAGCATATCTGATGTTGGATCTCGAGAGGTCGAATGGATTGTGTAGTATTAATGCACAAATGTAATCAAACTGATGTGCCGTACTTCACCCCAAAATTAGCAGTTATTATTAGTAGTTATGTGGGTTTTGATATTTTTTACGCTTTTATTTCTTGATGCTCAAGGCAACGTGGTTAATTGCATGGGGTTAATTGCACAAATAACTCTCGAATTCATTTGTAAGAGTAGATAGATTTGGTGAATAAAAAAACTTTAGTTGGCATCTCCTATTAAAGGTTGCAAGAATGACCTGAGTCCGAGCTCTACCTTAAATCACACAGCGATCGGGTCACCACAAAATTTTAAGGTAGATAATTCTGAAATTAGTTATACCATTTTATTATTTTTTATTCCCAATGGCATGCATGTTAACTATTTTACTTGGATGTATGCAAGTAAAATAGTTAACATGCATGCCATTTCGGAAGCCCGATCGCTGTGTGATTTAAGGTTGAGCTCGGACTCAGGTCATTCTTGCAACCTTTAATAGGATATGTCAACTAAAGTTTTTTTATTCACCAAATCTATCTACTCTTACAAACTGAATTCGAGGGTTATTTGTGCAATTAACCACATGCAATTAACCACGTTGCCTTGAGCATCAAGAAATAAAAGCATAAAAAATATCAAAAACCACATAACTACTAATAATAACTCCTAATTTTGGGGTGAAGTACGGCACATCAGTTTGATTACATTTGTGCATTAATACCACACAATCCATTCGACCTCCCGAGATCCAACATCAGATATGCTACTCAAAAGGTATGTTCCATACCACAGTCCATGTGACCTTTGTCCTTAATATTGAGGGAAATGGAACAGAAAACGGAGCAATAATTTCCATCCACAATGGAGGCATACATCCAAGTAAAATAGTTAACATGCATGCCATTGGGAATAAAAAATAATAAAATGGTATAACTAATTTCGGAATTAGTATACTTTGAAAGGGAAAAGCATGCATTACTTACGCATCATCAATGAATTTTTTTTCTATAACCAACGCATGTCATTAGCAACCGATTAATAATAGAGGCAAGTGAGACAAACATCTGTCCCTACCATAGCATGGCAAGCATCCAGGCAGCATGGCAGAAGATCCATCAACATGAAATAACATTAGAGAATTCGTTAGTCAAGGTATTTGGATCCAAAGAAGAGAACATGGAAGCATGCATAGAAGTGCACGATCACGTTAAAAGTATAACAACGGCAGGAGGAATGCAACGGCATCCTCACCTGCACCATTCATTAAATACGAGAAACAGATTTACAACAGAAACATACACAATATTCACTCAGAAGTTAATCGAGATCAGCAACAGAAACACACCCGTTCAAGCATTTATTCAAACACTTAGCATGCACCAACAGAACACAAAACCAATAAAGAACATCCACCAACACAAAACCAATAAACACCTAGCATTCATGGAGAGATCTGATCCAGAGGGCCAAGTCATGTCGAGGTCTAAACAATTTTTGAAACCAATTTTGGCCGAGTACTAATCTCGAAGCAGACCAAAATTATTTTGTAGTCCATCAGACCAAAATTTTGACAAACAAAATGATTTTTAAGGCCAATTATGGTCTGTTTTTTAAGACCTAGGCCAAAATTGTTTAGACCTAAAATTACCTAGAGAATGAACAAAAATCAAAAAAAATTCGAGCAAAAATCAAAATCAGAGATCCATTATCAATGATACCTCGAATTAGAACATGGAGCAATTGAGAGCTCGTATCAACTCCAGCAGCCGATCGGGAACACCAATGAGAAGTGATTCACATGCGTCTTAAAGATGATGTAGATCTTATACAATCGGCGATTCAAGTTTCAGAGAACTTCATAGAACGTTGCGATGATGAGATGCCTCTTGTCAGCTACATACCCCAGTTACCCCTTCAAGATCAGATGATGAGTTTCCAAGTGGCATATGAAGGGGAAGCGATAAGCTTTAAGATTTCCTGATTACATGCGACAAAATGAACAACAAAATCCCTAAGCTTTAAGATTTCCCTGAGACAAAGCAATAAACCCTAACTGATTACCTGCGAGGATGATTGCGAGGCTGGAGGGTTACCAGTGAGGCTGTGGATGCTCTGGAGGAGGCTACGGAGGATGGATGATGCTTGCGATGTTAAGGATTGAGGATGATCCGTGGAGATGGAAGATGCTTGCGATGATGAGGATCCATGGATTTGGGGTTTTTTGTGCGTGGGGAGGAGTTGAGGCGACTTAGGGAGGATTCGAGGGGTTGAGGGCGTGCATCGAGGCGAGACGTGGAGATTTGGGGAGGAGACGAGACGTTGAGATGTTGACGAAATAAATGATGCTATCAACCCAACGAAACCCAAATATTAACCCTCTCTATATTACCAGCTGACCCTGCAACCCAACGAAACCCAAATGTTGTAGAGGAATATGCCCTCGGATCATTTGTATTTGATGCAAATGATAATTTAAGCCTAGATAGGGACTATTTTGCATTTGATGTAAAAGAGATTAAATGTGTTTTAAATTGTTTAAAACAATATTTAATAATATAAATGCAAGGAAAAGTTCACGGGTAAGACGGGAATGTCCCAGTCTAGACCCAGGTTCGAACGGCGTCCAAATCGGACACCAGATGCCCAAGTTACGACCAAAACAGCCCAACGGGTCAGACCAGGCAGACCCAGACCAGACCAGGTCTGTTCTGGTCATTTGGTCAAGACCAGAAAAGACAAGGCCTGGGCAAGCCCAGGCACTGGCCTGGACTTGCCCAGGGCCTGGGCAAAAGCCCAGGCGGCCTGGGCTAAGCCCAGGCACGCCTGGGCTCTGCCCAGCGGCTGGGCGAGCCCAGGCGTGGCCTGGGCTGATCTGCGTGTGCTGGACACGTGGGGCCCACCTGTGGGCCCCAGTTTTAGGGTTTTGAACCCTTGATAAGTGCAGAATATTGACGGCTTAGTTTTTTGCGAAAAACTAGCCGTGGGCTGATCTTTAGACGGTCAATTGGAGGGTCAAACGAACTCCGATTGACGAACGGTTTTTTCCTATGCGTTCACCGTTGAACACCCTTCGAATTGATCGTTTGTATCAATCCTGAAGTTCAACGGTGAGTGAGTTAAAATTCACGGAAGTTTGCACTTTGTGAAGTGCAAACTAACTTGATTTTAATCAACTCAAATTAATAGTCCCACATCGGATTTTGAGAAAAGGGGAGAGTCCGCCGCCTATATAAATAAGGGTTTGCTCTCTTCCTCAAATCTCGTCCCAAGCTATAGATCTGAGCGGCTCTCGTAAATGTTGGAGCATGCTCGGATGTAAGCTTAAATTAATATTCTCTATCTCCATATATTTCTGCCTTGCTCCTAAGGGCTCTAGCAACGCCGCGAAGGGGTTCGGATTCAGATCCGAAATCTAGGCGGAGGTTTCACTCGCGTGAAACTTTCTTCGGTGCGTGGTTGGCTCGGCGACACGGGATTGATCGCCTCGGGATACGGAGCGGATCGAGGAGCGGTTCGGAGAGCGGTTCTAGGAGCGGCTCGGCGTGGGACGGGAGCGGCTCGGAAGACGGTGCGTAACATCTCGCCTGCTCCAGAGTTGAGATTCCGGGTATGTGTTTATGAGCATTATTTTAATTTAATCGCAGTAGGCTAGATCCTTCTTGGGATGGTCAGATCCATCCCAAGTCGGCATAGATCTTGGCTAAGGGTCTTAGACCTTAGGGCTAAGTTAAAATAGTTTTTACTGCATATTAATTAGATTAACTAGTTCTTCTTCCGCTGCAAATTCTTTTGTGTCTATGTTCCGTCCGAATTGGGACGGTCATAGAGGTTTTGTGCCTTAAGGGTACCGCAAAACCCTACAGTGGTATCAGAGCTTGTTTATGCTTGAGTACGGGTTCTCGGGTTATGAGCTGACCCGAAGTAATCGCTCTTACTATACTAAGTCCTGATAAGATGGAGATCTTATGATAGGTTGGGCGTTGTCGAGAGGCATGCCGTAAAACAAGTTCTGAGGTATCTTGTGACGGGTCTAGGGTGCCATGGATGATGGGCCTTAACAGCGTCACAATGATATCAGAGTAATACCCTACAGTGGTATCGGATCTTAGGTCTGTGTAACGATCTAGCCTGCGATTATTTTAAACTTAAGAATGCTTTTAAATGTTTTTTAAAATTTTTTTTAAAGTTATGAGATAAATTTAAAAATGTTTTAGATGTTCAAAATTCTATTTGATAAATTTTGAACATGGAAATTTTTTTAATGACGTTTTAAAATTTATGTGATAAAATTTTAAAACTAATTTTAAATCTTTTAAAATTTATGCGATAAGTTTAAAGTGCCTAAAATTTTATATGATAAATTTTTAAGCATGAAAGTTTTTTAAAATGATGTTTTAATTTTATGAGATATTTTAAAACTGATTTTAAAGGTTAAAATTTTTATGCGATAAAATTTTAAACTGTAGCATGCAAATTTGTGATTTAAAAAAAACAAGTTTTTATGAGATAAAAATAAAATACTTTTAAAATCATATTTTAAATTTAAATGTTAAATTTATGGATGCATGCTAAAATTGTTTATGCGATAAAATTAGTCTATTTAATTGTTAAATAGTTGTGCACTATCTTTATGCGATAAATTAGTGTAGCTTTATTTTAATGGCTAGTTCCTCTTGTCCCTTATTTGATAACACAAGACAACCCTTTAGGTTAGCCATTAAGAAATGATTAAAATTTATTACTTGAATTTTAATGACATGCTATGTTTTAATAAAACATTAACAACACTTCAAGACCTAATTCCTGATTAGGGTAGTCCTTTTAATGAAATTTTAATTCTAATTGTTATAATTAATTTTCATTAAAGGACTTCGCTTTTAGCGTTGTTAATAAAATTTATTAAAATCCTAATAATGATTAGGATAGCACGAGAACCTTATAGTTGATAAGGACTTAATAAAAGTTATTAAACAAATCCTAAAAATTTTGAATTTAAGGATTCAACTAGTTGATATGATTAATTAGTTGTTAATAAAAGCTGTTTAGTCTACGGCACACATACAAAAATGACAAGCTTCATTCAATGGACCATGATTCAGTCAATGTACTTGGCTAAGAGTTCTGGATCAAGCCTTGCTAGTCCAAGGGGCAGTGATCCTGGCTTAGTCAATTCCCTGGCTGTGTTCCGCTGGACCGCAATGTCGCGAATCTTGATTGTATGACACCCTGGACTATATCTAGTCAATGCGTTATAAATCTTATTAAAGATTAATCCGTATGCCTCCTAGATTTTGGAGCTTGGTAACTCAAAGAAGACAATTATAGTTGTTGAGTCTCCTCAAGCTATGACATGTTTATCTTTAAGGAACAAACTCCAACATACATGTGATGTAGTCTAGACTTGACCCAAATTGATACGTCGGGTCTCCTCGAGCATCGATCTAAGTCAAATCTGGACACGAAATCAAGGGTCTGACTAGACCAGTCATTATGATTTGTTGAGTCTCCTCAAGATCATAAGTGACTGTGGGAAAAAACGATATGGAGTCACATGTGATGTGATTGACTAAGAGTTAGTCTACCAATCATGGAACCAATCAACTTGTTGAGTCTCCTCAAGGTTGTGAGGTTCAGGATGATTGGATCCCTCTTTCACTAAATTTTAAATTTTTTTAATTCGATTAAATCGTTCGTTATTAAGCTTTGAAACGATCGTAAAAATAGTGGGAGGATATAGATAGATAAAAGCCAATCTACCTATATTTAATATTGAACATATGCTAAACTAGGGCAAGGCTATGTTTACCGAAGAAATCAAATGTAATATTTTATTAAATAAGTTAACTGGTCAAACGGTTGATTAATTGAATATCAAGTTAAATTCTAATTGATAGAATTAAAACTATATTCTCGTTGACATTTAAATGACCTTCTAAAGAACAGACTTAAGAAATATGATTTCATTAAGTTCTGGGTCCAACAAATAAATTCACGCTACATGTCACCCGTCTCTATATAAGGCAGCTTGAACATATAGGATATTCGAAGTATGTTTCTCCATACAACTTGTCGAGCTACCCTAAAGGTTGTATGGATAAATAGTTTTGATCCGCAAAGTTCGAAAATTCGATCAAACCATTTGAGTCGAATACGAGTGCATGAGCGGTGCAAGTCTATGTATCCCAACCAGATCTTGAGACAAGCAACTTCTTGAGCTACACTCAAGATTGCAAAGCTCAGGCGTTTGGATACATGAGATGCTTGCATAGCTATTTATTTATGTTGGGCTATTTAATATCTAAATGAGATTTAGAAAAGGAAGAAGGCACTCCGGAAAGTCAATAGAGAAAGTTAGTTTAATTTATCATTAGTAAAGGCATAAGTAGGAGGAAATGAAAATGTGACATATTTTGATGTCACGTTTTCGTAATTATTGTTATACAAAAGGTTAACACATTTTGACGAATGTCGTCACATTGCTTCTGAAGCAATAAGTAATATGTATAACGATAATATATATATTAAATGTTAATATATATAATCACACAAGATAGTAGCTAACTTATATGGCAAAATAGACTAGACCGTATCGAGAGACTAAGCTTCACAAGTCACATAAAGAGGGGTCTGACCTCTCGTATTATGAAGTCTACGGACACTTGTGAGTCTTATCCTCTTAGATATAATGGCCGAAACCCATCAGTGAGACAGTGGGAGAATGAGTTGTCGAACTTAGTCTGGTACATACTGATGTACCAGAGTCTAGATTAACCAAATTAAGTTATTCATATATTTTATTAAGACACGTGTTCTGGATGAAACACAAGTCTGATAAAATAAAGAACGAAATAACTAAAGTATTTAAACTGATTCGATTAGATCGAATGGTCAAATACTTAGCTACATTAAATCTTGCGTAATTAAAATAAAATGTGATTTTCTCTCAGGTCAAGTCTGTTAACACATCCGTGTGTTAAAAGGTATGAATCACACTTAGTTAGATTTGGTGTGATCCATTGTAAATGACTCTGAGTTAAGTCCTCCTTCTGGGTTAAGTCCCAGATAGTAATTGATCGCTCCGGGATGTGACCCAAAAGAACGGTTGTAGTTTTACCGCAAGTGCAAGGTGTAGCAGCGAGCGGGATATCGAACACAGGGAGGACGAATGACCGTGCTTGTTCCAATCAACCTGGCTATTTAAGAGAGAAATTTGCCTTTGGCGATCCTGTCACAATCGTCAGAAAAAAATGCGGAAATATCAAATCAAATAAAGAACGTCTAGGGAATGGGGAATCCCTGCTACTCACCGTATTTCATAAATGCGGTTTATCGGTATCAAAATTGCTTGAATGAGAATTTGGATGAACTAGTTGCAACTGAATGTAGAACCAAGCTCACGCTCTCGCGCTGTTGCCGGTCTATAACTATCCTAGGTTTGGGTCCAATCTCTTGCAAACCCTAGCCTAGGAAAGCTAGCATTAGGATCAACATCATCGTCCAATCGCGCACCGAGCCCAATCTCTTGCAAACTCGGTCCACGACCTAGATTGGGATAGTTCCTACCCGTCCAATCTCTTGCAAACGAGTATCGGCATGGAATTGCAACCGGAAATCCTAGTATCGGTCCAATCTCTTGCAAACCGATACTTCGAAAATCCGACTCCAACCCAATTCGGATTTCTAGGGTTTCCTATCAAATTGGGATCCAATCTCTTGCAAATCCCAATTGATATGAATACCTAGCCATCCGTAGTAAATTGATCCCAATCTAATCCCTAATAACAATTCTAGCACAATTTCTACCAATTCATCACAAATATGAAGATGGGCTTGTAGGGTTCATCCCCACGCCCCAAGACGTGGAGACTACTCACAAATCATAGCAAAATCACAAAAATAATCGTTGAAATATGCAATGGAATTCATCACAATATTGAGATAAGCAATAAAAATAGAATTTTTAAGGAAAAGAGATGCAAACCAATGGAGTTCTTCAATTAATCCAACAAAATTCCAATCTTTGTCTCCTCTCCAATCACAAGAATAAAGCAAAAAAAACTAATCTAAAAAGCTGCAAAAAATCTAAGGGGGGAGGCTCTAAAACTAGGGTAAAAACAGGGTTTAAATAGCCCTCAAAATCGTCCAAAAACTGTGACCAAAATACCCCTGCACATCCTGTTTTCCGCAGTTTTCGCTACAGGCAGCGCATCGCACTCGGCCGAGTGACAAAAGTCGCTCGGCCGAGTGAAAACCCTGTAATTTTCCAGTAAGTCGGGGCTTTCAGGGGTCTCTACTTCGGGGGCGGCTCGGCCGAGTGAGTTGTCGTCACTCGGCCGATGGCTTCATAGTACTCGGGCGGACGGGATTAACCACTCGGCCGAGTGGGTCTTCTGAAGTTCAGGCAGCCGAAAAACAGTAACTTGGATGTTTTGGGAGGGCTTCGTCTGGGCGCCACTCGGGCAGACGTGATGTCGTCACTCGGCCGATGTGGTCTTCGGTGCTCGGTCGAGTGCATAGGTAAATCGTGTCTGTTCTGGTCGACCGAGCAGTGTCTCGCTGGTCGGCCGAGTGGCTCCTCCACTCGGCCGAGTGGGACACAAAAAATGCCCAATCTGCTTCTTTCCTTCTTCTTCTTCCGCTCCTCTCCAACAGCAAAATACCCCTCAGGGAGGTCGTTGGTGACCGTCTAGAGTAAGCGCATCTCGAGATCACTCCAAATCGCGCCAAATCACCTGAAATGCGACAAAAACAACAAATCGTGAAAAGCATCGCAATATCGTCGATATATCGTGAAAAACATGATTTGGGCGGTCTAAATGGCATGCAAACATGCGGGAAAAAGGTGTAAAATAAGGAGTGATCAGTAATGCCTAGGTTTTGATAATGTTCTGTGAGGACATTATCAATAAGATATTCATAAAATCAATCATTAAGAAGTTGTATAATTACTTAAATCTCGTGAGACGAAGAGTCGAGTTAGACATCATAATTGATGATGACTTAGCCAACTTCTAGGATGAAAATTCGGAGTAGTAACTCCGATTTAAAATTTGATGCAATCAGAATAGATCCGTATGCGTAAATAAATTTTGAAATTTAGTTTACGTGCCCAAAGAAAATGTTTCCTCACTTTCTACAAGTAAATCTTTAAGTTGAAAGATTTGTGCAGAAAGAAAAATAGTGAAGTGCAATCGTGTTGGTCGAGAACAGTTTTCATCCTAATTCCTATAAAATGGCTTATGTTGAAACCGTCTCGCCAGTAGATGTGCACAGATCTACTCGGACCAAGCTCGATGAAAAACGCTCAGAGTTGACCATGAAAATTGGAACATTCACTTATAAGTTCGTTTTTCAAAATATGATTTAGACCGACCAACTTATATGAATTAACCAGAAAGCTTTCAAGGTCAGTGGGAGAGTATAACGCTCAGAGTTGACCATGAAAATTGGAACATTCACTTATAAGTTCGTTTTTCTAAATATGATTTAGACCGACCAACTTATATGAATTAACCAGAAATCTTTCAAGGTCAGTGGGAGCGTATAAATTACATGCGAGGCATCAAAGGGATGGAACATATATTTTGACAAAGTGATTAAAAGAGTTTGATACTTTATCAGAAATAAATATGAGCCATTTGAAATGACCAGTAACTAATTTAAATGATTATCGTAAGGTACGATGAATTGGATAAGATCCAAGTAAATTAAAATATTATGGATTCTGAAAGACCCAATGAATTATTTGAATGAGATTCAAATGGTTGGTCTAAACATAGAAACCCTTAAGTCTATAGTGTAGATGGTTTTAGCAGATCCACTCATGAAGGCTCTACCACATGAAGTCGGGAAAACTTATGTGTAAAAACGGTATAAGATACCGAGATAAATGGGCCTGAGTGCAAGTGTGAGATGTTGAGAGATGATACCCTCGAGGCTATCTATCTTCATGTGTGAATAGCACAAACATCTTGTTCGAAATAATAGTAAGCTGTTTGGTAATAATTTATTTAAGTTATTTTATAATGTTGTTAACATTAGACATTAACTTAGGTAAAAGTCCTAAGACTTTATGCAAGGTCAAACAGGTATCGAGATGAGTATCTCGATCATGGAGAAATGTTTGACCGTCTGTAGCATAAGTCTAAAAGGGTTCGTGGTCGTAGATGTTTCGAGACAAGGATATCGAAACATCGGATAGACCATTGTGTCTTAGTCTTCACCGTTTAGCGGTGGCGATGATCTCATGATCGCTTGACTTGGCGAAGTCGCAGACGAGACACAGGTGCTCATTAGAGAATGAGTTTACTGAACGATCCACAAGAGTTATCATATGGTTATATTGACCAATCTGACAATGATGACTCTGAGTGATGATAGGCTAGTTGGTCTTTTGACTTGAGGTCATTTTGACGAACATGTGCGTGAACGGTGCCACTTAGATCAAATGACCTAGCTTCGAGGCAAGGCCTGTCGAAAGGTCTTTGATTGGGTGACACTTGAAGCGTATGAGGAGAGTAATGACCAAGAGAGGATTCGTCTCTCCCTGTCAATGGGAGTTAGTATCGTAGGGTTAGTTCGGTCTTTAGTAAAAACTCTGGCCAGAGTATATTGGAAGAAGTCTAACATTTTTGACTAAAAGATCGATAGAAACTAACCGGAGTCAAGTTATTGGGGTTAACAGTTTGACCGTACCCTAGACTTGATCTATACGACATAGTTTAGACGAAGAGACTATAACTGCGGAATTCATCACGGAAACAGTCAGGGTGGTCCCGACAATACTCATGTCAATGAGTCAACCACATAATGATGATTCCTGAAGCAGGGACGGCAACCACTGCTCGTGGTCACTGCCGTATAGGGCTTCGAGCCCAACCTGTTGTAAGGGTCAGACTGTAGGGTCTCACACAGAGTGCGATCTTCGTCTAGTAATAGGTAGAAATTAGTTAGGGAGAATAATTTGCATTTGATGCAAGGGATAAAATATTGCAAAAGATGTTTGCAATCATCTCCTGCATTCGGGATAAATGATCCTGAGTGCAAGTGGGAGATGTAGAGGAATATGCCCTCGGATCAATTGTATTTGATGCAAATGATAATTTAAGCCAAGATAGGGACTATTTTGCATTTGATGCAAAAGAGATTAAATGTGTTTTAAATTGTTTAAAACAATATTTAATAATATAAACGCAAGGAAAAGTTCACGGGTAAGACGGGAATGTCCCGGTCTAGACCCAGGTTCGAACGGCGTCTAAATCGGACACCAGATGCCCAAGTTACGCCCAAAACAGCCCAACGGGTCAGACCAGGCAGACCCAGACCAGACCAGGTCTGTTCTGGTCTGCTGGTCAAGACCAGAAAAGACAAGGCCTGGGCAAGCCCAGGCAATGGCCTGGGCAAAAGCCCAGGCGGCCTGGGCTAAGCCCAGGCACGCCTGGGCTCTGCCCAGCGGCTGGGCTCTGCCCAGCGGCTGGGCTCTGCCCAGGCGCGGCCTGGGCTGATCTGCGCGTGCTGGACACGTGGGGCCCACTTGTGGGCCCCAGTTTAGGGTTTTGAACCCTTGATAAGTGCAGAATTTTGACAGCTCAGTTTTTTGCGAAAAACTAGCCGTGGGCTGATCTTTAGACGGTCAATTGGAGGGTCAAACGAACTCCGATTGACGAACGGTTTTTTCCTATGCGTTCACCGTTGAACACCCTTCGAATTGATCGTTTGTATCAATCCTGAAGTTCAACGGTGAGTGAGTTAAAATTCACGGAAGTTTGCACTTTGTGAAGAGCAAACTAACTTGATTTTAATCAACTCAAATTAATAGTCCCACATCGGATTTTGAGAAAAGGGGAGAGTCCGCCGCATATATAAATAGGGGTCTGCTCTCCTCCTTAAATCTCGTCCCAAGCTCTAGATCTGAGCAGCTCTCGTAAATGTTGGAGCACGCTCGGATCTAAGCTTAAATTAATATTCTCTATCTCCCTATATTTCTGCCTTGCTCCTAAGGGCTCTAGCAAAGCCGCGAAGGGGTTCGGATTCAGATCCGAAATCTAGGCGGAGGTTTCACTCGTGTGAAACTTTCTTCGGCGGGTGGTTGGCTCGGCGACACGAGATTGATCGCCTCGGGATACGGAGCGGATCGAGGAGCGGTTCGGGGAGCGTTCTAGGAGCGGCTCGGCGTGGGACGGGAGCGGCTCGGAAGACGGTGCGGAACATCTCGCCTGCTCCAGGGTTGAGATTCCGGATATGTGTTTATTAGCATTAGTTTAATTTAATCGCAGTAGGCTAGATCCTTCTTGGGATGGTCAGATCCATCCCAAGTCGGCATAGATCTTGGCTAAGTGTCTTAGACCTTAGGGCTAAGTTAAAATAGTTTTAACTGCATGTTAATTAGATTAACTAGTTCTTCTTCCGCTGCAAATTCTTTTGTGTCTATGTTCCGTCCGAATTAGGACGGTCATAGAGGTTTTGTGCCCTAAGGGTACCGCAAAACCCTACAAACGTGCTGTGGGGAGGAGAGAAATTGTTTCTTTCTTTTTTAAGCTGACCCATCTAAATTACATCAAACCATCTCAACCGTTGATTTTCCATGATCAAATCTCAACCGTCTTTTATCTTGTCCTTGTCAGCCTTAGGATTCAAAAATCACTGTCAAATGTATAATAGACTAGTCATAACCCGTGCCCGCGGGCACGTTTCATTTAAGATTTCTCCTACGGCACGGGTACATTCTGCGCGGTCGTATTCGGTACGGAACAACAAATTCGGCACAGGCGCCTTCGGCGGCGTCGAACAACAAATTCGGCGTCGAACAACAAATTTGGCGCCCGCGCCTTCGACGCGGAACAATAAATTAGCATAAAAAAATTTAGCGGGCGCCTTAGGCGCGGTATTTTTACGCTAAATTTTTTATTTTGTTTAATTTAATGAATGATGCTTCTCCACTTTTAATTTCAAAGTTTAGGTTTCCAGGTCACTTTTTCCTACCAAAATTTAAGCTTTCCCACTAAAATTTTCACAAAATCCAATCTCAACCATTGATTTACCAAGATCAAATCTCAGCCACTCTTTATCTTGTCCTAGTCAGCCCTAGAATTCAAAAAAAACGTTGTCAAATGTATAATATAGTCATAACCCGTGCCCTAAGGGCACGGCTCATTTAAAATATTCACCACTCAAAATGTTGGATCGCAAAAAAACAACAATAATTAAAGCACAATAATTGTTATTTAGTTTCCCAAAAATTAGTTTTCCATAATGAATTTGCTTCCCCAAAAATTTTAGCTTCCTGAAAATTTGTTCACTCCAGATTTAACTTGTGCCCTAAGGACACGATTCATTTAAAACAATTTCATCTCAAACTCTTGTTATTTAGTTTTTTCCAAAAAAATTAGTTCCCAAAAATTTAGTTTCCTCCAGATTTATTTCCTCCCAAAAAATTTCAAAAATTTTAGTCCCCCTAAAATCTAATTACCCCAAGAGAACTTAGTTCTCCTCAAAAAATTTAGTTCCCCTCAAAATTTAGCTCCCTTCAAATTTAGTTACCTCAAAAGTTAAGGGCTCGTAACCCAATCAAAATCTTGGATCCACTAATTTTTAACGAACATCAATATTAAAGCGCAATAATTGTAATTTAGTTACCCAAAAATTTAAGTTTCCTCATAATTTAGTTCCACATTCTAGAATATTCTCCCTCAAAATCTTGGATGGCCTAATTTTAAACAAACAACAATAATTAAAGCGCAATAAATGTTATTTAGTTTTCCCCAAAAAATTATGTCCTCCCCAAAATTTAGTACCCTCCATATTTAATTCTTCCAAAATTATCCAAATTTTTTTACTTTTAACCAAAATTCAGTTTCCAAAAAATTTTAGTTCACTTCAAAATTTAGTTTCCTCGAGATTTAGTTCACCCCAAAAGTTTAGTGTTCCCCCTAAAAAGTTTCACAAACCCTCATCCTGCTTATAGATTCCTCAAGGTTAAGTCCGAGTCACCTTTCTAATAACCATTTTGTCTTAATCAACACTAAATCTATTTGTATATGTTTCAGTTCTGATGTTTAGTATGACCAGCACATATGTTATACTCTGTAACTTTTCTACATATGAACAATTAACTTAACTTTATAAACTCACTAACCTTGGTGTTTTCTCCGGTGGAGAAAGTGGTGCATGGAAAACTGAAACAACAAAGATAGCGATGCAATATTTCGTTGCACTTAAAGGCGGTGAATAAAAAATAAAATCCCCCAGACAAATCTAGTACTTGAAGCATTTGGCAATGCAAAAACATTAAAAAATAACAATTCCAATCATTTTGTAAGCTTCTTTGCAGTTGTCCATGAGTTTCTTTGTCGTTGTCCAAGTTGCTCTTTTTCATGGTTATTTATATTACGGCAAACAATCTTATTGACAGTATTTAACTCATAAATTTAGTTTTAAGAAAACATACAAATGTTCAAACACACTTAGAATTGCTTGCTTGGGTGGAACTTTGCTGATAGAAGACATGAAAATAGAGTATGTGCACGTGCATGACGCATGTAACTCTTTTACACATCAGCATGCATATATGTAGCCATGCATTTCATTATGTATTCTTCCTCATGAATATATTTATATAGTACAATTTTCTTTTCCTAATTTGTTACTCATTGGATGATGTAAGGAAAGCTTGTTTGAAATTCATTACAGGCAAACAATTACATGCCAAATGAATTACAAGCCAAAAGATAAACAATTACATGCCAAAAGGAAAAAGAAAAAATTGACATTTACAACATACAAAAACAAAAATCAGCTCCTACTGCTAAACAGTCGCAGAGCAGCGTTCTCCAAAATTTTCATCTTTCTTATAGGTCATCCCAAGTCCAGTCTCTTCACTTCTTTCTTTCTCACTGACAATGAACAACAAAAATCACAGAAAAAATAACGACTAAGTAAATTTATAGCCAATCGAATCATAATTCAATACGAGGTTGGTTAAATTCTTACCATTCTTTAAAGTCATGGCTCTCTCTTGCAACCCAACAGAAAAGCTCAATAATCCTGCATAAGTAAAATTCAGTCTTACAACCCATGCCGATCTCTGCTATTAGCATCTACACAAACCATTTGAGCATTCATTTGGATGTGATACAGACATCGTCAAATTTGATGGATTAGCAGTCGAGGTAGATGCCCTTCATTGGGCCACTGTTTGAATCAAATACATGAAAATATCCTATCCCTAATTTCATAGGAAAAAAAATGAGAGACCCCCTGAATTGAGTATACCGACTTTCAAATACATTCACCATACATTCACCTCGTAGCCCTAATTTCAAATACATTCACCATGGCATTTATACCCACTTAATATTATTCCCAAGAAGCATAGAGTATTATACCACCAAAATTTAGTTATAATATCATTCAAGATCCCTAACAGACCATAAGTGAACATATCTAAATTTAGACGACCACTGCTTACAACAATGTCCAGATTTAGCAGGAATATTTTATTTTGATAATTTAAACCATGAGTAATGGCAATTAAATACAGTTAAATGATGTCAGCAAGTTTCAAATAAAAGAATTCCTCTTTAACAATAATTTTTGTTTGAAATTTATCAAAATTAACCTTAAATGTATGACACTTGGTATCTCGATCAAGAACTCATGAAAATTCTTCCTGAGTCGGATGCAGTCGGCCTATCAAGCATGGAAGAGAGCTGGTTTGAGCTCGTCAGAGAATGTAGTGCCCTTGCCAGCATCGTCTGTAAAACATGATTTGGCTGTCTCTCCAAGAACACCTAAAGCAATCTCTGCAGAAAACAAACTAATAGTAATTAAACAAATGAACACAGTAGATTAAATGCCCAAAAATCTTGAGATGAAAAAGGTGAAATGCATGGGTGCTTAAAATTTTGAGAGGTTCTCTTTAGATACAACATAAAAGAACCAAAAAGCAAATTTGGTTCATTTAATTTGACATCTAACTTTGATAATCATGGTAACAAAAACTATATGCAATCGCCCCACGAACCATTATAATGTCAACACAAAATGCACAATCAGCAACCGATCCTCTTCAATTAAGATATCATTAGCAAGGTCCCCTTCTGATTTTTTTCCCTTCATGCTATCAGCTTTATGGAATTTCCAAAAGCTTTATGACATTATGTAGCGATAAATTGGTCAGGCCTCTTTACCATTCTTGTCATTTTTTCCAAACGGGCAACATATTCAGTATCATCTTAGGTAAATAGTTGCACTTTTAATGATTCAAAAGATGGGCACATCAGGAGCAAATGGAGTGTGCCTGGTATATCTCTTGCTCACACAAAAGCAATGGAAGAAGGGAGTCTGCAGCAGAACCGACAAGCTCCATTCTGTAACGGCACATTTAACATCAACAATAAGGGTGAAACAAAGTATTACATGATCAAAATGTTCTGATGTATTTTGATGGACAGTTAGTGGGTGAAGTTTTCATCACAATGAATGAAATTAGTGTAACAGCACATTTCATTTCATTTTACCAAAATTTGTCAAAAGAATTCCTCTGTGCAATTTATCAAAATTTTAAATTTTTAGTAAATGTAGCCATCCATCAAAAAGGCAAATGCAGTTGTGTTAACTTCCAAGTTCCACCAAAATTTCAAATTACGATTTTAGAACTACATTAATCAGAGAGGTTCTCTAGAAATTTGTAAGAAACAGTATAAAGAAATGGCTCACCACAAAATTTTCTCAGCAGGGCGGAGAACGTAGAACAGGCAATCCATTCATCTATGCTCTGCTCCTCAAATTTATCTCAGTCCTTTTAATGGAAAAATGAAGATGTGAATGCTCAATTCGTTGAAAAGAAGGGAGAAGGGAAGAGAGACTGAAAAATTCCTAACCTTTGAGAGATGATCTGATGCGGAGAGAGAGAGAGAGAGAGAGAGAGAGAGAGAGAGAGAGAGATGTCTTTTTTGGGATGTTGCAGAGGATCTTGCAGAGACTCGCAAATACATCGATCAGATCACGTCCAAGCATCCCCCAAACCCCTCAATCACCCCCCATATCATATTAAATTCAACTTTAAAAAATAAAAAAAGTTAGCAAATTTATATTTAAAAACTCATTACAGTAAAACGATCAAAGATTTGACACAGATTTGAATACCTCGAAGTAAGGAAAATGTAGATTGCTCATTTAATCAGTGGCTGACGGCATGGTGTGACCACCCTCATCTCCGCTAATCCTGGCCTTCCTCGGGGGCCTGCCACATGGCCACCATTGGCTTTCGCCTCAGCCATCCATTTCCCACTGAACTCCGCCATCCACTTGTGCTTCCCATTGATGTCAGTGATCTTCGGGTCGAAAGCCCGATCGTACCTGATCTCAAGGGTGGTGACCCGATCGCTGTGTGATTTAAGGTAGAGCTCGGACTCAGGTCATTCTTGCAACCTTTAATAGGAGATGTCAACTAAAGTTTTTTTATTCACCAAATCTATCTACTCTTACAAATGAATTCGAGAGTTATTTGTGCAATTAACCTCATGCAATTAACCACGTTGCCTTGAGCATCAAGAAATAAAAGCATAAAAAATATCGAAAACCATATAACTACTAATAATAACTCCTAATTTTGGGGTGAAGTACGGCACATCAGTTTGATTACATTTGTGCATTAATACTACACAATCCATTCGACCTCCCGAGATCCAACATCAGATATGCTACTCAAAAGGTATGTTCCATACCACAGTCTATGTGACCTTTGTCCTTAATGTTGAGGGAAATGGAACGGAAAAAGGAGCAATAATTTCCATCCACAATGGAGGCATACATCCAAGTAAAATAGTTAACATGCATGCCATTGGGAATAAAAAATAATAAAATGGTATAACTAATTTCAGAATTAGAATACTTTGAAAGGGAAAAGCATGCATTACTTACGCATCATCAATGAGTTTTTTTGCTATAACCAATGCCTGTCATTAGCAACCGATTAATAATAAAGGCAAGTGAGACAAACATCTGTCCCTACCATAGCATGGCAAGCATCCAGGCAGCATGGCAGAAGATCCATCAACATGAAATAACATTAGATAATTCGTTAGTCAAGGTATTTGGATCCAAAGAAGAGAACATGGAAGCGTGCATAGAAGTGCACGATCACGTTAAAAGCATAACAACGGCAGGAGGAATGCAACGGCATCCTCACCTGCACCATTCATCAAGTACGAGAAACAGATTTACAACAGAAACATACACACATTTATTCACTCAGAAGTTAATCGAGATCAGCAACAGAAACACACCCGTTCTAGCATTTAATCAAACACTTAGCATGCACCAACAGAACACAAAACCAATAAAGAACATCAACCAAAACGAAACCAATAAACACCTAGCATTCATGGAGAGATCTGATCCAGAGGGCCAAGTCATGCCGAGGTATAAACAATTTTTCAAACCAATTTTGGCCGAGTACTAATCTCGAAGCAGACCAAAATTGTTTTGTAGTCCATCAGACCAAAATTTTGACAAACAAAATGATTTTTTAGGCCAATTATGGTCTATTCTTTAAGACCTAGGCCAAAATTGTTTAGACCTAAAATTACCCAGAGAAGGAACAAAAATCAACAAAAAATCGAGCAAAAATCAAAATCAGAGATCGATTATCAAGGATACCTCGAATTAGAACGTGGAGCAATTGAGAGCTCGTATCAACTCCAGCAACCGATCAGGAACACCAATGAGAAGTGATTCACATGCGTCTTGAAGATGATGTAGATCTTATACAGTCGGCGATTCAAGTTTCAGAGAACTTCAGAGAATGTTGCGATGATGAGATGCCTCTTGTCAGCTATATACCCCAGTTACCCCTTCAAGATCAGATGATGAGTTTCCAAATGGCATATGAAGGGGAAGCGCTAAGCTTTAAGACTTCACGGTCGCCAAAGAAGCCCCAAGAAGCATCAAACATTTCCGATGAGATCCATGGAGCTATTCTGAGATAGCAAGCACTAGCTCCCGGTGCGACAATTTCCTGATTACCTGCGACAAAATGAGCAACAAAACCCCTAAGCTTTAAGATTTCCCCGCGACAAAGCAATAAACCCTAACTGATTACCCGCGAGGATGATTGCGAGGCTGGAGGGTTACCTGTGAGGCTGAGGATGCTCTGGAGGAGGCTATGGCGGATGGATGATGCTTTCGATGTTGAGGATTGAGGATGATCCGTGGAGATGAAAGATGCTTGCGATGATGAGGATCCATGGATTTGGGGTTTTTTGTGCGTGGGAAGGAGTCGAGGCGACTTGGGGAGGAGTCGAGGGGTTGAGGGCGTGCATCGAGGCGAGACATGGATATTTTGGGAGGAGGCGAGACGTGGAGATGTTGACGAAATAAAGGATGCTTTCTCATTATCAACCCAACGAAACCCAAATATTAACCCTCTCTATATTGCCAGCTGACCCCACAACCCAACAAAACCCAAACGTGCTGTGGGTAGGAGAGAAATTGTTTCTTTCTTTTTTAAGCTGACCCATCCAAATTACATCAAACCATCTCAACCGTTGATTTTCCATGATCAAATCTCAACCGTCTTTTATCTTGTCCTAGTCTATTATACATTTGACAGTGATTTTTGAATCCTAGGATTCAAAAATCACTGTCAAATGTATAATAGATGTATATATGTATACATATATATATATTACATTTGAGGGATGTTATCAAGAGAATTTGGATAAGAGTTGAGAAATTGGTTAATACAATTGTTGGATAAAAGAATTTGGTTAAGACATGAGAAATTGAATAAGAGAAATTGGGAGAAGAGAATTAAGACAAGAGAAATTGAATATAAGATGATGACTAGGATAAAATATTGTGTAATTTGGAGGGAAGGGTTGAGGGTTATATTTGAATTTGAAAAAAATAGGAACAATTGGGGGGAAGTTGTATTTTGGTGGGAAACTTGAAATGATAAAAATTGGGGGGGGGGGAATCCAAACAAAGCCTCTCCCTCTTCTCTATTTCTCACTCACCCAAACCCCCTCCCTTTCCCTTGCCGTAACCCTGACCCCCTCCCCCTCGGCCCCCTACGTAGCCCCTCAGCCCACGGCCACCCCTCTCCCCCGCAGCCGTCCTCAACCTCTTCGTCGTCCGCCACTCCTCCCCCCTGCTCATCGCCCTCCCCTCCGCCACCTCCACCACCGCTTCCTCCTCCTCTCTTTCCTGTCCTCCTCATCATAACCCCTCTCTTCTCCGGTAAACTCTGACCAAGCGTAGGATTTCGTCGAGGCCCATTCAGTGTTCAGGGCAGTCAAGAACATGAGGATGATCACACAGGCGAATCTGATCTCCTACAGGGCCCCCAAAATGGTGGCCAACACCCTGCATGTGGTGGCAGTCCTGCTGAAAGATGGCAGGGATTGGGATTGGTTCATTAATCTCAGCGCTTCGGATTATCTGCTAGTGACGCAAGATGGTATATTTGCTGATTTTTGTTGGTTTCTTTTGTTTTAAAGATGCGGTTTTCTTGATGGGTTATTGCTTTTGAATTGTAGACCTGCTTCATATGTTCTTGGCTCTACGCCATCACAATCGGTTTAAGAATTTTTGTGGTCCCAGTGAGGCATGCGCTCAGGTTAAAAAAGCCCCTTATTTTCTCTATCTCTATCGATTTTGTTTGATTTATCGGAAATCTTTGTAGGTTTTTACAGAAATGAGATGAGACGATATTCGCCATGGCGTGTTGTTCCTCATCTTAGCAACTCATTCACTCTGTTTGGAGGAGTTTCCATGGATTTGGTGGGTGGTTTCTACCGAGCCCTAGAATTGAACGCAAGCTGTGGTCTTGTCTATTGCGGATGTGGTCGACTTATTTCTCCACGATCCTTTCTAATGTATCAATTTGCAACTCGATTTTTTTTTGCATTTTTAGTCCGAACTATTGTAAGTATATAATAATACTATTGTGTAAGTTAGAATTTATTTGTATTGGATGGACTTGAATTTAAACTGAAGTGAACTAAATCAAAGTATCTGTTGGCAAGAGACTGGCTATGTTGGCAAGAGACTGGCTATGTGAAGGAGATGGCTGGGTATTATAATGGCATAAGCTGAGTATAGCGCATTTGTTAAATTGGCACCAATAGATAAAGAGGTTACATAATTGGAGTGGAAAGGTGCTTTTGGAATTAAACAGTTTGCAAGTTGATGATCTTCTGCGATTTTCAATCTTATGTTTGAATCGTGGTGTATAATAAGAACACGCATACGTCTGCACTCACTTCAGCCAGGATGAATTGAGGCAAGTCTTTTGCTGCAACTTCTAACACCACCATTTCTTGAATACTATATATTCACCTAATAATGAACAAAAGGATGATGGCTTTGTAGGTATCAGATCCTTTTCCTCAAGTTCAGTGGGTGCGAAATTTAGGGAAACATGGATGCTTTTCTACTATTTTCACAATGTGTTAATTGTTGGTCAGACAAGTATACGTCTTTTAGGTTGTGTATGTTTGGTTCTACCTTTATTTTCTTTGTTTTAAGCACTTGAAATGGGTTGAAGTGTTAAGATATTTGCATAATAACATTTTTTCTTTTGAAAAATGTATTTCAGGGAATGAAGATGTAATGTATGCTTCCTCGGGGACTAAAATTTCTTTTGAAAAATGTATTTCAGGAAATGAAGATGTAATGTATGCTTCCTCGGGGACTAAAATTTCATGCTTTGAAGTTAAAATGGTGAATTGCTTTATTCTTTTTCACACACTACAATTATTATATACCTAGCAATCATTCTTGCCAGATATATTGTTGTATCAATAGCTGATAGCTTTGCTGCAAAGGAAATTGCCACTCGCTTCAGATTATTTAATGCAAAATGAATATTTACTCAAGTGATTTTTTTCTAACATATAACAACTTTTTATTTATTAAAAAATATGCAAAAAAGCAGTGATTCCGTATTTTCAGTCATTTGATGCAAAAGAATAATGCTGGTTAGTCTCCATCGATCTTTAGTCAAATAATGTTGGACATCTTCCAACATACTTTGGCCAGAGTTTTCACTAAAGATCGAACTAACACTACGACACTAACTCCCATTGACCTGGAGAGACGAATCCTATCTTGGTCATTACTCTCCTCGCACGCTTCAAATGTCACCCAACCAAAGACCTTTCGACATGCCTTGCCTCGAAGCTACGTCAGGGATCTAAGTGACGTCGTTCACATACAGGTTCGTACAATGACCTCAAGTCAAAAGACCAACTAGCCTATCATTACTAAGAGTTATCATTGACAGATTGTCAATCATAACCATATGATAACTCTTGATGGGTCGTTCAGTGAACTCATTCTCCAATGAGCACATGTGTCTC
This sequence comes from Scilla litardierei, assembly GCA_030789695.1. Classification (NCBI taxonomy): domain Eukaryota; kingdom Viridiplantae; phylum Streptophyta; class Magnoliopsida; order Asparagales; family Asparagaceae; genus Scilla; species Scilla litardierei. The sequence continues at coordinate 255,909,250 of CM061141.1, forward strand.
GTCTTTGACTTTGCCAAGTCAAATGATCATGAGATCATCGTCACCGCTACATGGTGAAGACCAAGACACAATGGTCTATCCAATGTTTCGATATCCTTTTCTCGAAACATCTACGACCACGAACTTTTTTAGACTTATGCTACTAATGGTCAAACATTTCTCTATGATCGAGATCCTTATCTCGATAAATATTTGACTTTGCATTAAGTCTCAGGACTTTACCTAAGTTGTAACGGCCAGTATTTTTAGGCGAGTTTTCGTTTGTGCGTGCCAGTATTTTATTTCTGTTAACTTTTTTTGCCCGTACGTGTCGACGCGAGCGCGTCAATGTTTTCGTTTTACCGTGTCGTCAATATTTACCATCAAGTCTAACTAAATTATTTAACTTAATTGTCGTGCTAATTACCAATTGTTAAACACTTTAATTGTTTCACTAATTACTTTATTTTACTAATTACAAATTTTTATTACTTTTAATTAATTTCACTAATTACTTTTTCATTTTTAATGATGACTAATTACACTTAATTACGTAAATGTCTTAACCCTTAACTACACGACAACACACACGTTTTAGACAACCAGATACATCTCCTCAATTAGTCACAGTTGGCATACATTTATTTTGTTCAAGCAAACGGACACGGCTCTACAATCGCTTTGGTCTAAAGTTATAATAACTTCCATCCTAATCATATTAAATTGAGTTTGACAAATGGTAAGTGTTGTCTCCTGTGCTATCTCTCCTTAAGAACAGGCACCATCGTCTCCCCTGTAAAACAAACTGCAAATCCATCCTCTTCCCTCCTACAAATTTCAGCAAAATAACCATACACAAAAAACAATCTCAACCCACTTTCCATACAAAAATCAAATTGAGAGGAGGAGCAAAACAAGCCAAAACATCTGAAAATAAAACTTCAGATTCAAAGAAATCAACACCCAAACTTCAGATCTGTTAAACCCAAAAGATTTACAAAAATTAGCAAACCCTACAAACCCTCATCTCCTTCTTCTTCTTCTTCCTCCTTCCTCCTCCACCCCTCTCACCTCCCTCTCCCCTAGCCGGCCTCCACCCTATCCCCGTGCCCAACGCCGCACCCCCCTCGCCTGCAAACAGCGCGCGCCGCCGCCCGTGAGTAGCCGCCGCCGCCTGGCCGGAGGAAGGCCGCGCGCGCCGCCGCCTGGGTCGCCGAAGCCGCCGAACCATCGGAGCGCCGCCTCCCAGAGCCACCTGCCACCGAGCTCTTCGTGTGCGTGGCCTCCACTTCCTCGCGCAGGTGAGCCTCTTCCATTCGCTGGTTGATGCAAAGCTTAAAACAAAAAAAAGAGAAAGAAAGAAAACGAATGAATAGACACATGAGAAGAGAGGAGACAGAGTGAAAGTGTTATTATTATAAGGAGATATAAAGTTAGCTTCTTAAAGTATAGAGAGAGGGATTGACAGAAGACAGCTGGAAGCCTAGGGGTTATAAAATAAAATGAAATAAATATAAGGAAGGGTGGGTGACAGACATCTATTATACATTTGACAGTGATTTATGAATCCTAGGGCTGACTAGGACAAGATAAAAGACGGCTAGGATTTGATCTAGGAAAATCAACGGTTGAGATGAGTGAAAATTTTGGGAGAAAGGGTTTTGATTTTGAATGGAACCGTACGGCGAAACCCAATTCATGCTTAGGGTTTTGATTTTGAAATGAACAGCCAAACTAATTCCAACGCTCTCTTTCCTCTTTTCCAATGCTTAGGGAAACTCAACAGTTTTTATTGTTCCACAAACAAAAATTAGACTGCTGAGTTCAAATTAAACTCCGAGGGGACCAAGGCCGTCACCAAATTCACCAGCTCCGATTGTGTTTTGTAAAAGCTAGGGTTTTCTAAGTTCAGAACTTTTTTTTATAAACTGGAAATGAACCTTTCTTCTTAACGCTACACCGCTCCCTTTTCTCATGTATATGAAGTAGTGTCAGCTCCACGGCGGAGTGGCCCCCGCTCAGCGATTCGACGAGGCGGCGCTGCTCCGTTACGCGCAGGCCCACGTGGAGGGCTTCCCCGTCACTCCGGCCAGGTTCACCGTCTCGCAGTTCGACGGGGCGGTCAAGCTATACGTGCTGAGGAAGAAGCCACCTGGGGTCATTCTCCAATCCGCCCACGCCGTCGAGAGAGAATTCAAGGTATGCGAGTTGTTTCAAAAACTGTGTACAGTTCTGCAAGATCGGATTTTTTTGGCATGCTGGTTGTTTTTCAAAATGCTTGCTTCAAAGCGTCAGTTTAGAGTTCATTTAATGTACTGTGAGAAGTTTTTTTTGAAGTATGTTATTCTTCATCAGTTTTTTGAAGCATGTTATTCTTCATTAGTGTGTTTGGAGGATGCCGCGAGGAGACTGGGTGTCTAGATGCAGCAGCAGAGCGTGAATGCCGAGGGCCTCTGGTTGAGGCGGTTATCACGGCGCCGATGACAGATGTATGGGTTTTGTTGTTAGGTTTTGGGTATTTGAATAATCTTGATGTCAAGAAATATACGGTGAATGTGTTGAAAGGAAGTATGTTTGAGAAATTTAGAATATTTATGTGTTTTAGAATGTTGTGCATGTTTGATTTCTAATTTTTTGAATAAATAAATGAAATGTCCTTTTTCTTTCTCATTTTGCTTGAGGTGTGATTTCCAATTATGTTAATTGTGCTAATGATTTTGTCCTATAAGCTCCACTGGGTTTTGCTGTTAGTCTCAAGGAAGGCGATACTGTGAGGCTCGGAGCATCGACGAGGATCTATAAGCTCCACTGGGTGCCTTTGAGTGGTGCTTTTGAGATGGATAATCCGCTGCCCGCGTTGATCGAAAAGAACGAGGAGACACATCAGGTGAGAGTTTGGAATCTTGAAGCCCTCGAGCAGTATAATTGTTTCAATTTTGGGAAAAGTTCTGTACAGAGACTAGAAATTTAGCAATTTTGTAACTGAGATAGCCTCATTTCAAGAACCGATGGGCTAACAGATTTTAGGTCACATTTTGTATTATTATCTCCATTTATACATGCTAAAATTCACTTTTCTTCTAGATTGAAAATAGAGAACATTGAGAATTTAGATCTTAAGCTAAAAAATCAATATCAAATTGAACTATAGCAGAATCCATAGGGTTCTGTAAACAAATTTCCGGTCCGCAGTGTAATAAGAAATCCAAATTAGACTGTAACATTGGATTGTTTGTGAACACTTCTTTGAAATTTTCAGCTGGAGAACCTAAACGAGGTTTGGCTCGAAGAGATCCCTTCGGCGCTGCCAATTCCAGAATCATTTTCGCTATCACTGGAGGGTGAGAATTAGTGCCCAAAGTTCTGTTCGGTTGCTTTAATGTAAGAATCCATTGGCTCTTCAGTATTTGAGGAGGAAGAGAACAGGAACCCAGGAGACTACAAGAGCCCTTTGATGGCATCAGGCAAAAAGGGCAAATCTTTGATCATATTGTCGAGGAGGAGCAAGTCTAAATCAATTAGCTCTCTACGAGTCCATACGGGGAGAAATAAAGAGAACAGGGGCGATGCAGTTGTTGAAGAATGCAAGAGAGAGGATACGCTATGCAGAGTTTTGTTTGAGAATGAGAACGAGAACGAAGAGGAAGATATGAGCCCCTTGAGTTCAATGATCAGAGAAGCCACACGAGGGCACGGGAAATTCTATCGAATACTTCTGCAATCTTAACCATGAGAGAAGAGTCAACCATGTCTCCTGAGCCTCCGAATAGCATGAAACAAACTAGACCAATCTCAGCAAATTATGTTAATGAAGAAAGAAGCTTTTTTTAATTTTATTTGAGAAAGATTTATTTGAAGGCATGACAATAGATGAGGTAATAAAATGAGAAATTGGATGATTTGTTGCATCTTGAATTTTAGATTCCTGAACATTAAAATATGTGAGCAATAAAAGTATATACAAGTTTTCATGTTAGTATACTAGGTATATCCATTAAAAGGCTCTTTCTGTTCAAGAGCATATTTATGAAAGATAACATATATCTCGAGGATTTCAATTTAAAAAATGTATAAAAAAGATGATACTTTCAAAAATGTTGCAAAAAGCACAGGTAAATAAATAGTCGAATATAGCCTCAATTCTTGGAAAGTTCTAATTGCAGAATTGATGCACACCTTAATGTTGAACCTTTTGTCAAGATGTTACAGAAACTAATTACGTTCGTTCACTGAAAAATAATGCAATTCCCAAGGAAAATAACGTTTCTTCTCAAATTTCCAACAGAAACTATAATTTGTTTTTGTTAGAATTTGATAGGCTAGGCTTCCAGTTTGCCAGGAGCCTCATCTATTATCTCTTATACAAATGAGGGACTATCTCTTATATCCATTTATCCAATCCGATATAGAATTAGTCAGAGTGACGCCCATGATCATACTGGTGGAGGGATCCATCATGAAAACAACATTGATAGTAAAAAAATTGATACTAAAACATCTAGGGTGAACACTGACAATTTTTCAGTGTTCAAGAATAAAAAACATTGACCTAAATTATCTAGAGAAACTAAATTTTGGGAGGAACTGAATCTTAATGGAATTAAATTTTCGAAGGAACTAAAATTATTGCACTTTAATTATTGTTGTTCTTTTCGAAGGTGCCCGCGCCGAATTTGTTGTTCTGCGCCGAAGGCGCTCGCGCATCGTTCCGCGCCAAAGTCACACACGCCGAATTTTTTGTTCTACGCCGAATTTTTTGTTTCGCGTCGAATTTGTTGTTCCACACCGAAGGCGCTCACGCCATAAATTTTGGTTGTGGAAATATTTTTTTGGGGAATAAAGATTTCGCGGGGGGAATCTTAAATGCACCGTGCCCGCGGGCACGGGTTATGACTAGTTTGGATATTAAAGAATGAGTGACAATATTTTGTAAGGGTTATCGATTGAATAAAGAACATATGACAGCCTTACTATTAACAAAGAATGAAGGGTATGATATAAAAAGGGTGTTGGATGGGTAATATAATATAAATAGAGGTAGAGGTGGATGAAGTATTTAATACCCTTATGTTAACATTTGCAGTTAGTTTAGTAAGTTAATTAACGGGTTGCTAATATTAATTAACTGGTTAGTATTACTTTTAGCAGCTTGTTGTTAAATAATATCAGAGTAAAATAAGATGTATCAGATTAGTGTGACACAATATAAACGTCACCATAGCCGGAGAACCCAATAAAAATATGACGAACCTAATTTAGGGATTAACTTAATTTTGTGCTCATCTTGCAAGGGACCTAATTCGTAATTTGTTTAACCAAAACAGCGAACCGGATATATCGACACGTAGTACCCGCCCAGACGAACCTACGACAACCGAGACCACCGGAAACAGGCAAGTGATACTTGCCAGTAATTATTTAGGCCGTGTTTTAGGCCAATTTGTAAGATTGTGTAAAAGAGACTAGGCGGTGAAATGATAGTCGCCTAGACGCCCTATTTGATCTAGTTTGACAACGAAACTAGATCCGACACTTTACCTGCTTTCATTCATGCTGCCATGCCATGTTTAAATTTCACTTAACGGTACGCAATTTATCTGCTCATTGCCATGTCATGTCATGCATCATATGTTCTTCATGATTGAGTAGCACACGCTATAAATGTTATTGCTATTGAGGCTAGGTGCACCCCTACGCCAAATGAAAAACACTTCCTGGCTCGTGATCCAGAAGCGAGCACAGTGTTGTTGGGAAACCAACGCTCGATACACGTGGAGGGGTAGGGTTAAGCGACCACTCAGCGTAGAAGTGTGCCCGTACAGCCACTTCAGCTGTAAGGCGTAAACTCTGTGCACAATGTGAAAAGTTAATGTTTCGTGAAAATCGTGAAATAGTGTTTTCGTAGTTTCTGCTACGACGTGCATGCATCATGTCATTTAAACTATTGCACTCTTTAAATGTCATTTCATATTGTTTAGAACTGCTAGTCGTTTTCTATATTTGTATCCTTGCACAAAAGTTCTCCGCTTCCCTTGGGAGACTTTTGCTGACATGTGCCCTTTTCTCTTTGGGTGTCACATGTCAGACTTTGAGACAGAGCAGGTAGCAGAGGACGAGCAGTTCGTTGACGCTGAGTTTAAGGTCCCTGCTGAGACCGAGTTCGAGGACACTGGTGACCAGTCCTAGACTCGTTTGGAGTCTCCCCTTAGTTATTATCTTTCCTTAGTTGCTGTTAGGTGTCGGTGCGTAGCACCTATCTCTCGTTGTTTTGTTTGGCCATGCTTTAGGCCTATTGTTCAGACTTGTACTTTTGTGACTATTCTGTGATGTTGTAATAATTATTGGATGTTGTTGGTGTAGAGAAATGTATGCCCTCGTGGCTATTTATCTTGATGAAACATCTTGTTCAATAAATGAAAGTGTTCTTTCTGGTAAAGTATTATCTGAGTTGTTCATTACTCGGATTATTCCCTTGGATTCATAGTTAGGTCACACATGTTTTGAAATGTAGATTACGATTATGAGAAATGTCTGACCTCTAATAGCTTGAATCTTAAAAGTGTTCATGGTCATAGATGTGTCGAGAAAGGGGATATCAACACATCAGACAGACCATTGCGTCCCTGTCTGGTTGGTCTCATAACCAAGCGACTTGGTGAAGTCGGAAACAGGACGCAGGTGCTCAGTAAAAGCTGAGTTCACTGAACGACCCAAACATGGAGTTATTAAATGGATACACATTAACTAAACTATCATTAATAACTCTAAGTGATAATAGGTAAGTTGGTCCTTAGGACTTGAGATCATTGTATGAAGCTATGTGTGGACAGTGTCACTTAGGTCTAAGTAGTGATCAACAGAGGATTCGTCTCTTCCGTTAATGGGAAGTTAGTGTCACAGGTCAGTACGGCTCTCGGTAAAACCTTGGCCAAGGTATGTTGTAACTTGTACAACCTGTATGTACCAGAGACCGATGTATACCGACCACTCCTAGCCAATAGGGTTGATAGTGTACCATACCCTAGACTAGCCGAGTGACATAGTCATGACGAAGGGACTAAAACTGCGGAAATTATCACAGTCACAGTCAGAGTGATTTCGTCAGGCACTTTTGCTTAAACGAACCTATCACGTAATCGATGATCCCCAAACAGGGACGACACCTACTGCTAGTGGCCACTGTCGTCTTGAGACTTCGAGTCTCGGCCTGTAGTAAGGGTCATGCTGTAGGGTCTCACACCGAGTAACACTCACGTCGTAGTAACAGATAGAATGTATAGAGGATATCATTAGATGTAAAGAGAATATTAAATTCACAAGTTGGTTGTGAAATTGGAGCATTTGGGAATGAAGGAAATTTCGTATGGAATCCAGAGGATCAAACCGTGTAGGAATCGGAGCTCGGATGATCCCAGAAACGCGAGAAAGGCGAAACGGGAAGTGGGATAAAACCCACTTAGCAAAACGGGCGGGGCCCGCTGACCCAGCGGGGCCCGCTGGGCGCAGCGGGCGCAGCCCGCTGCTCCAGCGGGCACGCCCGCTGCATGCAAGGACCTGCTTTATTAGCTCTAAGGGACCTTGAAAATCAGCTTTAAGGAAACCTTGAAAATCCCTACAGTTGGTGGATGTTATTTAATCTTCTTTATTATTGTTGTTGTTTCTTCGCAATGCAAGGACCTGCTACTTTTCGAAACTTTTACAGACGCTTATCAGACTGCAGCTTCACAGCTCCACGTCTGAGCGGACCTCCTCACCTCTCGCCTTCCATATTAGGGAAGCGGGGCATGACAAGTTTTAGTGGTGGCCCATGCAGGTCTCCTCTTTGCATCTGCGAAATATCGGAACAACAATAATGATAACAACATCCATTTAAATATTCGGAACATTCGAGTCATGATTAAGTCTAATCTGAACATTTCCTTGTCTTAGATGGCCGGTAGACGCATTACCCGAGGAGCTGGTAGTGGATCTGGAGCTGGTGGTGGAGCAGGACGTGTTGCGGATGCTGATAGAGAACCCACCACGGCTGAGATGATGAGGATGATGCATCAGATGATGCAGGTTCAGCAGGGCATGCTTCAGAATGCCCCTCGCTTCGAGCCAGGAGCGAAGCAGTTTCGGGAGCTGGGCCCATCATATTTCACTGGGTTAGAAGGATCATTAGCTGCAGATGAATGGATGAAGAACACAGAGGATAACCTGCTTCTCTCGAAAGTTAACCCGGCTGGATGGGTTGACTTGGTGAAGAAGCAACTGAAGGACAATGCCCGCAGTTGGTGGGAGTCAGAAGAGCAGCTGTTGGCGAAACCTATCCCCTGGGCCACTTTCAAGGTGAGATTTAATGATGAATATTTCCCTCGAGCTGCCAAGAGGGCGCTGATGCAGCAGTTTATCAATCTGAAGCAAGGGAATCTGACGGTGGACCAGTACCACCAAGAGTTCATGAAACTGAGTCGCTTTGCGCTGAAGATGGTGGAGACTGCTGAGGATCGAGCTCAGAAATTCTTACAAGGTTTATCTTTGGAGCTGCAGAGTCTGATTTCCTCTTCGGACTTGGATTCTTACCAGAAGTTGTTGATAGCTGCCAAGAGGAAGGAGCTGATTACCAATCAGAGGAGAGGACAGTATTCAGGTGCTGGAAAGAGGCCTATGGAGCAGGCCAGAGCTGTGGTTAGGCCTGGGTTCAAGCCTAATCAGTCCGTGCAGTTTAAGAGACCAGGTGGGCCTACTCCGAAGTTGTGCCATTTTTGTGGCAAGGCTGGTCATGTGAAGGAGCAGTACAGGAGGTTTCTGGGCCAGTGCTTGATTTGTGGCGACGATACGCATTCAGTGAAGGATTGTCGACATGCCAATCAACTTCAGAAGGCACCAGCCAGAGTTCAGCAACAGAGAGCTCCAGTAGTCGCTGGACGTGGAGCGCCTCTCATTCCCCAGAAGCAGGCTTTCCAGCAGGCTGTTCAGCCTAAGAGACAAGCTTTCACGATGACTGTAGTGGAGGCAGAGACTGAGGACGGAGTTATTGCAGGTAACTTCTATACTAGTCTTCCTTATTGATGCATTATATTTGATTAGTTAGATTCATGTTAACCTAGTTGCATGTTACCCTTAGGTGTCATCTTAGTTTCATCTCACCCGGCCTTGACCCTGTTCGATTCTGGAGCTTCCATGTGCATCCTATCTCGGAAGTTCGTAGTCGAACACTCGATACCCACCTATACACTTCCCAAGTGTTGGAACATTACAACTGGGAATGGTGTAGTGAAGGTTGCACTGGGATGCAGACCATGCCCGTTGGTGATTAGTGGACACGAACTATATGCTAATTTCATTGTCCACGACCTACCCAACTTTGATGCTATTCTCGGCATTGACTGGTTAGGTGCTTTTTATGCCACGATCGACTGTCACCGGAAGAAAGTGGTCTTCGAAATTCCTGACCACCCAGTGTTCGAGTTTGTCGGTGGAGGACGTTCGCTTGGACCTGTCAAGTTTCGAGCCCAGCCTTACCAATTGACCATTGCATCTATGATTGCTGAACCAGAGAAGCCTGCAGTAGTGAGAGATTTCGAAGACGTCTTCCCTGAAGACATTTCTGGACTGCCGCCCGATCGAGCGTTGGAGTTCGGCATCGATCTTATGCCAGGAGCTCAACCAATTTCGAAGGCACCGTACCGTATGGCTCCTGCAGAAGTAGAAGAGTTGAGGAAGCAGTTGGATGAGCTACTACAGAAGGGTTTCATTCATCCCAGCGTATCTCCCTGGGGTGCACCCGTCTTGCTAATAAAGAAAGATGGCTCTAGAAGAATGTGCATTGATTATCGGGAGTTGAATCAGATCACAGTGAAGAACAAGTACCCGCTGCCCCGTATTAATGGTATATTTGATCAGCTTGGTGGATCGAGGGTATTTTCGAAGTTGGATCTCCGGAGCGGATACCATCAAGTCAGAGTCAAGAAGGAAGATGTGCTCAAGACCGCTTTTCGGACTAAGTACGTGCATTACGAATTCATTGTCATGCCATTCGGTGTGACCAACGCTCCTGCTGTGTTCATGAATCTCATGAACCTTATCTTTTACGACTTCCTTGACAAGTTCGTAGTGATCTTCATAGACGATATCTTGGTGTACTCGAAGAGCGAGGAAGAGCATGCAGAACATCTGAAGATAGTGTTGGAGACGCTCCGTCACCATAGACTGTATGCCAAGTACAGCAAATGCGAATTCTGGCTGGATAGAATTGCATTTCTTGGGCATGTAGTATCGGGAGCTGGTATCTCAGTGGATCCGGAGAAGGTCAAAGCAGTCAGTGAATGGCCTACACCTCGATCGGCATCGGACATCAGGAGTTTCCTTGGATTGGCTGGATAATACCGCAGATTTATCAAGGGTTTCTCGAGGATAGCTGAGCCGATGACGAGATTGCCAAGGAATGATGTTAAGTTCAGTTGGTCAGACTCTTGTGAGCAAGCTTTTTCTACCTTGAAGGAGAGACTGACTACTGCACCAGTCTTAGCTATTCCAGACAGAAGCGGAGGCTTCGAGATTTTCTGCGACGCATCGGGCAAGGGACTTGGATGCGTTCTACACCAGCACAATCATGTGGTCGCTTATGCTTCGCGACAATTGAAGGTCCATGAGAAGAATTATCTGACTCACGACTTGGAGTTAGCTGCCGTCATCTTTGCACTGAAAATTTGGCAACATTTCTTACTGAGTGAAAAAGTGAAAATCTTCACTGATCACAAAAGTTTGAAATATATATTCACCCAGAAGGAGCTGAATATGAGACAACGTAGATGGTTGGAATTGATGGCAGACTACGACATCGATCTTCAGTATCATCCAGGGAAGGTGAATGTCGTACCGGATGCCTTGAGTCGACTGCCCGAAGTGATGATTCTCACAGCTCAGTGGAGATTGCAGCGGGATCTGCGAAGGATGAATGTTGAAGCTGTACTACCTGGAGTCACATCGTCATTGATGAACATGCAGATTCAATCGATGATTGTGGATCGAATCAAGACTGCTCAAGATGGAGATGCTAAATTGAAGAAGATCAGAGAGAAAGTTGAAGCAGGACTTCGGACAGATTTTCTGATTCACACAGATGGATCTTTGAGATATGGTAGTAGGATCTGTGTACCTGCAGGAGATATCAGAGAGGAGTTGATGAATGAGGCTCACAGTTCGCCTTATTCTATTCATCCTGGAGGTACTAAGATGTACAAGGATCTTCGACAGAATTTCTGGTGGCATGGAATGAAGAGAAGTGTGGCACGGAGCGTTGCCAAGTGCCTCGTGTGTCAGCAAGTGAAGGCTGAACATCATCGCATTGCCGGATTACTACAACCTCTGCCGATTCCCGAGTGGAAGTGGCAGCACATCACGATGGACTTCGTGACTGGCTTACCTCGGAGCACCAGGCAGAATGACGCGATCTGGGTCATAGTTGATCGATTGACCAAGTCTGCGCACTTTATACCTTTCCGAGTTGGGCAATCCATGGAGATATTAGCAAGGAAGTATATGGAGGAGATCGTGCGCTTGCATGGAGTCCCTGTGAGCATCGTATCAGATCGTGATACGAGATTCACATCTCAGTTCTAGAAGAGTCTGCAGACCAATCCGGGTACCAGTCTGAAGTTCAGTACTGCGTATCACCCGCAGACGGATGGACAGTCAGAGCGCACTATTCAGATCTTGGAAGATATGCTGAGAGCTTGCATGTTGGATCTCAAGGGTTCATGGGAGGATCATTTGCACCTGGTGGAGTTTTCCTACAATAACAGCTACCAGGCGAGCATTGGCATGGCACCTTTTGCTGCTCTCTACGGGAGAAAATGTCGATCGCCGTTGAGTTGGGACGACGTTGGTGATAGAGAACTCTTGGGCCCAGAGATGATAGTGGAAGCAGTTGATGTTGTGTGAGATATCAGAGACAAGATTCGAATCGCTCAGGACCGTTATAAGCATTGGGCAGATGCTAAACGGCGTCCTTTGGAGTTTCAGCCGGGAGATCATGTGTTCCTGAAGATCTCACCAAATCGAGGAGTGATTCGATTTGGGAAGAGAGGCAAGCTTAGTCCGAGATATATTGGACCATTCGATGTGCTAGAGCGAGTTGGAGAAGTAGCTTATCACTTAGCTTTGCCACCATCCTTGGAGGGAGTTCATGACGTCTTTCATGTGTCTCAGCTCTGTCGTTATATTAGCGACCCTTCTCATGCTGTGGATTACTCAGAGATCACAGTTCGACCAGATCTGACGTATGAACAGCAACCAGTGGAAATCCTAGATCGACGTCAGAAAGTCTTCAGGAACAAGACAATTGATCTAGTCAGAGTGATGTGGCGTCGTGACTCGCCAGGAGAGTCTACCTGGGAACGAGAAGATGAGATACGAGAGCGTTATCCATATTTGTTTTCTACTCCTTAGTTGATGAGAATTCCGAGGACGGAATTTTTCCTAAGGTGGGTAGAATGTAACGGCCAGTATTTTTAGGCGAGTTTTCGTTTGTGCGTGCCAGTATTTTATTTCTGTTAACTTTTTTTGCCCGTACGTGTCGACGCGAGCGCGTCAATGTTTTCGTTTTACCGTGTCGTCAATATTTACCATCAAGTCTAACTAAATTATTTAACTTAATTGTCGTGCTAATTACCAATTGTTAAACACTTTAATTATTTCACTAATTACTTTATTTTACTAATTACAAATTTTTATTACTTTTAATTAATTTCACTAATTACTTTTTCATTTTTAATGATGACTAATTACACTTAATTACGTAAATGTCTTAACCCTTAACTACACGACAACACACACGTTTTAGACAACCAGAAACATATCCTCAATTAGTCACAGTTGGCATACATTTATTTTGTTCAAGCAAACGGACACGACTCTACAATCGCTTTGGTCTAAAGTTATAATAACTTCCATCCTAATCATATTAAATTGAGGTTGACAAATGGTAAGTGCTGTCTCCTATGCTATCTCTCCTTAAGAACAGGCACCATCGTCTCCCCTGCAAAACAAACTGCAAATCCATCCTCTTCCCTCCTACAAATTTCAACAAAATAACCATACACAAAAACCAATCTCAACCCACTTTCCATACAAAAATCAAATTGAGAGGAGGAGCAAAACAAGCCAAAACATCTGAAAATAAAACTTCAGATTCAAAGAAATCAACACCCAAACTTCAGATCTGTTAAACCCAAAAGATTTACAAAAATTAGCAAACCCTACAAACCCTCATCTCCTTCTTCTTCTTCTTCCTCCTTCCTCCTCCACCCCCTCTCACCTCCCTCTCCCCTAGCCGGCCTCCACCCTCTCCCCGCGCCCAACGCCGCACCCCCCTCGCCTGCAAACAGCACGCGCCGCCGCCCGTGAGTAGCCGCCGCCTGGGTCGCCGAAGCCGCCGAACCGCCGGAGCGCCGCCTCCCAGAGCCACCTGCCACCGAGCTCTTCGTGTGCGTGGCCTCCACTTCCTCGCGCAGGTGAGCCTCTTCCATTCGCTGGTTGCTGCAAATCTTAAAACAAAAAAAAGAGAAAGAAAGAAAACGAATGAACAGACACATGAGAAGAGAGGAGACAGAGTGAAAGTGTTATTATTATAAGGAGATATAAAGTTAGCCTCTTAAAGTATAGAGAGAGGGATTGACAGAAGACAGCTGGAAGCCTAGGGGTTATAAAATAAAATGAAATAAATATAAGGAAGGGTGGGTGACAGACATTTGGATATTAAAGAATGAGTGACAGTATTTTGTAAGGGTTATCGATTGAATAAAGAACATATGACAGCCTTACTATTAACAAAGAATGAAGGGTATGATATTAAAACGGTGTTGGATGGGTAATATAATATAAATAGAGGTAGAGGTGGATGAAGTATTTAATACCCTTATGTTAACATTTGCAGTTAGTTTAGTAAGTTAATTAACGGGTTGCTAATATTAATTAACTGGTTAGTATTACTTTTAGCAGCTTGTTGTTAAATAATATCAGAGTAAAATAAGATGTATCAGATTAGTGTGACACAATATAAACGTCACCATAGCCGGTGAACCCAATAAAAATATGACGAACCTAATTTAGGGATTAACTTAATTTTGTGCTCATCTTGCAAGGGACCTAATTCGTAATTTGTTTAACCAAAACAGCGAACCGGATATATCGACACGTAGTACCCGCCCAGACGAACCTACGACAACCGAGACCACCGGAAACAGGCAAGTGATAGTTGCCAGTAATTATTTAGGCCGTGTTTTAGGCCAATTTGTAAGATTGTGTAAAAGAGACTAGGCGGTGAAATGATAGTCGCCTAGACGCCCTATTTGATCTAGTTTGACAATGAAACTAGATCCGACACTTTACCTGCTTTCATTCATGCTGTCATGCCATGTTTAAATTTCAATTAACGGTACTCAATTTATCGGCTCATTGCCATGTCATGTCATGCATCATATGTTCTTCATGATTGAGTAGCTCACGCTACAAATGTTATTGCTATTGAGGCTAGGTGCACCCCTACGCCAAATGAAAAACACTTCCTGGCTCGTGATCCAGAAGCGAGCACAGTGTTGTTGGGAAACCAACGCTCGATACACGTGGAGGGGTAGGGTTAAGCGACCACTCAGCGTAGAAGTGTGCCCGTACAGCCACTTCAGCTGTAAGGCGTAAACTCTGTGCACAATGTGAAAAGTTAATGTTTCATGAAAATCGTGAAATAGTGTTTTCGTAGTTTCTGCTACGACGTGCATGCATCATGTCATTTAAACTATTGCACTCTTTAAATGTCATTTCATATTGTTTAGAACTGCTAGTCGTTTTCTATATTTGTATCCTTGCACAAAAGTTCTCCGCTTCCCTTGGGAGACTTTTGCTGACATGTGCCCTTTTCTCTTTGGGTGTCACATGTCAGACTTTGAGACAGAGCAGGTAGCAGAGGACGAGCAGTTCGTTGACGCTGAGTTTGAGGTCCCTGCTGAGACCGAGTTCGAGGACACTGGTGACCAGTCCTAGACTCGTTTGGAGTCTCCCCTTAGTTATTACCTTTCCTTAGTTGCTATTAGGTGTCGGTGCGTAGCACCTATCTCTCGTTGTTTTGTTTGGCCATGCTTTAGGCCTATTGTTCAGACTTGTACTTTTGTGACTATTCTGTGATGTTGTAATAATTATTGGATGTTGTTGGTGGATGTTATTTAATCTACTTTATTATTATTATTGTTTCGTCGCAATGCAAGGACCTGCTACTTTTCGAAATATTTACAGACGCTTATCAGACTGCAGCTTCACAGCTCCATGTCTGAGCGGACCTCCTCACGTCTCGCCTTCCATATTAGGGAAGCGGGGCGTGACATAAGTTTCTAATGATAACTACATTATGATTTAACTTAGATAAATTCTTACCATACAGCTTACTGTAATGTTGAACAAGATGTTTGTACAATTACACAGAGATAAATTGCCTCGAGGGCATACATCTCCTAACATCTCTCACTTGCACTCGGGCCTATTTATCCCGGTATCTCATACCACATTTATACATAAGTCTTTCAAGACTTCATGTGGTAGAGCCTGCATGAGGGGATCTACTAAAACGTCTACTGTATAGACTTAAGGGGTTTTTATGTTTATCTTAGACCACATATTTGAATCTCATTCAAATAATCCATTGGTCTCTTGGAATCCATAATTAATTTCTAGACTGGATCTCATCCAGCTCGTCGTACCTTACGAGAATAATCTATAATAAGTTTTACGGGTCATTTAGACGGTTCATAATCATTTTTGATAAAGTGTCAAACTCTTTGACCACTTTGTTAAACCATATGTTCCAGCTCTTTGATGCCTCGCATGCTTTTATTCACTCTCACTGACCTTGAAAACTCTCTGGCCAATTCATATTAGTTCGTCCTTCTAAATCGTATTTAGAAAAATGGACTATAAATGAATGCTCCAGTTTTCATGGTTATCATGAGCATTTACATCGAGTTAGGTCCTAGTAGATATGTACACATCTGCTGGTGAGACAGTTTCATCATAATACGTTTATTGGAGTTAGGATGATGAACGCTCTCAATCAACATTTGTTGTACTTCACTATTTTCTCTCTGCACCAATCTTCTGTCTTGAAGATTTACTCGCAGATAATAAGAAACATTTTCTTTTGGGCACATAAAATAAAGTCCATGCTTTATTTACGTGCACAGACCTTTTCAGATTGCATCAAGTTATTAGTCAGAGTCACTACTTCGAATTTCATCCTGGAAGTTGACTAAGTCGTCATCAATTATGATGTCTAACTCGACTCTTCGTCTCACGGGACTCGAGTAATCCTTTAACTTCCTAACGATTGATTTAATGAATATCTTATTGATAAGGTCCTCATAGAACCTTATCAAAACCTATGCATTACTACCTGAGGGAGGATTGTACCTTACAGTCACTTGCCATGCATCGCACCATGTCTAACAAAGTGCGATTCATGCTCTCTAACACACTGATGTGTTAAGAGACTTGACTTGAGAGAAAATCACATTTTCTTTTTAATTTACGCAAGATTTATACAGCTAAGTGTTCGACTCTTTGATCTGATCGAAGCAGTTCAAACACTGTTGTCATCTTGTTCTCTATTTTATCAGACTTGTGTTTCATCAAGAACACATGTCGTAATAAAATAAGTATAACTTATCTCGGCTAATTTAGACTTGGGTTCGGTTACATCCGTATGCACCAGACCGTGAGTTCTCCAACTCATTCTCCTACTGTCTTCACAGAAGTGTTGGGCTATTATACCTCTAAGACAAGATTCACTAGTGTCTGTAGACTTTTCATAATACGAGAGGTCAGACCCCTCTTTATGTGACTTGTGAAGCTTAGTCTCTTCGGTACGGCCTAGTCTATTTTGCCATATAAGTTTTGTTATTATCTTGTGTATTCATGTATTTAACATTTAATACATTATCGTTATACAAATTCCTCACATAAAACATTGCTTCGGAAGCAATGTGATGACATTCGTCAAAAAATGTGTTTGGCGTCCTACATGGTCCAAGAAACAACAATTGTTCCTTTTTCCAACACGTAGACAATCTATTTATTTTGTATAACGGTTATCCTGAAACTGTGACATCAAATATGTCATATTTTCTGTTCCTCCTACTCATGCCTTTACTAATGATAAATAATAACTATCTTTCTCAATGACTTTCATAGTGCCTTCTTCCTTTTCTAAATCTCATTTAGATATTATACAATGTAAATAAATAGCCATACAAGCGTATCATGTATCCAAACGCTCGAGCTTTGCAACCTTGAGTGTGATCAACAAGTTGCTCATCTCAAGATCCGGTTGGGATACATAGTTTTGCACCACTCATGCACTCATATTTGATTCAAAATATTTGATCGAATTTTCAAACCTTGCGGATCGAAACCGTTTTCCATACAACCTTGAGCGTGCTCAATAAATTGTATGGAGAATCATGATTTGAACATCGATATGTTTAAGCTGCACCTTATACAAGCGAGTGACATGTAGCGTGCATTTATTTGTTGGACCCAGAACTTAAGGAAATCATTGTCCTTAAGCCTATGCTTTAAGAAGGTCATTTAATGTCAATGAGAACATAGTTAAGTCTATCAATTAGAATTTGAGTTGATATTTCATTAACAAACCATTTGGACCAGTTAATTTATTATCTTAGAATATTATGTTTTGGATTCTATCGGCAAACATAGACTTCCCTAGTTTAGCATATGTTCAATATTAAATATAGATAGAATGGATTTTATCTAACATATTCTCCCACTATTTTTGTGATCATTTTAAGCCATAAAAATGAATGATTTAATTTAAATTAAGTTAATGGGTAAGAGATCCAACCACCCTGAGTCTCGCAACCTTGAGTGTGCTCAACAAATTGCTTGACTCTGCGATTGGTAGATAACACTTCATTAATCATATCTTATATGATTCTCTTATTGGTTTTTACCCCTAGCCACTTATGATCATGAGTGTGCTCATCCAAATCATAATGAATAGTCTAGTCATACCCTTGTTTTTGTGTCTAGCTTAACTTACGCCGGCGCTCGGTGTATTCACGACACGACGGTTTGGGTCAAGTCTAGACTACATCTCATGTATTGAGAAGTTGGTTTCCTTAAAGTGTCTATGTCATAGCTTGAGTGTGCTCAAAAACTATAACAAAGAACCTATAGTTGCCAACCTCTAAAATAAGCAGGGCTACGGCTAATCTTGAAAAAGATTTTTAACGTAATTGACTTAGATATAATCCAGGGTGTCATAATCTGGGACACTTAGTTGATGCTAACGGGAACCAAAATCGCTCGTCTAAAGAGTTAGATTCTATGAGGCGCTCTACAATCAATCTCATTACTGGAGAGTTTTTCCCAATCTTATTCCCAAGCACAAGTTGACATCAGAGGCTGCAAATTGGTTAGAAAGAAGGGTATCCAAGATGAAATCAAAGAAGTAGTGTTTCAAATTGGGGCAAACAAAGCGCAAGGGCCAGATGGGTATAATGGGTTCTTCTATCATCAAAATTGGAATATTATTGGTAACGATGTGACAGCTGATGTACAAACATTCTTTCACTTTGGAACCTTACTTCGGCAAATTAATCACACTTTCCTCACATTAGTGCCAAAGAACTCAAACGCAACTGGCCTTAGGGATTATATGCCCATTGCCTACTGCAATGTGCTATACAAGGTAATCATTAAAGTGCTATGCAACAGACTCAAAGAGGTCATCCATGAGCTGATTTCCCCTAATCCGGCAACATTCCTGAAAGGGAGGCTTCTATCAGATTGTGCTCTTCTTGCACACGAACAGATTCGACACTTCAGTAATCCCATAAGGGCCAGAGCTTGCCTAAAGCTTGATTTGAAGAAGGCATTCGATAGTGTGAATAGGGAGTTTGTTTACTACATAATGCATCGACTTGGCTTTACAGGTACTTTTACAAATTGGATTAGGGAATGCATTTCTACTCCCACTTTCTCTGTTATGGTGAATGGAACCCTAGCAGGTTATTTTGAGGGAAAAAAGGCCTTAGGCATTGAGATCCGATCTCACCCTACCTCTTTGTTGTTGTCATGGAGGCATTCTCTCTTTTGGTTGCGAAGGCTATGATTGCTCGTATTATTCACCCTATGAGGCGAGAAGGTACTATCTCCCATCTACTCTTTGCTAATGACTTGCTAGTTTTCTGTCAGGCTAACCCCATTTTCATGAAAGGGCTTAAGAATTTGCTAGAGGAATTTGCCAATTTCACAGGGCTTGAGATTAATTGGGGCAAAAGCGCTGCTATATTCAGCAAGGGGACGAAAGCCCATACGACACTAGAGAATTCCTTGGGTATTAGGCTAGCCACTACTATTACTACCTACTTGGGTTTGCCTATGTCTACTAAGTATCCTAAAGCTCCTATGTATAGCAGACTAGTGGACAAATGCAAGAAGAGGCTTATGGGCTGGTCATCTTCTATGCTCTCCATTTCAGGGCGCTTTGAGCTAGTAAGAACAGTCATTTATGGCATGGTTGCCTTCTGGATGAATGCTTTCAGAATCCCTTGGTCCATTTTGCACATCATCACGTCAGCATGCAGGAAATTTATATGGGACCCACTCATACTTGGGCTTGGAGGGACGTCTGCACCCCCAAGGAGGAGGGGGTGGGTCTCGTTTACTATCTGATCTCAATATAGCAGCTGGGGTCAGATTAACCTCGCGCTTTTTATCTAAAGAAGGACCGTGGGCAGCTCATATGAGGGGAAACTATGGGGAGATGGACACATTTTTTTCAGCTAGGGGCAAGGCTATACATTCAGGTACTTGGAAATTTATGGTCCACTACAGAAACATTTCCTAGAAACTCATTAAAAGGAAAGTAAGGGATGGCACCTCAACTCTATTTTGGCATGACAACTGGCTCCCGTGCGGCCTGCTAAGAGATCTCTACGACTTCCCTCCTGAAGATAGTAACAAGCGAGTTAATGAATATTGGTGGAGCTCGGGATGGATAGATGATCCATCCATTCTACACTTCCTTTCCATCTTGTAGCATATTACTCTAAGGACTGGCGGAGACGCTTGGGAGTGGTCCCCTGGTCCCTCTTTTGTCTTTCGCGATACTTGGGAAGGCACACAGAGGCAAGGTACCATCTTTCCCTATTACAAGTTGATTTGGTTTAAGAATCACATCCCCAAGATGTCTGATCGCTTCAAAATGCAACCCTAGAGCACAACCTAGCTATGGCGCAAATACACGGAGATAAATCCCCAGCAACGGCACCAAAAACTTGATCGCGTCCCGGCGTGCACACGCAACCGGGGCGAACGACTCGCTAGTCTTACCGCAAGCGCACGGTGTAGCGGCGAGCGGGTCGTTCGCCCCGGTTGCGTGTTCACGCCGGGCGCTATCAAGTTTTTAGCGCCGTTGCCGGGGATTTATCTCCGTGTATTTGCACCATAGCTAGGTTGTGCTCTAGGGTTGCATTTTGAAGCGATCAAGTTTTTGGCGCCGTTGCCTAGGAGCTATTTTGACAGAGTTCGATTTCGATCACCCGGTTATTTTTCAATTTCTTTATTTATTTCTTCATTCTTTTCTAACTCTGATTACAGCCCAATTTTGCACGCTCTCCTGAAATTTTACACAAGATCTTTACAGGTAAAATGGGGGATGCAATTCCAATGACTGAGTCTGGCCAGGGAGATGATGAATCCTTTGCAGAGCTCCTTAAGGAACTTGTTGATGAGGTCCACGCTACCGGAGCTTTTGCTATTAATATCGAGGACCCCGTCGAACAATCGTTTGCTAGCTTTGTGATGGATCAAATCTCCCAGGATGGGACTATTGGGGGCGATATCAGAGTTGATGTGAGGGACGACAAGCTATATTTCGAAGGCGGTAGAACATGCGTCGAAGAGTACTACACTCCCAAGGAATCCTTCGAGCAAACCGATATTCAGGGAGTTACACTCTACGACCCCCACTCTTGCATTTATGAATCTGCTGACGTATTTCTTGATCTCAGGAATGAACCGGAGCAAAGTGGTGGTCCTATCGATGCTAGCACAGAATTGGAGAGCGTCTATTCCGATGCACCGTCCTCACTAAGAAGCGAATCTGAGCCTCCACTCGAGAGTGCACCACCCGAACATGAGCTAAACTCAGATGTTGAAGGAGAAGCCAAACTCACACAAGATGATGAAGCAGAGGGTACGGCACCCTTTGAGGTAGAGCCTAAACAATTACCGCCGAATCTAAGGTATGCTTTCTTAGGTAGTAAATTGACCTTTTCAGTGATTGTTAATGCCCACCTCGGCCATGATCAACTTGAAAAACTATTAGAGGTCCTTAGGGACCACAAGGGTGTCCTTGGCTACACTATCTCAGATCTTAAGGGAATAAGCCCTAGGCTATGCATGCATAGGATCCACTTAGAAAACACTGAAGCCACTTCTATTGAGCCTCAAAGGCGGTTGAACCCGAATATGAAGGAGGTAGTCAAAAAGGAAATCCTTAAATTGCTTGAGGCAGGCATTATTTATCATATCTCTGACAGTAGATGGGTTAGCCCCGTTCACGTTGTCCCCAAAAAGGGGGGATGACCGTTATAAAAAATGAAAAAGGAGAACCCATCTCTACACGCACTGTCACGGGATGGCGGATGTGCATTGATTACAGAAAACTAAATAAAGCCACCCGAAAAGACCATTACCCACTACCCTTCATAGATCAAATGCTTGAACGGCTTGCTAAACATAAATACGTTTGCTACTTGGATGGGTATTCGGGGTTTTTCCAAATCCCTTTGCATGAAGATGACCAAGAAAAGACTACTTTTACTTGTCCCTATGGCACCTACGCCTACCGTAGAATGCCCTTTGGTCTTTGTAATGCACCCGTCACCTTTCAGAGGTGCATGACCTCCATCTTTTTCGACTATATTGAAAATATTATGGAAGTTTTCATGGATGATTTCTCAGTTTATGGAAGTGAGTTTGATTCTTGTTTGGCTAATCTTACCAAAGTTCTTAAAAGATGTCAACAAAATAATCTTACTCTTAATTGGGAGAAATGTCACTTCATGGTCACCGAAGGGATAGTGCTTGGGCACCTTGTCTCCTCAAGAGGGATTGAGGTTGATAAGGCAAAGATTTAGGTAATCGAGAAACTCCCTCCTCCTATTAATGTTAAGGGCATTAGGGGCTTTCTTGGTCATGCGGGGTTTTACCGCCGCTTTATCAAGGATTTCGCCTTGATTGCCCGGCCCCTTACCTCCTTGCTTGCTAAAGATGCTCCATTTGTTTTTTCAGGTGAATGCTTGCAAGCATTCAATACATTGAAGGAAGCACTAATTTCTGCACCCATCATACAACCACCGGATTGGAGCCTTCCCTTTGAGCTCATGTGTGATGCAAGTGACCAAGCCATTGGGGCGGTATTGGGACAAAGGAAAGACAGAAAGCTTCATGCAATATTCTATGCAAGCAAAACGTTGGATGACGCACAGAAAAATTATACAACTACGGAGAAAGAGCTTCTAGCGGTCGTTTATTCTATTGAAAAGTTCCGCTCCTATCTCCTTGGATCCAAGGTAATTGTCCACACCGACCATGCGTCATTGAAGTATCTTCTAAACAAGAAAGAGGCCAAACCTAGGTTGATTAGGTGGATACTTCTATTGCAAGAGTTTGATTTGGAAATCAGAGATAAGAAGGGTACGGACAATGTTGTGGCGGATCATTTATCTAGGCTTATCCGTGACAAGGAGGACGAGAGCTTGCCCATCGATGACACCTTTGGTGATGAAAGGCTATACGCCATAAGGCCCGGGGAAGTTCCTTGGTATGCGGACTTTGTCAATTACCTGGCTTGTGGGATTAAGCCATGCGGGATGCCCATGCATCAAAAGATGAGATTTATGCATGAAGTCCGAAGTTATTTCTGGGAAGATCCATATCTCTTCAAGATATGCAAAGACGGAGTAATCCGGAGATGCGTTTCTAAGGAAGAGGCCACGTGAATTATTTTGCATTGCCACGGTATGCCATGCGGGGGGCATCACGCTGCTTCTAAGACTACCGCTAAGATATTACAGAGTGGATTCTTTTGGCCAACCATGTTCAGAGACACGCACGACTTCGTCAAGGGGTGCGATAGATGCCAACGGACCGGGAATATTTCCAAATGAAACGAGATGCCAATGAGGCCCATTCTAGAGATTGAGCTCTTTGATTGTTGGGGAGTGGACTTCATGGGACTATTTCCGTCAAGCAAGGGTAACAAGTATATCTTATTGGCCGTGGACTACGTCTCCAAATGGGTAGAAGCCATCGCCACCCCTACCAATGATGCGAGGGTTGTCTCCAAGTTTTTCAAGCAGAATATTTTCCCATGCTTTGGAGTGCCCCGTACTTTGATAAGCGATGGGGGAAGCCACTTTATAGAAAACAAATTTGAAGCCATGTTGAAAAAGTACGGGGTAAACCATAGAATTGGCATGGCCTACCACCCTCAAACGAGCGGACAAGTGGAAGTTTCGAATAGAGAAATCAAGCAAATTATTGAAAAGACCATAGATCTATCTAGAAAAGATTGGTCCATGAAGTTAAACGATGCTCTATGGGCATATCGCACGGCCTTTCGCACTCACATTGGCACCACGCCGTTCCGACTTGTTTATGGGAAAGCTTGTCACTTGCCGGTAGAGTTGGAGCACCGCGCGTATTGGGCCATCGAGACCCTCAATTATGACTATAAGAGTGCGGCGGTGAGGTGGCTCCTAGATATCAATGAGCTTGACGAAATTAGAAAGATGCCTACGAGAGCTCAAGAATTTACAAAGAAAGGACCAATATTCTCCACGACGCCCGCATAACTGTCACAGACTTCAAGGTCAGAGACAAAGTCTTGCTATATAATTCCCGACTTCGACTATTCCCCGGGAAGTTGAGATCACGGTGGTCCGGACCTTTCACCATCAAACACATACAACCGGGAGGAGCTTTTGAATTGGAAGGGAAAGACGGAGCCCCGTTCAAGGTTAATGGACAACGGCTCAAGAATTATTCTGAAGGAGCCCCTATGGGTGAAGTAAATAGAATATATCCACTCAAGGGATGGCCGGATGACCTTTCATACCTCCTTGATGAGGTTATAGAAGAGGCTATCCCCTACTCCATCGGTGCACTCCATGATGACGGCTTCGAAGAAAGCCAAGATTTGGTCGAAGAAGAGAAGATGGAGGACTCTCCCAATAGCTCCACGGTGAATGATGATGGCGACGCTGATGTCGCGAGAATCGAGAGCTTTGCAAGCTCTCAACATTGAAGAATCCGAAGAAAGCTCCACCGATTCGAAGATCGGTGTCACCGGCGAAGTCAAAGACCAGAACAAGTTCAAGCTTGGGGGAGCCATCCCCCAACATTGCCCAAGATGAAGGGGCGCTGAGGAAGGCCACGCACCACCATGATCCAAATCCGAGCGGTCTTCCCGGCAAGTTCGACGGGTGCATCTCATATGCACCCAACATCACGCGTTAATTGAAAATCCAAAGGGGTCGAGCTCAAGACCTTAAATGAGCGCTTGTCAGGAGGCAACCCGATGGTTTTTGCATTATTTTTATTTGGTTTTTATTTTTATTTTAGACTTTATTAGTGTTTTGAGTCTTTTTGCCCATAAAAATCGTGACAACGGGTCTTAATTCTTATGACAGGAGAGGAGAAAAGGAGATCTCTCATATGGAGGAAGATAGAGGAAAAGAAGAGCGCTCCAGGAATTTGCTCGATGCTTAGGAAGAGGAAGAAACCAACTGGAGGAAGAAAAACAGAGAGTAGAGCGAAAACGGAGCCCCGAAGCAGAAAATAGCACGCCACTCGGCCGAGTATCATATGCAACTCGGCCGAGCAAAGGACCCCATTCGGCCGAGTGGAGCACCAACCAGGGAAGTCTGCGGAACCAACTCTCTGTCTTTTTTGCGCATTTCTGTATTAACTGCCACTCGGCCGAGTACGTTTCGTCACTCGGCCGAGGGAAACGGATACCCTCCTAGGGCAAGAATTGCCGAGTAGCTTGTGCCACTCGGCCGAAGGAGTTTTCTCCCTTCAGCCGAGTGAACAGAAGCCACTGGGCCGAGTCGTAAGTGGCGGGGAGAAATTTAAATTTTTTTAACGTTACGTCACTCGGCCGAGCAACATAGTCACTCGGCCGAGTCGTAACTACCCCTATATATATCGCTGCGGGCTCGGCGCGATTTTCGAAACGCCTAATTCCCAAATTTTCGCCCGAGCCTCGCCTGTTCGTCTCCCCTCGCTCGCGACCGCACCCCCTCGCCCGAATCGCCTCGCCGCCGGCCCCACTCGTCCGACCACCGTCGGCGAGAACCTCCCGCCGACGCCCCGACCTCCGGCAAGTACCCTCGCCACCGACCGACCGCCTGCAACCCCAATTTTGCCCCTTAGCTCCATTTTCTCCCATTTTTGACGATCCGTACGCCCATTGAGCCCCTAACCCAAATTAACTTCTTTATCTATCTATTATATCCCATCTCCCCCATGTATTTTGAATATTATCCGTTGATATCGTTGTTTGATTTGCAGGCTATCTTGGGGGAGCTTTGGGGAGCTTCAGGACGCGTTTTTATCTCCACGGAGGCGGCACTCTTCGCACGCACTAGCTAATTTGCTCTCGCGGCGTGTTCAGGTACACTCGTTCCTTTTATTGAGCACGCCGCATTATATTTTTGTTGGGTGAGCACTCACAGCACACATGCCGCCCCTCACTAGGCCACGCACGCGGGGAGCCTCTTCCAAGTGGAAGAGGACCGATGATGCCGGTCCCGCTCACGCTAGGGAGGACTCCCCTCCACCTAGTCCACCTCTACCCATACAGCCGCTTCCCGCCGATCCCATCCACGCACAACATATCCCAGCCGATCATGTCCCACCACCGGCTCCCGTTGTCGGGCCGATGGGGATCACGTTCCGAAACGACGCACACCGCGCCCGTTTCGAGCATATCTGCCATCGCTCGATAATACCCACTAGGTTCACGCACTTAGCAGACTTTGACCACCTAGGGGTACTAGAGGGGCTCCTCACGTTGTATGACAACGTGGGATGGCGTGATTTTCTTGCTGTGTCGACGAATACCTATATCCGCCCGACACTTGAGGTCCTGAGCTCGATTGACCGGACCCCTGAAGGTTGCACCTTTTGCCTGATGGATCGAGAGTGCGAGATCACTCTCGACATTCTTCGTGCATTTTTCCAGTGGCCTCCTGTCCCTGTCCCCGACCGAGCCTACGCACCCACTCACATCCCACCGCCGTCATTCGACACTTCCACGTTCTAGACACGAATCACGGGCTCCCACCATGGCTTTGACCCTAGTAGGGCCAAGGCCTCAGCCATCCTGCACCCCTGCCTCCGCATAGCACAGCGCCTTCTGGTGACCACCTTCCTAGCGAGGTACGAGCATGGGACGATGTCTATGCCTGAGCTCTACATGCTCTACGCGATGACTCGCCCTAGAGTTCTGGATAGGGGTTGCGACGACCTGGTCCCTGCCGTTGAGATTGATATTGCTAGCTGGTTTTTAGACCGCATCATCATTTCAATGGGCGCTCGCTCACCTATTTGTTTCGGCGGTCTGATTACTCTGCTAGCCTTGATGACCGGCGTGGACCTACCTGCCGACCTACGACGAGCCCCGGGCCCCACTGCAATTTCGATAGATGTTATGGCCCGGATGAAGATGCTTCGTCCGCACGGCCAGCGGCACTGGGTATGGTTGCACGGTCTTTATAGTGCCGATTACATGATCCTCTCGAGCCCCGCTCGGACACATATAGGACCGGCACACTGGGACTGGCTTCCGGCGATGGATCTCCTGATCCCCGTCGCCTACGTGCTAGAGGCCGAGGGAGCTGAGCAGGGACCACCTGCACCTGCTGACCCCGTGATCCCTCAGCCCGAGCCTGCACTGTCTGTACCTCCTGACACTTCTGTCCCCACTTCTATCAGTGTTGGGAGTACCCTTGCTGAGTCGTCCACCACGCCCACCACGTCTACCACCACCCCCACCACTGTTGTGCCTATCTCGGTTGAGCCTATTTCCTCACTTCTTCCCGAGCATCCACCCACTATCCTTGACAGCGGCGAGTCTTCCTTCCCTGCTGTTGTGCGGTCCCTATCCAGCTTGTTGTTCGCTAGGGTGTCACCTTTTGGTCCTTACACTTCCTCCCCAGTGGTCGACCCTTCTGTCTCCACCGCAGCTGTCCTATCCAAGAGTATCGTGACGTCTGTCCTCACACCTGTGTCACCGACCTCTCTTACTGCCTCGTCGCCGATTTTGTCTTCCACCACTACTGCTGCTGCCTCCTCGTCCCAGCCTGCGTCCCAGCCTCACACTGAGGCTGGGCATTCACTAGTGAGCACAGCACCCTTCCCGCACTTTCTTGTTGGCCCCATACTCTACTCCACCCGTGTGCAGCAGCCACGTCCTTCACAACATAGACATGTGCGTCCCCCTGCTCCACCACCCCCTGACACTCTACTTCAGAGCCTCCGTGCTCTTAAGGGGGCTGTGAGTGGACTCAGAGGTGATTTAAGGGCTCTCACTGCCACGGTCAGTTCCGTGGAGTCCCGCGTCGCCATGTTTCCCGATATTCAGGCTTGCCTGAATCAGATCCTGGCGTGACTCCCTCCACTACACCCACCCACCCATCCGACACCTAGACCACCACCTCCACCTCCACCTCCGCCACAGGACAAAGATGGTGCAACACCACCAGCTTAGGCACACCCTTGATGCCCTTGATTTTTTTTGTCGTTATGCTGCCCATTTTCTGCTGGTCCTGGAGATTTTTGCCCCCACCCCCACCCCTCACTATTTTGGTCCCTATCTTGCTCACATCATTTTATATCTTTTTTGAGAGAGAGGGAGAGTATTTTTGGTGACACATTACCTGCATCACTCTGATCTTTGCATGCATCATTCATATCCGCATCATATTTTCTGTTTATTTTCCCTTTTTTATCATGCATGCATCCTCACCCTCCCCACCCATTTCACGTCTCTCGGTGTGCCACACTTTGCACATTGAGGACACTGTGCACTTTAGCTTGGGGGAGTGAGTTCTCACACTTTTTGCCTTTATCACCTTTATTTCTAGTTTTTTCACGTTTTTCCGCTTTTGCACCCATTTTTCATCACTTTTTCATTTTTTTACCATGCATCACGTTTTTCTTATTTTCTTTGTGTGCTGCATTGTAAATCGTTCCATTTTCTTTTATCCTTATTTCTTTCATCTTTTGCTAGAGATGATTTTTCTGTGATGACGATGACATGGTGTTAGCTTTTTCTCTATATGCATGCTAATTTTGTCATGTCATAGCTTTTGTTTCTGATATCATATGCTATATTCTGCTTTGCATTTGGAAATAGTAACCCACTTCTTTTTCCGTATGAAAATGGATGAAATTCTATTATTAGCTGATGTCTGATGATTCATATGTATGCTATCGTAGAAAACACACCAAGATTCACGCATTGATTGCTTATATCTGGAGTACTGCTTTCTTTTCTCATATCACTTCTTATTGTATGATTTGTACGTCAGGTTGATTGAATGTTTGCTAGCATTGATATATCTGGACTAGTTTGCTTTTTGAGATCAAACTGAGTAGATTAAATTACCCTGCTGGAGTTGTCATGCACGTCCTATAGAGTGAGCCGAGAGATACATTTATTTCTTTCTCCACATATCTTGAACATTATTTCTCTATTTTAAATTCATTGGTGAATCTCCCCTTAGCGATTCTATTATTGGCATTCCCCCCGTCATTATATCCCATGCTCCGATTTCTCCAAAACAAAAAAGAAAAAAAAATACTTGTATATCCTTCTATTTTGATTTGGGATCATTTGTGTATATATATCATTTGAAAAAAAAGAGAAAAAGAAAAGAAAAGAGAAAAAGAAAAGAAAAGAGAAAAGAAATTCGAAAACGATCCCATCTCATACCCTTTCTCTCTTTCTTCCCTTTTTCGCTTTTATTTTTATTTCTTTTACTTTTGGAGCTTCAAACGAAACGGGGAATGTAAATCTTGTTTTGTTTATGCCACCACGGTTATGGATAAGCTTGGGGGAGAGGATCCAATGATGTGTGTGAGAGTGACTACTTGACGGTGCATGACAACCTAGGCTAAGTAATATTTTATACTCGGTGAGATTGCAAAAGTTTCACGAAATCCAGGAATCTACGCTTAGCATTCATTTCATGAAAATCACACTTTTCTATTCTTACTACTCTATTGTGTGATATCTCTTATACTCCTCATAGAAAGCATTCAATTGAAAAGTGTGTGATCTACGATTTTGTATACCGCTTTAGATGCTTCAGACGATGTTAATTCTAGAATTATTCCATTTTTCATGCTATATTGATGTTCATGGGTTTTCTATTTCAAATGCACCATTATACTATGATATCGAGATAAAAGTCTTTGACATGTGTTTTATATTCGATGCGTGCTATATGAGTAAGCGAAACCCACGTCCTGAGAAAAATGATCTAGCAGCTTCCTTCTTCGTTTTCTATTTTTTTTTCTTTTTATTTTTTTTCCTCTTTTTCCATCGTTTTCATTATCTTTATCCACCGGGTTCGCTTTTTACTCATCTTCCTCGAGGACGGGTAAGAGGTAAGCTTGGGGGATTTTGATCACTCCATATTTTACACCTTTTTTCTGCATGTTTGCATGCCATTTTGATCGCTCGTATCGCGTTTTTCATGATTATTCGACGATATTGCGATGCTTTTCACGATTTCTTGTTTTTGTCGAATTTCAGGAGATTTCGAGCGATTTGGAGTGATTCTGAGAAGCACCCACTCCGGAGTGTCACCCGCGACTCTTTTAAGGGGAATTCTGTGATTAGAGAGGAGTGGAAGAAGAAAGAATGTCGTAGGAGCGACGAGGGAGCAAAAATACGAAGATTGGGCATTTTCAGCATGTCACTCGGCCGAGTGAAGGAGTCACTCGGCCGACCGTCGACAGCCCGCTCGGCCGGCCAGATCGGACACACGACAGATAGAGTATCAGCGTGTACTCGGCCGACCATCGCTAGCCCACTCGGCCGAACCACGGAGACACCACTCGCCCGAGTGGCATCAAGACGACGGCAAGAAAAATCCCAGACTTACTATAATCCCGTCAGTCAGCTCCCGAGTTCCGACTCGGCCGAGTGAAGAAGTCCCCTCGGCCGAAGCAAAGAAAGTCACTCGGCCGAGTGACTCGCGAGGAGCCGACCCCCAAAAGTCCGAAGTTACTGGAATTTGTCAGGGTTTGTCACTCGTCCGAATGACATTTGTCACTCGGCCGAGTGAGCCGCGCTGCCTGTAGCGTAAATTGCGATTTTCAGGCTGCGCAGGGCAATTTTGTCACAGTTTTTTGGGCGATTTTGGGGGGTATTTAACCCCAGTTTTTAACCTAGTTTAGAGAGCTTCTTCAGAACTTTTTGCAGCCTTTTTTAGATTACTTTTTAGGAGATTAGATTGAGCTTTTTGAGAGGGAGACAAAAGTGTTATTTTGTTGGATACTATTGAAACTTCATTGGTTTGTCTCTCTCTATCAAAAACCTCATTTTTATTGATATATTGTCTATTGCAATGAATTCTATTGTTTTTATTATTGAATTTCTAATGATTTGCATAATGAATTGTGAGTAGTTTTATCGTCTTAGGGCGTAGGAATGAACCCTACAAACCCTATTTCTAATTTGCGATGAATTGGTGAAATTATTGCTAGAATTGATTAGGGTTAGTTTGGGATTGATTTAATACGAATAGCTAGGGATTCATACCGATTGGGATTTGCAAGAGATTGGATCCCAACTCGATAGGAAGTCCTAGAAATTCGAATTGGATTACAATTGGATTTCTCCGGAATCGGTTTGCAAGAGATTGGACCAAAACTAGGGTTTTCAATTGCAATTCTATACAAATACCCGTTTGCAAGAGATTGGACGGGTAGGAACTATCCCAACCTAGGTCGTAGCTCGAGTTTGCACGAGAGTGGGCTCGAGATACGATTGAACGATGATGTTGTTCTTCAAGCTACTTGCCTAGGTTAGGGTTTGCAAGAGATTGGACCTAACCCTAGGTTTGCTATAGACCGACAATAGCGCGAGAGCGTGAGCTTGGTTCTACATTTAGTTGCAACTAGTTCACCTGAATTTCAAGTCTAGCAATTGTGAAACCTACGAATCACAATGACAAGATACGGTTTGTAGCGGAGATTCCCTATCCCTAGGCGTCTTTATTAATTTGATATTTCCTTTATACAATTGAACGACTGTGACCGTTTTATTGCGAATATTTCTCGACTGTTCTTATAGCCAGGTGAATTGAAGAAGACACTGTCATTTGCCCTCCTCGTGTTTGATACCTGCTCGCCGCTACACCGTGCACTTGCGGTAAGACTAGCGAGTCGTTCGCCCCGGTTGCGTGTGCACACAGGGGCACGATCAAGTTTTCCCGCCTGTCACGCGGTTGTCGTTGTAGTATAGTGGTGAGTATTCCTGCCTGTCACGCGGGTGACCCGGGTTCGATCTCCGGCAACGGCGCCAAAAACTTGATCGCGCCCTGGTGTGCACACGCAACCGGGGCAAATGACTCGCTAGTCTTACCGCAAGCGCACGGTGTAGCGGCGAGCGGGTATCGAACACGAGGAGGGAAAATGACAGTGTCTTCTTCAATTCACCTGGCTATAAGAACAGTCGAGAAATATTCGCAATAAAGCGGTCATAGTCGTTCAATTGTATAAAGGAAATATCAAATTAGTAAAGACGCCTAGGGATAGGGAATCCCCGCTACAAACCGTATCTCGTCATTGTGATTCGTAGGTTTCACAATTGCTAGACTTGAAATTCAGGTGAACTAGTTGCAACTAAATGTAGAACCAAGCTCACGCTCTCGCGCTATTGCCGGTCTATAGCAAACCTAGGGTTGGGTCCAATCTCTTGCAAACCCTAACCTGGGCAAGCTAGCTTGAAGAACAACATCATCGTTCAATCGTATCTCGAGCCCACTCTCGTGCAAACTCGAGCTACGACCTAGGTTGGGATAGTTCCTACCCGTCCAATCTCTTGCAAACGGGTATTGGTATTAAATTGCAATTGAAAACACTAGTTTCGGTCCAATCTCTTGCAAACCGATTCCGGAGAAATCCAATTGTAACCCAATTCGAATTTCTAGGACTTCCTATCGAGCTGGGATCCAATCTCTTGCAAATCCCAATCGGTATGAATCCCTAGCTATTCGTATTAAATCAATCCCAAACTAACCCTAATCAATTCTAGCAATAATTTCACCAATTCATCGTAAATTAGAAATAGGGTTCGTAGGGTTCATCCCTACGCCCTAAGACAATAAAACTACTCACAATTCATTATGCAAATCATTAGAAATTCAATAATAAAAACAATAGAATTCATTGCAATAGATAATATATCAATAAAAATGAGGTTTTTATAGAGAGAGAGAGAGAGAGACAAACCAATGAAGTTTCAATAGCATCCAACAAAATAACACTTTTGTCTCCCTCCCAAAAAGCTCAATCTAATCTCCTAAAAAGTAATCTAAAAAAGGCTGCAAAAAGTTCTGAAAAAGCTCTCTAAACTAGGTTAAAAACTGGGGTTAAATACCCCCCAAAATCGCCCAAAAAACTGTGACAAAATTGCCCCTGCGCAGCCTGAAAATCGCAATTTACGCTACAGGCAGCACGGCTCACTCGGCCGAGTGACAAATGTCATTCGGCCGAGTGACAAACCCTGACAAATTCCAGTAACTTCAGACTTTTGGGGGTCAGCTCCTTGGGAGTCACTTGGCCGAGTGACTTTCTTTGCTTCGGCCAAGGGGACTTCTTCACTCCGCCAAGTCGGAACTCGGGAGCTGACTGACGGATTACAGTAAGTCTGGGATTTTTCTTGCCGTCGTCTTGATGCCACTCGGGCGAGTGGTGTCTCCGTGGTTCGGCTGAGTGGGCCAGCGATGGTCGGTCGAGTACACGCTGATACTCTATCTGTCGCGTGTCCGATCTAGCCAGTCGAGCGGGCTGTCGACGGTCGGCCGAGTGACTCCTTCACTCGGCCGAGTGACATGCTGAAAATGCCCAATCTTCGTATTTTTGCTCCCTCGTCGCTCCTACGACGTTCTTTCTTCTTCCACTCCTCTCCAATCGCAGAATTCCCCTCAAAAGAGTCGCGGGTGACACTCTGGAGTGGGTGCATCTCAGAATCACTCCAAATCGCTCGAAATCTCCTGAAATTCGACAAAAATAAGAAATTGTGAAAAGCATTGCAGTATCGTCGAATAATCGTGAAAAACGCGATACGAGCGATCAAAATGGCAGGCAAACATGTAGAAAAAAGGTGTAAAATATGGAGTGATCAATGTCACTTACCCTACTGCGAGCTTTTCATGGGAAACTGCTCACCAGGGATCTACTTATTAGATGGGGGTTAAATACACCTGGAAACTGTATTCTAAGTGAGGATGACAAAGAGGAGAGTATCAAACATCTCTTCTTTGAATGTTGCTACACCGGCTATATTGCACAGGAGTCTTATCAAGCTGAGAGTTTCTACCCCCATGGACCCCCTATTATCTGAGGTGGGTGACTATTATCTGGCCCATTTTGCAAATAAGGATGTTATGAGTTTGCTTGCTAAAACTTCCTTGCTTCTATGGTATGGCATATTAGGAAGGAAAGGAATAGAAGGGTCTTCGAAAACATTAAAAAGCCTAAGACCATTCTATTTGAAGACATCGCTGCAGATATTAGAATTGCGTTAAGGGACCAAGACTGCTCTGATCCAGGAGTGGCTGAAGCAATGTCTAATTGGTAATTCAGAGATGAAGGCTGAGTTGCATTGTATAACCACTCTGCGTTTTTGTTATTGTTTTTTTGCTCTCTTTTGATGAGGGCTCGAGAATTGTTAGTAGAGAGTGACAGCGCTTGTGCCCTTTCTTCTCTCTATCAAATCCAAACTCTTCTTAGATTCCACATTGTACTGTTTGTATATTCTATACTTAATAAAGATTCACAGTTACCTTCCAAAAAAAATCCAGGGTGTCATATAATCATGATTCGCGTCATTACGGTCCAGCGGAACACGGTGAGAGAATTGACTAAGTCAAGATCACTTATCCCCAGTCTAGATAGGGTGATCCAACAAACTTAGCCAAGCACATTGACCGGATCATGGTCCATTGAATGAACCCTATCATTTATATATGCGTGCCATAGGCTAAAAGGCTTTTTTTAGAACTAGTTAATTGTTTCAAATAGTGAATCCTTAAAATTCAAAAATTTATGGATTTGTTAACACCTTTTATTAAGTCCTTATCAACTATAAGGAACGATTTATAGAGGTGCTATCCTAATCGGGCATTAGGCATTTAAACCAATTTTAAATCATAGTAGAAGCAATCTAAAAATTATCTTATAATTATTAGACGGCTTTTAATGGCTAACCTAACAAGGTTTTCTTGTGTTATCAAATAAGCAAGAATAAAACATAGCCATTTAAAATTACAACTTAATAACATCACATGAATTAAGTTCATAATTATCACATAATAAATTTTATGTTTCTAACAAACATAACATGCAACTTTAAAATTTATCACATAAATTTAAATCATAATTTTAAAACATTAACATTTAATCTAATAAGATTAATTGTTTCATGATCAAAATTATCGCATAATTTTAATTCAAGAACATTTATTTTAAAATCATTATATTAAAATTAGCATGCTACTAAAAATAATTTTATTACATAAAAATAATTTTTAAAGCATCTAATATTTGATTTTCCAATTTTTGATAGTTATCACATAAAGTTAAAAACTAGATCTTTATGTATTTAAAAAAACTTGCATTTATAAATACTGCAGTCCTTAGATCAGATGCAGACATTTCTCTAATACTAATGATGGGTATTGAGAGACCCTTAGGGCATTATTTCTATGCTCGTCCTACCTCGGACGGACGATAGAGGAAAAACAAGCAGCGGAAAACCCGTTAAACCATTTAACTAACAAGTCCTAAGGTTATCAAGACCCTAGCCAGGATTTTTACTATCTTGAGGTGGGTCTGACCACCCTAAGATAGATCTAAGCTACTGCAAAATTATAAATACTATGCTTAATTAAACTACATACCCAAACCTTGCTTGCACCGACAAGGTGTACCGAACCGCGTCCTGAGCCACTCCTCGTACTGAGCTGAACCGCTGCCTGAACCGCACCGCGTCCCGAGGCAAGCAACCCCCTTGTTGTCGAGCCAACCACGTACCGAAGAAATGTTCACTTGAGTGGATCCTTTGTCAAGACTTTGGATCCGATTCGAGCCCCTTCGTGGCTTTACTAGAGCCCTTCAGGAGCAAGGGAGAAATTTAAAGAGAAGAAAATATTTATTGTAAGCTTAAATCTGAGCGTGCTCCAAACTTTTGGGAGCCGCTCAGATCTAGAGCTTGGGACGAGTTATGAGGAGGGGTGCATGCCCCTATTTATATTGGCGACTGACTCCTCCCCTTTACTCCAGTTCCGATGTGGGACTAAATGTTTTGGAGTAATTAATTCAAGTTAGTTTGCCTTAAAGAAAGGCCAAACTTCCACAAATTTTAACTTCATCACCGTTGATCTTCACATTTGATACAACCTATCAAATTGAATAGCGCTGAACGATGAATGCGTAGGAAAAAACGGCGAGTCATTTGGAGTTCGTTTTTACCCTTCAAACGTGTGCCCAAAGATTAGCCTAAAAGTCATTTTTCGCACAAAGCCAACTGCCATTTCACCCTAGGGTTCTGAACCCAGGTGTGGGGCCCACTATATGGGCCCCACTGCACAAGCTAGGTGGGCTGTGCGCCTGGACCTGGGTGCCTGGGCCCAGCTCATTCTGGGCTAACCCATGCCCAGTTTGGGCTTGGGTAAGGCCCCTTTTGTGCTTTCTTGACTGTTTTGGCCATATCTCGTGCATTTGGCGTTCGTTTTGGACGCCGTTCGAACCTAGGTTTAGATTGGGACGTTCCCGTCATCCAGGTAACCTTTTCCTTGCGTTTATTTTATTAAATATGGCCTTAAACAATTTAAGACATATTTAATATCATTTTTGCATCCTATGCAAAATTGTCCCCGTCTAAGCTTAAAATCTCCTTCTTGCACTCAGGATCATTCATCCGAATGCAGAGGCTAACTGCAAACTCTTTGCAATTTTCTATTCTTGTATCAAATGTATATACTCCCTAATTTTTACCTATGACTAGACAAAGGTCGTACTCTTTGTGAGACCCTACAGCGTGACCCTACTACGGGTGGGGCTCGAAGGCCCAGACGGCAGTAACCTCGAGCAGCAGGTGTCGTCCATGTTTCAGTATCATACTTATGTGGTTAACTCATTGCCATGAGTGTTGTCAGGATCGCCTTGACTGTGTCTGTGATGAATACCGCAGTTTTAGTCTCTTCGTCAAAACTATGCCGTTTGTTTCAAGCCTAGGGTACGGTCAAACTGTCAACCCCAATAGCTCGAAACCAGTTAGTTTCCATCGATCTTTAGTCAAATAATATTGGACATCTTCCAATATACTCTGGCCAGAGTTTTCACTAAAGATCAAACTAACACTACGACACTAACTCCCATTGACCGGGAGAGACGAATCCTATCTTGGTCATTACTCTCCTCGCATGCTTCAAATGTCACCCAACCAAAGACCTTTCGACAGGTCTTTCCTCGAAGCTAGGTAGGGATCTAAGTGACACTGTTCATGTACAGGCTCGAACAATGACCTCAAGTCAAAAAACCAACTCGCCTATCATCACTAAGAGTTATTATTGATAGAGTGGTCAATCATAACCACATGATAACTCTTGATGGGTCGTTCAGTGAACTCATCTCCAATGAGCACCTGTGCTTCAACTTCGACTTCGCCAAGTCAAAAGATCATGAGATCATCGTCACCTCTACACGGTGAAGACCAAGACACAATGGTCTATACGATGTTTCGATATCCTTTTCTCAAAACATCTACGACCACGAAACTTTTTATATTTATGCTACTAAAGATCAAACATTTCTCCATGATCGAGATCTTCATCTTGATACATGTTTGACATTGCATTAAGTCTCAGGACTTTACCTAAGTTTCTAATGATCACTACATTATGATTTAACTTAGATAAATTCTTACCACACAACTTACTGTAATGTAGAACAAGATGTTTGTACAATTACACAGAGATAAATTACCTCGAGGGAATACATCTCCCAACAGTATAATCATCCAGACATTCATACAAACGACTACATCACATAAAATATACACCTAGACTCCCAAACCCTTAACAAAATAAGACCTAGTGTGAGATATCTCCAAGATGCATCATGGATCAAGCTGGATGAAGGTGGAGGAAACCTCGGGAGCAGAGGTGGTCTGTGGAACTGAGGTGGGCTGAGGAGCTCCCATCACCCTAGTGAAATCCTGAGTCTCGATCTCTGAAGTGGTAGCAGCAGCATCCTCATCATCAGTGGGAGTAATAACATTTTAGCCTAAGCAGGCTCAGTAGTAGCAGAGGAAATTTGAATGTCATCAACATGACGTATCTGAGTATCATCTGTAGGAGGAACATCAGTGGACGGGGTAGCCTTAGAAGGATGCAGCAGAGACTGGAGGGATGAAGGCAAAGGTAAACCCTGATTCTCTAAGGAAGTGCTAAGCATCTCTAACATCAAATTCACCTTCTTATCAAACTGGATAAAGAAGGGTCCAGAGCAGATGATCATGTTGGATGGGTACTATCAATAGGAGGCACTAAAGATGAGGGCTCAGAAGCAGCTTGCCTCTTTTTGGATGCAACCTATAGAGCTGAAGAAGGCTTCAGCTTTACAAACTTATCCAAAAGAGGACCAAGATGAACAAGCTCATAAGATTCTAGGTCGACTTTGAAATGACGAAACACAAGAGTGAGGATGCAGCTGTAAGGAAGGTGAGATAGAGTAGGGGTGATCTCAACGGAGTCCATTTTATCAAAGATGACTCCAGCCTAATTCACATCCATACCAGAGTGGATTGAGAATGTCATGGGAGGGCTGATCTGAGGAGCCAGACTTGGGTAGGATGTTCGATTTCACCACATGGTAGACAGCCCATCCATGTTTGGAGAACATACTAGTCTTCACTCCTGAGGTGAGAATAGGAGGAATGGTTTTAAACATGTCTTGGAGGACAGCTTGATCAAGATCAGAAATCTTAAAAATGCTAATATCTGCATGGAGAGACCCAGATGAAGGAATACCAAGAATGGTTTCTAGGAGCTTGGGGTCTAGCTTGATGGAAATTCCCTGAATTAAAGTATCAATCACCCCTGAAGTGTCGTACTCTCCACGAATTCCATTTGCATAGAAAATCTTAACAAACTTAGGATATGACTTAGGTGAGTCAGTAGGTGAGTGACGAAAGAGGTCAATCAATTTGGTCTTGGTCAAGAGTTGTGATAAAGTTTCTGCCTGAAAATCTTTATATACTATGAATCTCTCCTTTAGAATTTTGACATTTATAAGGGCATTGAATTTCCCTAGACACGTCATCTCAACACACAGGGAGAGAGGCAGTAAGTGTGGTTGAATGAGAGGTTTCAGGGGTAGTTCGGGTAGAGGGTTCAGCCTGATTCTGCGGAGCAGGTCGAGGAGAAGGAGAACAACCAGCAGAAGTCTTTTTGCGGTTATGGGCTAGAGGTTGCTCTTCACTGTCGCATCAGAATCAGATGGAGATGATAGCAGAGGAGATGGTGACAAAGCCTGTTTCATACTAGCTTTGGTCGAAGAAGTTTTAGGAACCCTAATCTTCTTCTCCCTAGGCTTCTTAAGAGATAGGGGCTTAGACTTCGATGAAGATCCGGGCGTAGGACCCATTGAAATGAAATTGACAAGAATCCTAGGCTAGGGCACGAAATTGAATGAGAAACAAGTTACAATCGGTTACCTACACGGCAGAGGAGACTGAAGGAAGACTCAAGGAGGCTGACGGAGGAGGAAGATGGCCAGAGAGAGGGTTGATCACCGGTGGAGTCGAATGGTTGGGGGGTTCTCTAACCGCTCGAAGGACGTGGGAGATTGAATCGAAGGAGAGAGAAACACGTTCAAATCGACCTTGAAGTGAGGAGAAGGAATGATTTGAGCCGTTAGATGAAAATGAACGATCGAGATTAAACTCCTCTCTAAACCAAATAGCTCAGATATGCGACTGATGCACATAGTGCAGGCACCTGTCAAGCCTTGACTCAAAATGGCATTAGCAGAAGCAAAGGCGCCTGTAACACATAATACAGCTACCTGTCAAATGACAGGCGCCCGTGAAATGACCTATGGGGGGCATGTCCATAGAAAATAGATTCCAGAAAAGAAAGATCAACTTTCTGGAAAATATATAAGATCTAGGGAGGCACCTGATGACAAAAACACAGTCGCCTGGGTGAAAACCAGGCATCGGCATGATGAACATCAGTCGCCTGACTGAAAGATGCAATTTAAAGAAAAGATTTAAGGGTTTGGACATGCGCCTATTGAAGGAGGCACATGCGCCAGTCATAGTTCTCAAAGCCAGGTATGAGGAAAAAATGAGAATATGAGTTCTCTCACCCTAGACCTATACACTAGACACTTTAATCACATCAAAATACTATCATAATCATAAAAACTAGTACACATATGGAGGATATTGATATAATCATGAATTCATCAAATTCTCAAGAAATCACATTGAAAACTTATTGAGAAAATAGACACCATATGTATATGAAATGAAAATGATCATATAAACACAAAACATGGTATAGCATATGAAAATGAAGTCCTAGATTTCAGATTCACCCATAATTCCTAATTCTCCATGCAACCTCACAAATGAATCTTCATTACGAGGTTTTGTGAAGATATCGGTAATTTGTTTTTGGGTTTCAATGTACTCTAGAATGATGTCTTTCTTATCTACATGATCATTTATAAAATAATGTCTCACATCTATGTATTTGGAACGTGAGTGATGTACCGAATTTTTGGAGAGGCATATTGCACTTTGGTTATCAACCATGATAGGGCAAGTATCACAATTAATACTATAGTCTTCAAGCGTGTGTCTCATCCAAAGAACTTGTGCACATGCAAGACCCGCATCAATATATTCCGCTTCGATCGTGGACAATGATACTGAATTTTTCTTCTTGGATAACAAGGAGACAAGAGAATTTCCTAGAAAATGGCAAGTGCCACTAGTACTCTTCCTATCAGATTTGCATCTGGAAAAATCGGCATCACTACATGAGTTAACTCATATATGCTAGATTTAGGATAAAGTAATCCATAATCTGATATCTAGCACATAAACATATAGAAACCATGATATCGGGCCTACTTGCGGTTAAATAAAGTAGACTACCAATCGTACCTCAATATAGACGAATGTCTACATCTTTCTCGTTTTCATCCTTGTGAAGGTGTGAAGTTGTACTCATGGGAGTTCTTTTGCTTGAAAATGATTCCATCCCAAATTGCTTGATTAGCTCCCCGTTGTACTTAGTTTGATGGATGAAGATGCCATTCTTCAATTACCGAATTTGAGAACCCAAAAAATAGTTGAGCTCACCCATGTGGCTCATCTCAAATTCGTCCTTCATAGACTTTGAAAATTCTTGGCAAAGGTCATAGTTAGTAGATCCAAAAATTATATCATTTACATACACTTGAATAATAAGAAAGTCATTTTCATAAAACTTATTAAAAAGTGATGAATTAACTTCACCCATTTTAAATCCCAAATCCAAAAGAAAGTTTTTAAGGCGATCATACCAAGCTCTAGGAGCTTGTCTCAATGCATATAAAGCTTTTTTAAATTTAAAAACATGGTTTGGAAACTTTTCATGAATAAATCCGGGAGGTTGAGAAACATACACTTCTTCATTAACAATACCATTTAAAAATGCACTTTTAACATCCATTTGGTATAATTTAAAGTTTTTATGAGATGCAAAAGAAAATAATAATCTAATAGCTTCTAACCTAGCTACTAGAGTAAATGATTCTTCGAAATCAATATCTTCTTCTTGTCGGTAGCCTTGCGCTACTAGCCTTGCGTTGTTCCTTGTGACGACTTCGTTCTCGTTTGTCTTTTTGTTGAAAATCCACTTAGTCCCAATGACTTGATGTTCACTTGGTAGAGGAACTAGCTCCCAAACTTCATTCCTTTCGAATTGAATGAGTTCCTCTTCCATTGCCACGATCCAAGAGCTATCTTCCCATTCTTATTGAATGTTCTTTGGCTCAATTGTGGAGCAAAAGGCGTAATGAGTGAATTCTTCAACCCTTGATCTTGTCCAGACACCCACTCCAACATCTCCAATAAGTTGGTCATGTGGGTGGTCACGAATGTTTAGGTACGCTTTGGGTACTCCTGGATCACTAGAAACAATCTCAACATCTTCATTAGTAGAGTTAGTCTCAAAAATATCATCAAGTTTAGTATTATTAATAGAATCACACAAAACTTCTAAACTATCATAATAAACATGAGGCACATCAAAATCTTCAATAAATGAAACGTGAAGTGATTCCTCAATCGATGAAGTGTTCTTGTTGTATATCTGGTTGGCTTTGCTTTGTATGGAAAATCCAACAAATATACCTTTATCGGATCTTGGATCAAATTTATCTAAGTTACCATATGTGTTCTTAATAAAATATTTTGACCCAAAAACACGAAAATATTTTACTTGTAGCTTTTTATCATAAAATAATTCAAAACAAGTTTTGTTTGTACGGTGCCTCACTATGATCCCATTGAGCACAAACAAGCCGTGTGCACCACTTCCACCTAAAATTGAAATCCAAGATGACTTTCATGGAGCATTGTGTGTGCACACTTAATAAGTGTCCTATATTCTTTCTCTCAACAACACCATTTGTGGTGGTGCGTGAGGAAACAAAAAGTAGTGAGTTATTCTGTGGTCATCACAAAACTTTAAAAAAGCTCATTCTCAAATTCACCTCCATGATCACTATGAATACTGATTATGGTGGTTCCTAAGAGATTTTGAGTTTTCTTAGCAAACTTGGTAAATTCTTCAAAAGCTTCATTTTTAGTTGTTACGAAATATACCATGTAAATCTAGAAAATGTTAGTTCTTGGGTTCAAGACTAACGTTGTTTTGATGATGATCAATACGTTATGTTAGTGTGCTAATCAATCTTATGTTTTAGTCTCACTTTATCTTAATGATTATATGTTGATGAGACAAAGCATAATGCTTAGAGGATGATGCAATGGATATCTTAAAGACCTCCCAGAGTGATGGAGTGCTTAAGCTTGGATGAAGTCATAAAGATCATCTAATGAAGCCAAAGCTTGGAGCATGATGATGGATGGAGATCTAGAGGAGCATTGCAAAAGCTTGGAGCTTTTTGAAGGGAAGCTCATCAAGGAGTGCCAAAGCTTGGAGATGATAGGGAACATCAAGGTATCGTGAGCTTGAAGACTTAGACTCTAGGAGATGTAATATGTAATTCATGTAATTTCTATTACTTGCATTTCTCTTTTTGAGTCTAGGATTATTGTAATGCCTTGATAGATGGTCTTACTCTCATGCATATGCATTTCACCATCTTAGTGAGTCTTAGGATTATCATAGAATCCAACCCAATAGGTTCATCTAGCCCAACGACTCAATTGGAGTCTCTAGCTCTCCAACAGTCGCCTAATGAAGGTTTTACAGTCGACGGAGTGATTCCAGTCGCCCGTCGAGCCTTCTACAGTCGATTGTGGAGCACTGCTCAAGTCAACATTTTTATTGACTCTTCTTGAGCTTTTCGCATCAGTCGATTGATGTTCAATTTACAATCGCCTGTATTTCTACATTTGCCTGTGAATTGGTCGACAATCGACTATGCGCTTCTTGCATTTTCTGGGCTTCATCCCAATTTGCAAGACAGTCGACTGATGAAGTTTTTACAGTCGCTTGTATATTAACAGTCGCCTATGAAATGACCATCGGTCGTCTAAAAGGCGTAAGTGCGAAAAATGCATCTCTCTCTGTTTTATTTCCATCCCTGCAGCAGTCGCCTGATGAAGGTTATACAGTCGACTGTCTGTTTTACAGTCGCCTGTGTAGTTTTCTATAGTCAACTGTCCTGGCTCAGATTATAGCCGTTGGGATTTTTCTAGCCATTGATCAGTCGACTGTCAATTGTTCTTCAGTCGACTGTCTGTGCCATAAACTGCCAAAATCTAGTTGTTGCAGATATCTTTCCTTTTGGGTTTTGGCTGGTTTTATGGGTTCCTTTGGCTTCATATATATAGGAGTTGGCTTAGTTCATTTAGAACTCTTGGTTAATATTGAATATCTTAAAGAATCAATAGCCACTCCTAATCTCTCACATTCCATCATTAGAGCTTCAATCTTATACTATAGCATCTAAGCTCTAGGGAATTTCTCCAAGGGATTTCAATCTCATTCCTTTTCTTGGAGAACATCTGTCTTCTCTTCATTTCATATACTCAAGTGAGAAGCGTTAGGATTCATTCCTAGAAGAGATAAAGATCATTAAGTGCAATCAAAGCCTCATCACAAGTACTTGAGTTACACTTGCATGCCTTCTTCACATTGGTAAGATCATATCAAGGCATATGTAAGTGTTATTTCGTTTCACCTTTGTGATACCCCTAATTCTCTTTGTGGAAATTAGATACTCTCTTTGTGGGAGTTTGGTTCTTTCTGTGTGAAAGAACAAATCCTCTGTATGAGGTCTCTCTGTGTGAGAGTAAGGATATCTCTTTGTGGGAATCCTAAATCCTCTGTGTGATCTCTCTCTGTTTGAGATTGAATTCACTTCTCTTTGTGGGAATTATAGTGAATATTGATGTGGCTGGACGTACCCAAGTTTTGGGGAACCAGGGTAAAATCTTTGTGTTTGTTGTTGTTGAGCATACTCTTTAATTTCCGCTGCTTATTGTGCTTTAATTTCAGTAACTTTTAATAAAGCACTTTGCTTGCTATTACACTATTCACTCCCCTCTAGTGTGGGTAGCCCCGCAGGGTCCTTTACAGAAAAGTCATCAACAGTGACTAATCCATAATGTGCATTACTTAAAGGTGCAACTCTAGTAGGCCCAAATAAATCTAGATGAAAAAGTTCTAGGGGACTCTTAGATGAATTGCAATCTTTAAGTTTAAATGATGATATACAGAGTTTGCAACGTTGACAAGAGTCGCAAAAACTTTTCTTTTTAAAAGAAATCTTTGGAAGTCCTTTAACAAAATCATTCTTAG
Organism: Scilla litardierei; assembly: GCA_030789695.1. Classification (NCBI taxonomy): domain Eukaryota; kingdom Viridiplantae; phylum Streptophyta; class Magnoliopsida; order Asparagales; family Asparagaceae; genus Scilla; species Scilla litardierei. The sequence continues at coordinate 255,953,646 of CM061141.1, forward strand.
ATAATTTATAAAGATGTTTGAAATGAACATGTCCAAAACGACGATGCCATAAAAGTTGTTCATTAGTGTGTGCAAATAAGCAATAGTCTAGTGATTATGGCATGCTAAAGATATAGATATCTTTATGGCTTGTGCCGATAAATAAAACACTAGATTTATTATCTATAATACTACACATACCCTATCCAAAGTTAACTTTGTAACATTCGTCACAAAGTTGACTAATGGAAATAAGGTTATGTTTTAAACCATCTACAAGATAAACATTTTCTATTAGAGGTTTAGATGGATTACCGACTTTTCCAACTCCAATGATGATTCCCTTTTAATCACCTCCAAAGATCATCGTTGCACCATTTTTAATGCGGATCACTTCGAAAAGCAGTGAGGTATCTCCCGTCATATGCTTGGAGCAACCACTATCAAGTATTCATCCTTTCTTCTTAGAGCACATTTTCTGTTTATTGCTCTTTTTCTTTTCTTGGGTACCTACATATTTTACCATAAGCTCATAGTACCCAAGCTTGTCCGGTACAAGGGGATTAGCCCTTTGGAAACCAAGTCCAAGTAGACTATGGCTTCCCACCATAATCATCACAATTAATTACATCTCTAAAATATGATTGCACATATGAATTCCAATCATGTATGCTAGTGTCCTTGGGACCCCAAATAGAGTAAGTTTTGGGGTCCTTTTCTTAGTTGCGTGCATATGATGAGGTGCATATGAATGAGCATACATATGTGGATGTGGTGGTTAAGCATATGTATGCGGAGGAGCACGTGCATGAGCATATCGCACGTGTTGGTTTGCATGTGTCCGTGGGTGATGTGCATAGAACTCATCATAAGTGTCCACACATGAAGTAGGAGTGTTCCTACGTGGGTGTGTGTGGGTGTACATGAAATCATGTCCCTTCCTTTGAGTTTCACCCTTGGTGGGTTTCTTTTCAAAGGAGGGAGTGTGAGAAGTGATGACTTTCTTTGTAGTTTTGCTACACAAGGTGTTGTGATCATCACTTGTGGATGCACCAGAGGTTGGCATCACAAAATCTATAGTGATACCACTATAGGTGGTGCGTGATTTGGATGCATTTGCCTTGGAATAACCAAGTGCAACACGATGGTTGGCCAATAGTTGATTTGAAAGCAAATCATCCAATTTTCCTTTCCCTATGTTGAATCTTTCAACATTGGAGGACATGAGCTCATATTTCTTCTTAAGAGAAGAAATGGTAGTTTTCAAAGTGAACACAAGTGTGGTGAGCTCGTGCATTCAAGTTTTGAGAGTCTCATTTCTCAATTCCCAAGTGTGTGTTTTGAGATAGAATATTTTCCATCTCAAGATCATTATTATCTACAAAAGATACATGATCCAATTGAGATTTGAGGGATTCAACCTCATTTCTCAATGACCCATTTTGAGCAAGCAAAGTAGCTATCTCAAGGGTTAGTGCATCAATAATGTTGTCAATGTTGGTAATTGGAAGCATGGATGACTTACAAGAAATTATTTCTAAGACTTAGTATATTTAAGCATAAGTTTTTGGTACTTGTTAAATAATTGTTCATTTGCAACTCTAAGGTCATCTATGGTTACCTCAGGTTCTCCACTTTCACTTTCATTTGATCTCTCATCGGAAGATGTATCCTCATGTACCATGAAACACATGTGAGCACTTTCACTCTTCTCATCCTCGGATTCACTTGAAGATTCTTCACTTGAGTCATCAAATGTCCATACAAGTTCTTTTTTCTTGTTCTTCTTGTACTTGTCGGACTTGCTGTATTTGGAGCTTTCCACTTCTCTTAGTTCTTTAGCATTGGGCAATTCTTCTTGATGTGCCCCGGCTTATTACACTTATAGCAAAGAGAAGTGTTGTTGTGGTATCAAATTTGGGCTTAGATGGAAATTTACCTTTGCGAAAGAAGAGTTGGAACTTCTTCACCATAAGCGCCATGGATTCCAAGTTCATCTCATCACCAGACTCATCACTTTTGAAGGATGAAGAAGTGGCTTTGAATGCTATTCCTTTCTTCTTTGCCTCCGTTGGTTTCATCATCCCCTTTTTTTCTTGTGGTTGTGCCTTCTTGCTTCATAGAATATGAGTGTACCAATGAGGTTCACCATGGTGTAGTTTTGCATGTCATTGACTTCGTTAATCACTATGGTTCTTCGTTTCCATTTCGAGGTCATTGCCATGATAATCTTCCTCACCTTTTCTTGTTAAGTGTACGTCTTTCCAAGAGCTTCAAGCTCATTGGTAATGTTGGTGAAGCGAGCATACATCGTAGCAATTTTCTCATATTCCTACATTTGAAACATTTCAAAATTTTGCACGGCAACATGTAACTTTGAAAGTTTTACCTTATTGGTCCCTTTATGAGTAACGATGAGATGATTCCAAATTTGATATGCACTCTTACATATGCATATCTTATTGAACTCATCGGGCTCCAAAGCACAATGAAGAGCGTTCATTACATTGGCGGGTGTCCATTTGTCGTAGTCCTCTTCAGTTGGCTCTACGTATTCCTTATGAAGGATTCTCCATAGAGAATCACTCCTAAGGAACATCTCCATCCGACACTTCCAATATGCAAAGTTTTTGTTATAGAAGCACTGAGGTCTAACCATAGATTAGCCTTTAAAAACCGATGAAGCGCTGTCTTAATCATGATGGTTGTAGGAAGGTGGTGGTGGAACATTGTTGTTGTTGTTGGATGACATAGCTTAACCTTGTGCTCTGATACCAATCGTAAGGACCATGTGCTATAATAAAAACACTAGAATTGGGTGTTGAATAGTCTTTATAAAATTAAAGAGGAAATTACGCCTAATTAAAATCCTAACCAACAATAATGCGGAAATAAATTAGAAACAAAAAATTGAACAATGCAAACACAGGTTGTTCACGGCTTCGGATTACCCAAGTCAAACCCGACTTGATCCCGGTAATCCTACGTCCCTACCACCCGGGATACCACCTGGATACTCAAGCCAAAACCCTAGCTTGAGTTTTCCACTAAACCTACTTGTAGAAACCCTACAAGTGTAATTATTACACAAGATTGATATCCTTGATTCCCACAACCTGGGATCAAGCAAATACTCTCACAAACCAAGAGCAAATCAATATAACGAAAAAGTTATGAAATATGAAATCACACTTACAAACTCCTATGCCATGAAGTGAGGAACTTGAAGTGAGGAGTGAGTGGAGTGTGTTGATCTCTTCCTTGAAGAGAGAAAAGCTCTTGCACTTGTCTTCACTAAAGCTAAATGATGAGAGTTGATTCTATTTGGAAGACATGCTAAGATTTTGAGGTTTAGAACTTTTAGGGCTTTTGAATGAAATGAGAGAGTTGAATTTCAAGAGAGAAATTGGAGTGTCTAAGAGTTCTCCAATGGGACAGTAAAGGAGGAACTTATAGGCTCTTTCAAAACCATAGACGTTTACCCAAAAACTCTCAAGAGAATTCATTGGAAAAGACTCAACGGATTAAAAATACAGATATGACAGGTGCCTGTAGAAGCATGGGCATGCGCCTGCTACACTGTGTCAAAGGATATATGAAAGTACAAATGGTAACTTACCACGTGGGACAGGAGACTGCTTAAGGTTGGATAGGCACATGTATAACATGCATGCGCCTGAGAAACCAAAGGCAGGCATCTGTGTGGCAGAAGTGTGTAAGTTGACAAAATCAAAGATTTTGGATGGGCAAGGACAGGCAACTGATGTGGTATTCATATGCGCCTGTAACATGGGCAGGCGCCTATAAAACCAACCTACAGTTGCCCGAAAGCACACGTGCAAAACTTGTCATAATGAGAATTTTGGGCACGGATGGACAAGCGGCTGTGGTGGAATTGACAGGTGCATGTGCCTTGGCCAGACGCTTGTAAAACCAACATACAGTGCCTGAAAGTGCACAAGTGCAGAAGTTGACAAAATGGGATTTTGGGCAAGAGGATACAAGCGACTGATTAACAATGCACAGCGCCTGAAAGTTAGACAGGCGCCTGTACTTTGTACAGCAGTCACCTGTTAGAAATGAATAATGAAAGCCCAAAACCCCTAGCAAAAGTGTGTGCATTATAGACGACTGAAGAACAAAACACATGCGCCTGTAACGAGACAGTCGCCTGCCAATTGTTCAACAGTTGGCTGTCAAATACTCAATTTGCCTATTAAGAAGGTTTTATGATTTAGAGTCCCAGGAAATGTATTCTAAAGGATTCCTAGGATAATGTGAGTGATTTGTGTGCGCTCCAATATAACTATACTTCAAGGCTACAATCTAAGAGAAAGAAACAAAAGAACAAAAAGATTAACATTGAGATTTAGCTTCTTTTCTTTCTCTTAACTGAACTTGAAGTCTTTGAGTCTACCTTCTTTGTCTTGATCACTCAATCATCTCTTTGAGCTTTGATTGATCTTGATTGTCATTCATTGCAATTGATCTTCAGGATTAGATTTGGCAATGACTTAACTGCATGGAGGGGATTAGTCACAAGTATTTATGTTTGCTCATCATCAAAGCCAAGTATGAAGAAATCAATATTCAACATAGGATTGGTTTGAATTGATTGGTTATTGAATTCAGGTGATAGGGTGGGGTTTTCGTACCAAAGTATTCACCTACCACCCCACTCTCGTAATGCTATGATAGGACTACCTACCCCATGCCCAAGCCAACTCTCATTGGTCACTAACATGCGGTAGGTGCATTATGCTCAACAAATGTCCCCAATCCTCCTTTACACCACTATCATGGATAGAATTCGGATCATTGTTAGGATGTCTCTAATCTACGCCCAACTTTCGTTGGTGACAGGGATAGTGGGAATTGACATAGGGATTGAAACCCCTAGATTCGCCCTATTTATCGCTAGTGACTAATCTATTAATCCATGAAGGGGAGATTGATTTACACCAATAATAATCATCCCAACAAACCCCTAATCATCAATCATTCGACAACACATCATAAGCATGTCAATCCACAGCTAATCTCAATAGGGTTTCAACCCATGGCCTTAGAAGGATGACTATTAACAATCCATTGGTGAAAACATGGTTAGATGTAATAGATGATGCATAAGAACAGTAATGGAGAGATGAAAATAGCTATCTAATTGATCCACAATAGAAGAGAACAAGAAAACCAATAATAGATTCAAAAACTAGTACCAAAATTACAAAGGAAATAAAAGAGAATAATAAGTAGCACAGAGAATAAACTGAATACACCTGACTAATGCTCTGAAATTCCTTTTAAAAAGTCCGAGGAAGCAGGCCCCCAAAAGTGGAAAACAGAAATCTATAAATACTACCTAAAAATCCCCAAAAGATCAAAAATACCCCTTGGCAGCGCTCAAATCGACTCAGAAAACCTTAGGTGATGCGGTCGCGTCAAATGTCAGGCGACCGCATCAGCTTTAGAGCTCCAAATAGTGTTCTAGCTTTAATTTCATCATTTACAACGTGACCGAATGGATTTCCACACGACCGCGTCGATCTGCACAACTCCTTTCTCTAAAGTTCTTCTCAAACAATCGCGTACACGACCATTTGGGGCCTTCTGATGGCTTGTGCGACACAGCAGCATCACGTGAAACACGCATCCACATCATCCCCATTGTCTGCCCTTCCTTTGGACGAATGGAAATGCGATCATGTGACGTAACCCACGCACCCGTGTCATCCTTGTCTTCAGCTTCTCCTTTGGGGCTTTGGCGATGCGGCTGCATGGTGTTTGTCACACGACCATATGTTTCTTTTCTTATTCTCCATTCCTTTCGTCGATTTGTCTTCCATTTGCTTCTCGTTTCATTCCAAGGCCTCTGTCTCCGCTCTAGGATCCCGAAACTCCATGTTCACACCTAAAATATGTAAAAGAGACCCAAAAGTCAAAAGGAACAAAAGATGAACATATGCAACGGGGTGGTATGAAATGCATATGAATACTTTATGAAATATATATATATAATAAACACTCATCAACGCACCATCAGACATCTGATGACTAGATTTTCTACATGTTAATAGCCAGTTTGTTTTCTTGGATTCCATGTAGTTTTGGGAGCTTATTTAAGACCCATTTGTGTTGCATTTTTGGTACAAATGCTTATGAGATAGAACTCATTCTTAGAGCCAAACCCTAGAGCATTTTCTTTCTCTCATTATTTCTTTCACTTTCTTAAAGTGTTGTGCACTGAACTTGCTTTTAGATAGAGAGTTTCCCAAGTGCATCGAGCTCTTCATCAAGCACGTGGCTTTTAACACACATTGGTAAGATCTAGTTGACCGGCGCCCCATTTACGGTTTGGACGCGGTGTCATTTTACCGCAAGTGCACGTTAGTGTAGGATGCGGGTTCATCGAACTCAGGGAGGTGGATGGATTGAATGGCTACTAGCCTCGCCTAGGTTATGTGCTAGCTACACGGATAATATAGGTGGAAGTGTAGAAATAAAAGAATGAAATGAAAAATGACAGGAAATGAATCCCCGCTAACATGGGCTGGAGCACTCATGACACTTGGCATTTGACTTAGGGTGAGATATTGCCCCAAAAGGTGGTACCTAGCATCCATGGGCCCGATATTCCGGTCGATGCCTAGCACGCTAGGTCTATCCGGTTCCGGATGGTGGGCATTCCCATGTCCATTAACACCGACCGCAACCTGGAGCATTAAGGCCACAATGATAACTCCCGACATTTCATCCAAGCCATTCCCACGCGCGAGGACTCGATGTCAACGCTAGGGGCGTGAGTTGTGGCTAGGGAGTCAACAGCCAAGTTTATTCCCCCGTGGCCCGATGGTCAGAGGCGGTCTTTCTCCCGCCAATGACAATAAAATGCCCCCGCGTAACCCTAATGGCCAAATAGGTCGAATGTGATTTCTAGCAAGACATCAAAGCGGATCTTGACTAGACAAGACACCGGACCCCAATCCCTAATACAACTAGTGTGTTGCCATACGAATTGGACTCAGATTGCTAGAAATCCCTATTGACACATTCCATCGAACACATACCATGCAACCAAGCCAAATGAAACAACCCAAGCATCAATCCTACTCTAACCCATATTAGGGTTCATCAAACACTACTCAATGGTAAAGAACATAAAATAAAGCAATGGAAAAGACAAATAAACATTCACCATCAAGCAACAATGAAAATAACACAAAACAATGGAAAATGAGAAAAGAAAATACTTATCTTGCCATAGAATCTTCAATACTTTACAAGATTTATTGAAGTAGAAAACCTAATCTAACCTAACCTAAAGCTCCCAAGAAATGGGGAGAAAACTGCTGAAAAAATGGGAGAAAATACTCCTCAAGTCATGCCCCAACTTCTATTTATAAGCCCCCTCCAAGCACCCACTTTTCGGGTCCAAAATCCCAGCAAAACTGTCAAAACAGGCCCACCCGATCGGATGGAAGTTCACCCGATCAGGTGGAAATAAACAGAGACTAAACAGCTGAAATTGGGCTCACCCGAACGGCCACCCGGACACCAACCGATCGGGTGAAATGAAAATCCAGACAGCACTCAATTTCAGCACACAGCTGCGCTCAGAAAATTCCAGAAAAATGTAGAAAAATCGGATTTGGGCATGCGACCTATCGTTGGAAAGCTAACAACGATGCCAATGTTAGAAAAATAAGAGATCACCCAAAATACATCTGGAATGATATCAGATCTTCAATGAATGAGCATCAGTACGTGAAAGGGGAAGAAAAGGCCACCCGATCGGTTGAAATGTCAACCGATCGGGTGAGTTCTTCCCCAAAATGACCCGGGAGATGACCTGATCGGTTGAGAAGTCAACCGATCGGATGACTTTGGCAATCGGGCTTCAGAAGCTTCAACCGGGTGCTGAGGCTATCAGGTGGCATGACCGGGTCGTGAATTGTTGGTCTTCAGCTTCAGATGAACCGATCGGGTGAGATATCACCCGATCGGTTGGAATTAAGCTCAAAAAGACAGAGAGCTCTGTCGATCTCACCCGATCACTGAACCGATCGGGTGAGCTGCTCTTCTCTTCAGCTCCTGTCCGGGTCGGATACGCGTGCATCAACCGATCGGGTGGCTCTGTCCACCCGATCGGTTGAGGGCTGAAATATAGCAATCTTTGACGTTTAGCCCTCTGGATCACGCGTGACTCCTCCCGTTGCTTCGAGGACTCATGATATCTTCTTTATAAGTCCCCAACGCTGAAAATCTCCTGTATTTACACAGAAACACAAAGAAGTGAAAGAAAACTAAAAATCATAACAAAATGGGTATGGAATGATGGAAAACAACGGAAAATCGCGAAAAAGACGTGCGTGAATATATAAAATATAAACGCACATCAAAATCCCCCAAGTTGAACCCTTCCTCGTCCTCGAGGAAGACGAATGAGAGTAGGAGCTCGGAGGGAAAAATAGAGAGAGAGGGAAAAATAGATAGAGAGAGAGAGAAAAAAAAAGCAAAATCCTAGATCGCCTATCAGAACCAACAAAACCAAACACGCCACACATAAGCAAGCATGCGACAACACTAAACCAAGGAATATGAGTCCAAACAGATGTCGTGGGCCCACGCGGTGAAGCGCGAGTGAGTGTGGTCGTGTGCTAGCAAACGGTGTTACTATCTACATTGTGCAATAAAGCTCCATATACACATACCCAAGGGAAGACCCAAATATCGATTCAATTCAAAATTGCTGTGAATAGTAGCCCAAGCATGCATGAGAAAAGTATAAGAATAGAAGCGTATCATGCATCGGGGACTCCACAGCTAGGGACTAGGAAATCACCACACTATTGCCTAGACAATCGCTAGAAAATTCCTATGCCAAGTGTGTTCGAAAACGATGGAGGTTGAGAAGATGTGGAGTAGAACACTCGGTGCAAATTCTCGCCTTCCCTTTATTCTCGGTAGATAGGAAGAATATTCACACTGGAATTTTTTTTGGGTTTTGGGTATTTGTATTTTTTTGGATTTTTGGCTATACATATTTTTTTCTTTTCTCTTTTCTTTTCCTTTTTTGGTTTTTTCTTTTCTCTCTTTTTTTTAGATTTTTGGATATTGGGATATATACATGTGTACTCTTCCAAGTGGGAGAATGGTACACGACGAGGGGATTTACGCCAAGTAAAATAAAAAAGAAATCAGATTCTAAACACTTAGGCAAAGGAGATATTTCTTGCAAATCAGAGCATAGGCTAAATGGGTTATCCTCGTCCTTGTTTGTGGAATACCGACACATGCGAATTGAAGTATACGATATAAACATATAACATACATATAGAAGCAGACAGTAGAAGAAAATAATGCATATTCAAATCGAAGCATGATAATCTAGGGGTCAACCAAGGATAGGTATATAAATCAACATCATAAAGTAGAAGCACACCACCTAGATGGTCACGACACACGACTCACATAAAAGCTTCGTGGACCCACGAAGCGTGAAATGCAATGGGACTCGGCTTCCTCGGGTTAGTGAATGTGATCGTCATAGCTATGCTAAGTGTGTGTGTGTGTATTTTCTATGACAATTCATCATATAGGATCATCTCTAGGAGAGAGAGAACAGCAGGTGGGAAGAAAAAGAAAAACCCGAGGAAAACGACTCAAAACGAAGAAAAAGACACAAATGACGCACAAAGTGCGACTCCCCCAAGCTGAAGCTTGCATTGCCCTCAATGCAATAGAAGTAAATACGGGAGGGTAACGAAAATGGGGGGGTGCGCATCGACACAAGAAAATGAAAAACAGGAAAAACACATGAACGAAACTGAAAAATAAAGAAATATAAAAAGAAACACATAAATAAAAGAAACAAAAGCACATCCAAACGACACATATAAACAGACACACAATGACGTCACACGAAAACACACACAAAAGTCGATTTCCCCCAAACTAGACATGACAAAGCTAGCAATATGATATGATCAATGTGGTGCAGAAATATGCTAAGGGAAAAAAGAAAGAAGTCAGAATGCAGAAGAGGAAGTGTCCTCGTCCTCCTCGGTAGAGGATGTGGGGTGTGGGTGGGAGAAGTGATAGAAGGGCACGACATGATGGGTTATTATGATGCAAAAGTGAATCCTAGATACGCTCCCCTTGCTAATGAGAGTAGACGAGATTATTCAAATCTAAACTAGAAAGCGGTAAATTTTTACACTACTTGATTAGGATACACCTGAGCATAGGCGGATCCAAGATCTAGAGTGGGCAGGTAGCTGCTCTAACTGCTCCTTTTGTGGCTCTGCCAGAAGCATTGTGCCACGTGTGCCAATGGACCCAAGCAATGCACCTCCAAGCATCCCTCGTAGGTGTCCACCTGTGACCTGCAAAGGACGAGGTGCATTAGTCCATGGCAAGAAATTATTTCCCAAAATAAATGTATCCCAGAGATAATCGTCAACATAAGATGGAAAAATAATAAAAGGGTGACGAATACTCCCTGAGAATGGGTCGCTATTCTCTGTACTAGCGACGACCAAATCCTCGCTCTCCATGAGAAGTAGCTCTCCAGGTGGTGACACACCGCAACATACCTCAAGGGAAGTAGGTTCTGTGTCCTGCGAGAGATATGGTGTGTCAAATATATATGAGTCTAAAGAAATAGGAAGTAAAAAGCGAGACTCAAAAGTGGAGTGAGAGTGAGTATGAAAATCTTCTTGAATAGGGGCAATATGCTCAAGTAGATGCTCAGCCGCAGAAGAAGTGGAGAGCGACGGTAAAGGTAGATGTGACTCGGGCTCCATGAAGTGGACCATCGTATCCAAGCCCGCATGCACATTCTCCTCGACGATATGCTCATACTCCACCATCTGCCCGATGTCCTGAATGACATCCTCATGGTTGACCACAGACCAAGGAGGAAGCTGTGACAGAGATGGCTGTGGAGGTGGATGTGGAGCGGACCCCTCGTATATGGTCATGGTGTCCTCGTCCTCACGCACACCCTCCTCGCCGGTATGCATAAGCTCTGTAAACTCCTCGGTGCTATTATAGGACTCATGTGGGGTATCCAAATCAAGACGAGAAGTCTCTCCCACAGATCCTATAGAAATCACCCCATCCTCACTATCATCATCAAAAAATGCTTCGTCATCCAAGTGGTAGTGTTGGAAAAATGGGATATTGCCATGAGCTGTGTCTATGGTGGCTGATGACATGGTGGTCTCAACCATGGAAGTGGGTATATCCTCTCCTTTATCCCCTCTCCTTGGTGTAGGCTCGGTGATTGGTACCATCAAGTTTTGTAATATTTGGCCTTGGTTAAACATGGCACTTTCAAGGAGAGACACGAGGCTTGGTTCTTCTTGCGTTGGTGGAAGGATTGCTTAATACCATAGTCTACTACGCATTGTTTCATCCATATGACTTGTGCACATGCATGTCTGGTAGCTATATACTCTACCTCAGTAGTTGATAGTGAGACTGAACATTGCTTTTTGCTAAACCAGTAGACAAGGAAATGTCCAAGGAAGTGACATGTTCCATTTGTGCTCTTTCTAGTGGCTTTCCAACCAGCACAGTCTGAGTCACTATACGAAATAAAATCAGAAGTGCTATCTCTAGGATAAAACAATCCAAAGTCAAACGTGGTTTAAAGATATCTAACTGCTTTAATATGTGATTTCTTTGGATCACATTGGAATCTTGCACGCGTTCATACACTAAACATTATATCAGGTGTACTAGCAGTGAGGTATACTAAATAGCCAATCATACCTCGGTATGTTTTCTGATCTACACTTTTACATGCTTCATCTTTGTCCATAGAGGTGGATATCGTCATTGAAGTATTATTTCCTGATGCATTTTCCCGTCCGAACCTTTTTAGTAGATCTTTAGCATATTTCGTTTGGTGAATGAAGGCTCCATCTTTTGACTGCTTGATTTGCAATCCTAAGAAATATGTAAGCTCACCCATATGGCTCATCTCGAACTCATCCTGCATTAGCTTAGTAAACTCTTGACAAAAAGCTTCAATAGTGGATCGAAAAATATTATCATCTACGTAAATTTGAATAAGAATAATATCATCGTGAATTTTCTTTAAAAATAATGTAGTGTCTATTTTTCCTACATTATAACCCGAGTCTATTAATAACTTTCTTAATCTCTCGTACCAAGCTTGTGGAGCTTGTTTCAGGCCTGTTGAGTCATTGGGTCGGCACTCGAGACAACTCGGTCGACAGATGACTAAGGCCTACCAGGCCCACCAAAGAAGCTCGATGTCGAATCAGTCAAAAGCCCAAATGACCAGTCGACCGTTGGGTCCACTTCACTCAAACGTGGGATTAAAGGGGGGCTCGGGAATCTCAGGCACGTGCGCAACATTTATTCCTATTAATGGGGGAAGATCGTGGCCCCATTATGGATGACTGTTATCTCTCCAACATCTCCAAGGGGACCCTGAACATCTATAAATAGAGGAAATGGTCTCATTTCCAAGGTATGAGGTCTAAGACATAGAACTCTATCTTATCAGCTTTCCATTCTTACATTCGATCTTGCGCTGTCAGTCTTGAGACGAACCTTCGTGGGTCGATCTCAGTTGCACCAAGCTCCTGCTCTTTCTTTAGTTCCATACTAACTTAAGCATCTGAGTGGATTTGGGTCAGAACCTAGATCCGACCCCCCTAACGAGTCCCTGTGGTGCAGATGGATGCTCATCGTCCAACGACTAAGGTCGACGTCGAGCTTTCCAACCTCGAACAATCGACATAATCATCGCCCCAAGGTCGATCGTAGGTCACATCATCTCCAACTACCATCACTCGACCCTGGTTCTCCCAACCAAGGGTCCCACTCCAACGGCTGACGAGGCTCCGACTCAGCATCTCGAGTCTACGTCAGCTTGACAACTGTCTCGGTCAATTTTGGCTATAACAGTTTGGCACCGTCTGTGGAAAAACGTTAACCAGCTTGAAATCCCAAAGAAATCCAAAAAGCTATGACAGCTAGACCCAGCAACACCGGACCGGTCGAAAGTCTGAGGGAGAGGCCAAGAGCAAACAACGTCCTGGTGGAGGACGTCGTAGACTCCACAATGTCGCCACCTCGACCAGCAGAGGCCTCAAAGGAGCCTGGGGTGACCCAAAAGAAATTCACCCAGTTAACTGAGTAGATCGATAGGAGCCTAGGCGCATTGGCGGCTTTATTACGCCAGAACATGGGGAGCCCATCCCCAATAAATGAGCTGCCACCGCCTCCAAACCCAAACCTGACACCAACGAAGGGCTCGGCATTCCTTCAAAATCTGGGGGACCCAAGGGCAGAGATTAACCTCCATGATTCGACCCCCCAGTCCACCAATACAACGGAGCAGGAGTCGATAATCGAGCTTTTGGGCTCCAGTGGGAACCTACCCCCTCCAATTACCGAGTGGCAACCTGCAACATCCTAGACCAGGTAATGTACGTGGCTCTCCCAGGTTATAACCCACTAAACCCTGTAGGTGGATTTGTGAGGGGGGAAGAAATCCTGAACCGATCCTCGGGAGCCAACTTCTCGCAATCAGGAGCGAGAGGATCCATACTGGTCCAATCCACGATTCGAAAGACCCCCTGAAAGAGAATATCATCTCTGCTCCTTTTCTTACAAAATTCAAGTTCCCCGCTCTACCAGCTTATGATGGCAGAGGCGACCCATGGTCGCACATTCATAAGTATTTGAATGTCATGCTAATCCACGGGGTCGACGAGCCATATCTCTTATGAGCCTTCCATGCCACCATGTTCAAGAGGGCAGAGAGCTGGTACGACGGGCTATCCCACGGCTGCATCGGCTCGTTCGACGAACTGGCAGAAATATTCTGCAAGAAATTCGTCGCAGGACGGCATCCCAAGAAGAAGTCGTCCCACCTATTCTCGCTTAAACAAAATGAGAATGAGTCAATCCAAGCATTCTTCCTGAGATTCAACGACGAGAGGCTTGATGCAGAAGAGACACCGGACGTGACTGTCATAGCTGCACTCACCTAGGCGGTCAGGAACAAGCACCTGAGAAGGGCCCTTCACCAGTTCCCCTATCACCATCGCAGAGATGCTTAACATAACAGATCGGTTCACTTCCTCCGAAGAGGTAGAAGAACCAGGTGGAGCTAATGCAAAGAGCACCCACTCCCGTCGCAGAGACACGAGGCGAGAGAAACCAAACTCGGGGACCCCCTGCCCGGAGTCTCGAGATAAGAGGCCCAGGGAGAGGAGCCCTCAAAGTAAGGAGCGTCCTACTTACGTTAAACTGATCACCCCTAAAACAGAAGTCCTCGCATATGCCCCACGAGAAGAGCTGATCCAAGAGGCAACAAAGAAGGGCAAATACAAGAAGAGGGACGACCTCAAATTCTGCAAATATCACAACGACTATGGACACGACACAAACAACTGTTGGACTCTCAAAAAAGAGATCGATGCCCTAGTCAAGAAAGGACACCCCAAGGGCCTGGCCAATGATACACCCAGCAAGGAATGATCCTCAAAACAGAGGGGCAAGATGACGAAATCGCATGTCACCAAGGTGGTCGACTAATGAGCCATCCAAGACTCAAGGCAAATAAAAGGGCAATGAATGTCAACAGTTCCTACATCGATCGGAAAACACATGTACGCCTTTTTCGTTTTTCTTTTACTTCCGTCAATAAAGCATGTCTCGTTTTCTGAATAAAAGTTTTGCTTCCATAAGCCTTTGTAAAGTCTACAAAAATTGTCCCTTCAAACCTAAAAAAGGATCCGGTCCTCGGAGAGGTTTTGGAAAAGCTAAACTTACGTTGATGCGATTGGCTCCTAAAAACAAGCGTCAGCTGTAAGTCGAAGGGGCCACCCCTTCACCACTCCTAAATCGAGCATCAGCCGTAAGTTGAAGAGGCCACCCCTTTGCCACTGAACAACTCTCCTAAATCGAGCGTCAGCCGTAAGTCGAAGGGGTCACCCCTTCGCCACTGAACGACTCTCCTAAATCGAGCGTCAGCCGTAAGTCGAAGGGGCCACCCCTTTGCCACTGAACGACTCTCCTAAATCGAGCCTAAATCGAGCATCAGCTGTAAGTCGAAGGGTCTACCCCTTCGCCACTGAACGACTCTCCTAAATCGAGTATCAGCTGTAAGTCGAAGGGGCCATCCCATCGCCACTGAACGACTCTCCTAAATCGAGCTTCAGCCGTAAGTCGAAGGGGCATCCCTTCACCACTGAACAACTCTCCTAAATTGAGCGTCAGCTGTAAGTCGAAGGGGCCACCCATCTGCCACAGAACGCCTCTCCTAAATTGAGCATCAGCCGTAAGTCGAAGGGGCCACCCTTTCACCACTGAACGACGCTCCTAAATTGAGCGTCAGATGTAAGTCAAAGAGGCCACTCCTTCGCCACTGAACGACTCTCCTAAATCGAGCATCAGCCGTAAGTCAAAGAGGCCCACCCTTTGCCACTGAACGACTCTCCTAAATCGAGCGTCAGCCGTAAGTCGAAGGGGCCACCCCTTCGTCGCTGAACGACTCTCCTAAAAACGAGCGGCAACCGTAAGTCGAAGGGGCCACCTCTTCGCCACTGAACAACTCTCCTAAAATGAGCATCAGTCGTAAGCCATAGGTTCACCCCTTCGCCACCGAACGAATCTCTCAGAATGTCTTCAGCCATAAGTCGAAGGGCCACCCCTTCGCCGCCGAACGATTCTCATTTCTTCAACCAGGAGTCGGGTGAATCTCTCCCTCACCATGGAACATGGTGGTCAAATTCTAAATGTGGTTCGATGGTTTATCCTTGATCAAGCAACGCCTAACCCATCGAAAGGGACCATCAGGCATTAAGACCACCACGGGGCGTAAGCGACAACAAACAAAGAGAGGCAATGGCAAATAAGGATACACAGGCCAATTCTACTGTCACTTTCCATTGCAAAACATTGTTTTCATTTACATCACCCCCCTAATACATTCAAAAATTTCTACAAGCAGGCCTAAAGCTAAAGCGCCAAGATCTTACAGCGACCGTTAAGGCCCTTGAACTCCATCCAGCACGACCGTAGACTCTGGGGCCCCCGTAGCACCTGCTCTAGCTTCACCGCCAGCCATGGCGGTAGGCTCATCCATGGGAGCTGCCTTCTCCATGCCTCGGCTCGACACATCCTTATGAGGTCTGAAAATATCACCGAGATCTTGTCGATCTCCACAAAGAGGTCAGGGAATCGGTTCTTCATCTCCAATTGGCATCGCTCATAACCTTGCTTATATAGCTCGTCAAATTCAGGAAATGAATCTGTGAAATCCCGCATTACCTTCTCTGCAATGACCTCAGCTTTGACTCTCTCCTCCAGCAGAGCATCTTCCGCTCGCTCTCTTGAGGCGATTTGTTCAGCCTCCCTCCTACGAGACTCGCTTACCTCGTGCTCGAGTTTCTGAATGCGGTCTGACCTCGTCTTGGTAAGGAGGCTGACTCTTTCTAGCTCAGCCTGGGACTTCTCCACTCTCGACCTAATGGCCTCCAGGGTGACACCATGATCGGCCACCACCGGAGCTGGACGACGCAATGCCGTGGTTGCCACAAGAGACTGCACACAACATTCGATGGTCAGCTTATGCACTGATATCAGCATCGATGGAGGGCCAAATGATAATTACTTGGACGCTGGTGTGAACAGCTATTGACGTAAGCCGCTCATAATCGACCCTTTCCACGACAGCACTATCCCGTGGAAGGGTCGCATTCTCGGCGATGCAGGAAGCGGTCCTGCAGTCAAGGAGAGCAAAATCTCCATGCCTCAATGGAAACCTCGCCTTGACGAGCTCCTCCTTGGAACAGTCGAGGGGAGCCTGAGGAGATCGGCCCTCTTGCAACATCATCTTGTACTCCTCAGGGATGTCTTCAGGCAACTCTACGGAGGGAAATAGACCCCCCCAGGTTAGGAGTCCCGGTGCACGAGGAGATCTGGCGAAACCTGAGCCTCCCTCGAATCTTCCTCGTGAAAAGCATCACACCCTGGCTGGCAGACCTACTACACAGCTATGTTCGACCCAGACGGCTCCGAGTCACTGAGAACAAGCTTCCGCCTCTTCTTTCCCCCCTCTAGTGCAACCACTTCAAATTCTGAGGCGGACCCCTTACTCTTCTTCTTCTATTGAGGACAGGCCACCTGCGCAACCCCCTCGACAACCATGGGTTGATCACCAGATGGATGGGCTATCGATCTCAGCAGGGTCGACGCATGGGGCAACAAAATTCTCGCCTCTACCTCTCTGATGGAAGCCTCGACTGCTTCCCTCAATGCAGGATCTACCTGATAAACCATACTGGTCATACCTGCCAGAGCAACAAATGAGTTAGGTCGAGTAACGAAGGTCGAACAGTTGGCAAGCACGGTCGAACTAACCTTTCATCCACACGATCCGACGTAATGCGTCGTCCGACCACAGCCACTCGATCGACCTCATACCCTCTGGCAGGCTCTTCAGAGTGTCAGTGGATTTCTTCTCCTCGACAGTCAGCGGCTTATCCTCGACAGGCCCAAAATCAGGGGTGCCCCAACCGGTGCAGAAGCTTTCCTCCCCCCTGGAAGACCACAAACACAAACTCGTCTTTTTACTTGGGATTGGAGGTGGGAAGATCTTCCAGTAGATTCCTGCCTTGACAAGCCATTATCGTATACCAACCCAGGATCTTAAGGGGGGGATTGAGAAGAAGTGGTTGAACAGACGCATGGATGGTTCAATTTCCTTTGTCACGCACAGAACTATAAATCCCATCAACATGTCGATGGTGTTCAGAAATGTTCAGGGTACACAGGAATATCGCATGAAGGGATGCAAGGAAACCGAAGGCCCCTTTTGAAGGCTTTAACATAAACTCCCGCTTCTCGATCGTCGGTACGGAGAGCCCTCTCGTCCCTCCCAGGCAGCCTGATTTGATAATCAAGACAAACATAGCTCCTCTGAAGTGCGGCGATTTGGCCGGCCTTCACTTTGGACCTCACATTTGCCAGCAAGTCCAGTTCCATGACGCCTTCCTGATTCTTCTGAATGGATATGACCATGTTTCTTCCGGATGCAGAGATGGAGGACGAAGCAATTGCTTTCGAGAGAAGGAAAATCTGAATCGAGAGTATGAAGACGGTACTCCCGCACTCCATCGCTGGAACCTTCATATATGGAAGAGGCAACAATCGCATGATGGAACACGCGTCAAGGATCCAAGAACCCAGAATGTCTTGGATTTCGAACCGACAAATCATCTGAATCGATGAGGCAAGCATTTTTGTGCCTAGAACTCAAGTGCTATTTTCTCGACTACCGAGCCACATTAAATGCGATGTAACGTCGCTTGACTTCAGCGGATGGATCCTTCAAGGTCGTGCGACGGGGTACATTGTTGAGTCATTGGGCCGACACTCGAGACAACTCAGTTGACAAATGACTAAGGCCCACCAGGCCCACCAAGAAGCCCGTTGTTGACTCTGTCAAAGCCCAAATGACCAGTCGACTGTTGTGTCCACCTCACTCGAATGTGGGATTAAAGGCGGGCTCGGTAATCTCGGGAAAGTGTGCAACATTTATTCCTATTAATGGGGGAAGATCGTGGCCCCATTATGGATGACCGTTATCTCCCCAATGTCTCTGAGGGGACCCTCAACATCTATAAATAAAGGAAAGTGTCCCATTTCCAAGGTACGAGGTCTAAGACATAGGACTCTATCTTCTCAGCTTTCCATTCTTACATTCGAGCTTGCGCCGTCAGTCTTGAGATGAACCTTCATGGGTCGATCTCAGCTGCACCAAGCTCCCTCTCTTTCTTAAGTTCCATACTAACTTAAGCATAGGAGGGGATTAGGGTCGGAACCCAGATCCGACCCCCCTAAGGAGTCCCTGTGGTGCAGATCGATGCTCATCGTCCAACGACGAAGGTCGACGTTGAGCTTTCCAACTTTGAACGATCTACATAATCATCACCCCAAGGTCGATCGTAGGTCGCATCATCTCCAACTACCATCACTTGACCCTGGTTCTCCCAACCAAGAGTCCCACTCCAACGGCTGACGAGGCTCCGACTCAGCATCTCGAGTCTATGTCAGCTTGACAACTGTCTCGGTCAATTTTGACCTTAACAAGGCCATATAAAGCTTTATTCAATTTATAAACATGGTTTAATTTCTTATCATGTTCAAAGCCTGGAGGTTGATCAACATGGACTTCCTCCTTGATATAGCCATTCAAGAATGCGCTCTTTACATCCATTTGGTATAATTTAAAATTTTTTAAATGATGCATATAAAGTAACATTCTGATAGACTCTAATCTAGCAACAGGTGCAAAAGTTTCATCGAAATCAATACCTTCTTCTTGTGAATATCCTTGTGTTACTAATCTGTCTTTATTTCTTACCACATTTACGTCCTCATTTAGCTTGTTTCTGTATACACAATTCATACCGATGATTAGGTGATTTTCTGGTGTAGGAACTAATTCCCATACCTAATTTATTTCAAATTGAAGCAATTCTTCTTGCATAGCTTCAATCCATGCTTCATCTACAAAAGACTCATCTACCTTTTTCGGCTCAACGTTATATACAAATGCAACATTAGACATATATTGTATTTGTGATCTAGTTTTAACACCTTCATCAATGTTTCCAATGACTTGGGTGTGTGGGTGATATGTCACTTCAGTGAATGATTTTGGTAATGGAACAATATTATTCATATCACTTGAAGGAATAACTACATCGTGATCAATATCATCATTTAAACTATATTTAGAAACATTTGTAATAGATTCATCAAAAGTAACATGTAATGTTTCAACAACACAAGGGATTTTCTTGGTGTATATGTGATATATATGCTTTGCTTCTAGAGGAATAACCGATAAAAATTCCTTCATCCGCTTTGTAGTCAAATTTATTTAAATTATCCTTTGTGTTCAAAACAAAGCATTTACAGCCAAAAACTCTAAAATAGGATATATTTGGAACTCGTTGGTACAATAGCTCATAAGGTGTCTTTTGAAAAGAATTGCTAATAAGTACTCTATTTTAAATATAGCACCAGTTGCTATAGCTTTTGTCCAAAAATATTTTGGAAGGTTGCTTTTAAACAACATTGTTCGTGCACACTTTTAGAGTGTTCTATTTTTCATCTCAACTACTTCATTTTGTGGGGCAGCTCTAGGAAAAACAAATGTATATGATATACCACGTTTTTCACAAAAATTTTGAAAATATTTATTTTCGAATTCTCCACCGTAGTCACTTCTTATAGAAATAATTTTCGAAGAATAAAGTTTTCGGTCTTTTTGAAAAATAGTTTGAATTCACGAAAAACATCATTTTTATTAGTCAAAAATCCAACTCAAGTAAATCTTGTGTAGTCTTCCACAATGACAAAAACATATTTACTACCATAAAGAGAAGAAGTCCTAGCGGGACCAGATAAATCAATATGTAGAAATTCAAGGGGTATTTTTGAGCTACGGGCTGCTATACTCTTAAAGGTGCTTTTATGTATTTTTTCATGTTGACAAGACTCACAAATTTTATCTAATTTAGAATTCATTTTTGGGTGTCCTTGAACCAATTTTTTTCCTCGATATCTTATTCAGGTTTTTGATGTTGACATGACCAAAACGTCTATGCCACAATAATGTGTGGTTACAAGAAATAATTAAACATACTTTTGAATTATTATCTTTGCAAGAAAGTGTATAAATATTTTCTAACCGGTTTCCTTGCACTAACACATTTTTCATAGCACTGTGATAAACTAAGCATGCTTCATGAGTAAAGAGAACTTTATAACCTTTATCACAAAATTGACTAATCCTTATCAAATTATGCTTCAGTCCTTTAACTAAACTAACATTCTCGATAATGGGTTTTTAAGGGTTACCGACATTGCTGATTTCAATAATTTTTTTCCTTTTTGTTGTCTCCGAACGTTATCATTCCTCTGTCTACCATCTTTAAAGAACTTAGCAATTTTGTGTTCCAAATCATATGTGCGGAGCATCCGCTATCCATTATCCATAGTTTCTTGGATTGTTCCTCAATGTCGTCATGTTGATCCGCCATTCATTGTGGAGGTTCTCTTCGTTGCCCTCTTCGATTGCTCGTATCTCCATGGATTGTTCTTCAATATTGGGTTCTCCATATTTTTCTTTCAATATTTTCATGATTTGTTGTGTGGTGTTGGCCTCTACAATATTATTGAACACACTATCAGAAAAATATGAGTACAATATGTTTATTACCTTGATGTTTATTTAATAGATCTCCTTTTGATCAGTGGTCAAAGTGGCTAGTGAGGTCGTATGGGTTTCATATGGTTCTTGTAGAAATGATCCAGATTCAAGATTGGTTGCTTTGATGAATACTTCTATCATCCTCCTCTATATCAGAAAGTTTATTCCATCGAAGCAAGGAGGTGTGCTAAGGGAATGACTGGATTTGATCATGTCTGTTTATGACATCGCCTTAGACAAGTTCTAATACCACATATAGGATCCATGTGGATGGCAGACAACACTAGAAGGGGGGTTGAATAGATTTGTCACAAATAATAAAATTTTTTGCGAAAATAAAAATCCTTCTACGAGTTGTCTAAGTCTCAAACTGAGTTGCCTCAAATTTGTTCTTAATCAACAAAAATATTAAGCTTGAATAAAAGATGCATCGGAAATAAAAATTTCAAGTGATAAATAATAAGTCAGAGAGAGATCACAACGCAAACATAAAGAATCTTATCATGGTTCGGCCCAACCTTGGCCTACGTTCAGTCCCCTACTCACTTCAAAATTTTATCCACTATATTGGAACATGCAATACAAGCACCTAGCTTACCTCGCTAGGAATTTCCAACACCTAGTTATAATAAACCAGGATTTTCACACAAGTACCTAGTTACCACCAACTAGGATTTCGAACACAACTTCCCTTATAATACATGAATTACAACTAAAGTCTTCTCCCAAGACTTCTCAAAAGATCTAAAAATGAAGTACAAGATTTCCTATAGCCAATGTATATATTTGTGAATACCGTGGCTAAAAAGAAATCAAAAATCCTTTTGATCTAATAAAGGATATAAATAATCAAAAAATTGATCAAAGGAAATAACTTGAATTTGATCTTCTAAATATTAGCACTTCGACTTTTAGAAACCAATATCCAAGACTTTTAATCTTTGAAAAGATATGAATTTAAAATCATAAAGATTAAAAAGATGATAGTCTTGCAATTTGAATCTCAAAGAAAAGCTTTAACGCTTGGAGATCAAATTAAAACAAAAACTATTTGAAGGCTAAAGAAACTAAAAATTATCTTTTAAAAATATTAGCACAAAAGATTTGAAAATCAGTAGTCTTTGAAAATTAAAGAACAATAATTTGGAGCTTGAGAACTTTTAGCACGAGAGAAAATTTCTTTATCAATCGAATATGATGTATTAAAAATTCTGAAATCATAGCTATTTATAAAGAAATATTGACTTAAAATCAGCTGAAATCAGCTGGAAATCTGCTCAAAAAGTCGCCTCTAACGGCTGGTTAACGACTAGTTAAATTCAAATCAAAACTGGCAAAACTGTCAAAGTTGACCTAGATAGTCGGTTATTCCTGAGGATAGCCGGCTAATATTTTGACGGTAAGTTTTGGCAAAAAAATCTTCCTTCCAGTAGTCGGCTATCTCGTGAGGATAGTTGGCTATAATTTGACACATAAGTTTTCATACTCAAAATACTTGAAAATATTTTATAAAAAATATTTTAAAATAATATATGGTCAAAACCTATTTAAAAATTATTTTTCAAGAATTTTTTGTGTGTATTGTGAATATAAATTGTCTTTAACATTTTGTACGCTACAACTTACACAAACACAGTATACTAGTCTTGTTCTTCATTCTTTGTCTTGAGCCATTTCGTCATTGATCTTAAGTCTTCATTAGTTATATGTGTCAGAGCCTTCATCTTCTTCAATTCCGGGCTCGATAGTAGACTTTTGATTTTGGCTCGTTCTTCTTCGTTTTGCTTCACTATGCGCTCAAAAATCTTCATGGCTATAATATAAATCTATATACACTTGAATCAAATATGTTAGTTTGTATATCACTTGTGCACATTATCAAAATCCACTGGGATGTGTCTCAATTTCTTAACACTCCCAATAAGCACATGTGTATTAGCTAACGATGTCTCCATACCGAGTGACTATTGAGGCTAGTCACTACCATCCAATGGTATAGATTAATACACACTAGTCCGGAATATTGATGTCTTGTCTTGATATTCCTTTGACAAGGAATAATTGTAAACATATGATCGACGTACATATTGGCCTCATTGTCATGATCTCCATCATGATCTAAGTGATCCTCGCATAAGTCCTGGAACTTTATCCGTGCATCATATAATCACAATCAACAACCATAGAAGTGACACAAAGGACAACATAGATAAAGATTACAAAATAGCTTACTAATTTTACGAACAAGATGTTTTATTACCATTACAATAATTTGTAGGATCATTGTCCACTAAGCACTATACTAGAAGGGAGATGAACAGTGTATTGGCAATTAAAATAATAATTATAATAAAGAAGACAATGCTGAATAATAATTGCAATACAACACAAACAAATATATAATGCAATCGCAAATACAAAATTTATCCTAGTTTGGATCCCTACACCGGTGATCTTACTCCAGTCCCATCCTCATAAACCTGAGTTGTGGATTTCCACTAATGCTCCCTAAACCTGGGGCACAAAACTCAAACTGAGTACAATCTCTACACCGAGATAACGAAGAGTAAACCCTCTAAGGTTACAATTAAACCCTCCAATATGTGGAGTAAACACTCTAAGTGGAGTAAGCCCCCCCCCCCAACAATGTACTCACAACCCGAGTACTAGGTTTTGCAACAAAACAAAATGAAATTCAATCTTAACTATGCCTTGACTAGTGACGTGCGTTTATATTTTATATATTCACGCACGTCTTCTTCGTGATTTCCCGTTGTTTTCCATCATTCCATACCCATTTTCTTATGATTTTTAGTTTTCTTTCACTTCTTTGTGTTTCAGTATAAATGCAGGAGATTTCCAGCGTTGGAGACGTATAAAGAAGATATCATGAGTCCTCGGAGCAACGGGAGGTGTCACGCGCGATCCAGAGGGCTAAACGTCAAAGATAGCTATATTTCAGCCCTCAACCGATCGAGTGGACAGAGCCACCCGATCGGTTGATGCACGCATATCCGACCCGGACAGGAGCTGCAGAGAAGAGCAGCTCACCCGATCGGTTCAGTGATCGGGTGAGATCGACAGAGCTCTCTGTCTTTTTGAGCTTAATTCCAACCGATCGGGTGATATTTTACCCAATCGGTTCATCTGAAGCTGAAGACCAACAATTCACGACCCGGTCACGCCACCCGCTCGCTTCAGCGCCCGGTTGAAGCTTCTGAAGCCCGATTGCCAAAGCCACCCGATCGGTTGAGAAGACCGATCGGGTCATCTCCCGGGTCATTTTGGGGAAGAACTCACCCGATCGGTTGACATTTAAACCGATCGGGTGGCCTTTTCTTCCCCTTTCGCGCACTGCTACTCATTCATTGAAGATCTGCTAGCATTCCAGAGGGATTTTGGGTGATATCTTATTTTTCTAGCGTCGGCATCATTGTTAGCTTTCCAACGATAGGTCTCATGCCCAAATCCGATTTTTCTATATTTTTCTGGAATTTTCTGAGCGTAGATGTGTGCTGAAATTGAGTGTTGTCTTGATTTTCCTTTCACCCGATCGGTTGGTGTCCGGGTGGCCGTCCGGGTGAGCCAAATTTCAGCTATTTAGTCTCTGTTTATTTCCACCCGATCGGATGAACTTCCACCAGATCGGGTGGGCCTGTTTTGACAGTTTTGCTGGGTTTTTGGACCCGAAAAGTGAGGGCTTGGAGGGCGGCTTATAAATAGAAGTTGGGGCACGACTTGAGGAGTATCTTCTCCCATTTTTTCAGCAGTTTTCTCCCCATTTCTTGGGAGCTTTAGGTTAGGTTAGATTAGGTTTTCTACTTCAATAAATCTTGTAAAGGATTGAAGATTCTATGGCAAGCTAAGTATTTTCTTTTCTCATTTTCTATTGTTTTGTGTTATTTTCATTGTTGCTTGATGGTGAATGTTTATTTGTCTTTTCCATTGCTTTATTTTATGTTCTTCACCATTGAGTAGTGTTTGATGAACCCTAATATGGGTTAGAGTAGGATTGATGCTTGGGTTATTTCATTTGGCTTGGTTGCATGGTATGTGTTCGATGGAATGTGTCAGTAGGGATTTCTAGCAATCTGAGTCCAATTCGTATGGCAACACACTAGTTGTGTTGGGGATTGGGGTCCGGTGTCTTGTCTAGTCAAGATCCGCTTTGATGTATTGCTAGAAATCACATTCGATCTATTTGGCCATTAGGGTTACGCGGGGGCGTTTTATTGTCATTGGCGGGAGAAAGACCGCCTCTGACCATCGGGCCACGGGGAAATAAACTTGGCGGTTGACTCCCTAGCCACAGCTCACGCCCCTAGCATTGACATCGAGTCCTCGCGCGTGGGAACGGCTTGGATGAAATGTCGGGAGTTATCATTGTGGCCTTAATGCTCCCGGTTGCGGTCGGTGTTAATGGACATGGGAATGCCCACCGTCCGGAACTGGGTAGACCTAGCGTACTGGGCATCGACCAGAATATCGGGACCATGAACGTTAGGTACCACCTTTTGGGGCAATGTCTCACCCTGGGTCAAGTCAAATGCCAAGTATCATGAGTGCTTTAGTCCGTGTTAGCGGGGATTCATTTCTTGTCCTTTTTCATTTCTTTCTTTTATTTTTACACTTCCACCCATATTATCCGCGTAGCTAGCACACAACCTAGGCGAGGCTAGTAGCCATTCAAGCCATCCAACTCCCTGAGTTCGATAAACCCGCACCCTACACTAACCGTGCACTTGCAGTAAAACGACACCGTGCCCAAACCGTAAACGGGAGGCCAGTCAAGTTTTTGGTGACGTTACCGGGGAGGCGTTCGGTTTGATATTAGCTTAGCTTGGGTTCGTTATACTACGCAAAAAAACAATAACCAAGAAATTTTTTTCCCCACCATTATATTATCTTTTTGTTATTTTCTTGTACTATTGACGCTCCTCTCTAGTTTTCTTATTTTTGTTGTCCAGGTATCTTTGGTATAACCATATGGAGATCAAATTTTGATGCTAAGTTGGGAAGATACGATCCTTATTCATTTGTGGTTTGTGAGACTTGTGGGATGGCAGGGCACGTTTATTATGATTGCCCATTAACGCTTGAGAGCCTCCCCCTACACCAAGGCCAAACATTCTCCCACAACCTTAGCCCAAACACCTCACATACATTTCCTCAACCTTATATCCTTCCACCAACGCATCATCTTAGAACAAAGCTTATAGACATTAGACACTGGCTCATAAATGATCATTGTGTTAAAAAGGAGGTAAAACTCAAGTATGTACCTACTGAACATCAAGTTACAGATATTCTCAAGAAGCCCTTGAAGATGGAATCATTTTCAAAACTTTGTCGGGATTTAGGAATCATAAGTGAAAAAGAATTGAAACAAAATTGAATGCTTATTTTTTTCATACATTTGGTACTTCAAAATCATATTGTGTTTATCAAACACTTGGTTGTTTATTAACAAATATTTTTCTTGTTTCTTTCCACACAATATTTGTGCATATACACATGACATAATATATCTCACCTATGTCACTCTTAATTACACGAGGTATATCATTTTTTTTGATGTGACAAAGGGGGAGAATGATTAACTCACAATGCATGCTATATAAAATATCACTTGAAATTGAAATGGAAAATAATATGTAACTTGAGCGTATATATTGCTTATTGCTAACTAGCTTTGATGCATGGGCTGTAACCTCTCCATACCAATCATGCATCTCTGTGGTGGGAGTGCAAGTAAATTTTAATTTTCATATTATTTCATATTTTATATCATTTGTTGTCATCATCAAAAAGGAGAGAGTGTTGGGAAATTGACACCCATTCCAGTGGTTTTTGATGATGTGCACAAGTGATATACGGACTAACATATTTGTTTCAAGTGTATATAGATTTATATTATAGCCATGAAGATTTTTGAGCGCATTGTGAAGCAAAACGAAGAAGAACGAGCCAAGATCAAAAGTCTACTATTGAGCCCGGAATTGAAGAAGATGAAGGCTCCGACACATATAACTAATGAAGACTTAAGATCAATAAAGAAATGGCTCAAGACAAAGAATGAAGAACAAGACTAGATAGTGTATTTGTGTAAGTTGTAGTGTACAAAATGTTAAAGCCAATTTATATTCACTACACACACAAAATTCTTGAAACATGGGTTTTAAATAGGTTTAACCACATATCATTTAAAAATATTTTTTATAAAATATTTTCAAGTATTTTGAGTATGAAAACTCCTATATCAAATTATAGCTGACTATCCTCATCAGATAGCCGACTACTGGCAGGAAGATTTTTCACCAAAACTTACTGTCAAAATAATAGTCGACTATCCTCAGGAATAGCCGATTATCTGGGTCAACTTTGACGGTTTTGGCAGTTTTGATTTGAATTTAACTTGTCATTAACTAGCCGTTAGAGGAGACTTTTTGAGCAAATTTCCAAATGATTTCAGCTAATTTTAAGCTAATATTTTGCTATAAATAGCTATGATTTTAGAATTTTTAATTCATCATATTCGATTGAAAAAGAAAATTTCTCTTGTGCTAAATGTTCTCAAACTCTAAATTATTGTTCTTCAATTTTCAAAGGCTACTGATTTTCAATTCTTTTGTGCTAATATTTTTAAAAGATCATTTTTAGTTTCTTTAGCCTTCATATAGTTCTTGCTTTAATTTTATCTCCAAGCGTTAAAGCTTTTCTTTTAGATTCAAATGTCATCTTTTTAATCTTTGTGACTTTAAATTCATATCTTTTCAAAGATTAAAAGTCTTGGATATTGATCTCTAAAAGCCCAAGTGATAATAATTAGAAGATCAAATTCAAGTTATTTCCTTTGATCACTTTTTGATTATTTATATCCTTTATTTGATCAAAAGGAGTTTCGATTTCTTTTTAGCCACGATATTCACAAATATATACATTAACTATAGGAAATCTTGTACTTCATTTTCAGATCTTTTGAGAAGTCTTTGGAGAAGACTTGAGTTGTGATTCCCGTCTTATAAGGGAAATTGTGTTGGAAATCCTAGTAGGTGGTAACTAGGTGCTTGTGGTGAAATCCTAGTTGGTTGTAACTAGGTGTTGGAAAATACTAGCAAAGGAAGCTAGGTGCTTGTATTGCGTGTTGCAATATAGTGGATAAAATCCCGAAGTGAGTAGGGGGCTGGACGTAGGCCAAGGTTGGGCCGAACCAGGATAAAATTCTTTGTGTTTGCGTTGTGATCTCTCTCTAACCTATTATTTATCGCTTGAATTTTTTATTTCCGTTGCATCTTCTATTCAAACTTAATTTTTTTATTGATTAAGTACAAATTCGAGGCAACACAATTTGAGACTTAGGCAACTCGTAGAACGATTTTTATTTTCGTGAAAAAGTTTATTATTTGTGACAACTCTATTCAACCCCCCTTCTAGTGTTGTCTGCGATCCACATGGATCCTACAGGGAGAACAAGTTCACAGAATGACTCTCCAGAGATACTGCTGTACGGTTACTATATTCTGAATGTAAACAGAAGATCTCTAGTGGAAGTATGTACATGTTAATCCTTTGTCGAGAGATGTGCTAAAGGACTTGAATGTGAAAGATTATATTTTGGTAGATATCAAATTTTGGCTCTATAGCTGACGTGTAAATACATGCTGGGTATAGTTGGAAGCATGTGAAGGGAGTGGCCATGCTACCAGGATTTGTCTCCTCTGGTATATAGAGGTTAATGTCATAGTTGAGTAATGGATCTATAGTAAATCTCTAGCCAGTGTAGGAGATGAAATTGTTAAAGAGTTAAAAAGTGTCATACAATCATTAACTATATGATCACATTTGACTCGAAGGGTTTACGGTGTAGTGGGGTAGACTCGATACTGTACTCTAGGCACTTTAGCGATGTCGTGATGGTGAAGGGACTGAACTGCACGGAATTTTTCATAGTAAGGCCCATATTATCTCGAAGGGATTCCAATCCTCCAAACCAAATAATGACAGTTTCGAAAGGGGTTGGCACCCTCAGTTAAGGCTGCTATCGATCGTTGACATGATGGGGATCATGGTTCACAACTGTAGTAGGAAATTAGGCTATTAAAGTCACATACTGATGATGAACTCCTCACGGAAAAAAAACGAATCAAGAAACTCTTAGGGCTAAGATCATTAAGGGTTGTGATCAGACAAGTAGAACACAGCATGTCAGCATAGACTAGTCGACAAATGCTTTAGCAATAGTCGAGCAATCAGCTATTAGCCAACTAGTGCTTAGGAACTAGTTAGTTAGGCAGACTGTAAAATTTATCGAGAGTTGACTAGTCGACTAGTTACAATAACTAGTCCACTAGTTGATTAATGCATATGTGGTAGGACATGGATTTGGTTTGGTGTTTGATTAGGAATCAACTCTAATTCATATCTAAGAGGTCAAATATAATTAGAATTCATTTGGTACGCCAATTTTACCTGTGGAGAGGTTGAGTACTATGCGAATACTCAATCCAAATTAGAGTCGGCTTCCCCTATCCCTATATACAGGAGGCTACTCCAGCCCCTTGAAGGACATGTTATTGAGCAATCTATTTTGATTAATAGATCTGATTTTTTCCTTCTCCATCTTCTTTGCTCTAGCAAAGCAAGGAATGTGGTTCGATTTGTGGAGGTGTTCTTCATCCTGTGATCCATCTAAGGCACTGATTGGAGAAAATGAGGAGGGGAATGCGACATTTTTGGTCTTCATCGAAAGAGATTATTGATCTGTGAGTATCGCTTGAGTGTGCTTTCGTAAAGGTATGACCTTTATGTTTTATTATTCATCGATATATCCATAGATTAGCAGTAGATCATGAGCATGATAGCTAGTCAAGAAAATTTTGAATTTTTCGTCTTCTGCTGCATAATTTAAATAGTTTAGATACTAGTTTCATAACCAAACAGCATACACACCCTAAATTGATGCTTTGATGCTGCTTCTGGAGTATATCTCCCCATTTGGCATTAGCAAAGTGATGGTATTATTACCAAGTGTTGATAGAACTATCCCTTTTTCATTCTTTGGAAGTCACATCAAATATTTATGCTTCCCCTTTTAATTTAGATACCTTGAAAAGAAATGGTCATAAAGTTTGGTCCTTGGGTTTATTCATTGGGATTAAATCATTGAATACTCTGTTTTAATTCAATAAATTAAAAAACTTGATCCAGAACTTATGACCAATTTTCTCAAGAAAAGTTCATTAAATTATTATTATCCTTGACACATTATTAATTCAAATAGCTCGTATTACTCCTGATTAAAATTTGAAATAAAATTGAATTTATCTTGGGTATCCAAAAGATAATCATTTAACTTAATATACCCATATTTATTGGTTCAATAAAATCAATCATTAGGAACGCAAATCCATTTTAGATTGGATTTCCTAGATTGTACATACATATATTTGTTTGAAAAGGCATATTTTTCATAAACTAGTTAATGTATTTTTGTCTTGATAACTCAAAATTTTTAGGAATCCACATGTTTATATTAGCATAATGAACTTACTGCTCTCTATCTGGTTTCTCAAATGTTTATGATGAGCATTATTATATGTAGCGGATTTAATATTGTTATTATATGCATAATTTTTAAACAAAAATGCTTAATTTTTAAAACTATATGTCACGCCCCGCTTCCCTAAAATGGAGGCGAGACGTGAGAAGGTCCGCACAAACGTGGAGCTGTGAAGCCACACGCCTGATAAGCGTCAATAAAACATATGCAGGTCCCTGTAACCACGAGCTGAACAAGATAATAACACAAGGAGATACAGAAATAAAATCCCAAATCTCAGCAATGTCCAAACATTAAAATTAAGTTCAACATCCAGAAAAGCCACCAGGCTAAAGGAAAGAGTCTAAAGGCCCAGAACAAGGCCAACAAGGACAAACATAAACAGAGTATTGATGCTACGCACCGACAACAAAAACAGTCTAACAAAAAGGTAAGCTCAGCGAAGGCACTAAGACTGGTCTCTGGTGTCCTCAAACTCCTCGATGAACGCGGGTTCTGACTCAGCGTCAGCAAACACCACGTCCTCAGCAGCACCATCAGGCTCAGGATCTAACATGTGTCACCCAAAAGAGTAAAGGGGCACATGTCAGCAAGTCTAAAAGACTTGGGCAAGGAAACTGAAAGTAAGGTAAACTAACAACCTAGCAGTTATAGTATGCATGACATGGCAATTATGGCATGAGAGCACAAGCAAGGCATGTTGTAACAATAGGTGCAAGAGAACAATTATCATGGCGTGACAGGAGTAGCCAAGCTACTAACAATCTCAATCTTTTCACTAGTCACGTTTCAAGTTATTTGTAGATGTTACGCCTTACAGCTGAACTGTTGGACATTCGCACTGATTGGCCGCTTAACACTACCCCAAAACCCAGAGTTTACGCCTTACAACTGAAGTTGCTGATCTTGCAGACTCCCAGTTGATTGGCCTCTTAACCCTTACCCCTCCCACACGTAAACAAGCCAGGGTCCCTGCACACGATGCTCAGTAAATAAGCCAGGGTTGCCCCGCACAAGAGCTTGTTTTCAGGTTCACAATTTGGCGTAGGGTTATGCCCGCTAAAAGCAGGTGCCTAGCCTCAATCAATTCACTAGGTGTAGCGGAGCTACACAATCACGGGAACATTTAAAGAATGCAATGACATGACAATTAATTCGCGTACCGTTAATTGGAATTAAACATGACATGGTAGTTTTATGCAACATGATAAATGACGGATCTAGCTTCGTTGTTAAGCTAGATCCTGAAATTGCGCCTAGGCGAGTATTATTTCGTCGCCTAGTCTCTTTTACGCCTACAACAAGCAAATGGCCTAAGACATGGCCTAAAACCCTAAGTGGCAAGTTTCACTTGCCTAGCACCGAGGATGACGATCACGAAGGTTCGTCTCACGGACGCTAATCTACGGGGGAAGTCGCTGTTATGGAGAAACAACCATCAA
The DNA here is from genome assembly GCA_030789695.1 of Scilla litardierei. Classification (NCBI taxonomy): domain Eukaryota; kingdom Viridiplantae; phylum Streptophyta; class Magnoliopsida; order Asparagales; family Asparagaceae; genus Scilla; species Scilla litardierei. Next base: position 255,985,900 of record CM061141.1, read on the forward strand.
AATAACATCCATTTTTATTAGGGTTTAACAAAAATCACAAAACAGGTTATGAGAACATTAAAGGATCGATCACTACCGTAGGAAGCGGAAGAACGATACCGAGCAAGCACGGCAACGGAAGAACGATCCGGGAAACTAGGGCTCAGATCTGGAAATGAGGAGAGAATCTGGAGAAATGAGATTTTAGGGGGTTTTGGGGGTTTTCCAGCGGCCTAGAGGTGGTGGCCGGCCTAAATGGAGAGGGAGAGGAGCTCTTGAGGAAGGAGGAATGGCTAGAGAAAGGTTGGGGAAGATCAGGGGTCAAGGGGGAAAGGAAATGGCCAAGAGAAGAGAAAGAAAGAAAAGAAAACGTTTGGGATTTAAATAGAAAATCGTGTGGCGGCTGGGCGAAACCTAGGGTTTCGACAGCGGTTAGTCGGTCAAAGAAGGTTGGCTGACCGACTAGTTTGAGAACTAGTCGGTCGGTCGGATAACTATGACCGACTAACACCAAACAGTAACTCAGGTCGTCAAAATGGTCAATGAATTAGTCGGTTAAAGAACAATGGCTGACCGACTAGTTTGCAACCTAGTCGGTCGGTGGTTGTTCTTGGACTGACTAACGATAAACAGTAACTTAGGTAAAATTAATCAAAGGAACTAGTCGGTCTGAGAGCTAGTTCTGACCGACTAGTTTCACATCTAGTCGGTCGGTGGTTGTTCTTAGACCGACTAAGAGTAAACAGTAACTCATGTACAATTGATTCAATGAACTAGTCGGTTCCAGTAGAGTTCCTGACTGACTAGATCTCAATCTAGTCGGTTGGTCCCCCTTCTTGAACCAACTAAGGTGCACGAAAAGTGCCGGAATGAAGCGCGAAGCTTCGGGAAGATTCCTATAGCTTCCAAGATCACTCTAACTCTAAAATATGAGCGATTTGAAGTTCGTCAAGAGTGACTTACTCCAAGATCAACGATTCTAAGGAAGAAGCTAGAAAATCATGACGAAACGATCGAAAACGAAATCTACGGAGACGAAAACCACACATAAGGAGAAAATCCACCAAAACATATATATATAATATAGATAATCCAAATACATGAAAAACCAGTCGTTATACTATATTAGCAGTCACATAAACATTTTTTTCATTGTTATAATCTAACCCATGTCTTGATTCAGAAACATGTTGGTGTGATGAAATTGTCTTCTAATGATTTTTTCTTTTGATTAAGTTATCAACATTAAATGCAATTGTATCATTCTTCAATTTAATTGAAGATATGATTTTATCTAGTTCTTCAATTTTAATGTTCATCTCATGACATTCATTTTTTAGAAAAGAATTTTCTTATTTAAGTTTAGTATTTCTAAACATAAATTTTCATTACTTAAACAAATTTCAACTAGCTCTTCTTTACGATTTTATTTTCAAAAGCTAATTTGTCATTAGTCACTTGAATATCACTTAAACTAGACAAATCAATGTTGGTTAAGAATCGATCTCAATGGTGGAGGCCATAGATCATATATATAGTAAAAGATGAATACCAAGGGTCATTTACAATAATGGTGGATACCAAAGGTCCTAATACCAAAGGTCACAAGGCCTATTCATAATACTTCCCCTTATCCATCCATCATTGTAAACTCGACATGTGAATACTTCAGAATTCATAGTGCTTATGAGTATCATAAGGGGTGGATACTTCTGGATCCTGGTTTAGAGACTACAAGTCTCTTTAACTTCCCATGTTCTATGGATATCACTAGAAGTGGATACTTCTGGATCCAGAGTTAATGTGGTTGCCTCGTTAAAACCTTTGGCTATGGAAACCCCAGTGGAAAACCCCATAGTTAAGAAAAAAGAGTACAACTTTACATTTAACTCCCCCCCCCGATATGTACAAGTTTCATGCTTGCATATCTCCTAGGTAGCTATATATCAATCTCATCTAAAACATTCCGAGAATAAATACAAAATACAAGCATCACTCATCTATACAAGTATCGCTCATATATGGCAGCTACTGAAGCTACGGGAGCTCCTCTGAAAAGGTGTGCTCTGTCTCGTTGCCTTTAATGTAGCTTCCTCAAGGATGGGCTAGGAAAGTGGCATGGTCTGCAGACTCGGTAGATAGCTCCATGTCTCTAGTCTCTGACCCATTCGTCACTGTGCCTGCGAGGTACTTCAGGGCGTAGCTATGCATACTCTTGATTTTCTTCTTGGATGATGTGCTTCTCGGAATGGTAGGATGATGTTGCCTTAGTCGCATGATTTGCAGATTTCCAGGAGGTAGCTTTCCTTCGTGGGTAAAACCCGTACCCAAAGTCTGTTGTCATCGCGATAATCTGTAACCTGCATCTACAAATACATTTAACATGGATGATAATCCTTTATAATATTGACCCTTTGAGTTAGCGCAGAAGATGCGTAGCTCCGGTCTAGTGACACGCTACATGCACTACACTGTATCTGGCTAACAGATTTACTGCCAACGCTATATAGAGAAGCGTAGAGTTTGCCAGATATAGGAGTGTACCAATGACACTCAAGTAAGGCACTTCAGAACCTAGGATATCATTCCCCTCTTCCAGTGAACGGAAGGGGTCTATATTTACATCCATACAACCAATAGTTGTATTTAGTGGATTGCAATTGTCCATGTTTCTTCATCAACTTCGGGTGTATAAAGTTAAATGTCAAATGATATTCATCTTCTGGATGTTATTTACATCGTTTTTATGATCATCTTCTGGATGATGTTGTCATCTACTGGATGATAGTTTCATTCTCTGGATGAGAGTTTCATCTTCTGGATGCTATGTTCATCTTCTGGATGAGAGTTTCATCTTCTGGACGATGCGATCATCTTCTGGATGATAAGTCTGTAATCCAAGTTTTTTGCCTAGGTCTTTCATATCATATATGATAGGTAGGCTTAATCAGATATTTCGGTTTTCTCTTTAGGAGATTCGATGAGATTTGAGTCATTTACAAATATTATCTCAAATCATTTTCTTTGCACTTTTAAAGATGCAAAGACAACCTTTAGAAAGAGTCCTTATTTTCATTAGGAATTCTCTTGGTTGTATTATATATTTTTTATAGAATAGACGTCTCAGAGTTTATTCAGGCAAGCAAGAAAATTAGGAATAAATCCATAAGTGTATGCTGTCACAATATCCATAGCAGCAAAAACCCAAAATTTTCCTTTGTCCATCGCATGATTTTCGCAAACATAACCAGGGAATCTGAAGCATCAGTTTTATTTGTAAGTAGGTCAAGCTCATCTTACTTGATTACTTCCTGGTTTCAGCGAAATGGACCTCTAAGATATAGCATGTTGCTTATAGCAATTGATTTTATTTATGTATTATTTGTGTTTATTCAATACTCATTATGCCTACAGGTTTGATATCTGTTGATATCAGGACTTCTGGTCCAAATGCTTCATGTTCATAAGCGAGTCCAGCTAAGCTTATATTACCTTGTTCCACATTTTTGGCCAATCTCTACATTTGCTTCAGGCAATGGAGTGTGGAATGATATTTATAATTATCACATTTAGGGGCAAAATGAAACGTGAATAAGTTGTTGACAAGTGTGTTTTTTATCCGAACACCTCCCCATGTACGTACATTATACATTAATACTTCAATTTCTTCCAGATTCATCTCTTTTAGAGGTTCTGGAAAGGAAAAGGATATGGAGATGAGCTCACATTCCTGTGGTGGCATTGTTTAGAAGTCTTCAAGAGTTTTCATCTCGTTGGAGCCTCGTGATATGTCCTATCATTTATTGAAGACATCCACTTCTGCTACTGGTAGATTGAACATCGTCGTACTGATAACGTGTTAAGAGTCGATCTCTACGGTAGATGCCATAGATCATATATATAGCAAAAGATGGATACCAAGGGTCATTTACAATAATGGTGGATACCAAAGGTCCTAATACCAAAGGTCACAAGGCCTATTCATAACAATGTTATGTTTGTTGTTCCTGTTTTCAGGATCAACTTTTAATGATGTATAAGCCTTAATTAATTTTCTGTGGTTATCAAATAAATCATTGAAAGCTTTTAACAGAGTACTATCTTCAGAATTAGAATCTGAACTAGATGTCACCTCTTTATCGGTATGTGCCATGAAATATACATTTGCACTTTCTTGTTGTTTTCCACTTTTGTCTTCTAAGGATGAGTCCTCAGAGGTTGAATTATTCATAATCATCAAGCATGTATCATAGTTGATTTGCAAGTATTACAGATGACACGTGATTGGACAAATTGTTATTCAAGGAAGAAAACAAGATATTCATTACTTAGAATTTAAAGTTGCTATTCCGTTCTCTTTACTTGTCCATGAGGAGGAGGGTGTTGTAGGTTTGCAATATGGAATATCCACAAATAAGTCAATGAATTTGATGTAGATCATCATTCTCCTTCTGTAATGTTGATAGTTGGAGCATTTAAAGGATGGAGGTTGTGTCGTGGAGTGTCCTTTAAGGAATGTATAGCATGTTGATGCCATCCGTTAATATGCTCTCATACAAAACGTTAGGACTGGTGCCTATGGATATGATGCTTAATAATAAATACTTATAGGTAGCAATAAGCTCATAACAAGTAATTATCAAATAAAAGATGCAACAAATTAAACTAAGAAAATTAACACATTCACAATATCTAATAATTGCAAGTAAAGAAATTGCAAACGAATCGCAAACACAAAGCTTCTATATTGGTTTGGTCAACTCCTGATCTACATCCAGTCCCAATGCAAATCCTGCTTGAGATTTCCACTATTAATTTCCAAATCTAGAAGAATAGTATGACCTCATAACTTAACAAACAACCCTTGCCAATTATGAACCTAACATCACAAACTAGAGATCGTAAACGCTCTCGATCCTAAAAGTAACACCACCTCAACACCGAGGCTAACTCCTTATAACCGAGGAAAACTATGAGAGCAAGATTACAACAATCCCTAAGCCTTGAAGATGACGCTCTTGTGTAAATATGGCTAATGGAAATATTTCCATTCTATGGGATTCATATCTCTAGAAGAATAGAAACAATGGCTCAAAAGAATGAGAAATGAAAGCTTGAGCTCAAAAGGGCTATATGAGATTTCTGCTTTTTTCTGATCATTAATATTTTACACACCAAAAATCCTTGAGATATCCTCAAATTAAAGACATGAAAATCTATAAAAGAGATTTCCCAAAATACACTTAAACAATTGGAATTGGCTAGTTGCACAAATCCCGTTGTGTGTAATGGTTAGTCGATTAGTTAACTGGAGTACATATATTAGTCTACTAAGGGTTATTAGTCGACTAATTGGATAGCTCTGGTCGACTAACCTACAAGCCAGAAGTCTTAGCCAGTTTTATGCCATGCATCAGTTTACTAGTGTACAACTATTAGTCTAGTACATAATTAGCCAGTTCTTCGTATCTGTCCGACTAACCAATCATGTCAGAGTCTCAACATATTTTAGGCATCTACTAGTCGACTAGGGTTCAACCATTAGTCTGCTAATGGTTCTTTACTGGTATACTGATAGGCCAAAAACTAGGTAGTTGATTTCTGATATGATAGTCGATTAAAGCCTTATATTGGTTGACTAGTAGGCTTCTAAATTCACCCTTCTGAGTATGAAATCGAAGAGGTTTTTAGTATTAATTTCTTATTATTGCTAAGTTTATTTTATAGGGTTTCATGTATGTGTGTGACATCTTCAAGGCTTTACAAATTATTCTAAGACAAGAAATATAAATACATACATGACATAAATATGTCTTCATAAGCTAGACTGATGTAGCCTTTGATCATCTCCTTGTCATAGATATCTTACAAGTAGTCTTGATGCATTGGCTTGTCGCAACATCACAAAATTTGTCAAGTTTGCTTTGTAACTTTGCTGTGTCATCCATGCTTAAAACAATCTACTTGGTTTTAATAAATGTATGGATTCATCAACATCATCTTGAATGACTTTGTCTTTAGCTGACGATACACCGTTATCTCATTCTCTTTGGTGTTAAAATGGTTTGGCTAGCGGAATGGATGTGGAGGGTGAATCAATTGGCATGGAGCCGATCATAGAAGAAGGCTCCTCTGCATCCATGGAGTTCACAAACTCAAGGTCTACCTCGATATTATAAGGGAGAGTATCATCTTTCTTAACTCAAGGCCTGTGTAGTGTAGATGGGCTTCGGCCCACGACTGTGATGTTTGGCATCATATGGAGACTTCAGCCCCTGCATGGGGAAGCTTCGGCTTGTTATGGCCGAAGGGGGCCAAACACCCATTGGTGTGGCACCGAACTAAGAAGAATTCTATGCACAATATGATTCATAGAGACGGCTAGGGTTTGGACTTATATAGATTGAAATACCCGTCGGTCTTCCTTGTATTCATCACCGTATTCTACACAATTAGGTCAAGGCAATACATATGTATACGTTTATTTGGTGTCTGGAATTGAGACTAGCTTGAGCATTTGAGCATTAGAGTGTCTAGGGTAGGGCGGTAACATGATCTTCTCTGACAGTTCTTATCATTGATGTGCATATCTAATGGGAACCGCCATCATTTTAGGAGAATCAAAATGGTAATTGCTAAATACACCGAACACTGTTCAGTGTATTTTTTTGCCTTTTAAGGCAAAAAAGTCACTTCATCGGTCACTGATGTGACTGATGGTGTGATGTTTTTGGCCTTAAAAGGCAAGTTCCTTTCATGCATCTAACATAGTTCGGTGCCCCCCCCCCCCCCCCCCCCCCCGGCTCTCTCTCTCTCTCTCTCTCTACCGGGTTAAACATGCACATGCACTGCGCTCAACTCGGATCGAACCTCTGCCGTCCCAGCTGGGAGGCAGAAAAATGTGGCTGGACCACATGCCATTGGCATGTAAGCCTCTCTTTATGGCATGTAAGCCTCTCTTTGAACCATGCCATCAATGGCTACTGCCGTCTCTTTGTATATCTCCTAGCGTGGGACGATGTCAAACTCAACGGTTGGTTGAGCTCTTCGCATTCTCGGGTGCATAAAAACGTGTCTTGATCCAAAACTTGGCTCGATGGAAAATTGTGTCAAAAGAATGGCTCAAAGCCGACTCTAATCGATTCAACTTAAGATAGGCAACCCCAAACCCAAATTTTCTTCCTATGTCCACAAGCATGCTTTCAGGTATAATAATTTGCAAGTGGGCGTATGCTTAGAGGCACAGACCACTCATCATATTTCCTTGCCATCTCAGCAATAACCAAATTACAATTCACATCATTCACAGCAAAAATTGCGGTGTAGACGTGTTTTTTTCTTCATAAAAAGGCATTTTTTTTCCCGTTTATGGAAAAAAAGTCACATCACATCGGTATGACTTTTTTTTAAAAAATATCATTTATGGTAAAAAAGAGTCTACACGGCAATCGATTGAGGTGCATATATTCGAGCTCCAATTCAAAGTACATCTCATCCATGACTATAAGGAACCGTAACACAAAATCTGGATAATTTTTGACAAGACAAGCAGTCAACAAGCAGACAACTAATTTAACGTCTCAACATAAAAGAACAGTAGTCCGATACATCACATATGCAAATATTAGTACTAAAGGTTGATGGTGTTTAGTGGCATATCTCATAAAATCATAAAACAGTGAGAATGAATATGAATGCAGTTTACCCTTTGTTTTTCTTCTTCTTTCTTTCTTCTTCTGCAAACAACAACACCCACCCACCCACCCACCCACCCACCCACGCACAGTGCATTATTGTGGTCTCAGAAGCATATGTGATATGGGAAGTTCAACATTTAATTTTACTATAATTACAGCAGCGGAACTTTCTTCCCCGTACGGAACTTTCTTCCCCGTACGTCAATGTGTGAGACATTGCTTAGAGGGTTGCAGCGATTACTGGTCGGGCTTCCCGTTGTTTTATGCTCTCTGCAACGTGAGCAATGACACCCGCGCCGGCATTGTGAAGCCATTCGCTCTTCACCTGAAACACAAGCACTGATCCTGTTAATGAAACCAGCAGAGCTATACGAACAATATAATCAGAGTTCTAACGTGATGAACCATACATGAATGTTGTTATGAGCAAAGAATGGCCAAAATGCGGAGTGAAAACTGACATCGACTTTCTTCCATCCGACTCTCTGCAAACCGCTTATCATTTCCTCTGATACCACATTGAAACTGTCAATTGGTGCACCAAAAAAAAAAACAGTTGCTAGAAACGAATGGAACAAACAAATAGGATGTTGCCAATCCCCATAATCATTGCTCTCGGCACTACTTGCCTTCCATGATATCGTGATATTCTGATGTGTTTCGAGTGTTTGGCACGGTTTGGGCAGCCTCCTTTGCTTTTGCAGCTTCTGGAAGGAAATGAGGACCTTCAGAAGGTACAGGTGGGCAATACTGTACATCCACAACATGCTTGAAACCATCCAACGACCGGAGAGGGGGCTGAAAGAAAATAGGTATATGAATACATACTTCTAAAAATATGACATCATCACCAGTCTCTCTGTAAATTCAGAACACAATTACTTGGCCAAAGTCCATTCGCAGAAGCTTCAGCATCGTCATACGTGCACCCACATTTCATCTCATACTCACATTATACTATATTTGAAAATAACTTTTCTAACCATTTCAGGTTTATGTATCCTTAAGCAGCCAATTAATTGTGCATTCGGATCAGATTCTATGCCTATGATTCCTACATGTTCCAATGAAATGACTTTTTCACTCAATCAATTTCCTATTTCATTTCTAACCCATTCTTACATTCCTGAAAATTTTGCAAAATAATTCAGTCTCAATTACAGAAGCACTAGCCAAAAATATCCATTAGCCGACTTTTGATCATTTACAGACAAAACAAGCATCGAGTTGCAGAGAGTTCCTAAAGATAAAAAGAAGTGATCTGTTGCCATTAAATGTGCCAAAATAGAAGATCTAATACAATTTATGATCTTCGGGTTGATGCAGTACTTACATGTAAACTCAACCACTGGAAACCAGTTTCAGATGATATATGAATATACACACTCTAAAGTCCTAATGTTCACTAATTTACTAGCCACTATTGAACTGTAGTAAGTGCACTGTCCTAGGAGAATTATTGGATTCACCCTCAAACGGCGAATTTCAATATCAAAATCCGAGCATGAACCCTGGTTCTGTGAAACACATTTCTTTGTTTCCTAACCTACAACCCCTTCTTTTAATATCACATCTTACAGATGAATAAGATGGAAATCAGTTAAATGCTATGCAGCATGGAAAGTTGGAAACTTCCATTATGAAGCCATGTCACGTCGGACATGCGTTTTGCATCCATCTATCCTATGTATGTTTAGAATTTGCCCGACGCCAACGTGTCGTATCCATGTCAATGTGGCCGTGTCTATGCAACATTGATTAAAGGTGATCTAAACACTGGAATACATGGTGACAAGGCAAGTCGAAACATCTTCGAGAAACTCCAAAAAAGTTTTCCTTTTTTATTTCTTTATATCTTTATTTCCTTCTATGCCACTGAGTCATGGCTCAGTGGTGAGCACATGTAGTTGGGCTACCTGAGTCTCCAGTTCAAGATCTGGCTAGGCCTTCGGTCAAGAATGTGTGCGCAAGTGTGCACGTGCATGTGAATATCGTTTTTTCTTTTTCTTATATTATTGTCATTTCTGTCGAGATGCTCCTGTTTATGAAAGTGCAACAAAAAACTATTTATTTATGAGCCATTCACCATTGAAATAAAAAAGTTAGGACCAAATTCATCAAAGAAGTGACTTTCTGCAATATCTTCATAAACAAGATCTTATATGGGAATAGTCACAACCTGAGGAATTTTTAACATGAGAGAAAACTCAAGGAGTTGTGTACAGATTGCTCTAAAATAATCCGAAAGTTCATGAATATTATCACCCGCAAGTCTCAACTAACAATATGCATGATAGGCTACTCAAACTCTTCGAAATCATTATTCCTTTCGTATTTCAATATCCATCACATGGGCTTGTTTTTTATTTTTCTTTATAACATACACCTGTCAGCACATGGTTTGTAATAAATAACCTTTCCAAGCACAGAATGGAGAGAAAAAGCACGACTTTCTAGCAACCCAATTTTAAGATGTCCCTTGGACCATGTGGACTCATGTAATACAACGAAACAATTTATCTATATTCACAAACTACACCTACATGTCAACTGGGCTTCAATTACTTAAACCATCACTACTCATGTACTCATTCGTACTCGATCGTATTTGACACCACGAACTGAATAGGACCACACCACATAAGCGCATCAGATAACTTGATATCAATCTATTTGGCCTTAGTTGTCTATGTATAACCGAGACTGGGCAGTCCAGTACATCTCTGGACCATACGCTTGTATATACAGCCTTTCTGTTCATGAATTGTGCTAACCAAATTTTGGTTCATGCATGAATTCAGTCCATGAATCCATGCAATTCCATGAATGCCTAAACTTGATTTAATTAGGACAGCAACCATGAACCTCAAAGATTAGAATACAACGGGGACATGTCAATTACAGATCAAAAATGGTTTCAGGCTTGGCAATACTTCTCCTTAGGCTGCCTTGCCTACATCATCACTGATACAACTATTCAAATTCCTAGCCGCACACAGAGGGATAGAAAGCTGGCAATATGCTTATCATGGTTGATAAACATAGTATAATGAGAGTTGGTACTGAGTATTATAGTTTGACGGTTGCTCTTCTGGAGAATAACATTTCTCTGCTAGCCGAGGCAACGAAGGCATATGTTTACATGATGTTGCCGGAATACAAAGGGAATTCGAGCATTTGTGCCCCATCCATTTGGTTGATGTAAACATGCAAAATGATATTGATGTCAAGGCAGAAGTGAAAAGACATGTTGGCAGAACGTGAAAATTTTAGCTAGTTATGAATTAGGATCAACCATATACATATTTTTTCCTGTAAAATATAATCTTTCTGCTTATCTTTGTCATAACAAGCTAACATACATTTTTTCATCGGATTATTGTATCAGTTGAAAATATAGCTTCAACCAAGAAACTTGAGGCAGAAAATTTTGCTGAAAGAAATACATCTGGTTTGGGGCGGGTGAAGTTTGTTAATCCAATGGGTGTATCTTAATGTGTCACATCAGGATTCTACTTAGTCTGCATCAAGGAAAGACGAGGAATGGATAGAGTTTGATCTATGTGTGGACTATTCAATTATTTTGCAGATAAGGTTCTCTACTATATTTTAGGTTCTAATTTCAAAACAAAATTTAAGAAAGACTTGAAATTTTTACATGAGTAAATTTTTGATGATTGGTTTCTTGTAAAGCATAGATATACACATTGTATCTATGGGAAGGTACATCGATTCATGAGAACCTTTAAATATTTAATGGAATATTTTGTCAATTACTCGATATTGGTGTTAAAATTAAAAAAAGAATGAAGTTTTAATTTTGTTGGCTCCATTACCAGCTTCTTTGGCATCTTGCTGTAACTTCACTTTATGGTAGGGATTCTATAAGTTTAGAGAATGTAGCTTTCAGATGGAAGATATTGATAGACATTAACACAATAGAAAAAATTGATAGAAAAAAATTATAATACTGAGTATATATAAACCATGTAGATTATACAACCATGTATATATAGTTAGACGGTTAACCATGTATATATAAAAAAGTTAAGATATTGATGGATTCTATAATCTAGATGTGTAGATCAATCTGTAAAAAAGTTAAAAAATAAAAACCATGTATATATAAACCAGTGTTGTAATTTTTCCTGCACAGATATAAAAATCCCAAAATTTAAAATTATAAATTTTTTTTGAAGAACATATTCTAATACCTCAACACCATAAATATGTGTAAAACCTAGACCGATTTCACTCTCAATTTATTCGTTACAAAAAGTTCTATTATTTTGAAACTGTTGATTTTTTAACCATTAGATGGAGGGATAATTAGGGGATTAACATAAATTTTAGTATGATGATCATCCGTGATGTGTAAATCAATCTAAAAATTTTAAACATAAAAACACTGGAAATGACTCAAACATGCAGATCCATCTAAGTTAAATTTAAACTTGGGTAACCTAAATGAAAGATCTGTTCCGTTGGATAGATGAAGCAAGTCTAAACTATATACAAATAAAATTTCAAATAATTTGGACATGTTATGCTCATGCATTTTGCTCATGCATCAAGTGTTTGTAAAATCAGAGTATTAGAATAGCCATAAAATCGTCTAATTTTGCAACACTTGATGCATATGCCAAACATGTCCAAATCATTTCAAATTTTGTTAGTATATAGTTTATACATGTTAGATCATATCTAACGGAACATATTTTTCATTTAGGTTGTCAAATTTTAAATTTAATATGCATGGATCCGCATGTTTGATCCATTCGAATGTATCCTAGTCAACACACACACATATGAAGAGTAAATGAGTATCTATATTGAATCAGAACTATACAATAGAGCCATTATGTGTTCAAAGGAAGAGTAAAGAGGGGATAGGGCACAAGCGCCGTCACCCTCTATTACCTTCCTCATCCCCCACAATAGCCCCAACAATATACAGCCAAACGGGCCGGGGTCCCTCACAGGGGCCCATCCCCACTACCCGCAAGCCCCCAATTGGCTAAGGGGGATATGTCCGAGGCACCATCACTGTCAATACTGCAAAGCGCAACCCTCACATCAGATGCAATGTCGTCAAAAATCTGAATCCTAGATTTTGCAGATCCATCAAAGATTCTACTATTGCGCTCCCTCCATATGTGCCAAACAATCGCTGCAGTGACTGTCTTGGCCAACCATCCCAAGCTATCAGAACTCCTATACCTGTCAATGAATATGTCACACACCCCCTGAAGGGAAGATGGGGCCGGGTCAAGGACACCCATCTTAAGCAAGCTCCTGCTGAGAATATATTTCGAGAAATCACACTCGAAAAAGATATGATCAATGCTCTCCTCAGACCCATCACGACATAATTCACAGGCCGAGGAAGTAACCACCCCCAGTGAACAAGGACATCTCTAGTGAGAAGCTTGCGCTGAATCCCTCTAAGAAGAGTAATAGCCATCTTGGGGATATGTTTTTTGTGCCAAATAAATCTGTGATACGGAAATCTAGTATGCCTGGATCTCGTCCCCTCCCAAGCACTCCTAAGTGAATCAGTATAGCCCTTTCTCCAAGTCCAGCCGTCCTCCCCAGAAGTGATCGAGCACTGTAACAACATAGGCCTGACCGCCCTGATGCTCTCACAATCAACCCAATTACTACCATCCCAGTAATCACAAACCCTCCTTTCTTCATCCCCAGGAGGAACATCATAGGAGTCACAAAGAGGCCCACATGGCAGCCAGCTATCAACCCAAAAGAGAGTAGAACAACCATTCCTGATGACGCGCCCAATGATAGTCCGGGTATATCTGCGGCAATGTAAAAGGAACTTCCAAGTCCCAGAATGAGAGGGGGAGCCCGTCTCTCTAAAGAAGCCCACACCAGAGAAGTAGTTATTCCTCATAAAAGTGGCCCATAGTCCATTGTGACTGAGGAGACGCCAAGTCAATCGGACACCATAAGACATATTAAGATCAGTAAGGTGACGCAACCCAACCCCACCCTCAAACTTGGGTAAACAGATGTCTTTCCAAGCCCAAAATGAAGATTTCCCCCATATAAACCTTCTGCAAAGGCCATTAATCGTGTTCAACACAGACCTTGGAATTCGAAAATCTTGCAACCAGAAGGAGACCATGCCATAGATGACAGATCTGACAAGCTCAATGCGTCCAGATATAGATAGCAGTGAGGAAGCCCACCCCTGTAACCTCTTACTGCATTTGTCAATCAGCCTCGCATACATGGACGACTTAGGATAACGGGACGAGAGGGGGGCGACCCAAATAGGACGATAAACCATTCATACGACGAACACCCAGAATGTCAGCCAAACGACCAGGATCCTTAGCACCTTTGCTGAACATAACAGCACTCTTGCCCCAATTGACATCAAGACCCGTAAAGCGCCTGAATCTGCCCAATAAGTCCCTCAGACCCTCAAATGAAGTAACACTGGCCCGGCAGAAAACTAGAATGTCATCAGCAGATAAAAGATGAGTACTATCCCCCATAGACCTTTTCATAGGTTGCACATCACCACTGCAAACACTTCTGGCCATCAATAGAGAAAAAGCTTCCATGACAATAACAAAGAGGTAGGGGGATAACAGATCCCCTTGTCTTAGCCCCCCTGTTGGAGCAGAACATGCCATAAGGCGAGCCATTTATCATAACAGAGAAAGAAGGAGTGGATATGCACTCACTAATCCACCCAATAAATCTTCTTTCAAACCCCATACAATGCAACATAAAGTATATGAACTCCATGTTTACACCGTCAAATGCCTTGCGGAGATCAAGTTTAAGACAAGCACGCCCTCCCATAGGATTACTAAAATCACGAATGTACTCATGGGCCAAGAGAGCACAATCAGCAAGAAGCCTGCCTTTAATAAACGCAGCCTGACAAGGAGATATTAGTTCCAACACAACTGCTTTCAGCCTCCTGCAAAGCACCTTGCTGATTATTTTATACAAAACATTGCAGCACGCAATGGGTCTATAATCCCCTAATCCAGAAGGGCTTGCCCCCCTTGGGAATAAGGGTCAGAAACGTGTGATTGACTTGACGAAGCATTTTGGAGATGTCAAAAAAGTGAAGAACCGCCTCAGTAACCTCATCCCCAATGACACCCCAAGACTTCTGATAAAAACAACCATTAAACCCATCAGGCCCAGGGGCTTTGTCTTCCCCAATAAGAAACACAGCTTTTTTGATCTCCTCAACAGTAATAGGGCGATCTAGCCACTTAGCAGTCTCAGGAGTTAACTTCCTCTTGGGAATAAGATTGGGGAAAACATTCCAATAGGAATCTTGATTGTACAACTCTTCAAAGAATTTGGCCGCATCAATTTTAAGCTTGTCAATGGTTTCATCCCTAGAGCCATCCGCTCTAATAAGATGATGGAGATTGTTATTATTCTGCCTAGCTTTCATAGCTGTATAAAAGAATTTAGAGTTCCGATCACCCAGATGCAACCAATTCTGTTTGCTCTTCTGTCTCAACATACTTTCTTCAGAATCAATAGCAGCAGCCAACTTGCGAATAATTGCATGCTCACGGCTTTGAAGCAAGATATCAGTAGCAACATTCGGACTGGCTTGAATAATCGCAAGCTCAGATTTTAAACTCTCCACATTGTTCATTCTGCCGATATCAGCCCCAAAGCTCCTAAGGATTGGCTTAAGATGCTTGAGTTTAGACACAAGTTTAAACATAGGATTCCCTATGACCCCAATGTTCCATCCGTTACTTAAGATTTGCAGATAATTGTGCATGGAAGTCCAAGCATTAAAGAACCTAAACGGCCTGGGATCAGAAGCTTTAATCATATGGAAATGAACAACCATCATCGCATGATCACTGGTGCCAGCTTCGACATATTCACAAAAAGAAAAGGGAAGATCCCGGATCCAGGCATTATTACAAAAGGATCTGTCAAGCAACGCCTCAATACGAGTGATACCAATGCCCCTATTATTCCAGCTAATAGGAATGCCAGTGGTCCTTATTTCTAGAAGAGCACTGTCATTGATACAGTTATTGAAATCCCCAACAGCATTATGATCAATAGGTCTCCCCCAATTTTATCTTTAGCATAACGAACACAATTGAAGTCTCCACAGATCAGCCAAGGATTCCCCCTACACCTGATAGAGTTCGCTACAATAGTATCCCATAAGCTACGCCGATCATTAGCAATGTTAAATGCATATACTATCGTGAGCGTCATGGCAAACCCCACAGCATTCTTGCAACCAAGAGTAATGTGCTGCTCAGACATATCCTCAACACCGCAAGACCAAATAACAGGGTCAAACAAGACAACAATACGGCCATTTCTGTGGGTGTTGCGATTATCAACAGCGGACCATGTTTTGGGGAAGCATTTAGTAATACGATGGGCCTTATCAGCACAAACTTTAGTTTCCAAAATCCCGATAATTGAGGGTTTAAACTTCTTCACTCTATCCTTAAGCTCACGCCTCCTAACCACATTGTTAAGCCCACGGGCATTCCAGACAATAATAGGCATATTAACTAGTGAGGGTTGCTCCATTAATTCTGGAGCTTCTTCGGGAACCCATCGCCACATTAATAGTAACCGGATTTCTGATCCTCCTCCCTCTAATTCCTTTACCAGCAATACTGCTCTTGATTTGCTCCTGCTCAAGAACCCACTCATCATTTAGCATGGTAAGAGCAGCTGGCCTGTCAATATCGGAATCCGACGACTCATCTTCGTCACCACTCTTCATACCACTCTATTACTAGTAACGGGGATATCGACAGTCACGGGACTAGGTAGAGTGCCCGGGCTGTTTGGCTCTTTGGGGGCCATACCCCTACTACTCGGAGAAGGGGCAACCACCACCTCCTTGTTACGTGCCTTCTTATTAGTTTCATTGTTACATTCAACAACCCTCTTAGCGGCTTCCTTCTTCCCGCTAAACATAGCTAGCCCCCCTCCATCCCCTTTGACATTAGGCACACCAGGCCCCATCCTAGTCGTAGCTAGCTCCTTACATCCCATGGGTAGCTCAACATTGCTCGCCTCTCTGGTTACAGACACGATAGGAAGCTCATCATAGCGTGCCATCATAGCAGAAGATTGGCTATTAGCAGGCCCACCCCCACCCGCTACTTTGCCAGGCACATCCAGTCCATACCTAGCATCTAGCCCCTTACATTCAACAGAGGTCACACCATGACCCACTCCCCTAGCAGCATCCGGGGAGTTCACATTTCCTTTACAAGGCTCAGAATCGCCCTTCTCCCTACTAGTCGCATCTAGCACCCTATTCTCGTCGTTGTTATTTACAACACACCCCTCAGACACTATTACACCATTATCTACAACAGAGATATATACATTATCCTCCCCCTAAGTCTACAGTAGGAATGTTGCTCGAGCTTGTATCTTCCAGTCTGCTGCTATCAGAAGCCTCCTCCTGTAAGTTCGCAGTCTTCGACAGCTCGTCACAACGCTCCGTCCGGGTGTCGGGCTTCCTCATTTGGTCGCCTCCCTCCTCCGTCGAGCATTGCTTGGCCACATGGCCGAAGCATTTACATGTGTGACATCTCGGGGGCTTCTCTTCAATAACAACTTTGACCTGTATCTCTTCCCCCGCCACTCTCACAGTGACGAAATTAGGGATCTCTTCCATACCCGATATCTCCACCAAGCATCTCGCGTACGCCAGTCGCTCCATAGTTGCAGTAGCTCTATCCAAGCTTATAGGATTCCCAAGAACACTGGCAATCCTATTAAGGATGTGCATCGACCACAAATTCAATGGAAGCTACGGAAATTGCACCCAAACTGGGATGGTAGACAACATATCACGATCGTAGCCAAGCGATGAAGACCATTGCTGCAGCACGACCAGCTTGCCATCGAACAGCCAGGGTCCCCCACAAAGCACCGCCTCGCAATCTTCTCTACTTTTGAATCTAAAGAAAAAGAAACCGTTATCTCTTGAGTAGATTGACGTACCCTGCTTCTTCCACAATCTGTCAGCCCACGCCTTGATTTGGCCGTAGAACGGCACATCCCCTAGCACATATCCAACGAGTGTATATTCCCAGCACTTAATAGCATCCTCTAGCAAATCCGTCGTGATGTAAGCTAATGCCGCACCCTCCTCATCAGTCTCAGGTGGAACATAGGCCATTTCCAGAGATCCAGCAACTTTCCTTCTATCTGAGCATACTTCAAGCCATGACTTCTTAGGCGCTTGTGGGTTGATCTTAAGATCCACCTTCGGCCTCATACTTCTTCTTGCAGCAGCTTTGTTGTCATTCAAGCGGTTGTTATACTGACCACCATGCTGGCCTTGGGGATTCTTCCTAGAATCCATCCACACGCCTTTGCCTCTATCAACCGCATTAGACCCAGCCTTCTTGCGGTTAACAACACGCCATTCACCATTGCCCGCTGTTGCAACCTCCCCCTCAGTTTTCCTGTTACCTAAGATAGGATCCTGAATCACTCCCCGCTCCTTCTCAGTACTAACGTCCGCCATGGAGCACATCAGCAACAAACAAATACAAGAATCTCAGGAGCAATACAGGACCTCAAAAGCACAACCAAAGAGATGTACTAGACTCACCACGGATCAAGATCTCACCGAGATCTTGATCCTTCCAGGAACTCAAGCAGACGAGCACAAGCTCCGGCAAGAAAGTTAGCTCAACCAAGATCTTGATCCTGAATCGATCAGGTCGTCAGCCTGAGAAATTTCGGCTTCGAGCACCAGAACTCAAAACTCCAACAAAAAGTATATACAAGGATATCAGAATCAAATCAAGGCTAAAACAGCATCAAGAATAGGGAACGAACGCACCGCAGGATCAAAACCTCAGACGAGATCTTGATCCGAACTAAGGAACTTCGCCTTATCTGAGATCAGCACCAAATCGCCAGGAGATCGAACCAGATCTGAGAATCCACCAACGATAGCTCCCAGGATAGATCAAACACAAAGAGATCAGAATCAAATCAAGCCAAAATCAGGATCAATAGTAGGGAATGAACGCACCGAAGGATCAAGATCTCGAACGAGATCTTGATCCGATCTATCCGCTTGATCGAAGATGCTTCGCCTTCCCTAAGATCAGAACTTCAGATCGCCAGGACCAGATCTGAAAATCCACCAACGCTAGCTCCCAGGGAGAGAATCGAACCGCGAAGCGCCTTGAGACCGAACCGGAATCGCCGCTCCCACCGGTGATTCGCCGGCGCCAGCCGTCGAGCGACTGGGCGAGAAACCAACGCTCCGGAGCTTCTCACTCTAGGAAACCAAGAGAGAGAAACAAAAAAGTACTTATTAATATCTTTTTTGGCGAGTTATATATATATATATAAATGTAAGAGCAGACTTCAGGGGTGGACTTCATCTTTGCTTTCCATTGCTGGGCGCATTGAGCTTGTCAAATCTGTAATCTATGGCATGGTTAGTTTTTGGATGCAGGCCTTCCGAATGCCTAAGTCTGTTCTTCGTACTCTTACTTCCATATGCAGAAGGTTTATCTGTGGGAAAAATAATCTTTGGGCTTGGAATGATTTGTGTGCTCCCAAACATGAAGGGGGTGTGGGGATCAGAAGTTTTGATGAGCTTAACAATGCTTATGGTGTTAAATTGACATGGCGCATGCTTACTCATAAAGGTATTTGGGCTTCCCATATGAGAAACCAGTATCTGAGTAATAAGGGGCTCTTCCAGGCCAAGGCTCATCCTATGCAATCTGGAACTTGGAAATTTACACTTCATTGTCGTGAGTACACCAAAAAACTTACCAAGCGTGATGTCAGGGATGGTACTTCTACTCTTTTTTGGTATGATAACTGGCTGCCCTGTGGACCTCTTAGCGATACTTATTCTGTCCATGCGGGGGAGGATGGAAATATGATTAGTGACTATTGGGCTGATGGGGCTTGGGCGGACAACAATTCTCTACTGCATGTTCGTCATATTATCAATACGGTGAATCTGATTACTGGCAATGACTCCTGGTCTTGGGTTAATAAGTCTCCTACCTTACATAATGCTTGGGATGGATCGCGGGCAATAAAACCTCTCTTTCCTTACTACAAAGTGGTCTGGTTCCAGGGGCACATCCCCAAGATGGCTATCAACTTATTGCGAGCTTTTCACGGGAAACTTCTTACCCGGGATAAGCTCGTGCAATGGGGAGTGCCTACTTCTCCTTTCTGTGCATTATGCTCTGATAATATTCATGAAGATATGGATCATATATTTTTTGAATGCAGCTATACTAACTACCTCCTTTGCAGGAGTTTTCTTTAAATGGGGGTCACTACTCTCTTACCTACTTCTCTAGTAGGAATTGGCGATCTGATTCTTTCACAGTTTCATGCCAAGGACAATATGGGTAGGTTGGTCAAGACGGTTCTTGCTGCTTTGACTTGGCATATCTGGAGAGAGCGAAACAGGAGGATCTTTGAGGGTACTAGCCAGGTACAGACTCTTCTATTTGAGAACATTGTGGATGATGTCAGAATTGCCTTGAGGCATGTGGATTGGGATCAGGAGATGGTATTGCCAATTCGAATTGGGGTCTATTAGAATAAGCTGTATATTCATGTATTTTGCTTTCTGATTTGACCTATGGATAGCAGAAGGTGCGATGTATTGGTTGGGGTAAATGGCGCATGTGCCTTTATCCCACATTACTCGCATCCTTCTTCCATCCATGAGAGTCTTGTATTTTTTCGTGTGACTCAATAAAGATGCAAAGCATATACTCCAAATATATATATATATATATGAGTAGTATTCTGGTGCAAAAGCCCGTGCGAAGACCATTTTATCTTTTTAAGGAATTTTTTTGCAATCTTTTTTTAATATTTAATACATACAAATATATACCACATGAAAAATAATGGGTAAACCCGAGGAGAATTTAAACATCAATCCACCCATTACAAAATTTAATGGTTTCAGAACAATAGAACTTTTTGTAATACCTTGATCGAAGACCAAATCATATTATTTTTCAACCATTATTTTTTATGGTTGTATAACAACATAAAGTGAAGATGAAAAAAAGCCAGGAAAATATTTTCAAAGAAAAAATACAAACATTTTCGCACGGAAAAATCCATGCTAAATGTTTGCATTTGAAAATTTCCTTTATATATACAGGAATATGGGTATCTGCTACACAAGGAGGATTTCCTCCTTGTTTCACCTCGGCCAAGCCCCCAAGAATATTTTTATTTTTCCAACATGTTCTACACCTCATGGATGATCACCACACCAAAAATCAAGTGATTCCAACACTTTTTGTCCATCGATCCACAAATTGCAAAAATTTCGGCTGACAGAACATAGAAATTTTTGCAATTTGTGGATCGATGGACAAAAAGTGTTGGAATCACTTGATTTTTGGTGTGGTGATCATCCATGAGGTGTAGAACATGTTGGAAAAAAATTTTAAAATTTTTTTGGGGGGCTTGGTTGCGGTGAAACGAGGAGGAAAAATGAGAACATTCCGCACGAAATTTTTCGTATGAAAACATTTTTATTTTTTTTTTGAATTTTTTCAAAAAAAAGTTCCCAAAAAAATTTTCCATCCTTATTCATGTTGTCATACACCCCTAAAAATAATGGTTTAAAAATAATGTGATTTGGCCTTCGATCAATGTATTTCAAAAAAATTTATTATTCTAAAACCATTAAATTTTGTAACGGATTGGTCGGTGCTCAAATCCCCCTAGGGTTCACCCATTATTTTCCTTAGGACAAGTAATTGTATGGATTACAAAAAAAATTTCAAAAAATTCTAAAAAAGTAACAAATGTTTTTTGCACGGGCTTTCGCACGGGCCAGAACCAATCCTCTAGAATCATTCTACCTATGAAGCGTATTGGGACTATCACTCACCTCTTATTTGCTGATGATCTGTTGGTCTTTTGCCCTGCTGATGCTAGATCTTTTGCTAGGCTTAAGGATCTTCTGGATTTCTTTAAAAAGTTTACTGGGTTGGAGGTTAATTGGGGGAAGAGTGCTATTATGTTTAGCAAGGGAACTAAAGAACCACGTAGATTGGGCAGTTTGTTGGGCTTGCGCATTATGACTACTATTTCCACATATTTTGGGGCTACCTCTCTCCGCCAATTATCCTAAAGCTTCCATGTACTCCAGGTTAGTTGATAAGTGCAGGAGCAGACTTCATGGATGGTCTTCTTCCCTCGTTTCCATATCTGGCCATGTTGAATTGGTTAAATCAGTCATTTATGGTATGGTTTCTTTCTGGATGCAGGCTTTTCAGATCCCTAAGTCCGGATTGTGTTCAATCACTTTTATATGTAGAAAGTTTATTTGGGACAAATCGAATACTTGGTCCTGGAACGATTTGTGTATCCTTAAGGAGGAAGGGGGAGTTGGTCTCAAGAATCTTTTTGAGCTTAATAAGGCTTATGGAGTTGGCTTGACTTGGAGGTTGCTTACTCACAATGGGCCTTGGACCTCTTTCATGAGGTGTCATAATATGAGGACGTGAATGAGAGGTTTTATTTAGCCAAAGCTAATCTCATACAGTCTGGAACCTGGAAGTTTCGTCTTCCATGTCGTGATGCATCTAAGAGGCTTATCAGACGTCATATCAGAGATGTCTCTTCTACTCTCTTCTGGTATGATAACTGGCTCCCACGTGGTCCCCTTTGTGATGTATATGATGTCCCTACTGGTGATGAACGGAAGCTGGTTTGTGATTATTGGGATGCATCTGGCTGGATTAATGCCCCGGCTATTCTGGTGTTCAGCCACTGCTTAGACAGGTTGCTATTACTCAGGGTGAGGACACTTGGTCCTGCATCCCTAGTGACTGTTATACCTTGAAAGAGGCATGGGAGGACTTGCGTGACTCTAAACCCCGATTTCCTTACTTTGGGATTGTTTGGTATCGGGGGCATATTCCCAAGATGGCCATCACCGTTCTTTGGGCCATGCAAGGAAAGCTCCTCACTCGGGACATGCTCAGTCGTTGGGGGTTATTACTTCCCCTCTTTGTGTGCTCTGTGATGTTGGATCTCAGGAGACTATTGTCCACCTCTTTTTTGAGTGTGATTATACGAGGTATATTCTTAGCAGATGCATGCTCAAGCTGGGCGTGATTGGCTCTCTGCCTTCTTCTCTTATTGGTGTGGGTGATTTGTTTCTGGCCACCTTTCAGAAGAAGGATTCTATTGGCATCTTGGCCAAGATTGTTCTGGCAACTATGGAATGACACATTTGGAGGGAACACAATCGAAGAGTATTTGAGGGTGTCAGCTCTCTAAAGGCCCTCCTCTTTGAGGTTATCTCAGTAGACGTCAGGATTGGACTTCGCCACATTGAGTATGATCATCCTTCAGCAGATGTCCCTCTTACTAATTGGGGATTGATTTGAGACATATGTAGTCTCATATAGGTTTCTATCTGTAGGCGATGGCGTGTGTGCCAATTCTCTTGTATAATCTGGTGCTACTGTTGGGAAACGGTGGGTTGGTAGTAGAGAGTGACGGCACTTGTGCCCTCTCCTCTCTCTAGCATCCTCTCTCCTCTCCCTTGTAGCCTTGTTTTTAGATTAATAAAGATACTCACTTACCCTTCATATATATATATATATATATATATGAAAAAGGTATCTAGGGTGCCTCCTTAGGTTAAAACTAAGGAGGCGCCCCCATTTCCCTCCATTTCCCACAATTTTTTCAAATTTTTTCATGGAATTGTTGTTCACATCATGGATGATCAACATACAAAATTTCAAGGTATTCCAATACTTTTTGAGCCCACATCTACCACCTACAACTTCAACGGTATGAAAACGTGCTGAAAACACATGAAATTGCAAGGTGTAGATGAGGGCTCAAAAAGCATTAGAATCTCTTGAAATTTGGTATGTTGATCATCCATGAGGTGAACAACAAATCCATGAAAAAAAATTTCAAAAAAAATGTTGGAGATGCGGGGAAATGTGGGCGCCTCCTTAGATTAAATCTAAGGAGTCGCCCCCATTTTCCCTCATATCCCACAATTTTTTTGGATTTTATTTTTCATGGGTTTGTTGTTCACCTCATGTATGATCAACATACCAAAAATCAAGTCATTCCAATACTTTTAGAGCCCCCATCTACCCCTTGCAACTTCAACGGTCTGAAAACGTGCTGAAAAACCAAGAAGTTGCAAGGGGTAGATGGGGGCTCTAAAAGTATTGGAATGGCTTGATTTTTGATATGTTGATCATCCATGAGGTGAACAACAACCCCATGAAAAAAAATTCCGAAAAAAATTGTGGGATATGGGAAAAATGGGGGCGACTCCTTAGATTGAATCTAAGGAGGCACCCTAGGAACACTTTACCTATATATATATATATATATATATATATATATATAGGGCGATCTTCGGTTGCGAAAAAGAGGCTTTTCGCACCGTGCGAAAAGATTTTTATCTTTTTTTTGAAATTTTTTTTTTCAAAAATTCTTTTTTTGATGTTTAATCCATACAATTATATACCCCAGGGAAAATAATGGGTGAACCCGTTGGGGATTAGAGCACCCATCCACCCGTTACAAATTTAACGGTCTCAAAACGTGCGAATTTGATGAAATGCCTTGATCGAAGGCCAAATGACATTATTTCTCATTGATTATTTTTTGAGGGGGGGTATAACAACATATAATGAGGGTGGGAAAAAGAATTTTTGAAAAAAAAAATTTCAAAAAAAAACTAAAAACATTTTCGCACGGTGCGAAATGTTCTCATTTGAAAATTTTCCTATATATATATATATATATATATATATATATATAGGTTAATGGGCCAATGCTGACAGCGCTGGAAATTTTTCCAGCGCTGTCCGCATTTTGGGCGAGGTAAAAATATTTTTTTTGAAATTTTTTTTTGCAGTAGTTAGATATACGTGTTAGGAAGCTCCCCACAAAATTTCAGCTCAATCCGACACCGTTTGAGCCTCCGTTCATCGATTTCAAAAACGTTACGCAAATCTGTCCACAGTTTTGCGTAACGTTTTTGAAATCGATGAACGGAGGCTCAAACGGTGTCGGATCGAGCTGAAATTTTGTGGGGAGCTTCCTAACACGTATATCTAACTACTGCAAAAAAAATTTCAAAAAAAAAAATACTTTTAGGTCGCCCAAAATGCGGACAGCGCTGGAAAAATTTCCAGCGCTGTCAGCTCTTCTCCATTTTTCACACACACACACACACACACACACACACATATATATATGGAAAAAGGGGATCTAGGGTGCCTCCTTAGATGAAAATCTAAGGAGGCGCCCCCATTTCCCCCCATCTCCTACAATTTTTTTGGAAATTTTTTTCATGGGGTTGTTGTTCACATCATGGATGATCAACATACCAAATTTCAAGGGATTCCAATACTTTTTGAGCCACCATCTACCCCTTGCTATTTCAACGGTCTAAAAACGTGCTGAAAAACCCACGAAGTTGCAAGGGGTAGATGGGGGCTCAAAAAGTATTGGAATCCCTTGAAATTTGGTATGTTGATCATCCATAAGGTGAACAATAAACCCAAAAAAATTTCAAAAAAAATGTGTGAGATGGTGGGAAATGTGGGCGCCTCCTTAGATTGAATCTAAGGAGGCACCTTAGGATCCCTTTACCATATATATATATGTGTGTGTGTGTGTGTGTGTGTGTGAAAAATGGCCCATTAACCTCATATATATATATATATATATATATATATATATATATATATATATATATATATATATATATATATACTAGTCATAACCCGTCGGAAAGCCTTATTAAGTTACAGGGGTAGATGGGGGCTTCTCCCTCGTCTGCTTACTCAGTTATTTCATTGACATGCCTCCTCTCACTCGTTCGCTCAGCGACCACTACAGGACCCACCTTCACTTCCAGTCTCAAGTCCAACTCCCAAAGTTTTGCCCATTTCTACCTCTAAATATAAACCATATAGAGCAATAATAGAGAAGGATACCCAAACTAGAGATGCATAGGCCCCAAACATTGACAACATATAAAATGCTCTTGTGTAAGGTCAACAGGATATATATATATATATATATATATATATATATATATATATATATATATATATATATATATATAGGGCAATCTTCCATTGCGAAAAAGTGGTGCGAAATGCCGTGCGAAAACATTTTTTTTATTTTTTTGAAATTTTTTTTTTCAAAAATTTTTTTTTGATGTTTAATCCATACAATTATATTCCCCAGGGAAAATAATGGGTGAACCCGTTGGGCATTAGAGCACCCATCCACCCGTTACAAATTTAACGGTCTCAAAACGTGCGAATTTGATGAAATGCCTTGATCGAAGACCAAATGACATTATTTCTCAACCATTATTTTTTGAGGTGGATATAACAACATATAATGAGGGTGGAAAAAAGAATTTTTGAAAAAAAAAATTTCAAAAAAAAGATAAAAACATTTTCGCACCGTGCGAAATGTTCTCACATGAAGATTTACCTATATATATATATATATATATATGGGTAAAAGGGATCTAGGGGGCCTCCTTAATTCAATCTAAGGAGGCGCCCCCATTTTTCTCCAGCTCCAACAATTTTTTTGAAATTTTTTTCATGGGTTTGTTGTTCACCTCATGGATGATCAACATACCAAATTTCACGGTATTCCAATACTTTTTGAGTCCACATCTATCCCTTGCAATTTCAACGATCTGGAAACGTGCTGAAAACCCCATGAAGTTGCAAGGGATAGATGTGTGCTCAAAAGTATTGGAATACCTTGAAATTTGGTATGTTGATCATCCATGAGGTAAATACCAAACCCATGAAAAAAATTCAAAACAAATTGTGGGAGATGGGGGAAAATGGGGGTACCTCCTTAGGTTGAATCTAAGTAGGCACGATAGATCTCTTTACCATATATATATATATATACTAGTCATTACCCGTGCCCATAGGGCACGGTTTATTTAATGGCTGAGTTTTTCCCCCACAAATTTCAAGTTCCCCCAAATTTCAAGTTTTCCCACAAAATTTCAAGTTTCCCCCCAAATTTAAGTTTTCCCCCAAAATTATCATTGCCACCTAGGACAAACTTGCCACGTAGGACAAAGCTTTGTCCTAGTAGGATAAGATTCAAAATCTTCAAAGGACTGGAAAAAAATGGTCGGAAGGGGGGAAAATAATAAGTGTGGGTGGGTGTGTGGGGAGGGTCCATGGGCAAAAATGCCAACACTTGGGTTGTATGTGCAAAATTCCACATCTCCTCTCTTATCCCTCAAAATATCATCTCTTATATTTTCTCTTATCCAATTTCCCTCTTTTATATAATAGATATCCAAGTTCTCTTATCCAATTTCTCATGTCCAAATTCTCTTATCCAATTTCTCTTGATAACATCCCTCTTTTATATAATAGATATCCAAGTTCTCTTATACAATTTCTCATGTCCAAATTCTCTTATCCAATTTCTCTTGATAACATCCCTCTTTTATATAATAGATATATATATATATATGTATATATGTATATATATATATATTAAAACACAATCTTTTTTGAATTCTAGGGCTGACTAGGACAAGTTGATAGGGATAAAGAGTGGCTGAGATTTGACCTTGGGCAATGAACGGTTGGGATGAGGTGTTGAAAAAATTTGAGAAATATTTGAATTTTTGGGACATTGAATTCCCCTTCAGACGTTGGTTGGATCCACGATCAATTCGAATTTAAACGAACATGGGAACCCGTGCCGAAGGTTGACCCCAACACAACCGGTTGAGGGGTTGAGGGACCCACTTAAATTTGATATCGTAAACACTTTTGAGCAGAACAAAGCTAAACTGTACATGGGTACCACGATAATGCTTAAATTGCTTTGGGTGCGGATGATTTTTTAAAATTATTTTTTCCCAATCCTGGCTGCTATTGTCAATGTGGGGCCTACATTTTATTTTTCAAAAAAGGGCAAAAAGTTGGCAATCATTGTGGGGCCTACATTCTTCAATTATTATAGAGAAGATTCTTACCGTTGATTAACTGCCCGCGCCGAAACTAGATTTTTGTTCGTTTAGATTTTGGAGGGGAAAATAATTTTTGGGGAACAAAGATTTTGAGGGAATATCTTAAATGAACCGTGCCCTCGCGAAGGCACCCGTGCCGAAACTAGAATGGACACGGATCATGACTAGTATATATATATATATATATATAACTATTTTTGAATCATAGGGCTGACTAGGACAAGTTGACTAGGACAAACATGTTGATAGAAATGATGATTGAGATTTAAGCTTGAAAAATCAACGGTTGGGATGAGAGTTTGTGAAAATTTTGGGAGAGAACTTTGATATTTTGGGCGGAACTTTTTGGAGAAATAAATCTTCATTTAATTTTGTGAAATTCGAGATCTTTGCATTTAAGAGGTCTTGAAAGTTGAACGGACATGCATTTATGTGATTTAATTTACAATATCTATAACAAAAATAAGGAAAAGTAATATTATCAATGAATTATATGTTGCATATTCAAATCATCCTTATCTATCCGGGCATTTGACTTCATCGAGAAGAAAATAATACACTCACAAATGTGATAACAGAATGTCATAATTAATACACTCACAGTGGGCCCCGCATGACATCATTATTAGGGCGTCCGCGCGCCAAAGGCGCGAAGGCGCGCGTCTTCGGCCCTACGCCTTTGGCGCATGCTAAATTTTTTTAGGCTAATTTGTTGTTCCGCACCGAAGGTGTCCGCACCGAATTTGTTGTTCTACGCTAATTTGTTGTTCCGCGCCGAATGCGCCAGCGCCGAATTTGTTCTTTCGTGTCGAAGGTGACTGCACCGAATTTGCTGTTCCGCGCCGAAGGAGCCTGCGCCGCTAAATATTTTTATGCTAATTTGTTTTCTTTTAAATTTTGGCTGTGGAAATAATTTTTTGGGGAACAAAGATTTGCGGGGGAAAATCTTAAGTGAACTGTGCTTGCGGGCACGGGTTATGCGCTCGATGGCGCCCCCGCTAAATTTTTTACGCTAATTAGTTGTTCCGTGTCGAAGGCGCCTGCGTCGAATTTGCTGTTCCGCGCCGTTACTAAATATTTTTACGTTAATTTATTGTTCTGTTAAATTTTGGCTGTGGAAATAATTTTTTGGGGAACAAAGATTTCGTGGGGGGAAATCTTAAGTGAACTGTGCATGCGGGCACAGATTATGACTAGTATATATATAATAATAGTGGGTATCATACAGCAAATGAGAGAGGGCTTCATATGCCCTCTCACATAAAGCAACCAAGTACAACCAAGTACAAGCCCATGTGCGCTTGTACTTGGTTGCTTTATGTGAGAGGGCATATGAGGCCATCTCTCATATGGCGTATGATTTTCATATATATATGTGTGTGTGTGTGTGTGCGTGTGTGTTGACTAGGATCCATTCAGATGGATCAAACATGCGGATCCATCCAAGTGGAATTTAAAATTGGGCAACCTAAATGGAAAATCCATTCCGTTAGATGTGATCTAACATGTCTAAACTATCCACAAACAAAATTTCAAGTGAATTTGGACATGTTTTGCCCATCCGTCAAGTTGTTGCAAAATTAGTCGATTTTATGATTATTCAAAAATATTGATTTTGCAACCACTTGATAGATGGGTAAAACATGACCAAATCACTTGAAATTTTGTTTGTTGTTAATTTAGACATGTTAGATCGCATCTAACGAAATTGATTTTCAATTTAGGTTGCCCAATTTTAAATTCCACTTGGATGGATTCGCATGTTTGATCCATCCGAACGGATCCTAATCAACCTCAATATATATAGTAGTTTTTGGGTGCAAAAAGAGGGGTTGCGCACCGTGCGAAAACATGTTTAATTTTTTTAAAAAAAAAATTCAAATTTTTTTATGTTTTATCCACACAATTATATACCCCTGTGAAAATAATTGGTGAACTCTAAGGGGATTTGAGCACCGATCAACCGTTACAAATTTAACGGTTTCAGAACGTGTGAATTTGTTGTAATGCCTTGATCGAAGGCCAAATGACATTATTTTTCAACCATTATTTTTTAGGGGTGTACAACATGAAATTGAGGTGAAAAAAGAATTTGAAAAAAATACAAAAAAATTTAAAACATTTTCGCACCGTGCGAAATGTTTGCATTTGAAGATTTATACATATATATATATGAGAAAATTGGGAATCAGGTGGCCAAGGATGGGATTTCCTCCTTGGTCCACCCACTGCCAAGCTCATCCCATATTGATTTGAATTTTTTTCCAATATGCTCTACAACTCATAGAGATCACCTCACCAAAAATCAAGTGATTCTAACACATTTTTCCCATCAATCAACCCATTGCAAAAATCAACGGCAGAATAATATAGAACTTGTTGTAATAGATGGATCAATGGAAAAAAAGTGTTGGAATCACTTGATTTTTGGTGTGGTAATCATCCATGAGGTGTAGAGCATATTGGAAAAAAAATTCTTAAAAATATGGGAGGGGCTTGGCCGTGTGTGTCCACCTGACGGTTTTTCGCCTTGGCCACCTGACCCACATTAACCTCTACACACATATATCATTTATACAAGTGGGGGATGTTCCCCACGGTTATGTCCCCATGGGACAAAAAGTGGGCCCTGCCTTTGTCCCAGTGGGACAAAGGTATGGGCTAGGTTTTGCCACCTTAGCATGGTGGGCCCCACTTGGTGGAGGAGGAGAGTTTGGGTTTTGGGTTTGGGGAGAGTTTGTGGAGAACCCAAACAAAACCCCCCTAATTCTCATTATTTGCAAACTTGTCATTACTTTTTATAAAACTCAAATGCACATCCATGTGCCACATATTTACGGGTTTGCCATCGGTTTTTTTTTACTTTCCCCCTGTTTTTTTCACTTTAACGTCATTTCCCGCTTTTATTCACATGTAGTTTGGGGTTGGATTTATGCACTTTGCCCCCCCCAAAAGTTATTTTGCAATTTAACCCCTTTTACCCCCGATGATACCCACCTACACCCACACTTCTCTCTCTTTTTCGGTTACGCACGGGTCCCACCTTCTTGCTCTTTTGCCAGTTGCGTGCGTGCACTACATCCTATGTGTTGGTTTTTTCTTGGTGCACGGGTTATTTCTAGTATTATACAAATGAGGGAGATTTTTGTTGACTAGGACAAACACAGTTGGCAGGTTTGTACCATGTGGCAAGTGGAGGGGCATGCCACCTCATCCCCCACATCGGGGTAAGGGGTTGGATGCAATTTAGTGTGTTGGTTTGGAGACCCATAACAAAATTCCCCCCGTTCCCATTAATTGCATGACTGCCATTGCTTTTGCATAAAGCCCAATGTCCCTCCATTTTCCACATGTTTAGGGGTTTGTCATCGGTCTTTTTTCACTTTGGCCCCCTACATTTTTGCACTTTAGCGCATGCTTTTCCACGTTTACACACATGTGGTTTAGGGTGAGATTTATGCACTTTGCCCCCAGAGTTTTTTTGCAGTTTAACCCCTTTTTTATCCACGACGATACCCACACACACTTCTCTCTTTTTCGGTTGCACGCGGGCACCGCATCACGTGTGTATGTTTTTTCTTGGGTAACCGTGCACGGGTTATTTCTAGTGTGTGCGTGTGTATATATATAAACAATATGGAGGTCAGCTAGCCAAGGAGATAATTCTCTCCTTTGGCTAGCTCCGCAACTCCCTTCCCCCTATTTTCTCGACGATCGGATCCATTTAGTTTGTTTTTCAAGTTTTAAAAACACACATTATCAATTTGGGGTTATGGGATGAACCCAAAGGGTTTTGGTTGTTTCTAACTGTTGTAAAAAGGTTTGTTACGGTAAAACCGTTAAACTTACGACGAATAGATGAATGAGCAAAACTCCTTGTAATCACTTCAAAATTGGTGATTTGAGATTTTAAAACATGAAAATCAAAATGGATGGTTCAGACCGAAGAAAAAAATAAGTGGAGTGGGGTTTTGATGCCACCCATGGAGGAATTTTTCCTCATTAGATAGCTTATACAAATTATTCATTATATATAAACATATATATACTAATCATAGCATGTGCCCATAAGTCACGGAGCATTCAAAATATTCTCTTGAAAAATTTCAACACATTCAAAATCTCTCACAACAGAATTGCAGACTCATTCAAAATATTCTATCTCCAAAATTCAACCCACATTGAAAATTTCCCTCAAAAAATTTGAGGACACGTTGAAAATATTCCCCAACACAACAAAAAATTTTGAACATCCAAACTAAAATTTAGTTCTCTCCAGAAAATTTGGTTTCCTCCAAAAATACTAGTTTCCTCAAAATTTAAAATTTTAGTTACCCCAAAATGTAGTTTCCTACTGATTTAGTTCATCCCAAAATTTAGTCCCCTTTAGATTTTAGTTACCCCAAATTTTAAATTATAGTTCCCCAAATATTTTAGTTCCCTCTAAAATTTAGCTCCCTTCAGATTTAGTTCTCCCAAACTTTAAAATTTTAGTTTCCCTCAAAATTTAGTTCAATCTAGATTTAATATCTCCTAAAATTTAAAATTTAGCTCCCTCCAAAATTTAGTTCACTTCAGATTTAGTTCCTCATAAAATTTTAAATTTTAGTTCCCCAAGATTTAGTTCACTCCAGATTTAATTCCCCCAAAATTTATAATTTTAGTTCCACTTCAAATTTAGTTACATCTAGATTTAGGTCCCCAATTTTAAATTTTAGGTCCCTCTAAAATTTACTTCCCTCCAGATTAGTTCCCTCAAAAATTTGGAATTTTGATCTAAAATTTCACAAACCATTATCATAACCATTGATTCCTTAAGTTTAAATGGTAACCATGTTTCTACCCACCTCTTTGTCCTAGTCGACAAATCCATTCAAAAACATACATCATTGTGTATAATGGATATGTAAATAGATATGTATATGTATATGTGTGTGAGTGCGAGAGAGAGAGAGAGATAGAGAGAGAGAGAGCAATAAGTATTTAAACTGGAGAATGAAGAAACAAGTTACAGCATCAACCATCATGCTTAATACCTGACCGTGTGTTATAAACAAACATGTTGTCAACTAGCCTTTTCATTCATTAACTACCGTTGCTTGCCTTTGGTAATCCAAATGACCATTTGGGCCCATAGTACTAGATTGAACTACAGATTCACAACTAACAAACATCAAATTACCTTGACAAGTTCAGTCTCTCTCCTTATTGAAGACGTGCGCCAGCCCACCATATCTTATAGAATGTCAAGAAAAACTGAATCCAAAGAAATGAGCCAACCAAAAGAAATATTAACAGGCACAATAACCAGAATTCTTACAACAAATTCCATGATTCTTGCAGTAAACTTTTTAAGGATACGATCATAAGAAACATTTGCATAAAGAATCCGGCTTTTAAATGCTGCAAGAGAAGATCTGTAATAAACAACCACGAGACTACTAGGTTAGGAACCATAATAATAATATATCTTGTGAGAAGTATATTACCCTTACATAAATTTTTTATCTTCATAATCTGATGCCATTCTTAGAAGAAGGGGAGGCTTGCTTGCTTTACCATCTGTAAGAAACAGTTGACGACCAGTTCGACCAATTAATATGGGAGCTAAAGGTGGAGCGAGTTTTTCCAAGAAAGGCACTCCCAAGAGAAAGGGAAGCTGAAAAATAAAAAGTAAGTAGTGTATATTCAAATTTTAACTGTTTAGTCCAATGAAGCTGAAACCCATTTATAAAACCATCTACATACTCTCTTGTCAAATAGATATTAGCAAGGCAGTTCTACATACTCTCTTGTCAAATAGATAATAGCAAGGCAGCCATATACTAACTTTTAGTACAAGTATAAACAAAGACATCACTCTCTATTCCAAGACCAATATAGTTTTTCCCCATTCTTCTAAATGAATAATATCTTTCCATTAGAATGAGCAGTTTCAGCTATCCACTATCATCGCTAATCAATTAAACTGACACTGAAAATTAGCAAAACAGTAACAATAAAAGTGATAGAAACCAAAATGCTATTCTAGCTGTCTAGATATTTTGACTGGATTATATAACAATGTTACCTAAGGAGAGAACGCATGTATCCATGAGCAAAAACAGCCAATACATTATGACCCTAGCCTTCTTGCTGCTGGATCCAGTCATTCTTTGTCAGATCTGATCAAAAGGTTGCTTGTCCTAATCCATATTGGCTGGATCCAGATACCTTACTGCAGCATTTAAAATCAGGAGAGGTATAAGGAAGCAAAGAGTGAACCAACATATGCAATTGCTTGCAGTTGGATCCACCCATTTTGCACCATATGAAACTACTAGCGATATGATCAGGCCTAGATCTCACAACACTATCCTCTATTAGACTCTCCTCCCTACACCTCTTATTTGTCTGGAACTCTAGGTTGGAAGTGTGGAAACGGGAGGACAAGAGAAGAAAGTAACTATCATTAATGACCGTAGTATAATCAATTTGTTGTTCCCTTGGTTCCAATATTAAATAGTGCTAGGCTGGATGGGAAGCCAAAGGCATTGGTTAGCACCTAACTACCCGGGCAATGGGAGGACAACGAGGAAAACAATAGTTGTCAAGAGAAGAAAAGAAGATAAATTAATATATCGCAACCGACAACCTGCCACCATTGTCAGCCTTAAGCGTTGCTGCCATTGTGGCATTGCTGCTGCTGTTGTAGGTCAAACTAAGTTAGAACCCCAACCTATTTCTAATAATAAAAATGTAGGATCATAATCCTTTCTCGAAAGACAACCGTGGTACCAAGGGATCAACATGAATGATGATGATAGACGACTGCGGTGAGAGTCAACCAGATGCTTCTCTCTCTCTCTCTCTCTCTCTCTCTCTCTCTCTCTCTCTCTCTCTCTCTCACAAAATTTCTTTACTAGTGGATGCATCGCCTAATTACGACACTTAAACCCAATGAATGAGGCATGAGCCCCCTCTGCCTAGAGGAGGAAAACGGATAGGGTATGGTAGGGTTCGGGTTGGGGCAAGGTTACCCGGCCCGTTTAAGGTAAGCCTAAACCCGATCGAGATTTAATCCGATTCAAGTAGTGCATACACATAACCAACCAAGAATTATGTTAAATCACCCGTGACTGACCCATTTAAGAAATCGGATCGGGTCCGGGTCGGGGGTTATGTGTATAAATTTCTTTTTTGCCCCAAAAAAATATATTTTCTCATGAAGACTTGAATTTGAGACCTTAGAATAGATTTCCAATGTGCTACACAATTTACCAAATTAATTTTGGTTATAGATGTTAATGTTTACATGTATATACTCAATGAAAAATTAATAAAATTCATTATGAAACATATAACTTGGACACACAACCACTCAAATATAAGTCCTCACACTAAGCACTAAACTATTTCGCTTTTATGGTATATATATACATATAGATATACATGTATAGGTGTGCGTATACATGGATAGGTATAGGTATACGTATACGTATAAATGTTCTCATATGTATACATATACATGTACAAGTATATACATGTATACATATACATATGAGAACATTTATACGTATACGTATACCTATACCTATCCATGTATCCGTATACCTATACATGTATACGTATACATATATATATATATTCAAATGAGAACATTTCGCACCGTGCGAAAACTTTTTGCTTTTTTTTGAATTTTTTAAGATACACCTTCATTTCATGTTGTATACACCCCTAAAAAGGTTGAAAAAATAATGTGATTTGCCTTCGATCAAGGCATTGCTAAAAGTTCTGAAACCATTAATTTTGTAACTGGTTGATCGGTGCTTAAATTCCCCAACGGTTCACCCATTATTTTCCCTGGGGTATATAATTGTATGGATTAAACATAAAAAATTTTGAAAAAAAATTCTTAAAAAATTAAAAATATTTTCGCACAGTGAGTTTTCTATATATATATATGTAAATCTTCAACTGAGAACATTTTGCACGGTGCAAAAAAGTTTTAAATTTTTTTAAATTTTTTTTCAAAAATATTTTTCCCACCCTCATTATATGTTGTTATACACCCCTCAAAAAATAATCGTTGCAAAATAATATGATTTGACTTTCGATCAAGGCATTTCAACAAATTCGCACGTTTTGAGACCGTTAAATTTGTAACGGGTGGATGGCTGCTCTAATCTCCCTAGGGTTCACCCATTATTTTTCTTGAGGTATATAATTGTATGGATTAAATATCAAAAAAAATTGAAAATTTTTTTTTCAAAAATTTTTTTTTTGCCCCGTACAAAAACTTTTTTTTCGCATGGGATGATAACCATATACACACACACTAAACCGGATCGAATTTGGGTCACTTTGGGTTGGGTTATCAAACCCAAACCCAACCCAATTAGAAACCTGGTGAAGCGGTGGACCCAATTTGGTAAAATAATGAACCTGCTATGGTCTGAGGCATCTAATAGCCAGTATCATTTCAGCTACCATATCAACCAATAGCGATTAATTGATATTTTGGACGTACATATCTCCTTCTTTTGTAGGTTTTTGAATCGAACCAGTGTAAATGAGTTAGACTGCCCCAATACTGCAGTCCTTTATAAAAGATATGCAAAGAATTAAAGATCAAGTTCAACCTAATTCCTTAATTTCGGTCTTTCTCGCATTCTCATTTTTGACTTTAAAGCACAGCAACAATTGCAACTACAAGGACATGGCATGGACTTAGAATTCTTAGCAGCTCTATATCTCATTCTTACAAGCTCTTGAGCAGCAACACCAAGACCAGCAACAAGGTGTCAGTGACCAAACGATGATCAAGACATCAAATAGCTATAGTTTGACATCGTTTTTTAACGAGACAGGGGCTCCAAACGTTCAATGTGCATTATTTGGATTTTGCTTTTTTAACACTTTTATTTGAATCTTGAACTCAAAGATTAGGACATTCGAACGAGATTCTTGAAGAATTTGGAAAGGTTTTTGCAATTGGTTAGTGCTTATGAATTTGTAGTTTAATGAAACTTACCAAGGTAAGTACTTTAAACTTACTATATGTGAGTTATATGCTTTATAAATAGTTAGAAGTATACACACACACACACAAATATATATGTTGAGGTAGGTGAGCATGCGGTGTAGGAAATTTCCTACACCGCCCATAAAAACATCACATTCCACTTAATTTTTTCAAAATTTTTTGTTTAGAATTGTTGTACACATTCTAAAACCCCAAATATGGTTCAACCCTAGGGGCATTTGACCTTCGATCGGCTCGTGACAAAAAGTACTATTGTTCTAAAAATGTTGAATTTGTAACAATCGGATCGAGTGTAAATTGCATTGGATTCACTTGATTTTTAGCATGTTCTTCATCCAAGATATGTATATCAAAATGAACGTTGTTGACCAGTAAAAAAAAGATGGGAAATTGTAGTTTTATGAGGACGGAGTAGGAAATTTCATACACCGCATGCTCTTATACCTTTTTCTTTTATTTATATATTATTTTTTGAAAGGCGTATGTGTGTGTATAAATATAAACAAGTAACTACAT
Source organism: Scilla litardierei (assembly GCA_030789695.1). Lineage (NCBI taxonomy): Eukaryota > Viridiplantae > Streptophyta > Magnoliopsida > Asparagales > Asparagaceae > Scilla > Scilla litardierei. The sequence goes on from CM061141.1 coordinate 256,023,170, forward strand.
CAGGACAGGCACCAAGTAGGGAAGGTGAGAGAGGCTGGGAAGCAGTCACCTCAAACCAGGACTACCAGGTACGGACCAAGAAAGAAAATCTATACTTGAGGCACACAAAAACGGCTTAGGAAATCCCCCAATTCCCAAAAAAAGAATGATCCACAAGATCAACATCGTCCGGTCACAGGCGACCATGGCATCAAAAACATCAGAAGAGATCCTATAAAGGAGGACATCCTTGGGAGACGCATCCTTGGGAGACGCCCTAGAACAGAAGATCCGGCTATTTCTCTCCCTCCAAATATGCCAGACAGCACCAGAAAAGACCAGCATGGCGAGTTTGCCCCGAGGGATGGTTTTCCCCCGTGCTTCAAACATCCGTCTCAGCATGTGAGCCTCGACGGTGATGGATTTGGAGCAAGAGGAAATGCCAAGTCAGAGTTTGCATACTGCCCAGATAAAAGCACTGTAGTCACAACAGAAGAAGATGTGGCGAGACATCTCATTGTGGAAGCCGCAAAGCATGCAGGGGGTCTGCGCCAGAATACTCCGCCTGGCAAGCTGATGAGAGGTAGGAAGGCGATCAGAGAGGGCACGCAGGAGGGTCTTATATGTGTGTGTAATGGCTATCATACGCCATATGAGAGCCTCTCTCATACGCCCTCTCACATAAAGCACCCAAGTACATGAGCTTGTACTTGGTTGTACTTGGGTGCTTTATGTGAGAGGGTGTATGAGAGAGGCTCTCATATGACGTATGATAGCCTATATATGAGAATAATGGGGCATCATATGACATGTGAGGCATCTCCTCATATACCAAGACACAAAAGGTGTGGTGATACAACAAGTACAAGCCCATGTAGGCTTGTACCACCCCACTTTGTGTCTTGAATATGAGATGTCTCTCATGTCATAACTACCATTATTCTATGTGGGATGGTACAACAAGTACAAGCTCATGTGGGCTTGTACCACCCCACTTTTTGTGTCTTGTATATGAATAGATGCATCACATGTCATATGCTACCTATTATTCTATATATATTTATAGAATATTGGGTAGCATATGACATGTGAGCCATCTCATCATATACAAGACGCAAAAAGTTGGTTGGTACAAGCCCACATGGGCTTGTACTTGTTGTACCACCCCATTTTTTGTGTCTTGGTATATGAGGAGATGTCTCTCAAGTCATAGGATACCCATTATTCTCATATATATATGAAAATTTTCCAATACAAACATTTTGCAAAGAAAATTCCATGAGAAAATATTTTTAATTTTTTTGAAATATTTTTCAAAATTCTTTTCCCGCATTCAATTCATATAGTTATACACCCCTCAATAAATAATGGTTGAAAAATAATGTGATGTGGCCTTTGATCAAGGCATTATAAAAGTTATATTGTTCTGAACCCGTTAAATTTTGTAACAGGTGGATCAGTGCTCAAATCTTCCTATAGTTCACCCATTATTTTTCATGAGATATATAATTGTATGGATTAAACATCAAAAAAAATTTGCAAATTTTTTTCTAAAAATAGATAAACTGTTTTTTTCGCAAGGGCTTTCGCACCATGTTTTCGGACCAAAATATTACTATATATCTATAGATGATATGTATTTTTATCACTAGATATGACACTCTAATATTGATTACATATCCTCGATCTGATATTGTTCAACCCATGAAGAGCCCATTATTTGCTATTTAGAAACCCGATTGACCCTAAATGGAGCGACATAGGCGCTGCCTCTACTTAGACGGCAGCCTAGGCCATTTTTGAAACAATGATTGGTTCATATGCACTCTGCTTCTACAACCAATGTTATGAAATGTTTTCATGCTAATTTTAAGATTTCTAGATAGAGTTTTAGTCTGAAGTTGAATTGCATATGACCATTCAACGTGGTGAGTGATTAAGGAATATGTTTACATGCTATTTCATATAAGGGAAAACTTCAAATAATATCAAACAATTTTAGGTTAGATTACAAATCTTCATAGGAAAAAAATACCAAATTGGAAATTAAGGACATCCATTAGAGTTTCAAATATTTGATTGGCTATGACATTGCCACAAAATGAAAGAAAACTTCAAGAAGGAAAGAAGGATAAGGCTTCGACTTAGGTTTGAGAGGCCTCATTTTGTATGTCATGGCATCACACCAAAGATGAATTTCCGATCCAACAATAGACCACTCATTAGAAATTTGGAAAAGGAAGATGCTTCTCAATGAGGACTATATTTCAATTCAATAATTCGATCTCCTCTTAGCCACTACTCAAGTGATATTTATATCCAACGTGATTTTTAAAACTGCAAAAATACCTCTCAACTAGAAAACACTCTAAATGACCAAAAAGATTGCATAAAATCATATAAATTAAATAAAAATACCTAAAGGAGTTAACTCAAAACTAATATTTTAAACACTAAAATATAAGAAGATATTTTTCTCCATCTTTCATCGCCCTAAATTTAGAGAAGCTCTTCCTAGTATTGTGCTTAAGGAGCAAAATGCTCGTATTACCCATATAATATCCTCGAATGTAAGGATCTCAGCGAGCAACATGGATCTTCTAAGATCTTACGAAGAAAGTGATAGGAACTCGACGAAACTGAAATTTATTGGATAAAAACTGAATTTTTAATAGATAAATATGCTACAAATAAGAGGTAACCTTCTCTCACAATACGCCAATTGATAAGGGACGTCCGCACCTTCCCCCAAGAACACGAAGAACAATCTCTACCTCTCAAAAATAGTCAAAAATGCATAGTAAAGGCCGGCGGCTAACCCTAGGCCTAAATACTAATCTCCTTCTAATCTAATTACAAGTTTGCCATTCCAATATAAATTAATTAGAAACGGGTATTGTGGATTTACGAAAACGCCCCTTTAGCTTGGTTCGGCCGCTCCGCTTGTGCGCACCCCCTTATTGCGCCTCTGATACACGCTGAGCCAATCACTACTCCCTTCCAAAGAGTCACCTTGTCCTCAAGGTAGAAGTCTGGAAATTGTTGTGCCATCACGTCCAGGGACTCCCACATGCTCTTGTGCTCTGGCAAGCCCTTCCATTGCAATAGAACCTCCCGCTCTCCGGTGCTCACTCTGTGTACCCCCTTCAACTCCTCAGGCTCCAATTTCACCTACATATCATCTGTCAATGTCTCCGAAAGTGTGGGCAAAGGGGTGTGGTCTCCGATAACCTGGTGAAGCTGAGACACATGGAATACCGGATGAATAACTGATCATAGGGGTAGCCGTAACCTGTAAGCAACTAGTCCAACACTGGCCTCAACCTCGTAAGGTCCAAAATATCTCGGTGCTAACTTCTCATTCCTCTTGAGGGCCAAGGATCTCTGCCTGTAGTGTCTCAGCTTAAGGTACATCATGTCCCCAACTGCAAAGTGCACATCTCTCCGGTGAATGTCTGCCCTCGTCTTCATAATTTGTTGAGCTCTAGCTTCAGCTCCTCCAAAATCCGATCCCTCTCTACAAGGTACTGCTCCACATCGGATACTGCTGGCGTCTCCTGCCCATGGTGTACTAAATGTGAAGGATCACAGCCATACAAAATTCTGAAGGGTGTCGTCTGAGCTGCGGTGTGATAAGATGTATTATACCAATACTCTGCCCATGCCAGCCAACGGGCCCACACCTTGGGGCTTTCTGAAATAAAGCACCTCAGATATGTCTCAGCACTCATGTTGACGACCACAGTCTGACCATCCGTCTACGCGTAGTAGGCTGTACTCCGTCTCAAAACTGTACACTGCAGTCTAAAAAGCTCCTGTCAGAATTTGCTCAAGAAAACCTTGTCCCTATCAGAGACAATGGACTTTAGTGACACATGCAAGCGAATAACCTCCCTCACAAATACCTCCACCGTCGACATTGCACTGTAAGGATGCCGAAGTGGTATAAAGTGTATACTTGCTGAGGCAGTCTACCACAACAAATATGACTGTGTATCCCCGACTTCAGTAATCCATCAATAAAATCCATGGAAAGGTCCTCCCACACACGCTTGGACGCGGACAACGGCTGAAGGAAACCCCCTGGAGCCATTGCCTGGTACTTGTGACACTGGCAAACGTCACACTCTACAACCATCCTCGAGACGTCCTTCTTCATCCCCTTCCAGTAGACCTCCCTCGCCAGTCTCGGATAGGTCTTGAGGACCCCAGAATGTCCTCCTACGGCACTACTGTGAAACTCCTAGAGTATGGCTGGAATATGTGTAGAAGTCCTCGGAAGTACCAACTGCCCCCAATATAGTAGCCGTCCATCCTGGATAGTATAGCATGGGTGTTCTGTAGATCGCTACAATAGTGTCGCATGTCTGCCTGCCAGCTCTTGATCTTGCTCAACATCCTGCTGCAGCGGCTCCCAATCCTGTAGTATAGAAACTGCTAATGTCGCCAACTCTATGTCCTCCCGCCGTGAAAGGGTGTCAGTCGCCTTGTTCTCTAATCCTGGGCAATACTCAATCTCAAACATGTATCACATCAGCTTCCGCAGCCACTTCTGATGCTCCTCTTCCACCATGCGCTGCTCTAAAAGATATTTGAGACTCATCTGATCTGTGCGCACCAGGAAACTCCTCTCCAACAGTTATGGTCTTCACTTCTTGATAGATAGAACAATGGCCATCAGCTCCCTCTCGTAGACCGACCATCGTTTGGCTCTAGCTGTCAACACCTGACTGTAATACGCTATGGGCCAATGATCCTGCATCAACACCGCTCTCAATCCATGCCCCGAAGCGTCTGCCTCCACCACAAAAGTTCTGTAATAGTCTGGCAACGCCAGGACTAGCACGGTGGTCATGGCCTTCTTTAAGGCCTCAAAAGCTGTCGTCGCCTCCTCACCCCAAATGAACTGGTCCTTCTTAAGTAGCTCTGTGAGCGACTAGGCGATCGTCCCATATCCCTGCACAAATCTGCGGTAATATCCTGTCAAGCCCAGAAATCCCATCAGCCCCCTGAGAGTGGTGGGGCTCGGCCAATCCAGCATCGCCGCAATCTTTGCCCTATCAGCTGCCACCCCATCTGCAGACACCATATGCCCCAATACTCCACATATGGCTGTCCAAATAAGCACTTCTTTCTGTTTGCAAATAGCCGGTGGTACTGCAACTCCAGAAAAATGACATGCAAGTGGTTCAAGTGCTCCTCCAAAGTACGACTGTACACCAATATGTCATCGAAAAATACTAGTACAAATCGTCGCAGGTAAGGACGGAATACCTTATTCATGATATAGCCTGGAAAGTAGCCGGTGCGTTAGTCAAGCCAAAGGACATGACTAAAACTTATAATGGCCCTCATGCGTCCTGAACGCAGTCTTGGGCACATCCTTCCCTGCATCTTGATCTGGTGGTAGCCCAATTTGAGATCTATCTTTGTGAATATGGATGCCCCGTGCAACTCATCCAAGAGCTCATTTGTCACTGGTATGTGAAACTTATCTGACATCGTCTCCTTGTTCAATGCTATATAATCTACACAGAAGCGACAGCTTCCATCCTTCTTCACCAACAGCACCGGAATGGAAAAGGGACTTACACTACACTCCAACATGCACCATCTCTGCCACCATCCTCTCAATCTCGTCCTTCTGGGCATGTGGGTAGCGGTAGGGCCTCACACTGATAGGGGACATGCCCTCCCGCAGGACTATGGCATGATCGTGATCCCTCGGCGGTGGAAGTCCCCGTGACTCCTGAAAGACCTCCTCGAACTGCTCCATCAGCTGTTGTACCTCCCCTGAAATGTGATGCTCTCCGCTGGCCTCAGCGCCACCCTCCTGTCCACGAATATAACCTCAACAAGTATCCATTGCCCTCCGTCTGGATGGTCCTCACCATGGTCTTCAGCGAGACCAGTACTCTGCATAGGCTGGGGTCTCCAAGTAGGACTACTGCTTTCCCCTTCTCCTGGAACTCCATCCTGAGCAGTTTCCAATTCACGGTCATCTCACCCAGCATCTGTAACCAAGTCATGCTTAAGATGACATTGGTACTCCCCAAGTCTAAAGGCAGGAAGTCAGCTATCACCTGCACCCTCCTGTAGTGTCAGCACCAGCCCTCTACAAACCCTACGGCTGCTCTCCTTCTTCCCTGTCCCCATCACGACATTGAGGCTGCCACAGTTTGTCAGCTGGAGCTCCTGCTGGGTCACCACTCTCCTGAAAATGAAATTGTGGGTCACCCCACTGTCGATAAGTACTCTCACCTCCTGGTCGTCGATATGCCCCCTTAACTTCATAGTATGGTTCGGTGTGAACCCTACCACGGAATTAAGGGAAACCTCCGCCATGTATAGCTAATGGCCCTCAGTCTCCTCCTCCTCAGCGGTCTCGTCCTCCACATCAGCCTCGTCGTCGTCATCCTCGAGTAGCAGCACCTGGAGCTTTTACCCCGCACATCTGTGGCCTGGTGTGAATCACTCGTCGCATCTAAAACAAATGCCCTTCTGTCGCTTCTCCCTCATCTCCGCGTCAGTCATCCGCCTGAACTGTCCCCCAGCCTGTGGTGTATTACTCTTCTCCCCACTCCTCTCCTTGGTGGCAGGATCTGCTCACATAGTGGCTCTCTGCTGCCCTCCTATCGCTATCTGGCTACGATAAACTGGGCCACTCCAATCATCCCTCATCTTCCTCTCCTCTAACTGACAGTCCTCCGCCATCTGAGCGTACTCCATGGCCTCCATCAGACTCTGAGGCCTCTGCATACGCACCGCTTCTCGAATAGTGGCCCTCATCCCCTTCATAAAGGTGCTCTCCATCGTCTCGTCAGTCACTCCGTGCACCTGTCCTGATAGGGTCTCGAACCTCTCTAGATAGTCTCTCACTATGCCCTCCTGCCTGAGTGCTAGCAGCTGCTCCCTCACGTTCCCCAAGTGGGTGTCTTTGAACCTCTCCACCATCTGGTCACTCCTCCCATGAGCGAAAAGGTCGCCTCCCATCCTTCCACTGAAACCAAGCGAGGGCCTTCCCATCTAGAAAAATACATGTTGCCTCCATCTTTTGCTCCTCAATCATGCGAGAGACTCTAAAAAATCTATCTGCTCTGTTGATCCACGACACTGGATCCACCCCATCGAATACGGGCATCTTCAGCTTTCGCAGCCTGTTCATATTGAATGTTCCCTGATCTCCTCGTCCCCACCATATCTAGACGGATGGTAGTGCTGACACCTCTCCTGGTGTGTCTCATGTTGTCCCTGTGGCCCTCTCCCTCGATCTCCATAGCCCCCTCGGGGCCCCCTCATTGTCCTCTGTAGCCTCCAATCCGGCCCTTGTGCTCCTCCTGATAATCTTTGTACCCTCCCATGTTGTCTCCGGAGCATCCCTCATATGTGTGAGGTGGAGGATACCACCTATCATCGCCATACCGTGGGTCGAGTGGGTCCTGAAACCCCCCTCCGTCATCATCGTACTCCTAAAAACTTCACGGGTCAAATCCGTCGTCAAAACCACATGCCGGGTCCTCCAAATAAGGCTGAAAATCACCAAACGACTGCCGATCCTCCTGTCGTGCACCCCACCCCCGTGGGGGCTCTTCGCTGGTCGGTGGGGGGCCAGCGGCCTTGAGGAGGGGCCGCTGGGCCCTGCCGAAGGTTCTCGGTGCCCCAGCGGCCCTGCCGCTGGTCAGCGGGGCCCGCCAGGGCCCTTGGGCCTTTACCGGCCCGACCGCTGTGGGGGGGACGTCGCCCCCTGCCAGACATCCTGGGGGCCCGCGGGGGCCTGGGGAGGGACCCGCAGCCCCCCAAAGCTCTGTCGTGCATCATAGGGGAGGCGGCTAGGGTCTCCCCCCGCCTCGCCTCATCTGCTTTTTGACGAATCGATTCTCGGTAATCTTCCTTCCACAGCCCTCCATCTTCCTCCTCGTAATCCTCTTCCTTATGAACGATCCCTCATCAATTCTCTCCCTCTTTTCCTTCCCCTTGTCCAAAGGTGGCACCTTTGTCGCCACTTTAAGGTTTCTGGCACCTCCTTTTAGATGCGTCTAAATCTCCCCGAGTTGGAAGATGATCTTTGCTAGGGCTTCACCGTGTTCTTTCAATTGTCCACTATTATTCGCTAATATTTCCGTCATGCTCGAGACCTCGCCTTTGAGACCATCGATATCCCCCGTCAATTTCTCCTCTTCTGCATCGATCCGATCTTTGGATCTTGTAGCCGCCGCCATAGATCGACATGCTCTGATACCAAAATTATAGGAACTCGACGAAACTGAAATTTATTGGACAAAAACTGAATTTTTAATAGATAAATAGGCTACAAATAACAGGTAACATTTTCTCCCAAGACGCCAATTGATAAGGGACGTCCGCACCGTCCCCGAAGAACACGAAGAACAATCTCTACCTCTTGAAAATAGTCAAAAAAATACATAGTAAAGACCGGCGGCTAACCCTAGGCCTAAATACTAATCCCCCTCTAATTTAATTACAAGTTTGCCATTTCAATATAAATTAATTAGAAAAGGGTATTGAGGATTTACGAAAACACCCCTTTAGCTTGGTTCGGCCGCTCCCCTTGTGTGTGTGCGCCCCCTTTGTTGCGCCTCTGATACACGCGGGGCCCATCAAAAAGATATTGATATCTATACCATTTTACATCCCATATTTGATTTATAAATCTGCAAGACCTCTTTGATTCTAATTACACCGGATTTGAATCAAGGTGGAATTTCTTGTTCATATTTAGATGTAGCAATCTAAATCATGATTCATTACCATTCGATGAATTTCTTTCTGATGTTAGAATCCAATTAAGTCAAATAATTCATGTTCAAAATAGACTAAAACATTGTCTCACAGCCAATTAAATATCTAAGCCATTTCTTAGTTCATGCCATATATACACTTTTCTGTGTTTAAAAATGTAGTCTACGCAACCATCTAGGCACAAGTGAACACATAGTCTGCCTGATTAGGTGTAGGCATTGTGATTAGGTGATATCAGAAAATTAAAAATTAGAAAAAGAAAATTCAAGAAAAGTGAGGGGGGATTGCACCATCATCTCTTGCATCACTAGTAGTTGTGGCTCGCCTCCCTTGCATGCATTACTAAAGGGAAGATGACTGATAGGACTCGAAGGAAAGTTCTAATTTTTATTAATAAAAACCGAAAAATATAAAGATAATTGGCTACGTTAAAGGGGTGGATTGCTCTCCCAAGTCGTCGATTCTAGAGGACGACTGCACTCTTCTTAAAATAAAGCGAATTCTCAACGTCTCAAAAGTTCTCTTAAAATATGCATTAGAATACATATCCCCCTAGCCCCATATATATAATAAACTGAAAATATAAAAGTACAAAAAAGACCCCCTAAACTGAAAATTACGAAAAAGCCCCTAGAAATCCGAAAATTACAAAAACGCCCCTAATTGGCTAAAATTGTAGATTTATCATTACTCCGCCTCCAAAAAAACTAACTGGCCCTCAAGGTGGTGCATAAAGTGCATGAGACATCCGCTCAAGTGAGTTGCATGCCCTCCTGGATTAAAAGGATATGCTTGGTCTCCTCCGTACTTAACGACACCCGGACAGATGTTACAGTGATTACGTAGCCCGTCAGAAGGTTCCCCTCGTCAAAACTTCATCAGTCCATAGTGGGCCACAAAAGACGTCGAGCCAATGCGGGCCTTGAAAGACGTCGTGCCAAGGCAAGCCTCGAAAGACGTCATCAGGCCAAGGCCGGTGAAGCAATGCAGTGGCAGCGCCCTGTAGGCCCCGCAGGGGGCCCGGCGACCGCTCCAGACGTGCAACAGCGCCCTGCGATGGGCCCTGCAGCGCCATGTAGGGGCACAGCAGCGCCATGTAGCGAGGTGTGGGGACCAGCCCCTCGTGGAGTCCTCTTTGACTTCTTCGGAATCCTCATCCACATCGGGAAGGGCTTTTTCTTCGGATTCTTCGTTTTTCTCATCTTCCTTCGCCAAAGCTATCATCATTTGTTCTAGGTTAGGGTTTTCGACCACGTCGGATTGCCTTCTTGCCTCAAGATTCGAAAGTCATCGCGTTATTTGTGCTTGGGTTTGCATCACATCCTCCATCTTTTATTCTGACGTTGTCCACTTTTCCTCTATGGTTTTCTTCAATTCCTTGACCTCGCCATCGATCTTTTCATTCAAACCTTCGAACTTATCCTTAGATCTTGTCGCTGCCATGGATCGTGGAAAGATCTTATACCAAATGATAGAACTCGAAGGAAAGTTGAGATTTTTATTAATAAAAAACTGAAAATATAAAGATAAATGGCCACGTTAAAGAGGTGGACCACTCTCCAAAGTCGTCGATTCTATAGGACAACTGCACTCTACTGAAAATAGAGGGAATTCTCATCCTCTCTCAAAAGTTCTCTCAAAATATGCATAAGAATCCCCAATCCCCCTTAAACCCTATATATAATAAATTGAAAATATAAAATTACAAAAACGACCCCCCTAAAACTGAAAATTACAAAAACATCCCTAAAAATCCGAAAATTACAAAAACACTCCTAATGGGCTAAAATTGTGCATCTATCAATGACATGCATTACTTAAGGGGAGATGACATCATCTCTTAAAAATTAGAAAAGAAAATTCAAGAAAAGTGAAGGAGGTTACGGCTCGAACCATAACCTCCCTCGTCTCTTGTCGTCTCCCAGCATCTCTTACTATAAATAGCCGTTGTGGTCGCCTCCCTTGCATGCATTACTGAAGGGGAGACGACAAGAGATGGGGAAGGTTAGGGTTCGAGCTTTAGCCCCTTTAATAGTAGAAGCAGGTCGACCCCACGTGCTTCAATAAGAAAGGGTGTTGCTGTTCAAAACCTCATCACTTCTCAGCCCTTTCTTCATATCCCCTTTCTTAAGTTGCAAGAGATAGTTGCACATGAGTGGGAGGCAAGTCACGATAACCAGCGATAGTAAATGACAAATGATGGCATCTATTCCCCATTGCGATGAGGTATGCTCTATTTCTGCATTCATCTCTATTTTTCCTTTGAATATTCCTTCACCGCAAGGCATTATGCGACAGCTTTGCCACCCTACCCCCGACTATGCTTTTCAAAACACTGCATTTATTTAAATAACACAAAAGCATCATTCTAATAAACATTAGAATTTAAATTACAAATTTAGCATTATACAATTTTCTACTATTAAAGTAACATACTTTCCAACTTAATCGTGATACTTCTTTCCCAATAGTTGTGCCGTTTCTCAAGAAATAGACTCATCTACTAGAAAGAAGACGAGATAAATTGAGTTAAGAAATTGGATTTCTACAAACACTTTATCATTCTAAAGTGTCTAGCTAGACCGATGTTAGACATACTTAAACCAAACAAAACAAAGCATGAGAGAGAGAACCCAAGAAGCAAATGTCCTCGACAACACAGACCATTTGAAATATTGCAGCATGCATTCTGGTTTAAGTAGATAACAAAAAAGAGGATCTTTGTAATACAATAAATGGCTAAGCACAAAGATTCAAGAAGATCTACTTTGAGGATTTAAGGTGTGTTTAGTGTTGCCTTTGCGGTTAAAAAGTCTATTCCAAAAGAACTTATTTAAAAGAAATAACAGAAAAGAAGAGAAAGTGTATTTAGATTCTACAAAAGCTATAAAAATGATGTGGAACCAAAGGGGATTAATTAAATGCTAGAAGAGTTTGGGGAATAATGTTGGTAATAAGAAATGCGTAATATCTATTGGTAAAATATCACACCAAATGCGATAATGATGACTCAAAAATTGGATAGGCACTAGACATTGTTGGTACAACATTTAAATTCTCATGAACCCATGAAATATTGTATGGCTGTGTGAGGTTTAGCTTTTACTGTCCTCTTCTTTAAAATTGATTTGATGACTATCATCATGCAACTATCTTCAATCTTAACGTAAATAAAGAAATCATTCATCTTTCGCCAATTTTTTCATCCTAGGTGTGATAGCTAAACACCTAGCGACATGCAACACGGTACTAAACTCATTTAAGTTATTATCTGCATCATTAGCACATATAGGTAGAATATATTCTTCCTCGCTTATCTTATCATCATTAATCTCTTTACCGTGTATAAGCTTCACTTAGGATATTGACTAGCAAAATGAGCATACACATGCCATTTCAAACATTATGCCTCTTTTAATTTTTGTTATGATGATTCTCTAATCTTAACATTTACATTAAATTCTTTAGATATCGTAATTTTAGGTTTGTTTGTGTTTTGCTTAGGTTGCTCCTCTACTTTAAAACTTGACTTTCTGTCTACAGAAGGTTTCATCAATCCTAAGTCTAAGGCTAAGTTGAATGCATGTCGAATGGATTTCACATTAACTGGAATCATCACACCCCTAATATCAGCTCTCAATCCAAAATAAAACCTAGTAAGGGAGTCTCGAGGATCTTCTTGAGGTTTACTTCAAACAAAAAATCATCAAATTTTGTCATATATTCTTGCACATACCTGTTCACTTATAGTATATCATTAAAATCTGGAATTGGTCTATATAATTTTGTAGACGTGTAATGGCTATAGTGATTGATCTCCAATAGATGAGAATTTTAGGCTTAGGAAGATCTAGAATTTACGCCAAGAAACTCTGAAACTTTTAGGAAATTTTGGCCAAGAGTAAGAGTGATTTCTTTTGAAAGATTTTAGCTCAAACAATTTTTTCTTCAAAAATTGATTATTCAAGTTGGTAATAAATTCAACAACATCCCTCTATATTTAAGGTGCAATCTAATCAAGACAGATTGCCCAAATCATCCATCCAACGAGTGAAAAAAGGCCAGAAATTTGACCGGTATATGCTGCCAACTCATCAATAGTCAACTATTTTATTGCAGGTAGTTGACTACTGTCCTAGTAGTCGACTACTTGCATAACAGTAGTAGTCGACTACTAACAACTCTAGTAAGTCCTTGGTGCAACCAAAGCCTCGGTAGTCGACTACAGTTTATCTGAGAGTCGACTACTTTTTTGATACGTAGTTATGTATTAGAAAACACTAGGACACACTATTCTAATCATTTGAAAGCACATATGTGTATGAGCTTCTAACAAGTCTTTAACAAGCTAAGACAATGAAAAGAAAATACATCAAATAATATTACAACGAAGACCGATAATGCAATCTTTGACACTCCAAACTCATTGTCTTGCTCCAATTTGGTCCAGGCCTTGTTGAGCTCACTAATCCATTGAGTAGTTTGTTGATTTGACTAAAGCTATTATACATGTACTCATAAATATTAGATGATACGTTTGTTCATTGTCAAAACAACACAGGGTGCAACTTAATATCACATCATTCTCATCCTTTTTGATAATGACAAACATGCATGCATAATAATGAAAAATACTTGCCCATCCTGCAACACAATTTGTTAGTGATAAGCAAATGGTCTAGATACTAAGTATTGCAACATAAATGATTATACAGCATTTAATATCTCTCCCCCTTTTGTTATCAATAAAAAAGATATTCAATACAGTGATCTCCCCTTTTTGAAAAACAAATAAGCTTTTAAAAACATTCTCCCTCATACAAGTCTATCCCCTAAATAAAATGAGTCTAAGGTCAGTGATTGTGACTCAATATCAATTTAAGTGTTTTAGCAATTTGGATGCATGGCAAATAAAAGATACTACGTACAGAAATATATATCATATGTTAAAAAATTTTACCACTTGTTGAACAATGCTTAGCTCCCCTGACAAATTTGCTCATAATATCTGACCTCCCCTGAAAGTGTGCATCTTCTTTGCAATCTTGAAGTGCGTGCTTCTAATCTTATTACACACACACACATATATATATATATTGGCGAGTAAAAGCAATCTTTATTTAATAACAAATAATTACAACAATAACACTAGCTAGCTTCAGAGGATAGCAGAAAGAGATGGGACAGGGCACAAGCGTCGTCACCATCAACTTCCTACTATCAACCGTTACTACTAGGTGTCCAAATAATGAAGCTAAAAGCTAACAAAAACTCAAAGCACCAAATTTATCCTGCATTTATAAACCCCCAGTTAGAAAAAGGGGTGAAGTCTGAAACCTGCTCCAAGTCCATGTTCTGAAGTGCAATAGTCACGTCTGCCTTGATATCCTCAAATAATTCTGTATTTCTCAATCTGACCCCTTCGAAGATCCGCTTATTTCATTGCTTCCAGATGTACCAAACCATAGCCGAAAGGACAGTTTTAGCAAGCACCCCCGCAGGATCCGATGTGTTATAACGAGAATGAAAAAGATCACAAATACATGCTATAGTTAACAGAGTAACCCCTGTGTAACGCAACATAAGAAGACTCCTGATAAGAATGTATCGTGAATAATCGCATTCAAAGTACAGATGCTTGGAACTCTCTATTGTCTTTCCTTCACAAAGCCCGCAATATTGATCTGGGAATATACCCCATTTATATAGCCTGTCCTTAGTTGGGAGTTTATCTCATATATATATATATATATATATATATATATATATATATATATATGGTAAAGTGTTCCTAGGGTGACTCCTTAGATGAATCTAAGGAGTCGCCCTCATTTTCACCCATATCCCACAATTTTTTTGGATTTTATTTTTCATGGGGTTGTTGTTCACATCATGGATGGTCAACATACCAAAAATCAAGGCATTCCAATACTTTTAGAACCCCCATCTACCCGTTGCAACTTTATGGGGGTTTCAACACGTTTTTAGACCGTTGAAGTTGCAACGGGTAGATGGGGGTTCTAAAAGTATTGGAATGCCTTGATTTTGATATGTTGACCATCCATGATATGAACAACAACCCCATGAAAAATGAAATCCAAAAAAATTGTGAGATATGTGGAAAAATGAGGGCGACTCCTTAGATTTAATCTAAGGAGTCACCCTAGGAACACTTTACCCATATATATATATATATATATATATATATATATATATATATATATATATGAGTACTGAAAAATCAAACATCTTGATACTCTTTTACTTTCGAGTCCATAGGATTACTAATCAAAAAATAATATCAACCAATAAGGAACCAAACCCATTTGGGTTTAGATTTCAAATCACAAGAAAATCTATAATATCTACAAAAATGAACATTGTTCATGATGCTAGAAATATATTTATCCTTCATTTGGACAATCCCTCTCTTAGGTATCCAAACTTTGACGAATCCATTTTTATTTTTATGAACTCTAGATGGATGATGAGAAGCTCTAGCATTTTGATGCGTCTTATTATACCATAAGCCAAATTAGCTTTACCCTTATTGAATCTATCAACATTCCTACATAAATCTTCATGTTTAGCCTTAATGGTGGAAAAGGTCTTTTCTATGTCACTAAACATATCACTTAGGTCTTTATACTCTATATTAATCTTCTTATTCTTTTCTTCGAATTTATTATTCGTGCTAGTCAATTTTACATTTCCTTCACTAATCTTTTCTCATTCAAGATTAGAACTAGTATTACAAGTTTTATGCACTTTCTTAAGAGTCAAAATTTCTCTTAATTTGTACTTATATTCGGCATAAAGCTTGCAATACATTTCCTCCCTATTACACTCATCATCGCTACTATCGCTATCATTAGAGTGTGCACATCAGTGTATCTCATTGTCATCCTTAGGCATGAAGCTCCTTCTCTTTTTTCTTCTTCATCTGATGAAGAAGAAGATGATAAGTCATCTGATTTCTTTGGACTCTTATCCTACGCGGTAAAGGCCTTCCTCTTTGGCTTTTTGACCTTCACCTTGTTCTTTCCCTTCCTCTTTGCTAATGGGCAATCCCTCTTTAAATGTTCTGGCTTATTACATTCAAAATAAAGAGGAGTTTCCATTAGATAACCTATGTTTTCTGTTTCGATGCTTACCTGCATTAAGGATTTTTCTGAAACCCTTTGAGATGCAGGCTATTAGATCCTCCACTTCATCACCGGTCTCCTCCATTTCTGATGTAACTTTGGGAGCAATGGATTTCTTGGCTTGCTCCGTGTATTTCTGTTGTTGTAATCGGAGCTCATATGCCATGAGATTACTGATCAAATCCTCCAAGGTGAGCTTGGAGAGATTGTTTTCATCCTCTATGGTCATCACTTTTCCATCTGATTCAGGCGTGAGAGATTGAAGAAGTTTGGTCACATGGTCGCTTTGTGTACTTCTTGCCAAGTCCTGCAAGAGTGTTGTTGATCTCCGTGGAGCGAGTGTACATATCCGTGATTGATTTTCCCAGATGCATCTCAAAATCTTGGTACCAACATAAAGAGCGATTTTAGAAGTTTAAACTTTAGTGTTACCTTCAAGGTTTGCCTCTGGAATCTTCCAAATTTCAAGAGCGGTGGTACACGAGCCACTCGATTGCATTCCGTGTTGGTGATGGCACAAAGGAGTATATTTATTGCTTTAAAGTTCAACGCATCTCGCTCCTTCTCGGCTTTGGTCGATTCATTCACCGGCTTCGTTGGCTCTAGGTATTGGTTCTCCACCATGATTCACAAGTCATAAGAGCTGAACTTGCAATAGATCCAGATGTGGTTCTTTTATGTCACATAGTTTGATCTGATAAGCAAAGTTGGACGATTGGTAGATTGGCTCTGTCGTAGATGTCGTTGTTTGTTGACGTCATCACGTAACTTGGCTCTGATACCACGTGTTGGGACCATGTGGATGTCAAATAGATACTAAAAGGGAGGTTGAATAATGTACATCAAATAAAATAATCCTTCTAAAAATCTACGTAAGATTACAATTGGTGTTACCCAATTTAATCCCAATCAACAATAATTATCTCAAGCAATAATATGCAGTGGAAATAACAAACAATAGATAAATGATCAACATAGAAAGTAGACAAGTGCAACAAAAAGATTTATCCCGATTCACCCAAACCCCAGGCTACATCCAGTCCCAAGTCCCACTTGGATTTTCACTATTATCACAAATTGTACACCATCTCTTCCCAAGAGTTTTTACAACTTACAATCCCTTCCTAAAAGAAACAACCTTATAACTTACCACCTCTTCCCAAGAGGATTTTCCTTACCATGAAATTGATACACTTTACCTACAGCCTTGCTTGAAGCTCTTGTGTAGATATGTAGTTGACATAGTGGTTGATCTCCAATAGATGAGAATTTTAGGCTTTAGGAGATTCAGAATTTATGCCAAGAAAGATTGAAACTTTTGGTCAAGAGGAAGATTGTATTATTTTGAAAGATTTTAGCTCAAAATGATTTTTCTTCTTCAAAAATTAATGATCATTCAAATGGTAATAAATTTAACAACCCCTATATATAAGGCACAATCTAGTCAAATCAGATTGCCCATAACACCCTTCCAATGGGTTGAAAAATGACTAGAAATTTTGACCGTTATAAGCTGCCAACTAATCAGTAGTCGACTATTGTATTGCATGTAGTCGACTACAGGCCCTGGTAGTTATGCAGTTAAGTCGATGAGTCGATAACGAGTCGGCTAAGTACTGAATCATGACTAGTCCAACGAGTCGGCGACTAGTCGACGACTAGTCCCACCCAGATGTTAACATATTTTATTTTCTGTATCAGATGTTACTTCTTTTTTAGGTTTGTACTGGGCATATAATTTTCTAGCTCAGATAAATTCTTTGAAAATTCCATATTTTTTTAATATTTTGCATGCATTTTATTGCAGATACTGTCATGTTAGAGTTCAATAAGTATACATCTGGTTCGCGATGGAAGCGAACAACCATCAGTCGGAAGGATCATAGAGAAGCAGGCAATGAGACAGTTGGATTCTATGGTTGAATCAGAATAATATACGCCAAGGATGAGATCTCTACATCGAAACGGATGTGGCCAGTCGTAGTTTTAGAGTGAACATTTTCTAGAGTTCATTACTGATAGTTATCTATTGAAAATCTCTTGGTGTGGAGAGTTTCAAGGCCTTCTTGGCTTCCTCTTCGAATTCAACTCGATCCACTGTGAATATTTTAATTACCAAGAAGTTAGAACGTGAGACAAACAATTTTCCCTCTTGTATTTTGATTGTAGAAGTATGCTGAAAAAAATTTGTGCAACAGGATATACCTGCACATCTCACGTCATAATTCTGTTATAAGATCAATCAGTTGTAAATATTGATATGATATTGATACTGCTGGCTACATTATCTGTTATTTGACTTGCACAAAGCAAATTGTATGGCCCATGTTGTGGATCACATGAAGAGCCAACGGAAAGGTAATTTCCATACAAATTGCTCGTTGATTCGTTATGAATTTCTGGTATCAATGATATCAACTGAAATCAGCACGCTACTTGCTACACCTATTTTCGAAAAAAGCGTTACATGGTAAAACATCCAAAAGTCACGAACGACAGAACAAACAAAATAAAAGTCTCACAAGCAAACAAAGTCGGACCATAAATCGGTCAAAAAGTCGGACCAAGTCGACGTCTAGTCGGTGTCCGACTCACCTCCCGACTTTTGAAAATTTTCAAGTCAGCCCTCTACCGACTCTCGACTAGTCGGCGACTAATCGACGACTAGTCGGCGACTCAATAGCATATAGCCTAGTAGTCGACTACCTGCATAACAGTAATCGACTACTAACAAGTCAAGTAAGTCTTTAGTGCAGCCAAAGCCTCAATAGTCGACTACAGCTCATCTGGGAGTAAACTATTTTTCTGATACGCACATATGAATCAAAAAACACTAGGATACACTATTCTAATCATCTTAAAATATTTTAAAAATATTTTTACAGTGTTCATATGTGTGTGAGTTTCTAACAAGGGTTTAACAAGCTAAGACAAGGAAAAATAAATAAATCATATAAATATTACAATAAAGACCGTTGATACAATCTTTGACACTCTAAACTCCTTGTCTTGTTCCAATTTGATCAATGGCTTTGTTGAGCTCACTAATCCATTGAGTGCTTCTTTAATTTGCCTAAAGCTCTTATACATGTGATCATATATATTAGATGATATGTTTGTTCATCATCAAAACAACTCGGGGTGTGACTCAATATCACAACATAAAGCACATCGATATATATTATCATTTTGTCCGTCATTGGGTTATGGATAACGTCATTGAAACTCATCATATTGTCATTCACTCATCAGCTCGCTGACTTGTGAAGCATCTCAATGGTTTAGGAGTCAAGTTCATTTATGAGAAGTTGGACATGAATGGTATAGATACTTCAGCTTGAGGGAGAGAGTTGAAAACATTTAGATATAATGCGTCACATGCTACATGTGTTCATGTCTTGATTAGTGCTTTGCATAATGGATCTAAAATTTGTAACACGTGCACTTTCTCTATTATAAATAAAACTTCAAAGGGGGTGAGCAATCAAGTTTTTTAATTCTCCCTTTTCTTTAACATGTTTTCCCATTCTTGCCCTCCTCTTTCATGTTTTCCTTGAGTGATGGTTATTATGGCCCTTTTCATCCCCAAACTTCCTATTCTTGGAGCCAATGCCATTATGTCACAGGACTCGAGATCGACATCACCACTCACCAATTCCATCAGCAAGTGAATCATTTCGGTCTCCATTTATTCCATTTCTCTCAAGCTTTAGTCTAAAGATTCAATGTCATTCCAAAATTTGCACCTTTTTACTCGCTTCTTTTTTACTTTTGAAGCAAAGCTTTACGTTAACCCACTATATTATGTGAAATAATAGACTGGGAATGGTCTTGTAAGAAGGGGTCTGAAGTTGGATTTGGACTTGGTGGTGACGATGAATTTAATGATCTGAGAATGGTCTTGTAAGAAGGGGTCTGAAGTTGGATTTGGACTTGGTGGTGACGATGAATTTAATGATCTGAGAATGGTCTTGTAAGAAGGGGTCTGAAAGTTGGATTTGGACTTGGTGGTGAGGATGAATTTAATGATCTGAGAATGGTCTTGTAAGGGGTCTAAAAGTTGGATTTGGACTTGGTGGTGACCATGAATTTGTTAGGAACCAACCAAAGATCTGATTTTTATAGCAAAATAATAAAGAAGAACAAGATAGTTGAGCACAAAAGAGGTGTGCTCTCCTCCCAAGACGCCGAAGAGGACGTCCGCACTCGTTTACTCTAAGACCTAAACCTAGGAGACGCTCAATAGAAATATTCAATATCAAGCATGAAAAATACTAATGACGGCTAGACCCTATAAATAGGAGAAACTATGGTTTCAAGGAAAAGGGCGCGCGCACAAAATAGGGCAAGAGGGGGCCGGCGGCTATCATGGGCCGGCCCATGACTGGGCCGGCTATTATGACCTGCGGGTCTAACAATACTCCCCCCAAAGTACCACCTTGTTCTCAAGGTGGTGTAAGTACCGGCGGTGCTACTCCGAGTGGGAGTCGTCCTCCCCTCTAATGCCTTCGTCCTCCAAGTCATCATCCTCGTCTGCTTCCGCTATCAAAACCTGCAGCTTCCGATCCACACAACGGTGTCCGGGAGAGAAGCGCTCGTCGCATCTGAAACAGAGTCTCTTTTGCCGCTTCTCCCTCATCTCCGCATCGGTCATCCGTCGGAATGGGCCCCCGGCCGGTAGTGGGTTCTGCTCACCCGTCTTCTCAAGCCCTGTCTGAAGTGTCTCAGTATTGATCACCGCTCCGCCTGCCCCAGTCGTAGTGCCCCGCTGTATCTGCCCACTGTAGCTGCTCCCGCCTCTCCTATCCTCAGCTCGGGAGTCCTCCACCATCTGCGCCATCTCGATGACCTCAGAAAGCCCTCGAGGCTTGTATGGCCTCACCGTAGCTCGAAGGCTAGGTCGCAGCCCCTTTAAAAAGGTGCCCTCCAGCGACTCGTCCGACACCCCATGAACTCGTCCCGCCAGCGTCTCAAATTTTTCAATGTACTCTCGCACCGGCCCCTCCTGCCTGAGGGCAAATAGCTGCTCGTGGAGGTTCCCCATGCGGGGGTCTCTAAACTTCTCCAGCACCAAGTCCTTCAGCTCCGCCCAGCTACGGATCTGATGCCTCCTCTCTTTCCACTGGAACCACCCCAAAGCTCGTCCCTCCATGCAGATGGCCGCCGCCTCCAGCTTCTGGGCCTCGGTCATGTGATGCGCCGCGAAATATCTATCTGCTGTGAACAGCCAGGCGTGTGGATCCTCCCCAGAAAAGATCGGCATCTTCAGCTTTCGGACTCTGCAATCCCCTCCAAAGTGCCCCTGCTCGGGCCTCCCATCGTCTCTGTGACGCGGACGGTAGTGCTGTCGCCTCTCGTCCATGGTCTCGTAACGCCTGGGTGGCCATCCTCCGCGACCCCCATAGTCCCCTCGGTCTCCGTGCCCCTCGTCGGCTCCAACACCGCCCTCTGGCCACTCCTGGTAGTCTCCGTACCTCCCTCCGGTGCCTGCTGTGCGTCTCTCCTGGTGGTGGGGTGGTGGCTGCCACCCTCCCCCCTCGTCAAAGCGGTGGTCGGGAGGGTCCCGATAGTAGTCATCGTGCTCCTGAAAATCCCCGGGTCCCAAATCCTCCTCGAAAACATGTGCCGGAGCCTCTCGCAGTGGCGGATCTTGCTGAAAGCCCCCAAAATTGCCGCCAAAAGCCTCTGCTACCTCGTGTCGCTGTCTGGAAGAGTCCTGGGGGCCCCAGCGGCCACCCCAGGGGTCGGCGGGGGTCGCCGGAACCCCAGGAGGGGTCGGCGCCCCCGGCCGAACCCAGGGGGGTTCGCCGGACCCCCCCCGGATCCTGGGGGCCCCAGCGGCCCCCCCGGGGTCGGCGGGGGTCGCCGGAACCCCAGAAGGGCTCGGCGCCCCCGGCCGACCCAGGGGGGTTTGCCGGAGCCCCCCCCCCCCCCCCCCCCGCGGTGGTCCTGGGGGCCCCAGCGCCCCCCAAGGTCGGGGGGTTCGCCGGACCCCCAGGGTGGGCCGCCGGACCCCGGCGACCCCAGGGGAGGTTCGCTGGGGTCGCCCGGAGTTCCTGGGGCCGGCGACCCCCTGGGAGGGTAGCCGTAGCCCCCCGCCTTCTTCGTGCGCCCTCACGCGGGGTTTCATTGTGGTTGCCGGTCCTTCCTTGGGTTTCCGCGGCTTTTCGCCTAACTTCTTCTCGATAATCAACCCTCCACGGCTCCTCGTCCTCATCGTCGACCAAATCCTCCACCAAAAAATCTCTTTTTGGGTCAAAGCTTCCAACTTTCTCCTTCTCCTTCTTCAAAGGTGCCGCCTTTTCCCCCGATTTAGGGTTTTCTTCCCCTTTGTGGTTCGCCGCCAATTGCTTAAGGGTTGCCATCATTTGCACGAATTGGTCGTCGTGCTTCGCTTGATTGGCCGTCAATTGGTCGATGGAAGCCGTCAATTTTGCCATGGATTCATCGTTGGCCGCCAAAGATTTCTTGATCCCGTCAATTTCGCTCGTGAATTTGGCCTCCAAAGCTTCAATTTTGTCGTGGGATCTTGTCGTAGCCGCCATGGATCGTCACGTGCTCTGATACCAAATTGTTAGGAACCAACCAAAGATCCGATTTTTATAGCAATATAATAAAGAACAAGATAGTTGAGCACAAAAGAGTGTGCTCTCCTCCCAAGACGCCGAAAAGGACGTCCGCACTCGTTTACTCTAAGACCTAAACCTAGGAGACGCTCAATAGAAATATTCAATAGCAAGCATGAAAAATACTAATGACGGCTAGACCCTATAAATAGGAGAAACTAGGGTTTCAAGGAAAAGGGCGCGCGCACAAAATAGGGCAAGATGGGGGCCGACGGCTATCATGGGCCGGCCCATGACTGGGCTGGCTATTATGACCTGCGGGTCTAACAGAATTTTAGTTGTTTTGGTCTACAAATTGCTTAAAATTGTTACATGTTTTATTATTCTGATGATTATGATTATTGATAACAAAGAATTTTCTATGGGTGTGCCTTTGTGAATTGTCACAAAAAGTAGTTGGAGGATAATTGAGATGAAACTTTTTTATGGATTTATGTTTTTCTAATGTCCTCTTTTTATTCTTTATAATTTCTAATAAAAAATAGGTGATAGTTTCTATTATTTTGCTCGTTTCGCCCATTTAAGGTTTTCTGGTTCTTTTGCTTTATACCGCATTGTTTCTTTTTTTCCTCAATGGCCCACAGTCAGCCCAAGTTTTGTTGGGTTGAAAGCCAAACCTTAATCGGGCGACAGGCCCAACCAAACAAAACCAACCCAAACCGGGCCACAATGTCATGTTCCGTTACAGTATCAATTTTGAACCCAAAACGATTAAGTTTGGCTCAGTGCAGGTTGAACGATATTCGGTTCAGTTTCAAACAATGCAAAACTGCACCCAACAATGCAAAACTGCACCCAACCAACCGATGCTCACCCCATATCATCATCAAATGGGCAATGGCAT
Source organism: Scilla litardierei (assembly GCA_030789695.1). Taxonomy (NCBI): domain Eukaryota; kingdom Viridiplantae; phylum Streptophyta; class Magnoliopsida; order Asparagales; family Asparagaceae; genus Scilla; species Scilla litardierei. Next base: position 256,046,524 of record CM061141.1, read on the forward strand.
ATTTATAACTAGTGGGACTATTTACGTTATCAGGACCAATGTATACTAAATTAGTAGATAAATCAAAAAATTAGAAATTCACATCATGAGTTGAATGGGTTCCCAAACATTGAGAGAGAGAGCTAATACAGTATCAACAAGATACCTGCTTTTTTCCTCGAACTCCAAGATGGGGGGTTGCCAAGGTAATAAAATTAATTGGATCCAATCCTGCGATTGTCCCTAATTTGAAAAAAGAAGACACAGCTTACAAAAGTTTACAAGTTTATCTGACTATATCATTGTATAACTATGGTCATTAAGCGCACCAGTATCTGAGGAATAAAGGACACCAATAGCATATCTCGCAAACAACCCACCCAGAGAATGTGCTAAGAAAGATATCCTTTTTAAGCTTTGCGTCCTCCTGACCACACTCAAAACCTTTACAAAAAGATGAATTAATCTAATATCACTGGTAACAGAATATTAATTTGCAGCACTCCGCTAACCAGATTCACAAAAGCACTATAATTAAAAAGATATTTGATTACATACCTCATCGGCAAGGCGACTTCCAGCTCCATCGATTCCACTGAAGGTTTTAGTATAACTATTGGATGAACTTGCTGAACAATACACAATATAGCAGTTCCTTATGAAAAATATCAAAAATTGAAGAATCGATTAAATTTACCATCACAGCAACTTACCTCAACAGAAATTCTATGCAGTATAACAAACATTAATGGCATAAAAGGTTACAAAAATTAATGATAATGCAGGTACCATACCATAGATTAAGAAATTGCTCCCCAATTCTCTTGTCAACTCAGCATCTGTGAATGTCCAGTCACTAGGACTGAAAAATATATATCAGTACAATGGCATAACTTTAATTGGGGAGAGGTTCGGGGGCATCAAAATCATAAATTAGTGTCAAGAACAAGATTCAGCTACAAGCACTAACTCAACTTAGCTAATCATGTATAGGCAACAGAAATAAGATACCAACAAACTCTTAAGAATTCCTGTTCAAAGATCAACACAGCATAGTGTGCAACAGAAGAATTACCAGTAGCACAAAGGGATGAACTTGCCCACAAAACTCAGCATAGATGCAATATCAGGGTTGAGAACTTATTTACCTGGCAACAGTTTTTCAACAGTTTTTAACCCAAAAGAAAAATCAATAACCTTTTTTTAGTTAAAGCATACTCAGTTGAATGCTCCTAAAGTAAACTATTAGGTGATAATGTAATTGTAGAGATAACTTCATAGTAGGTAGGATAGAATCTCGATTTTCAGAAAAATATTATAGTAGATTAATAAACATCAAATTAAGATGTGCAGAGGGCAAAGAAAGCCATGCTTTCTTTCGCTCTCCCTCCCGTTGTGAATGCAGAGTGGCAAAAAAGAAGATATTGCATTGTGATATGCAGATTGGACTTGTTAGATATTGTCCATGTTTGCTGTTGCATCTTTCTTTATCCTCCTTCCCCTTTCCTGGCATGAAGAAATGTTTTCCAAAGAAAACCCAAATGCAAAATGTTTCTTAGACACTAAAGAAATATTGTCCACCCCCCAAAACTCCCCAAATGGTCCTGGTGATAGAAAAGAGGCATATTAGTTCGATATTGAAACAATATATGTGATGGGAATCCCATTTGAATTCAAATTAGTCTTTTAAAGTTTGAGTCGATTTCGACTTTGTGGTCTTTGAGTCCTTTTGTGTTCATTTTATTTGAGTCTTTTTTAATTTCTTTTTAGGGTCATTTGAGTTTTCTTTTGAATAATGTCTCTCTTATTTTGTGTTATTTACGCGTTGGAGTCATAGTAGGAGTCAGAGTAAACGTGTGTTTCTTCTCCTATAAATATGAGTTTGTAACTGAACGTTTGAATAAAACTTTAAGTTGTAAATTTAATTTGTAACATTGAAATCTTTTACATGCATGGTCTGAGAGTGGACAAGAAATCGTCTAGATATGAGGTCTTTAGGAATCTTCAATGTGTAAGGAGCAGGCATCGGTGATTATTCGATGTTTAAGTGAAAGGCCTAAAACCTAATTTATCCTTTAGTTCTAGACAAGGTTTGCAAACTCGGTTTCAGCTTTTGATTTCGGCCGCTGGAAAAGTTTTAGGTTTCGAACAGTTTTGCATTTCTCGTTAGTTTCGTTTTGATTTCTGATTTTAAATGTATTTTTATGTATATATTTATATAACAATGCATTTATAATATTTTTTAATTTTAATGAATTTTAAGAATTTTTATAATATAATTTTTAGAATTCCAATTTTAGAGTTTTAAAATTTTAAATAAATATTATGAATATTGTTCAAATATATTCATGTATTTAAACTTAAACACATTATTGTAAAGAGCAAGTTTTTAGCCGAAACCGAGCGAAACAATTTGGTTTCAAGCGAAACCAGCCGAAACTGAATTTCAAGAGCAGTTTCATCTCCCCCTCTGAAACCAAAACGAAACAGCCGAAGCCACTTGGTTGCAGTCTCAACCTCATCCTTGGTTCTAGAGAACCCTAATTACGTCTTCCTTAAATTATTCCATTTCATCCTTAATCTCATCCTTAATCTCATCTGTACTGCATCAGGCTTGATATCAGAGTTTGAAAATCCCATTTTTTTATCAAATTTGTCTTCTTCCTTCACTTCTTTTCGTTTAGATTAGTTAGGTTTCAGTCCAAAAAGATAAAAAAATGAGTTCTATGTTTCAGTTCAAATTAAAAAAAAAGAAAATTCCCATGGTCATTGTTCATCGTATTCACCGAGTCTATATCTTAAACCCAAATTCAAGTTGACAACATCTCCATCTTCCTCATCATCACTGTCAATCCCAAAATCAAAACCTTGGCCCCAAACAGAAACCCTAACCCAATTTTAAACCCAATTTCAGACCCAAATTAGAAACCCTAACGTTAATTCCAAATCCCTTTTTCGTCGCCTTCATCACCAACAGAACCATCCCCTTCGTCATCAAGCCAAATTCAACCTTTGACGAGATCATCACCACTGTCAATATCAAGAACCACCATCATTTGGTCCAAGGGCTCGCCAACAATTAGAACCTTCTCGATTGAATCCAGACTAAGCAATCACTCATCAACATAATCTACACCGATGTCGTTCAACTCAACCACAACCAAGTATTGTCATCAATATCGTTAGCAATCATCGACATCGTTCTTGTTGGCCTCGCCGTGAGATTCTCTTATTGATACAAACTTCAAGCAAATTAGAAGCCCATTATCATAACATCTCTATGGCATTCTCTTAATTTCCATGTGTTACTGTGCAAAGAGCTTGTAGAAAGCCTCTAACACGGATCTTTCATTTAAGCTGACTATTTTAAAGACGAGCTGAAAGACCCAATTAGACAAATTTGATTCAAATATGTTTTGAAGACTATGTCAACATCTAATTAAGGTTTCATTTAGAACATACCTACGTCATACCTGATTCAGCACTGTCAACGACTCAACTGCCTATTAGATGCCACAAACCAAACCGATCCACCAGTCTATTTTATTGATTTTGAAGGCTATTTTGTTGATTTAGAGCATGTTTCTCGAGCTGTTTGCATGGAATTTTGATACGATTAGGGTTAATCGTAACAACAAGTTCAGATTTTTAGTGGAAAGAAAAGAAATTTAGTGTGGACAATGAAATTGATAAGACCAATGAGATAAAGGATCTTTTCTGGAGTAGATCGCTCCCCAACTTGAAATATGGGATCAAGTCTATTCCCCCAAGCCCTAGCCGTCACACTGACGATTTATCTCAATTCTTCGATAGCCAACACAATTAGAATTATTCCCATTAAGTACTCTCCTAACAAAAGACTAAACACACTACAACTTAAAAGCATAAAAGATAGTGCATAAATCAAAGAGACTAAATAAAAGATAGTGCATAAATCCGCGGCCCGACCCGTACCTGCGCGCCGTCTGCGGTATACGACCACATCATTACTCCCCCCAAAAAGCGAACATTGTCCTCAAGGTTGAAATCTGGAAACTGCGCTGTGATGATGTCCTCCAACTTCCAAGTAGCCTCGTGATCGGGCAGTCACATCCATCGTACCAACACTTCCTGGTCCCTACCCGCAATGCGCCGCACATGTAGAATATCCTGGGGCTCCATAAGTACCTCCGAATCAGCTGTCAAAGTAGGTGGCAGAGTGGCTACCGGCGTATGCGCTCCAATTGCCCGTCGTAACTGAGAGACATGTAAAACCAGATGTAATGCAGATCCTGGGGGCAATGTCAACCTATAAGCCACGGGCCCAATCTTCGCCTCAATCTGAAAAGGACCGTAAAAAGAGCGCCTAACTTTTCGTTCCGGTGCCGTGCTAGTGATCGTTGACAGTATGGCCTCAGCTTCAGATATACCTGATCTCCCACCGCATAGCCAACCTCCCTGCGATGTTGATCCGCCTTTGCCTTCATAATCTACTGAGCCCTTGTCGGGTTCTTCTTCAGCTCCTCCAAAATTCCATCTCGCTCCTTGAGGTACTAGTCCAACTGTGATTCTGGTGTCGTTCCGCTACGGTAGTGGACCAACATTGGGGGATCCCTACCGTACAAAACCCAAAATGGCGTCGTCTGGGCCGCTGAATGGAAAGAAGTGTTGCACCGGTACTCGGTCCACGCCAACCACCTAAACCAACTCCTCGGGCAATCTGACATAAAGCAACGAAGGTACGTCTCGACGCTCCTATTGATGACCTCCGTCTGTCCATCCGTCTGGGGGTGGTGAGCAGTGCTCCTCTGCAGAACGGTCCCCTGGACCCTGAACAACTCCCTCCAGAACTGGCTCATGAAAACCGTGTCTCTGTCCGACACTATGGAAGTGGGAAATCCGTGTAGACGAACCACCTCTCGGATAAAGGCAGTAGCAATTGTCACTGTCATGTAAGGATGTCGCAGCCCGATGAAATGCACATACTTGCTTAGACAGTCGACCACCACCAAGATCACCATGTATCCGTCCGACTTGGGCAGCCCGTCAATAAACTCTATGCTGATCCCCTCCCAAACCTGCTCAGGAAGAGCTAAGGGCTGCAGCAACCCCGTCAGCGCCATGGCAAGGTATGTGTGACGCTGGGAGACGTCACAACTGGCTACCATCTCTGCTATGTCTTTCTTCATCCCCGTCAGAACAGCTCTTTAGCCATCCGCATATAGGTCTGCTGGACGCCAGAATGGTCCCCCACCGCGCTTCCATGGAACTCCTGAAAAATCAACGCTATGTGTACTGAAGCTTGCGATATGACTAACCTCCCTCGAAACAACTGCCGCCCCTCCAGTGAATAGCCCGGGTGCTCAGCCCCCCGAACCAAATCCTCGCGGATCCGAGACAACTCCTCCTCGACGTCCACCTCCCTCCATAAAGGCTCCCACTCTGCCAATAGTGGTACTGACAAAGCGGCCAAAGATGTGACCTCATCTCTTCATGATAGCGTATCTGCAGCCTTGTTCTCCAACCCCGGCCGATAGTGTATCTCAAACTTGTAGTCAACAAGTTTAGATAGCCACTTCTGATAATCCGCCGCCACTAGCCTCTGCTCCATTAAATACTTCAGCGACCTCTGATCCGTGCGCACAATAAAATGCCATCCCAAAAGGTAAGGACGCCATTTCTGAATCGACAAGGCGATCGCCATCAGCTCCCTCTCATACACAGACTTCTGCCTCGTCCATGAGACAAAACCTGGCTGAAGTAAGCCACTGGTCGCTGATCATGCATCAGCACCGCTCTGAGCCCATGTCCCGAGGCATCTGTCTCCACCACAAAGGGCATGCTAAAGTCGGAAAGGGCCAACACTGGAACTGTCGTTATCGCCCTATTCAGTGTATCAAACGCCGCGGTAGCCTCCTCATTCCACTGGAAACCATCCTTCTTCAATTGCTCTGTCAGAGGCCAGGCGATGGTACAATAGCCCTGTAGTATCCCGTCAAGCCCAAAAATCTCTGCAACGCCCTCAATGTCGTCGGCTACGGCCAGTCTAATATGGCCTCAATCTTGGCTCTATCAGCTGCTACCCCCTCTGTCGACACTACATGTCCCAATTACTCCACCCTCTTCTGAGCGAACATGCACTTCTTCTTGTTGGCATATAGCTGGTGAGCCTGTAACTCCTGCAACACCGTCTCCAAATCCCGTACATGCTCCTCCACCGTACGGATGTACACAAGTATGTCGTCGAAGAACACCAAGACAAACTGCCGTAGGTATGGCTGAAATATCTTGTTCATCAACGCCTGAAAGGTAGCGGGCACATTCGTCAGCCCAAATGGCATGACGAGGAACTCATAGTGCCCCTCATGAGTCCTAAAGGCAGTCTTCTGCACATCCTCTGCCTTCATACTGATCTGGCGATATCCCGACTTCAAATCAATCTTTGAAAAGATTGACGATCCATGTAGCTCATCCAATAATTCACCTATCATCGGTATGAGAAAATGATCCGCCACCGTCTCCTTGTTGAGGGCACGATAGTCTACACAGAACCTCCAGCTACCGTTTTTCTTCTTCACCAATAACACAGGACTAGAGAAAGGACTAACACTCGGCTGTATCACTCCTGCGTGTATCATCTCCCTGATCAGCCGCTCAATCTCATCCTTCTGAATATGTGGATACATGTAGGGCCGAACGCTGACTGGGGCCACCCCTTCACGCAGCACAATGGCGTGCTCATGGTCTCTCTGAGGAGGAAGTCCTTGTGGCATCTGAAACACATGCCCATAATTGTTCAATAACTCCCCCACATCTGGTGGCATCACCTGCTCCTCCGCCACTGCCCCAGCTCCTGATATGTCACAAAAAATGCCTCCCCTCCAAATAATACTGCCCGGGCCAAGGACTTAAAGGACGCCGTACGACAGCACAAGCTGGGATCACCCAACAAAACCACGGTCCTCCCATCCTCCTGATACTCCATCCTCAGCATCTTCCAGTTGAACTTGGTGTTGCCCAAGGTCTGTAACCACTGCATCCCCAACACCAAGTCCACCTTCTCCAGCTCCAGCGGGTAAAAATCCGCCACTATCTGAGTCCCATGCACTGCCAGTATCCCCGCTCTACAGACCCCCTGCTCTCCTCCCTCTGGCACATGCCCAAAATCATCCCAAAAGTGGCCATCTTACTCATCTCAAGCCCCCTGCTACGCCACCGCTTTCTTCGAAATGAAATTGTGGGTTGTCCCACTATCCACCAGTATCGTCACCTCCTGATCTGCCAACCTGTCCGCCAGCTTCATGGTGTGATAGGGAGTAAATCCCACCACGGAGCTAAGCGACACCTCCACGATGTCCAAGTGTGGATACTGCTCTGCCTCCTCATCCACTCCGTCGAGTACAACCATAATGTCCCCCTCTTCTTCATCCTCGGCAGTCACCTCTAACTGCATGGCTCACCCCGCACACATGTGTCCTGGTATGAATCTCTCGTATCATTTGAAACACAGCCCCTTGGCCCTGCGCTCCCTCATCTCCGCCTCTGTCATTCGGCGAGTCTGCCCTCCTGGCCTGGCCTCCGTTGCTGGAGTCCCTGCCGTGATCCTGGGTACTGCAGTCGGGGCTGGACTGCGTGCCGCGACTCCGCCCCAAGCTCCCCTAGACCTCCTCTCCTCAGTCAGCATGTCCTCCACTCTCCTGGCCACCTGCATCATGGCAGTGAACCCCTGAGGGTCCTGTACTCTCAGCTCAGCTCTCACGACCGGCTTCAACCGCTTCAGAAAATTCCCTGCATCGATTCCGAAGACACCATCCACTCAGCTCAAGAGTGTCTCGAACTTCGTGATATAGTCCTGCACGGTCCCATCCTGTCTCAATGTGTATAACTGCTCAAATAGCCCTCCCCATGGGTCTCCTGAAACCTCTCCATGAGGCACTCTGTCAGCTCCCTCCACGTCCGGCCTCTGCTTCTGGATCCACCTGTACCGCCCAAGAGCCTCACCCTCGAAGCTCAATGCTATTGCCCTCAGTCTCTCCGCCTCAGTGAAGCCCGTGACATCAAAATACGTCTCTATCTGGTAAATCCACCCATCGGGGTCCTTTCCATCGAACAGTGACGCTTTCAACTTCCTCATCCTCGTCTCTGGGTTGGCGTCACCTCGTGGTGGCCCTTCCATGTTGGTTGCCTGACGCCTCTGGTAAGGACGCTCATCCGCTCTCCACTGCCCTTCATCTCCCCTGGCCCTCTCGTTGGCGAGTACGCCCACATCATTCCACTCGTCAACATGCTCCCGCCGAGGTCCCCTATATAGCCACCCTCCGTCGCCGCCCCCGAAAGGAGGCGGATCTCCCCCTGTGGGCCCCCGATATGGCCTCCACCCATCAACGCCCCCAAAAAGAGGGGGAAAACCTCCCGCGGGCCCCAGGTGGGCCCGCCTATCATCGCCGCCCCCGTCGGGGCCTGCCCGCCTCCTGCGGACCTCAGGTGGGCCCGCCAACCTCCGTCGCCCCCCACGGGGGTGGATCTCCCCCTGCGGGCCCTAGATGGGCCCGCCAGTTGTCGCCCCCCGGACAAGGGCGGAATAGCCCCCGCGCCCCCCCCCCCCAATGGGGGTGCCACCCTCCTCCGCCCCTAGGGGCGGATCTGCTCCAGCGGCCCCGTGAGGGGGCCGCTGGTCTTTGCCGCCCCCAGCTGTGGGCGGTTGCCCTCTGGTGGCCCCAAAAGGGGGCCGCCCACCCTCGCTGCCCCCTGTTGGGGGTGACCGACCACATGTGGTGTAACGGCCGGTATTTTCTAGGCGTATTATTATTGTATGTCCGTATTTCCATCCGGATATTTTTGTGCGCAAATTCTCTTGTGCGTCGACGCGAGCGCGTATCCGCTTTTCATTTTACCGTACCAACATTTATTGACTATCAATTTTTAACAAATTACCTTAACTTAATTATCCCACTAATTACAAATTTCTAATCGACGTTAACTTCACTAATTACTTCATTCATTTTAATAATCACATCTTATTTAATTACTTAATTTATTATTATTGGCTAAAAATCAAATCACTAATTTACTGAATTAATTTTTACCCTAATTAGATTATCCCTAAATCAAACATCGATTAACTTAGCCATAATTAAATCACTAATTAAACACCATTGAATCCCACCTCCTCCTGTTGGTGAGATCCAACAGGGCTCATCAAACCTCACCCACACCCAGCTCCTCCATCATCAAGCTGTTCCCCAACGCATTGTTGTATTTCAAATGCAGGGGCAACGCCTTCACCTGCAAGGAAAAACTCTCAACCAGATACAAACCCTCAACCAGCAACCCAAATCAACAGATCCAAAAATCAGCCCCTCAACACAAATCTTCCATCAATTTTCCCCAAACCAAAATCAAACCAATACACCGAACAAGTAGATTCCCAAACAATTCTTCCCAAAACCATCGTCAAATACACACCCAAACAGAAATTGGAAGCAAAGAAAAACCCAATCTGAAAGCTCTTAAACTTCAGATTTCAAAAGCAATTTCAGATTCAGCAAACGATCTTCAAACATCAAACCCTCAACACCTACTTCCTCTTCTTCCTCCTCCCCTTGGCCGCATCTCCCCTCACCCCCGCCATCAGCAGCGCGTCGCCAGACCAGAGGCGCCGCACCCCTCCTGAAGCCGCCGGACCGCCGCCCTTGCGCCACCGCCGCCCGGCCGTGAGAAGCCGCCGCCGCCGTCGCCTGCGCAGCCGTCGTCCGCCACCTCCTTCCTCCCGTCGTCGCGCAAGGTGAGAAGCCTTCATCCCTCTTGATTTTTGGCGTGAGATCTCCTAGATTTCGGTTGCCTGCAAACATTGATACACAAAAAAAGAGGAGGGGGAAACGAAATGTCAAGGACAGGGGAGAAGACAAGGGGCCTGGAGTTATAATGAAGGGTTATTAAAAAAATGAATTAAGAAAGAGAGAGGGAGACAGAGAGTACCCTTGAGTTAATAGGAAGTTTGTTGAATGAGAAAAGAATTCATGTGACAGCTTTAAGGTATTAAAGAAAGGGTCATGGCCTTAGTAATTTAAGTTGTTAAAGGGCAAGTGACAGCATCAGTAAATGATAGAAAAAAAATGTGATAGTATTATTAAAAGAATTAAAGAGAGTGTGTAATGTTAACATGATAAATGATAAATTGTATTAATAATAGTTAGATAAATGAGAGTTGACAGTGCCTTATTAGTAGAAAGGTATTAAATAAATGAAAGAGGGGTAGAGTAAGAGATATTATTACATATAGGTTGCTACCCCTAAGTTACTGTTAGTAAGTTATAACCGTGTAACTTTGTACCCATGGTCAAACTTGTAGGTAACTTATTAATAATTTTAACACCATGTTGACCATGTGATTAGCCTAATATTAATTAGTTGTTAATATTAGTTAGCGTAATTTAAGATGTTAATTTGTTTATATCATTTAAATTCAGTATGTTAGAATTGTTAGAGTAATGATAAAAATTTGAATAAAATAATGTGTACCCTATAGATATAACACAATATAGGCATCACCCTAACCGAAGAACCAAATAAAATTAGACGAACCCACTTTAAGGAATAACTTGATATTTTGATTATCTCACAATAAAATCTAATTCGGTGAATTGTTTAACCAAAACATAGAACCAGCAGTACCAACCCGTAGTACCCGTCCAGAGGAACCCACGACAACCAATACCACCGGAAACAGGCAAGTGATACTTGCCAGTAATTATTTAGGCCATGTTTTAGGCCATTTTTGTAAATTGCGTAAAAGAGACTAGGCGGTGAAATGATAGTCGCCTAGACGACCATATTGATCTAGTTTGACAACGAAACTAGATCCGACACTTTTTACATGCATTCATTCATGCTGATATGTCACGTTTACTTTCAATTAACTGTACACACTCTTATCTGCATCTTGCCATGTCATTCATGCATCAAATTGTTCTATCGTGATTGCGTAGCACACGCTACAATAATTGTAACTATTGAGGCTAGGCACCTGCTTTGCGGGCACAACCCTATGCCAATAACACTTCCTGGCTCGTGATCCAAAAGATGGGCGCCAGTCCATATACACGTGGAGGGGTAGGGTTAAACGATCGCTTGAGCGTAGAAGTGAGCCCGTACAGCCACTTCAGCCAAAAGACGAAAACTCTGTGCACAAAGTGAAAAATCAGTGATTCGTGAATCGTGAAATAGTGAATTGTAGCTTTCTGCTACGACGTGCTTAATTATTTTTATCTTGTTAATTTAATTGTTGCACTCTTTTAATGTCATGCCATATCATCATTGTAGAACTGTTAGTTGCATTATTTTATTTGTATCCTTGCTTCCCTTCGGAGACTTTTGCTGACATGTGCCCTTTTCTCTTTGGGTGACACATGTCAGGATTTGAGACAGAGCAGGTTGTTGAGGACGAGCAGTTCGTTGACGCTGAGTTCGAGGTCCCTGCAGAGACCGAGTTCGAGGACACGGGTGACCAGTCCTAGACTCGTTTGGAGTCTCACCTTAGTTGTTACCTTTCCTTAGTTGCTGTTAGGTTTCGGTGCGTAGCACCTATCTCTCTTTGTTTTGTATGGCCATGCTTTAGGCCTATTGTTCAGACTCGTACTTTTGTGACTATTCTGTGATGTAATATTTGTTGGATGTTGTTGGTGGATATTTTCTTATCTGCTTTATTATTGTTGTTGTTTCGTCGCAATGCAAGGACCTGCTACTTTTCGAAAATTTTACAGACGCTTATCAGACTGCAGCTTCACAGCTCCACGTCTGAGCGGACCTCCTCACGTCTCGCCTTCCATATTAAGGAAGCGGGGCGTGACAGGTTTTAGTGGTGGCACATGCAGGTCCTCTCTTTGCATCTGCGAAATATCGGAACAACAATGAAGATAACAACATCTATTTAAATATTCATAACATTCGAGTCATGATTAAGTCTAATCTGAGCATTTTCTTGTCTTAGATGGCCGGTAGACGCATTACCCGAGGAGCTGGTAGTGGATCTGGATCTGGTGGTGGAGCAGGACATGGCGAGGATGCTGATAGAGAACCCACCACGAGGGAGATGATGAGGATGATGCAGCAGATGATGCACGTTCAGCAGGGCATGCTTCAGAATGCCCCTCGCTTCGAGCCGGGAGCGAAGCAGTTTCGGGAGCTGGGCCCGTCATATTTCACTGGGTCAGAAGGATCATTAGCTGCGGATGAATGGATGAAGAACACAGAGGATAACCTGCTTCTCTCGAAGGTTAACCCGGCTGGATGGGTTGACTTGGTAAAAAAGCAACTGAAGGACAATGCCCGCAGTTGGTGGGAGTCAGAAGAGCAGATGTTGGCGAAGCCTATCCCTTGGGCCACTTTCAAGGCGAGATTTAATGATGAGTATTTCCCTCGAGCTGCCAGGAGAGAGCTGATGCAGCAGTTCATCAATTTGAAGCAGGGAAATCTGACGGTGGATCAGTACCACCAAGAGTTCATGAGACTGTGTCGCTTTGCACCGAAGATGGTGGAGACTGCTGAGGATCGAGCTCAGAGATTCTTACAGGGTTTATCTTTGGAGCTGCAGAGTCTGATTTCCTCTTCGGACTTAGACTCTTACCAGAAGTTGTTGATAGCTGCCAAGAGACAGGAGCTGATTGCCAATTAGAAGAGAGGGCAGTATTCAGGTGCTGGAAAGAGGCCTATGGAGCAGGCCAGAGCTGTGGTTAGGCCTAGGTTCAAGCCTAATCAGTCCGTGCAGTTTAAGAGGCCAGGTGGGCCTAGTCAGAAGACGTGCAGTCATTGCGGCAAGACTGGTCATGTGAAGGAGCAGTGCAGGAGACTTCTGGGCCAGTGCCTGGTTTGTGGCGATGCTTCGCATACTTTGAAGGATTGCCCGAGTGCTAAGCAACCGTGGAAGGCACCAGTCGGAGTTCAGCAGCAGAGAGCTCCAGTAGTCGCTGGACGTGGAGCGCCTCTCATTCCCCAGAAACAGGCTTTCCAGCAGGCCGTTCAGCCTAAGAGGCAAGCCTTCACGATGACTGCAGTAGAGGCAGAGACTGAGGATGGAGTTATTGCAGGTAACCTCTATACTAGCCTTCCTTATTTATGCATTACATTTGATTAGTTAAATCCATGTTAATCTAGTTGCATGTTACCCTTAGGTGTCATCTTAGTTTCATCTCACCCGGCCTTGACCCTGTTCGATTCAGGAGCTTCCATGTGCATCCTATCTCGGAAGTTCGTAATCGAACACTCGATACCCACCTATACACTTCCCAAGTGTTGGAACATTACAACTGGGAATGGTGTAGTGAAGGTTGCACTGGGATGTAAACCATGCCCGTTGGTGATTAGTGGACACGAACTATATGCTAATTTCATTGTCCACGACCTATCCAACTTTGATGCTATTCTCGGCATTGATTGGTTATGAGCTTTTTATGCCACGATCGACTGTCGCCGGAAGAAAGTGGTGTTCGAAATTCCTGACCACCCAGTGTTCGAGTTTGTCGGCGGAGGACGTTCGCTTGGACCTGTTAAGTTCCGAGCCCAGCCTTACCGATTGACCGTTGCATCTATGATTGCTGAACCAGAGAAGCCTGCAATAGTGAGAGATTTCGAAGACGTCTTCCCTGAAGACATTTCTGGACTGCCGCCCGATCGAGCGTTGGAGTTCGGCATCGATCTTATGCCAGGAGCTCAGCCAATTTCGAAGGCGTCGTACCGTATGGCTCCTGCAGAATTAGAAGAGTTAAGGAAGCAGTTGGATGAGCTACTACAGAAGGGTTTCATTCATCCTAGTGTATCTCCCTGGGGTGCACCCGTCTTGCTAGTGAAGAAGAAAGATAGCTCGAGGAGAATGTGTATTGATTATCGAGAGTTGAATCAGATCACAGTGAAGAACAAGTACCCGCTGCCCCGCATTGATGATATCTTCGATCAGCTCGGTGGATCGAGTGTATTTTCGAAGTTGGATCTCCGGAGCGGATACCATCAAGTCAGAGTCAAGAAGGAAGATGTACTCAAGACTGCTTTTCGGACTAAGTACGGGCATTACGAGTTCGTTGTCATGCCATTCGGTGTGACCAACGCTCCTGATGTGTTCATGAATCTCATGAACCTTATCTTTTACGACTTCCTTAACAAGTTCGTGGTGATTTTTCATAGACGATATCCTGGTGTACTCGAAGAACGAAGAGGAGCATGCAGAGCATCTGAAGATAGTGTTGGAGACGCTCCGTCACCATAGACTGTATGCCAAGTACAGCAAATGCGAATTCTGGCTAGATAGAATTGCATTTCTTGGGCATGTAGTATCGGGAGCTGGTATCTCATTGGATCCGGAGAAGGTCAAAGCTGTCAGTGAATGGCATACACCTCGATCGGCATCGGACATCAAGAGTTTCCTTGGATTGGCTGGATACTACCGCAGATTTATCAAGGATTTCTCGAAGATAGCTGAGCCGATGACGAGATTGACGAGGAAGGATGTTAAGTTCAGTTGGTCAGACTCTTGTGAGCAAGCTTTTTCTACCTTGAAGAAGAGGCTGACATCTGCACCAGTTTTAGCTATTCCAGACAGAAGCGGAGGCTTCGAGATTTTCTGCGACGCATCAGGCAAAGGACTTGGATGCGTTCTGCACTAGCACAATCATGTGGTCGCATATGCTTCGCGACAGTTGAAGATCCATGAGAAGAATTATCCGACCCATGATTTGGAGCTAGCCGCTGTCATCTTTGCACTAAAAATCTGGCGACATTTCTTACTGAGTGAGAAAGTGAAAATTTTCACTGATCACAAAAGTTTGAAATATATATTCACCCAGAAGGAGCTGAATATGAGACAGCGTAGATGGTTGGAATTGATGGCAGACTACGACATCGATCTACAGTATCATCCTGGGAAGGTGAATGTCGTACATGATGCCTTGAGTCGACTGCCCGAAGTGATGATTCTCACATCTCAGTGGAGATTGCAGCAGGATCTGCGAAGGATGAATGTTGAAGCTGTACTACCGGGAGTCACATCGTCGTTGATGAACATGCAGATTCAATCGACGATTGTGGATCGAATCAAGACTGCTCAAGATGGAGATGCTAAGTTGAAGAAGATCAGAGAACAAGTCGAAGCAGGACTTCGAACAGATTTTCTGATTCACGCGGATGGATCTTTGAGATATAGTAGTAGGATCTGCGTACCTGCCGGAGATATAAGAGAGGAGTTGATGAATGAGGCTCACAGTTCGCCTTATTCTATTCATCCTGGAGGTACCAAGATGTACAAGGATCTTTGTCAAAATTTCTGGTGGCATGGGATGAAGAGAAGTGTGGCACGGAGCGTTGCCAAGTGCCTCGTGTGTCAGCAAGTGAAGGCTGAACACCATCGCATTGCCGGATTACTACAACCTCTGCCGATTCCCGAGTGGAAGTGGCAGCACATCACGATGGACTTCGTGACTGGCTTACCTCGGAGCACCAGGCAGAACGACGCGATCTGGGTCATAGTTGATCGATTGACCAAGTCCGCGCACTTTATACCTTTCCGAGTTGGGCAATCCACGGAGATATTAGCAAGGAAGTATATGGAGGTAATGACCTGACTCATGCCTTATTAATTTCCTTCTAGTACTAGTCGTGACGTGAATTATGTCGTGTAGGAGATCGTGCGCTTGCATGGAGTCCCTGTGAGCATTGTATCAGATCGTGATACGAGGTTCACATCTCAGTTCTGGAAGAGTCTGCAGACCAATCTGGGTACCAGTCTGAAGTTCAGTACTGCGTATCACCCGCAGACTGATGGACAGTCGGAGCGCACTATTCAGATATTGGAGGATATGTTGAGAGCTTGCATGTTGGATCTCAAGGGTTCGTTGGAGGATCACCTGCACTTGGTGGAGTTCTCCTACAACAACAGCTATCAGGCGAGCATTGGCATGGCGCCAGTTGCTGCTCTCTACGGGAGGAAATGTCGATCGCCACTGAGTTGGGATGACGTAGGTGATAGAGAGCTCTTGGGGCCAGAGATGATAGTGGAAGCGGTTGATGTTGTGCGTGATATCAGGGACAAACTTCGGATCGCCCAGGACCGTTATAAGCATTGGGCAGATGCTAAACGGCGTCCTCTGGAGTTTCAGCCAGGAGATCATGTGTTCATGAAGATCTCCCCGAATCGTGGAGTAATCCGCTTCGGAAAGCGAGGCAAGCTTAGTCCGAGATTTATTGGACCTTTCGATGTGCTGGAGCGAGTTGGAGAGGTAGCATATCGCTTAGCTTTGCCACCGTCCTTGGTGGGAGTACATGACGTCTTCCATGTGTCCCAGCTCCGTCGTTATATCAGCGACCCTTCTCATGCTGTGGATTACTCAGAGATCACAGTTCGACCAGATCTGACGTACGAACAGCAACCGGTGGAGATCTTAGATCGACGTCAGAAAGTTTTCAGGACCAAGACTGTTGATCTAGTCAGGGTGATGTGGCGTCGCGACTCGCCAGGAGAGTCAACCTGGGAGCGGGAAGATGAGATACGGGAGCGTTATCCATATTTGTTCCCTACTCTTTAGTTGATTAGAATTCCGAGGACGGAATTTTCATAAGGTGTGTAGAATGTAACGGCCGGTATTTTCTAGGCGTATTATTATTGTATGTCCGCATTTCCATCCGGATATTTTTGTGCGCAAATTCTCTTATGCGTCGACGCGAGCGCGTATCCGCTTTTCATTTTACCGTACCAACATTTATTGACTATCAATTTTTAACAAATTACCTTAACTTAATTATCCCACTAATTACAAATTTCTAATCGCCGTTAACTTCACTAATTACTTCATTCATTTTAATAATCACATCTTATTTAATTACTTAATTTATTATTATTGGCTAAAAATCAAATCACTAATTTACTGAATTAATTTTTACCCTAATTAGATTATCTCTAAATCAAACATCGATTAACTTAGCCCTAATTAAATCACTAATTAAACCCCATTGAATCCCACCTCCTCCTGTTGGTGAGATCCAACAGGGCTCATCAAACCTCACCCACACCCAGCTCCTCCATCATCAAGCTGTTCCCCAACGCACTGTTGTATTTCAAATGCAGGGGCAACGCCTTCACCTGCAAGGAAAAACTCTCAACCAGATACAAACCCTCAACCAGCAACCCAAATCAACAGATCCAAAAATCAGCCCCTCAACACAAATCTTCCATCAATTTTCCCCAAACCAAAATCAAACCAATACACCGAACAAGTAGATTCCCAAACAATTCTTCCCAAAACCATCATCAAATACACACCCAAACAGAAATTGGAAGCAAAGAAAAACCCAATCTGAAAGCTCTTAAACTTCAGATTTCAAAAGCAATTTCAGATTCAGCAAACGATCTTCAAACATCAAACCCTCAACACCTACTTCCTCTTCTTCCTCCTCCCCTTGGCCGCATCTCCCCTCACCCCCGCCATCAGCCGCGCGTCGCCGGACCAGAGGCGCCGCACCCCGCCTGAAGCCGCCGGACCGCCGCCCTTGCGCCGCCGCCGCCCGGCCGTGAGAAGCCGCCGCCGCCGTCGCCTGCGCAGCCGTCGTCCGCCACCTCCTTCCTCCCGTCGTCGCGCAAGGTGAGAAGCCTTCATCCCTCTTGATTTTTGGCGTGAGATCTCCTAGATTTCGGTTGCCTGCAAACATTGATACACAAAAAAAGAGGAGGGGGAAACGAAATGTCAAGGACAGGGGAGAAGACAAGGGGCCTGGAGTTATAATGAAGGGTTATTAAAAAATGAATTAAGAAAGAGAGAGGGAGACAGAGAGTACCCTTGAGTTAATAGGAAGTTTGTTGAATGAGAAAAGAATTCATGTGACAGCTTTAAGGTATTAAAGAAAGGGTCATGGCCTTAGTAATTTAAGTTGTTAAAGGGCAAGTGACAGCATCAGTAAATGATAGAAAAAAAATGTGATAGTATTATTAAAAGAATAAAAGAGAGTGTGTAATGTTAACATGATAAATGATAAATTGTATTAATAATAGTTAGATAAATGAGAGTTGACAGTGCCTTATTAGTAGAAAGGTATTAAATAAATGAAAGAGGGGTAGAGTAAGAGATATTATTACATATAGGTTGCTACCCCTAAGTTACTGTTAGTAAGTTATAACCGTGTAACTTTGTACCCATGGTCAAACTTGTAGGTAACTTATTAATAATTTTAACACCATGTTGACCATGTGATTAGCCTAATATTAATTAGTTGTTAATATTAGTTAGCGTAATTTAAGATGTTAATTTGTTTATATCATTTAAATTCAGTATGTTAGAATTGTTAGAGTAATGATAAAAATTTGAATTAAATAATGTGTACCCTATAGATATAACACAATATAGGCATCACCCTAACCGAAGAACCCAATAAAATTAGACGAACCCACTTTAAGGAATAACTTGATATTTTGATTATCTCACAATAAAATCTAATTCGGTGAATTGTTTAACCAAAACAGAGAACCAGCAGTACCAACCCGTAGTACCCGTCCAGAGGAACCCACGACAACCAATACCACCGGAAACAGGCAAGTGATACTTGCCAGTAATTATTTAGGCCATGTTTTAGGCCATTTTTGTAAATTGCGTAAAAGAGACTAGGCGGTGAAATGATAGTCGCCTAGACGACCATATTGATCTAGTTTGACAACGAAACTAGATCCGACACTTTTTACATGCATTCATTCATGCTGATATGTCACGTTTACTTTCAATTAACTGTACACACTCTTATCTGCATCTTGCCATGTCATTCATGCATCAAATTGTTCTATCGTGATTGCGTAGCACACGCTACAATAATTGTAACTATTGAGGCTAGGCACCTGCTTTGCAGGCACAACCCTATGCCAATAACACTTCCTGGCTCGTGATCCAAAAGATGGGCGCCAGTCCATATACACGTGGAGGGGTAGGGTTAAACGATCGCTTGAGCGTAGAAGTGAGCCCGTACAGCCACTTCAGCCAAAAGACGAAAACTCTGTGCACAAAGTGAAAAATCAGTGATTCGTGAATCGTGAAATAGTGAATTGTAGCTTTCTGCTACGACGTGCTTAATTATTTTTATCTTGTTAATTTAATTGTTGCACTCTTTTAATGTCATGCCATATCATCATTGTAGAACTGTTAGTTGCATTATTTTATTTGTATCCTTGCTTCCCTTCGGAGACTTTTGCTGACATGTGCCCTTTTCTCTTTGGGTGACACATGTCAGGATTTGAGACAGAGCAGATTGTTGAGGACGAGCAGTTCGTTGACGCTGAGTTCGAGGTCCCTGCAGAGACCGAGTTCGAGGACACGGGTGACCAGTCCTAGACTCGTTTGGAGTCTCACCTTAGTTGTTACCTTTCCTTAGTTGCTGTTAGGTTTCGGTGCGTAGCACCTATCTCTCTTTGTTTTGTATGGCCATGCTTTAGGCCTATTGTTCAGACTCGTACTTTTGTGACTATTCTATGATGTAATATTTGTTGGATGTTGTTGGTGGATATTTTCTTATCTGCTTTATTATTGTTGTTATTTCGTCGCAATGCAAGGACCTGCTACTTTTCGAAAATTTTTACAGACGCTTATCAGACTGCAGCTTCACAGCTCCACGTCTGAGCGGACCTCCTCACGTCTCGCCTTCCATATTAGGGAAGCGGGGCGTGACATGTGGCCTCCTGGTGGGGCCGCCCATCGGTGCCGTGCCATGCGCCGCCCCCAGGTGGGGGAAGCCCTTCGCCAAACCCTAGGGTTTGTCTTCCGCCGTCGCCGTTGCTCGGGGTTGTCTGCGAGATCAAATCTGAAGATCCAGATGTTTTTGGATTCGGATCTCGCTGAAAAAATTGCTGCTGAAACATCTTTGCTACCTCAGCAAATCCATCCTTCATCTCCCGCGAGTGTTGTTTCGAGATCCACTTCATGCTCGCTTCCATGGTCGTGTTCATATCCGCCTTCATCTCATCCATTAAATCTGTCATCTCCTTCCTCAACCCAGAAATCTTTGCATCGAGTCGCTCCTTCAGAGTTTTTGTCGCAGCCGCTCGTGTGTTCGTCATGGAGTCGAACGCTCTGATACCAAATTGATACGATTAGGGTTAATCGTAACAAGTTCGGATTTTTAGTGGAAAGAAAGAAAAGAAATTTAGTGTGGACAATGAAATTGATAAGAACAATGAGATAAATGATCTTTTCTGGAATAGATCGCTCCCCAACTTGAAATATAGGATCAAGTCTATTCCCCCAAGCCCTAGCCGTCACACTGACGATTTATCTCAATTTTTCGATAGCCAACACAATTAGGGTTATTCCCTTTAAGTACTCTCCTAACAAAAGACTAAACACACTACAACTTAAAAGCATAAAAGATAGTGCATAAAGCAAAGAGACTAAGTCGCTCAATTGGTTGCTCCCACGCCCGGATCCGCGGCCCGACCCGTGCCCGCGCGCCGTCTGCGGTATACGACCGCATCAAATTTTCACCTTGATTATTCAGATTGATCTTCTACATTTTATAGAGACTCTACATTATGCACAATAATGAATAAAATCTTTGATTATTATTTCAAAATTTCTATTAATTATGTTTCAGACTAGCCAATCGAAAAGTGCAGTGGGAGATCAAAAGAGTGGGTTGATTACTAATAAGCCACAAATAAAATTGCTTCATGATATGATCCTTAGTTCCTTAGAATTAGACATTAATCATATACATGTATTCTCCTAGCATCATGAGTACATTGTATTTTGAGACTTACAAAAATTTTACAATTAATCCACAAGCCTGTTGCAAAATCTAATAAAAAATTACAAATATTTACAGTAAAGTTTAACATAAATGTTCAATATTGAATCTATGGAGGTCTTTGTGCATGCTATACAGGTTCTCAACAAGCTCTATTGAGGATTAAATACGACTAAGTCGACTACACATGAGCTTGATGGTAGCTATGCACCAGCGGCATTAATTTTTCATCCATCACATACACCGCCATGAAGCTAACTGCTTAGATCTACTCGATTATACTTTTTTATCACCATGCATATGAGGCAAATCTTCAACGCTAAAAATTGATAAGAACCTTACTGAATTCAAATTAGCCTTTTAAAGTTTGAGGAGATTTCAACTTTGTGATTTTGGAGTACTTTTATATTTCTACTATTTAAGTCCTTTTTGTATTTATTTTTTGGGTCTTTGAGTTTACTTTTGAAGAATGCTCCTTTAATTTATTTTATTTAGAAGTTTAAGTATAGCCTAGGTATGTGTATAGATATGACTTTGTTTCTTCTCCTATAAATATTGGTCTATAATTGAACTTTTAGATTATAATAGTTTGAATAAAAATTTGAGTTTGTAAACTTCGTTTGCCACATTGAACTTTTTTACATGCAAGGTGCAAGATGGAGCAAGGAATCACCTAGGCATGAGATCTGAAGGGATCTTCAATGAGTAAGACGTTGAAATCGATGATCGTTCGGTCTTTGGGATAAGAGGGCACAGAACCTAAACTATCATTTAGGTCTAAATGCCCCAATTAGTTCTTCACTAAATTATTCTATTACATCTTTAGTCCCCTTCCATTCTGCATTAATATGCAGATGAGATCATAAGATCTTTTTAAATTTTTTCGATCGTCCTATTTCACCTTCTATTTAAAAAATGGTACATTTTAAAAGAATCCCCAGCCCAATACCTTGTGCATGCACAATGGAAGAAGAAAAAGAGTAAAGCTCCTCTCAAGTATCCTTAACTTCCAATCTACAATCCATGTATAGCCAGTCAAATGATGCAGAAGTAGTTTATTCATTTTTCTTTTTTCATCCTCAAGAAAATTGTTGTTATGTTATTAATCAAGATACATGCCAATTAATGTTTCCTTATTTTCTTTTTTCCATCCTTGATAAAACTAACATTTTGGCCATAATCAGGACCAAAAAAGCTTTATATATCTAGTTTAGTCTGGTTATCAGACTTCTTCAAATTTCAAGCTTTAACTCTTCAAACCAGTGTTCCATATAAAAAGCTAAAAAAGAAAAAAAAGATGTTAACTAGAATCAAATCAAATCAATAGAATAGATATCTTTACTTGGAAATGAAATGTTATGAACCTCAAATGATGATCATATGGTCAAACATGATCTAAACCATTTAAAGAACCAGAAACTGAAAATCAAACATATTTTATAATGTATAACATGTGTATCAAATGACCTAATAAAGAACATCCTAAAATAGAGATCTTGTTTGGTGGACAAAATTTGAAAATGCAACAGTTGGATCATAACTTATTCACTTTGAAACTAATGGAGGCCAATTTTTGGACGTTTGAAACATTTTAGACCATAAAAGTAAATCTGTCATCACTTTCAGCAACCATTTTTGTAGCTACGTGATGCAAGAGCGAGAAAATTTAAAACAATTTAAATTTTTGTTTTAAGGCCCACAATTAATGATGTAGATCGACTTCCACGAATTGGATCCTCAAAGTGAATGCCCTATTATTTACATTCACTGGGTACCATTTGGTCCAAATCTGCACATAAGGCGCTTATCTAACTTAAGAGAAACATGATCAATTAATCAGCTTTTTTCATATCATTTTGTATGAACATATTCCCATTAACCAAAACAGGTGCCCATAATAAAAAAAAATAGAAAAGCACGCATGCAGAAAAAAGCCATGAAAAAGCATGTGCACGCAAGCATACTGTCACATACAAAGAGATTCCATATTCTCAGAACTTCAATACTAGCGAGTACAAGCGTGTTCTGATTGCCCCCTAAGAATGAAAAAAGGCCGAAACTGTTAATAGACTGCAACTAACATAAGCCATATTTGAGAGCTAGATGGTGTCTATCAAATGGTCAATATGTGTTTGCTTTATCATGTCCACAGTATGTTAGAAGATGGCAATGTTTGAAAAAAAAAATACCTTTTACATAACTCGAAATAACCTGTTGTGTAGCCTAACTCAACCATTTTGTTACATAATGCCCATATGTAAACCAAAATCAACGTAATTTTATAATTTTTCATGTACGCAAAAATATAGCATGTAACTACGTTAAAGCCAACAGGGGAAATTAAAAGCGATCAATCCCATATTTACGATAAAATTGTTTTGTTGTGAAATTGAATGCAAGCATCATTTGTATAACTAATATATAAGTTATAAGCTGTGGATGTTGACTTATTTTATTTAACTAATATGTAATATGTAAGTTATGATATTCTAGCTATTAACTTTTATTGATTATAAAAAAGACGTTAAGATGTTAGTAAAGTGTTTGCTTTGCATTGTTTATTATGTTTTTATGACTTCTTTTGTGTTGACATTCCATATATTGGTGATATTAATACATGTTTGTTGCTAGTTGCTAATGAATGTTGATGTTGAATGTTATTTACTATTTTTCAAGTTTTTAATTTTTAATAATATTTATCTTGTTTATTAAAAGCATATTAGAATTCTTTTCCTTTTTTAAATAAAAAAATAAAAAATATCAGGTAGCTTACACTACAGGTTGTGATATGTACTTTATGTGCTATCCTAAGTTCTAATGTTACGCTTGACGTTATGTTATTTTCAACATTGGAAGACAATCTATTGTGTTAGAAACTGAAGCTCGGTTCTCTATGCAATTATTTTGAATCTACAAAATGCAAGCATGTACAAGCTAAACTAAATGTAAACATTTCCATTTAATGCCAATTGGTGAAGAAAAACATGGAAACAACAAGGTCTAAGTTAGAAAGTATGGGCACGCAAAGTGAGTCCATGTCTGATATAATGTGAACACTGACAGTGGTTCAACACCTATTGGGCATGATAAAATGTTGTCAACACCTATTGGGCATGCTGGAATGTTGTCAGATTTATAATAAAATTAAATCAAATCAAATCAAATCAAATATTGTCAGGATCTATATTGGCCAAAGATAAAGTTAGTTACATGGTGGACACCTTCTAGTTACGGACTATAAAGGGCAAAGACATTAGTAGAATATTCTAATAGCAAATACACACCTCACAAACATGTGAGACATGCTATAGGCTTAAATGTAATTAGTTATAGGCTTGAACTCTATAATTTCTTTGTTTTTGATTCAATACTTGATGAACAACTAGAGAATTAAACATTAAGTTTGAAAGTTTTTTTTTTCTTTTCATGACCTAACTATTAGGCCAAAGGAATAAAAACTTCATGGATATCGGTTAAACAATCATGAAACCCAATTTGACCTAAAATGGAAACCTATTTTTTAGTCTTGGGTATTTTAACCATACATCCATTTTTTTAGACTAAACTCCACCATTTTCCATCCTATCCTTTTTTTACTTTTTTTAATGGGTATGTGTAAATCGGATTCGAGTCATAATTTCAACAATCTTCATCTGGGCTTGTAATCAGGAAGCAGCCTCCCGAATAGCAAAAAGTTTTGAGAATCTCTATCATGATTTTCACCTACGTACTAATGAGAATCCTTTCATAAGACGGATGTGTAAACTGGATTTGAGTCACAATTTCACCACTAATCATTATGGGTTGATGTCTATTATATAAACATATGTGCAAACACGGACGCAAGTAGTTAAGCCACAGCATTCCCCAGTGCCACATTTCGGCATGTTGCTGTGTACATGTTCATGACCGGGCTCCTAGGTTAAGTCCAAGCCCCTCCAAAGTCACTGGGGACCTACAACAAAGCACACACCAAAAATCCGACACCTCCACAAAATGGTTCAGCCTTACATGCTTGGCAGCCTATAACCTAAAATAATGTTTCATTAGATTATATTAGACTTCACCTCCCACTTTATCCTGGCAACCCTCATTCTTGATTTGAGTTGCTGAAAAACATAATATAGCATCATAGAAGATAATTGATTTGTGAAGGAAGACAGCCCAGTTGGATGTTTGAGCTTAGTGAACCAAAAGGTCCTTCTGTGTGTTTTTTTTTTGTTTTTTTTTAGTTTTTTTTTGTTTTTTTTTGTTTTTTTTTGGGGGGGGGATTCAGAATTGCTAAAGAAATTATCTTTACTATACCTGAATTCCAATAGCCAGCCCTACACAACCTAACATAAGAAAACATGGTAATCTATTCCTTTATTTTTTGTTTGACAATAAAATATATTAGGTCCTTCCTTTCAATGGTTATCACGAGTTCTAGCATATATCTTCAATTGGATGTTACTTGTCATATTAGATGATAGAATCAGTCCATTAGTAAATCCAAATTAGAGTATGCAACAGAACATAAAAAGTTTAGATCCCACTCCTAGGCAGACACATGTGCGTGCACACAAAATAAACAGGGAAACAAACTACTTCACTGCCAGTAGGAATTGAAGTAATGTTTATGGGGCCTTCTTAACGTGTGACATGAGCAGTTACATGGTTTTTCATTAAAAGCCTGTTCAATTTTTAACGTTTTTCATCCACAGTTCGTCGGATTTGCATTTCATGGTACTCTAGTGATGTGTAGACAATGATGTAACAATCTAACAATCCCTTTGCACGAAATTGCCAAGTACACCAAAAAGGCACAACCACTTCCTCGTACAATTGGCATGTGTATATAAATTACCATGCATGTTTAAGTGTCTAAATCTAAAAGTTGATATGACCTCCCTAAATTGTTAAGAAGATGTCACGTTACCTGGCCATGATCCCATGAACAAGAACAAGGAGATGATCAGGTGCATGCTTGAAATTAGATATGTCCTTGAATGAAGAACTTCCACATGTCGTACTCACCATTTGAAGGCTAATATTTCGGCCACTCCCAATTATGCTCAGACCTGCAAATATGGGTCCATTGCATCATAAACATAGGAGTACAAGCTAAGGACCCTAATTATGCGCAAATTCTGCCACATTGACCTTTGGAATAATTAATTGTGCATGTCAGTGCTATGTTAAAGAGATAAAAGATACCAGTCCGGGTTTCCCGATAGCCAGAAAAACATTACTTAAGCTGCACATAATTAGAAGCTTTCTAATTTGAAAATTAGTGTATCTTCAAGGGCAGTTCCACACTAAAAAGGGAAATTAGTGCTGCTTTTCAAATTCTGGTGTAGTAGTTTAGCAGTGGCAGTTCAGCATTTTGAATAAAAATAAAAAAATAAAATGTAAAAAGTAATATATGGTAAATGATTGGACAATATCACCAGATTATAGTGTAATAGAGACTTGAATCACGTCGTAGGATCAGGATCTAAATGAAAACGTCGATCCAGACAAATTTTGACGAAAAATTTTGACAGGACATTGTTCAGCATTTTGAATAAAAATAAAAAAATAAAATGTAAAAAGTAATATATGGTAAATGATTAGACAATATCACCAGATAATAGTGTAATAGAGACTTGAATCACGTCGTAGGATCAGGATCTAAATGAAAACGTCGATCCAGACAAATTTTGACGAAAAATTTTGACAGGACATTGTTCAGTGGCTAGGTGGCCACACAAAAAACCGCATTTTGGAAAAAGCTCAGATGCCATGAGTGAGTTTCGGTGTGGCTGTGCGCGCGCGTATGTGTGCACATGCATGTGTGGGGATAATCAATTTTGCCAAAATATACACAAAGTAAGACATAGCCAGAGAGTATACAGCTCAGTGTACATATATACATTGAACAGGTTGTTTGGTATATCAATTCAACCTAACATGCACGCAACTAACTTTGGGTGTGTGTTCTCGTATGGACATAACCTGGTTATTCTCTGTGCAAAACTTAATTCCATGTTATGCACACAAATTTCAAAATAAGAGGTGCCGTAGGTACGGAACTTTGACAAGTGGACAACTGGGAACAATGGGAATTACAGTTGGTTGGCCTAATGCACCTAGTTACCTTAAAAACTTTGGTGGAGATCTAGATTTTTTTTTCATTTTATTAGAAGATGATAAATCTAGGGTTTGATGAGAATAGATGAGAGAGATACAATCCCCTCTCACGCATTTTATTAGTATGTAGAATCATAAGTAGGTACAACATACAGCTAATACGGGTCCGACACAATGAGCCTAGTAAGCTCAATATCCCATAGTCTAACACTTCCTCAAGTTGGAGCCAGTGTTCTAAAACAAGTTATACGCGTCCGCATATGTGCCCGCATATAAGGAGGCGGCCTTTGGCCGCATAAATAATTAGATATGCAGCCGAATTATGCGGTCAGCCGCTTAATTGGCCGATTAAATGTTATGCACCCGCATATGCGAATATGCGGGCGCATAATCGACAACTAAAAAATCCCAAATCGTTAAGAAACCCGACCCGTTAAGCATAAAAAATCAGTTTTTAATTTCAAAGTCCTTGTGTTTGACATGCTTTTGATTTGGACACAAAACTAAATATTTATGTTTTGTGTGTAGATTGCTTTAGACATTAGACGTTAGTTATTTTATGCATTAATCGTCTTGATGTTGCAAATGTTATAGTATGAATTAATACATATTTTTAAAAGTTGATATGATTTTTTCCGTATTCCTATCTTTTAAGATTTTTTAAATTTAATATACACAAATACACACACATAAACTTATTACTTATTTGTTTACTAAAATATTCATTTTCGCATAAACCGCATAATCGGCCGCATAATCCATTTATGCGCTATGCGCTCCTAGACCGCACGCATAATGAAACCGTCTTTTATAACACTGATTGGAGCATAGATATCTATCAAGCCCAGCTTACTCCAAAATTCCAAATAGGTAAGAAAACACTAGCTGAATCTGGTTTGATGAAGATGTCAGCTAATCAACTAGTTGAATATGTAAAAAGTGCTACTCAGCTTCTCTGTAATATATCTCTTTTGACATGATGTGTCCTCTTAGAGAAAACATGATTATTAGCTATATAAGTATCTGCTTGATTGTCATAGAACATCGACATCGATTTTTTATCTTGAAAACCAAGCTCTCATAATAAAGTCTTCAGCCAAATCATCTCATGTCGTGAATGGAACATATCTCTGTTTTCTACCTCAACACTTGACCTAAACATAATATGTTGTTTCCTGCTTCTCTACAATACCAAATTTCCTCCAACAAACGTACAATAGCCTAAATAGATCTAATATCTTTTCTATCATCTGCATACCTAGACTCAAAATATACCTCTATCTTCATATGGGCATGCCTACTGTAACACACAGCCTTACAGGGGGATGCCTTAATTATTGTAAGATCCTCAAGGTTGCTCTTCCATGAATTTTTCTAGTCTTATGCATAATCTGGCTGACTAACCCAACAATAAACATAATATCAGTCCTAGTAATAGTCAAATAGATCATCTCTACAACTAATCATCTATACGAAGAGATATTAACAAAGGAGTAAAATCATCTCACAACTTAACATCAACTTTCACGAGAGTACGTGCAGATTTGTAGTACAACATTCTAGTATTTTAGAGTATGTTCATGGCATACTTCTTTAGTCTTATTATGTGTAACGTCTATCCCTAAACGGTATATCTCAACTGTCACATATCTTTGGTCATAAAATGAGTTTACATGTAATACTTAGTCTCTTCAATCCCAAGATAGTCATTATTAGCCATAAGAATATCATCAACGTACACCGTCAACAGAATAACAGATCCTAAAGTAATATATCAAATGAACACTGAGTGATTGGAACAACACCTCATGTAGCCAACAACACTAATCACCTGACTAAACTTCTAAATAGACAATATTGTCTTCCAGAGAAACATGCACATAAATTCTCTCTTTAAAATCACCATAAAATATATATTTTTACATGCAACTGAAACATATGTCATCCTTGATTAACATCCATGATCGCCTCTCAAAAGTAAAAAAAAAACCTTGATGAGAATAGCATGAATGGTTTCTTTGGAAGGTTAATGGTCATTTAAGCGGGACAGTGGCTAGCACGAATCTAAAAACCATCTCAGCTGCGAAATTCAAGCCTCATGTTGAAAGATTCATGGGTAACCATGACAACCCTAGATGGCTCACGTTATTGCAACCGGCACACCATTTTAAAAGCAACGCATGCTCCACATGAGATGCAGCTCGCGCTATATGAAGCGATATGATAATCTAAGGAATGGCATAAGATTTTAATGAATTCAATGCAAGCGAAAACAAATTACTTGCAGAACAGATCAAAGCATACATAAAAATCAACAACAAAGATTTATATCACTCTCTAGCTTCAGAGTGCTAGATTATTTGTTGCAAGAAATAGAAAACTAAAGTAATAACTAATAAGAATCACAACAACCAAGCGAGTGAGATTACGAGCAACTTGAGGGTCACGAATTTCCTACAAAAGCTTCCGAAGATGCTCTACTGAGTGCTCTAACATTCAAACCTCATTCTTGATGCAGTACCACAATGTGGATCAGGCTGTTCATGTGCTCCAGATTGCCTACTCCTCCTGCCCATCAAGATCAACCATAGTAGCAGAAGCTCAACCATATCCTCTACCACGACCATGACATCTACCTGGCATCTTAAAAACTTTTTAAGAAGATCAAAAGATTTTTCACACCATCTTTCCTACATAAAAACATGTCATTTCAATTTTCTTTATTGGCTGAAACAATTAAAGATGGCATCTTAGAACATGTGCAGGCAATCAACCACATCAAATTTACTCGCGAGCTCAGTGTAGCAAACTCAAGAACAAGGGTCAAATGTTCCACCTTAATGAAAGGCTCGCAAGAAGTCCACAAACTTCGACCCAGCTAGTAGCTAACATCTTAGGATTGTCTATGATTATGTTGGATAAAAATAGGATTTTTAAGCAGAATTTGGGGTAAATGTGTGATTTTCAGGGCTTGAAAGTGGATTTGGGGAGAAAGATGTGCTTTTATTAATTGAAAAGGGAAAATTCAATGATAGTCGGCCTAGAGAGAGAGAATGACCACTCTCATAGCCTTTGATTCGACATAAAAGACCTAACTCTTCCAAGATCTAAGTTTCCTACTCATAATCTCTTCTCTATCAATTCTCTTCTTAAACTCAACATATTAAACGTATCCCTCTCAAGAACTCTTTCCTTATTTATAATAAATTCTCCAATGAGCCGCCCTCCCAAAATTACCAAAATACACATGATCTAGGGTTTTCAGCCTAAAATTACAGCTCTATCCTTTGGACCCTCAAAATTGCAGATTTACCCTGGTACCCAGAAATTATAGATCCGCCACTAGATGACCACGCACACCCAAGTCTATCAGAAACTAAAGCGAAACCTACAGCGTTGTTCGTTACGAGATATGTATAATTCCATAAACATATGGGAGCATTTCGTAGCAAGAATTTTACTTGCATAGGAAGTCTAACTAGCTAAGAATACTCTCTACCTTATCTGTATAATATTAGAAGACTGATCAAATCTCCACGTAATTTTTATAAACAGGTTGACACTAGTGGTCTATATGTATCGCACTCTATCCTAAAACTTCAGCTAACTCAAATAATTAGAGATCTAATTTGAGCATCATATGGCTTTAGATCGGGATCCATCTGACCTTCCTTGATGTGCTTAGATCGGGATCCATCTGACCTTCCTTGATGTGCTTTAGATCGGGATCCATCTGACCTTCATTGATGTGTTGTTCATTTATGCATACACCGAAATAGGTAGATTGCAATCATCTTCCTCATTCAACAACCAATTCCGATAAATAGATCATATGGGTTTCCCTCCTTGCAAATTTTGTTGTGTATGCTGCACGAATAAAACGTGTTGCAACAAAAACCACCAAAGAAAATAACCGCGGATTTGTGAATAATAACCGAAGGAATGATACAAGCAAGTGAGAAACATTTATATAGAGAATCTTTAAATCTTCTAATTGATAGTGCATGCTAAAGTTTATTGAATCCTACAAAACTACATTTACAGCTTTAAAAGACAATCAAATGTCGTAAATCATGTTGTTGACCTCGTTAGCTCAAGTAAGCAATGCCTAGAATTTCATGTTCATTGTTAATATTTAATGGAGTGTATAAGCAAATGCTCAACATTCATCTAGTGAGAAAATGGAGAAACAATATAAATATTTGACAGTTGAAGAGGTGATAATAGGAACCCGCTAATTTTAAAGGATAAAAGGTGATTTTTTTATTGGAATAAAAAAGTGAACAAAGTATAATTTGAGTTCTTTCGAGAGGAACTCTCTCCCAAGCCACCAATTCGATTGGATGGCCGCACTCTCTACAAAAGAGGGAATTCTCAACCTCTAAGGAGTTTTTTCAGAAAATCAAGCATAAGAATCCATATTCCCTTAGCATTCTATAAATAATAAACTAAAAATACCAAAAATACAAAAATACCGATAATGTCCTAAAATTACGAAAACACCCCTGGATGTCCAAATCAGCCCTGAAATCCCTCTTGCACCAAATCAACCCTCCTGTGCCGCCTTACATAAGTGATAACTCCATCATTACTCCCCCAAAAGTACCACCGTATCCTCAAGGTGGAAATATGAACAGCGTTGCACGATTACTCTAAAAGACTCCTAAGTGGCATTATGATCCAAAAGCACACGCCACTGAATCAACACATCGCACCTCGTGCTCCCCTGAATGTCCCCTGCAAACTCCCTTCAGCTCCTCTGGCTCCAATATAACATCCAAGTCCTCAGTAAAAGTCGACGACAATGATGGAGAAGGTGTGTGATCCTAAATTACCTGACGGAGCCGATATATATGAAAGACTGGATGTATGATAGACTTTGATGGCAACTTCAGCCTATAAGCAACGTGGCGAACCCTCGCCTAAATCTCATAGGATCAAAATATCGTGTTGACAGCTTCTCATTCCTTCTATGCGCCAGATATCTCTGCCACGTCGTAGCTTCAAATACATCTTATCTCCCACTACAAACTCGACCTCCTATGATTGTCTGCATGTGTCTTCAGTATCTGCTGAGCTCTAAGCAGATATCTCTTCAACTCCACCAACACTCGATCACTCTTCTCTAAATACTGTGTTAGAGACCTAGCACATACTAGGCCCCTAACACTTAACCTTGCTAAGGACATATCCCATACTAGACCTCTAACACTAGCATTGCTAAGGACCCATCCCATAATATGCCCCAAATACTGGGCTCACACCATAATTGTTAAGTATTAATATCCAACCCAAAACCAATTGGTATTAGGTGGAGAGGCCCTCTGATACTTTTCTCGCGCAACCCACGAGAAAACACACGCAGTTAAAATCACAAGCAGAGTAAATAAGAGACAATCACAGAGTACGCACAGATTTACCCTGGTTCGGTCGCATCAACGACCTACATCCAGCCCCCAAGAAACATTTCATTTATTTTGTTCTTGTCCGATGTTGGACTAAGTGGTATCGTAACATATCACCACGCTTCTGACAACCGCCGTCCACGGCGGTCCACTCTGGGGTGCCCACTCTAAGTGACCCACTCTAGTTTCTACCAGGTCGCCCCCCTCTTAAGTCGCTCCTTCCCTAGGTTGCCCCTTCCGCAACGTCGGTCATAACATGGGGCTTGTTCTGATACCATTTGTTAGAAACATAGCACATCCTAGGCCCCTAACACTTAGCCTTGCTAAGCACTCATCTCATACTAAACCCCTAACACTAGCCTTGCTAAGGACTCATCCCATACTAAACTCCTAACATTGAGCTCACACCCCAATTGTTAAGTATTATTTATCATCCAACCCAAACCAATTGGTATTAGATGGAGAGACCCTCTAATGCTTAAACATTTCATTTCTTTTGTTCGTGGGATCGTAACATACTACTCCACTTGAGAAACTATGTAGAACTGTGATCATAGTATAATAAGTGATGAGGGTCTCTCCCATACAAAATCCTGAATGGGATAGTCTGAGCTGAGATATGATACGAGGTGTTATATCAATACTCCGCCCAAGCTAACCACCTCGACCACTGTCTTGGGGTCTCTAAGATGAAACAGCGTAAATAAGTCTCTATACTCCTGTTGACGACATCATTCTGGTTGTCAGTCTAGAGATGATATGTTATACTCTGCTTCAACACTGTCACATGCGTTCGAAAGAGCTCCCGCCAAATGTGACTCAAGACTATCAGAAACAATGAACTGGTATCACATGCAACCGCATCACCTCCCGAAGAAAGGCCTCAGCAACTGAAACAGCAGTATATGGATGTCGAAGAGATATAAAGTATGCATACTTAATGTGGCGATCAACCACGACAAGAATGACTGAGAATCCTACTAACTTCGGCAATCCCTCAATGAAGTATATCATCACCTCCCAAACTCACACTAGTAGAGACAAGGGCTGCAACAACCCCCAAGAGCCGTCGCCTCATATTTGTGACATTGACAAACATCATAATTCGTCACCATCTCTGCGACATCGTTCTTCATCCCTTTCCAATACACTTCTCTTGCCAAACGCCTATAAATCTTAAGGTCCTCAGAGTGGCACCCAACTGCACTGCCATGAAACACATATAGAATGCTCGGAATGTGCGTGGAAGTCCTGGACAAGACCAACCACCCCTAACAGAGTAACTTCTGCTCTTGCAAAGAATACCCCGGATAATCCCCTAATTATTATAAGAGGGCTGGTCGAATCCCCGTCAACTCCTAATTTGCCTCGATCTCCCGTAGAAGTGGCCCCAATCCTGCAAAACCGGTACAAATACGGTGGCCAACTGTAAGTTCTCCCCTTACCGTGATAACACATCTGCCGTCTTATTCTCTAATCCATGTCTAAAATGCATCTCAAAATTGTAACATGTCAGCTTCGTAAGCCATCAACTCCCTCTTATACACAAACTTCAGCCTCGCCCTCGCCGTCAAAACATGGCTAAAATATGATACTGGCCTCTGGTCCTGCATCAACATAGCCCCCAACCCAAAATTTGAAGCATCAGATTTCACAACAATGGCCTACTAAAATCAGGAAGATCCAACACAGATACAATGGTCATGGCCCTCTTCAAGGCCTCAAAAGCTCTCGTCGCATTCTCGCTCCATTAAAAACTAGCTTTCTTAAGATGCCCCATCAGTGGCGAGGCTATGGTACTATATCCTTTCACGAACTTTATGTAATAACCAGACAATCCCAGAAACCCTCTCAGCCCACGCAAAGTAATAGGACATGGTCAATCCATCATCGCTGCAATCTTAGACCTGTCGGTTGTCACCCCCACTACTGAGAGCACATGCCCAAAATACTTAATCGCATGCTGTGTGAAAAGACATGTCTTCTTGTTTGCATACAACTGGTGACGCAGAAGATCCTGAAGTACGATCTGCAATTGGCAAACGTGCTCCTCCAAAGACCAGCTATACACCAAAATATCATCGAAAAAGACCCGCACAAAACGTCTAAGGACGGAATACCTTATTCATAAATACCTGGAATGTGGCAGTGGAATTGGTCAACCCTAAAGGCATGACCAAGAACTCATAGTGGCCCTCATGAGTCCTGAAAGCAGTCTTAGAAACGTCCTATGTGTGCATTCTGATCTGATGGTAGCCAGACTTTAGGTCTATCTTCGTAAAAATCACTGACCCATGCAACTCATCAAGTACCTTGTCAATAACTGGAATATGAAACTTATCGTGGACCGTCTCCTTATTCAAGCTCGGTAATCCACACAAAACCTTCAACTCTCGTCATTCTTCTTTACCAACAAGACTGGGCTAGAAAAAGGGCGTACACTAGGTCGTATCACCCCTGCATACACCATCTCCTCCATCATGCGCTCTATCTGATTATTCTGGACCTGGGTATTGATAAGGCCGCACACTAATAGGTGAGGCTCTCTCTCTCAGGATTATCGGATGCTCATAGTCCCGTGTTGGAGGAAGGCCATGGGGAGCATGAAATACATCTTAGAACTGTATCAACAACTATTGCACCTATGTTGGAATCGTCTACTCGCCATTGGCCCCTGCAGCATCATCTCTCACCATCCCATGCAACTCCACCAAGAAACTGCATTCCTCTGAGCGTATGGCCCTTGCCATGGTTCTTTAGGAAACCACAATTTTGCAGAAACTAGGATCCACTGCAATGTAACCATCCACCCCCGTCCTTGAACTCTATCCTCAGCAACTTTCAATTGATCTTCATATTACACCAAATTACTGCAATCACCTCGTCCCTAGTATCAAGTCAGTACTCCCCAAGTCCAACGATAGAAAATTCTCCACAACTCGAATATCCCAAAGCATAAGGACAAGGCCTCGTCACACGCTTCAGCTACGCTCCACCTGACGAGTCCACATAATCACCCCAAATATGCCAGTATCCACCAACTGCAAACTATGCTGCTCTACGACGTGATTTGAGATCAACTTGTGGGTTTCCCCACTATCAATACGCATGGTCACCGTCTGGTCAGAAATTCTCCTTGTCAACTTCCTGGTGTGGTTCGGGATGAAGCCCCACTAAGGAGTTTAAGGAAACCTCTGCGACGTTCAAGTGATGATGCTCCAAGTCCTCTGTCACCTTTGGCGCATCCTCCACTACGTCTCGTCATCCTCGTCCACTATCATAAGCTGGAGCTTGCGAACTTCACAACGTTGCCGAGGGTAAACTTTGCATCGCACTTAAAACACAACCCCTTCATCATCTTCTCCTTCATCTAAGCCTCAGCCATCTTCTTGAACTGACAACCCGACTATGACTTGGAGGACCTGAAACTATGAGCGAAAACACTATAGAGTGGTGAATAGTGTTTTATGATAATAAAAAGGAATTTAAGCCAAATTAAAAATCCTAATGCAATTATACATGCGGAATAGATATTGTGATAACAATAACACAGAAATTGCAAGCGCAAACAAAGTATGCACCCTTGTTCGGATTTTCCTGAGTCAATTTCCGACTCTCTGAAATCCTACTTCATCAACCCACTAGCAAATCCTGCTAGTGATTAGTATCCACTAATATCTCACTTGCCAAAAAACCGACAAGTCTAAAACCAATACACCTTTTATCAACATTTCCCACAACCCGGGAATGGTCCACTCTCACAACCCGAGAGTAATCTCAACAACTTACAGAGAAGAGAATTGATACAATTCAATATGAAATAAATAACACAACATATGCCTTGCATAATGACTTAATAGTATAATGCAAAGAGTTGTGTGTGTTATGCTCTAAATGATAAGAGTATGAGCACTTACTACTTGTCTCAAAATGAGGATCAAAGCTAGTATGAAGATGATCACTGAATGCCTTGAATGCTTTGGGAGACAAGTGTAGAAGATTGTAAGCTTGAAGGCTTGTTGAAGCTTTGAATGCTATTCAAAGTAGGGAATTTGATCTCTAAAATGTTCCAATAGTCTTTAACATAAATGCCAACAAACCCTATTTATAAAGCTCTAGAATTGCACCAAAATCCAGCAAATATCTCATGCATTTAATGTTGTAAACGGCTATTAATGGTCATAACTCCTAGTCACCAGTCGACTAGAGTAGACTAACCAGTCGGCTGAGACATTGATTGACAAGGTAATTAATGCAGTCAAACGGCTAGTTCCAGACGACTGAAGAAGGCTTCCCAGACGTCTGGGGAATGTGTAGACGTCTGGGTCCATGGCTTTAGACGACTGGTCAGACTAGGTTCAGATATATGTTGCTGAAAATGCCAGTCGATCATGGACAGTCGTCTGGAGTTCATCATCCAGTCGTCTGTGCCACTGTGTAAACGTCTGGTTATAAAGCTTCAAACGTCTAATCAGTCAGCATGAAAAAATATCAAAGTTACTGGAATTTTGGTCGACAAGCATTAGACGTATGGAGTTCATCACCCAGTCATCTGACACACCATGCAGACGTGTAGGAAAATGACTTCAGACAACTGATCAGACAGTCTGTAAAAACAGAGTTAATTGACATTAGACTCCAGACGGCTGGAGTTCATTAACCAGGCGTCTGTCTTACGGTGCAGACAACTGGAATGTGAACATCATACGTCTAGTCAGTATGACTTGAGGAAACAGAGCTACGGAAGTTATTTGGCTCAAGAGTGGCCAGACGTCTGGAGTTCTTCACCCAGTCGTCTGACACACTATGCAGATGTCTAGTATGAGAACATCATACGTCTAGTCTGAGTTAGGTTTCAGCTATTGAAGTATGCATGCATGCCAGACGTCTGGGGTTTAAGTAACAGGCGCCTAAGAAGGCTTAAAAACTTTAATTTGAGCTTTTATATGTTCTAACCCTTTGGAAATCAAATGATGAATGAACTCTAATGTTGTGAGTGTTATGGAAGTGATTCTATCAAGTTTATTCAAGGCTTAACATTCTATTTCAATAAGAAGGTGAACAAATAAATCAATTGCATATTGATCCCCTTCACTTCATATTGAATGCCGTGAAGACTTCCACCTGATTTCCTTGAGTTCATCATTTGTTCCTCTTGCATCATTGACTTTAGCAATCGTCGCATTTTGATATTTCTTTGAGTTAAATTGACAATGTTTTCATTAGCTACAAAACAGGGGATTAATCACAATTAATTATGTTTGCTCATCATCAAAACAACCTTGGGGATTCAATACTCAACATTCTCCCCATTTTTGATGATGACAAACAAACATAAACAGTGATAATAATTGTGCTTAAAAATTTAAATACTTACTCCCCCTGCATTGATGACAACCAAAGTAGTCCATTTAACTAAATGTAAAATGACATCAGTGTATCAATTGTGTGTGTACTACATGTAAAGTGTATTATGGATATATAAACATAAAAGAACACACATGATATACACTCATAGGAAACGATGCATGGAATCAATCCATTTGATGTTAATAATACCAATTGAAAAATTGATTTAAATGGAATTGATTAACATAGAATGTGATTTAAAAATCTAGTTCATATTTCAATACTCCCCCTGAATCATACGATGGTTTCAACCACAACTTTAAAATGATATGATTCATTGAAAATGTTTTAAACTCATAGCACATCACATCACATGAATTATTATCTGGTTATTTCTCTCCCCTTTGTAATAATCTAAAAAGAGTGGGAGGTAGAGAAACAACAATTAGTGCTAAATGACATAAAACATAGGAGTTAGATATTAGAATAGACAATTGAGTGATATGATAGACCCTACGGGTCTAACCCGCAGCCACCCAAGGGCCGGCCCATAGCCGCCGGCCCTAGCTTATGCCGCGCGCGCCCCCTTTGCCCTAGGAACCCTAATTTTCTTCTATTTATAGGGGCTAGCCGTCATTGGTATTTTTCATGCTTGATATTGGATATTTTCTATTGAGCGTCTTTAGGTTAGATCTTAGATTAAACGAGTGCGGACGTCCTCTTCGGCGTCTTGGGAGGAGAGCGCACCTCTTTTGTGCTCAAATATCTTGTTATTTCCATTGTTTTATCTATTAAAAATCATATCTTTGTTGGTTCCTAACATTTTGGTATCAGAGCACGTGACGATCCATGGCGGCCACGACAAGATCACACGACAAAATTGAGGCTTTGGAGGCAAAGTTCACGAGCGAAATCGACGGGATCAAGAAATCATTGGCGGCCAACGACGAATCCATGGCAAAGTTGACGGCTTCCATCAACCAATTGGCGGCAAATCAAGCGAAGCACGACGAACAATTCGCGCAATTGATGGGAACCCTAAATCAGTTGGCGGCGAACAACAAAGGGGAGGGAAACCCTAAATCGGGGGAAAAGGCGGCACCTTTGAAGAAGGAAAAGGAGAAAGTTGAGGGCTTTGATCCGGGAAACGGCTTTTTGGTGGAGGATCTGACCGAGGATGATGAAGAGGAGCCGATGAGGGTCGATTATCGAGAAGAGGTTAGGCGAAAGGCCGCGGAAGCCCAAGGATGGACCAGCGACCTCCATCAACCACGCGGGAGGGCACGCGAGGAGGGCGGGGGCAGCGGCAACCCCCAGGGGCCCACCGGCCCCCAGGATAGCCGTCGGGGGAGCGACGGCCCCCCTGGCCTCGCCCAGGGGCGGCGGCCCCCCAAGGGGTCCGACGAACCCGAACCCAGGGGCGGCGACTCCCCTTGGGTGTCCGGCGACCCCCCGACCAATTGGGGGGCCGCTGGGCCCCCAGGACCACCGGGGGGTCCGGTGAACCCCCCTGAGTTCGGCCGGGGGCGCCGAACCCTTCTGCGGGTTCGGCGACCCCCCCCCCCCCGACCCAGGGGGGCCGCTGGGGCCCCCAGCACCCACGGGCGGGGCCGGCAGCCCTGCCCTTGGCAAGCCGCAGCCCCGCCGACTTCCCCAGGCCGACGCGCGACTTCACGAGGGCTACGGGCGGCGATTTCGGCACTTTTCAGCGGGGCAGCCGCGTCGAGAGGCTCCGGCACGTGACTTCGAGGAGGATTTGGGACCCGGGGATTTTCAGGAGTACGGAGACTATGGCGAGGGCTATCGGGACCCTCCCGACCCTCGATTTGACGATGGGAGGTGGCAGCCACCGCCCCACCACCAGAAGAGGCGTACAGCAGGCACCGAGAGGAGATACAGAGACTACCAGGAGTGGCCAGAGGGCGGATTTAGAGGCGACGATGGGCACGGAGACCGAGGAGACTATGGGGTCCGCGGAGGAGGGCCACCTAGGCGGTACGAGACTCAGGACGAGAGGAGACAGCACTACCGTCCGCACCATAGGGAGGAGTGGAGGCCCGAGCAGGGGCACTTTGGTGGAGATTGCAGAGTTCGGAAGCTGAAGATGCCGATATTTTTGGGGGAGGATCCACACGCCTGGATGTTCACCGCTGAGAGGTATTTTGGGGCACACCACATGTCTGAGGCACAGAAACTGGAGGCAGCAGCCATTTGCATGGAGGGAAGAGCTTTAGGGTGGTTCCAGTGGAAGGAGAGGAGGCAGCAGATCAAGAGCTGGGAGGCGTTGAAAGACTTGGTGCTGGAGAAGTTTAGAGACCCCCGTTTGGGGAACCTACACGAGCAGCTATTTGCCCTTAGGCAGGAGGGGGCGGTGCGGGAGTACATCGAGAGATTTGAGACACTGGCAGGGCGAGTTCATGGGGTGTTAAACGAGTCGCTGGAGGGCACCTTCTTGAAGGGGCTGCGACCTAGTCTTCGAGCTGCGGTGAGGCCCTACAAGCCTCGGGGGCTGTCAGAGGTCATCGAGATGGCACAGATGGTGGAGGACTCCCGAGCTGAGGATAGGAGAGGCGGGAGCAGCTACAGTGGGCAGTTACAGCGAGGCACCGCGACTGGAGCAGGGGTCACTACTGAGGCAGTTCAGGCAGGGTTTGAGAAGACGGATGAGCAGACTAACCCACCACCGGCCGGGGGCCCATTCTGAAGGATGACCGATGCAGAGATGAGAGCGAAGAGGCAAAAGGGGCTCTGTTTCAGATGCGACGAGCGCTTCACTCCCGGACACCGCTGTGTGGATCGAAAGCTGCAAGTGTTGATTGCGGAAGCCGACGAGGATAATGCCATGGAGGACGAAGGAATCGGCGGGGAGGACGACTCCCACTCGGAGTAGCATCGCCGGTACTTACACCACCTTGAGGACAAGGTGGCTCTTTTGGGGGGAGTATTGATAGACCCTGCGGGTCTAACCCGCAGCCACCGATGGGCCGGCCCATAGCCGCCGGCCCTAGCTTGGGCCGCGTGCGCCCCCTTTGCCCTAGGAACCCTAGTTTTCTTCTATTTATAGGGGCTAGCCGTCATTGGTATTTTTCATGCTTGATATTGGATATTTTCTATTGAGCGTCTTTAGGTTAGATCTTAGATTAAACGAATGCAGACGTCCTCTTCGGCGTCTTGGGAGGAGAGCGCACCTCTTTTGTGCTCAAATATCTTGTTATTTCCATTTTTTTATCTATTAAAAATTGTATCTTTGTTGGTTCCTAACATGATACCAAAGAAAAAATATTTTAAACCAAAAGTTAAAGTGTATCATCCCAATTGTTTATCAAAAACAATCATCAAAAAATATATTTGGGGATATAATATCAACATTCACATTGAAAGTGCATAGAGAAAATTAAGAGACACAATGGCACATTTCCAATTAAAATTCCATATATATATATATGATTTAACATAGAAAAGGTGGCACATGATCTAATAGATCAGGTGTCAAGACACAAAAAGGTGGAAAGTACAAGCCCATATAGGGCTTGTACTCGTTGTGGGGCACACCTTTTTGTGTCTTAGCACCTGATCTATCTTAGCACCTTTTTGTGTCTTAGCACCTGATCTACATGAATCATATATATATAATAACGGGGGAAACATACATAAAGTTTGCAAAGATACATAGAAGTACACCAAAAGAAATGACACATATAGCAAAATGTGTCATTTTCACAAACAGTCTCAAAGACAATGAGACAAATACATAGATCAACACACTTATCAGCCAATATCCACACCAACTCTCACAATCAAAAAGAAGCCTAGGGTGAGAGTGATCAAAAACAAAATCTTATCACATCAAGCTGCTGGTGGTGGTGGTGGTGGTGAACGAGAACCACTGGTTCCTAGAGGGTCAGCTGTAGCAATGTCTCTCGGAGAGGGTATAATTGTGTCCAATTTCTCCTGGATATTTAGAATCAGGAAGAAAAGTTGTTGGGACTGAAGAGTCTGGGTACGTATGTTAGAGGTGACAGACTTAATCATTCCCTTCACAGAAGTGAGATCGTCGTGCAGCATCTGCACATTATTCCATATAGCAGAGAGGCTGAACTCAAAATCTCTCAAACGACGATTCAGATCCTCGGGAGACTGCGAGGAGGAATGAGTCCAAAGACTATCTAGTAGACGAACAAGAGAGTCAAGAATGCGCTCATGATCTTGAGCAAGTCCAGTTACAAAAGACTCAACTCTCTGTAGGTTATCAGCAAAAGAAATCTGACGACCGTCCAAACGTATGTAGCCGTTGATAAGAACTGAGACCTTAGCCCTGATTTCATTGAAAGGGTCTTCAAAGTCTGGAGAGGCAGACTGATAAGGAACATCATCATGAGCTGCCGACAGCTCTGAGAAGGAGGGGTCAACAGTTCGTGGAGGTGACAAAGTAGTAATTGAAATGAACTGAGGAGACGACGGGTTTTGAGTTGAAGAATCAGGTTGGTCTCTGATTGGAGAAGAGTCTTCATGCTCTCAGATAGAGCAATGGCCTCAACAAGCGTGATTGTCGA
Organism: Scilla litardierei; assembly: GCA_030789695.1. Classification (NCBI taxonomy): domain Eukaryota; kingdom Viridiplantae; phylum Streptophyta; class Magnoliopsida; order Asparagales; family Asparagaceae; genus Scilla; species Scilla litardierei. Next base: position 256,088,660 of record CM061141.1, read on the forward strand.
CTTTCTTGCTCTCTTTCGTGGTGACATGATTAAACCCTAATCATGATCGACAAGAATTAAGACTATATAAAAAATTAGGAAAAGAGATGATCGGAGAAGATCATGTGTGTTCGGCAAACCTAGAAATTGGCAGAGGATGGTCGAATGAACATAGATTCGTCAGAGTTAATTGTCGACGTTCTATCGAAATAGACGAACGAACAGACGCAGTAAAATATAACGCTTAAGCCTTAATCGAGATGAAAAGAGGGGTTTATCGATTGATCAAAAATAATCTCAGCCGATGGATCAAATCTGATCTGGCGGTCATTCCATCGACAGACGTCTGGAGTGGAGTATCCAGGCATCTAAAGATCAAAATTAGAGAATAATATTTTGATGAACTAGTCGTCTGGATTGATGGCATCAGACGTCTAGTCCGAGGAGTAAAATCGATGAAAATCATAAGTCATGATGATCAGTCATCTGTAGAGGATCAATCAGGCGACTGACGAACTATTCATTCGTCTGGTAAGTGGTCATCAGACGTCCGATTTTGTGAATTCATAAGATGATTGCTCTTGGGAAAATTTGACAGAATAAGTTTTCTACTGCTCAGGCTACTGGAGTTCAATACCCAGGCGACTGAACAACTGTGCAGTCGTCTGGACAGAGAACTACAAACGTCTGGTCAGATTAAAGAAATTCTGATAGGCACACATATCTGATACGACAGACGACTGGAGCGACTATACCAGGCGAGAGCTTGGAATGAACTTAGACATAAGTCTATGAGACATCTCAAGCTAAGAGACATGATATCTCTTTAATCCAAGCATAGAACTACATTATACGCATATTCAATCATCAAATACATGATTTATTCAAATCAAATTCAATCTTGATTAATCAAAGCATAAAATTCATATATATATCTCTCTCTCTCTCTCACATGAGGTACTTGTCAAAAAAATATCTCATTAGGAAAATACTCCATCATAAAGGTGAGATACATATACAATTCTAATTCAATCAAAGAAAAAAATAGCTGAATTATGACCTATCATAGAGATAGACAATAAAGTATTATATGTAAAAAAATGATCTCTTAGAGTTCATATTCACCCATTATCTCTAATTCTCTTCTAAGAATCACATAGGAGTCTTCCTTGAAAGGTTTAGTGAAAATAACGGCAACTTGTTTTTGGGTGTCGATGTACTCTAGGATTACATCCTTTTTAAGGACATGATCATTAATGAAGTAATGTCTAATATCAATGTATTTGGTACAAGAGTGTTGTACCGAGTTTTTGGACAAACAAAAAGCACTTTAGTTATCAACCATGATAGCACATGTACCACTATTGATACCATAATCTTTAAGTGTTTGTTTCATCTAAAGTACTTGTGCATATGCAAGACCGGCGGCAATATATTCCTCTTCGGTTGTAGAAAGAGATACCGAATTTTGTTTCTTGGAAAACAAAGATACAATGGAATTTTCTAGAAAATGGCAAGTGCCACTAGTGTGTTTCCTATCAGATCTACATCCGACAAAATCTGCATCACTATATGAGATTGGCTCATAAGAACATGACTTTGGATAAAATAATCCATAATCAAGTGTTTGGTTAAGATAACGAAAAAATTCGTTTAACCGCAATCAAATGTGATTGTTTTTGTCGTGATTGATATCGTGCACATAAACATACAGAAAATATGATATCAAGTCTACTTGTGGTAAGATAGAGTAAACTACCTATCATACCTCTATATTGGCGAATGTCAACATCCGTTTCTCGTTCATCTTTATCAAGATGTGTCGTCGTGCTCATTGAAGTACGCTTAGATGAAGAACTCCCCATCCCGAAACGTTTGATCAATTTCACCGTGTACTTTGTTTGGTGGATGAAGATCACTTGCTCTAATTAACGAATTTGAAGTCATAGAAAATAGGTGAGCTCTCTCATATGGTTCATCTCAAATTCATCCTTCATAGACTAAGCAAATTCTTGCTTTGTTCCGGGTGACAACTTCATTCGCATCCGTCTTATTTTTGAATATCCAATGTCCCTATGACACTATGGTCTTCCAGAGGAGGAACTAGCTCCCAAACTTCATTCTTTTCAAATTGAATGAGTTATTCTTCCATCGCCATGATTCATGAGCTAATTTCACACGCTTCGTCAATGTTCTTTGGTTTTATTGTTGAGACGAGAGCACAATATGTGAATTGTTCTACACTTGACCTTGTATGGACTCAATCTCCAATATTACCTATAACTTGATTATGTGGATGATGAGGGACTGTAGCAAACGTTTTAGGTAAACCTGGCTCACTTGAAGAATCCTCAACATCGTTAGGAGGGTTAGTCGCAATAGAATCATCTAATTTAGCATCATTTATAGAGTCACAAGACTTCAATACATCATCATGTGTAATAGAAGAATCAAAATCTTCATAATACGATATGTGAAGAGATTCTTCAACCGTTGAAGTTCGTTTATTGTATATGCAGTAGGCATTGCTATGTGTGGAATATCCAATAAATATCCCTTCTTCGGATCGAGACTCAAATTTATCTAAATTACCATATGTTTTTAATAAAACATTTACAACTAAAAACATGAAAGCAATTTATTTGAGGCATCTTATCATAAAATAATTCATAGCATGTTTTGTTCGTATGGGGTCTCACTAGAATTCTATTTAGCACATACCATGCGGTACGAACGGCTTCCGTCCAAAATTATGGTCCAAGCCAGCTATCGCTAAGCATAGTGCGTGCACATTCTATTAGAGTTCTATTTTTCCTTTCCACAATACCATTTTGCGGTGGGGCACGAGGGAAGGAAAAAGTGTGAGTTATCTCATTCTCATCACAAAATTTAGAGAATATTTCATTATCAAATTCACCTCCATGATCACTACGAATTGTGACAATGGGTGTATCTTGGATCTTTTGAACTTTCTTAGAGAAAATAATGAAAAGAACCTCATTTTTGCTATGCAAAAAAGCTAACCCAAGTATATCTAGAAAAGTCAACTACAACAAGTCCATAAAAGGCATTTTTTTAAGAATGCAACTCTAGTAGGCCCAAATAAGTCTAGATGTAAAAGCTCTGGTGGCCTAGAGCTAGAGGTTACATTATTAAGCTTAAATGACGATTTATGAAGCTTGTCATGTTGGCATGAATCACAAAAACTTTTCTTATTAAAAGAAAGTTTTGGAAAGCCTCTAACTAGCTTATTCTTGGATAGTTTGAAAAGATATTTAAAGTGTACATGACCAAAGCGACGGTGCCATAGAAGTTGCTCATTTGTATGTGCTACCAAGCATTGGTCTTGTGCATGTGGCATATCTAACACATAAATGTCTTTATGGCGTGTGCCACTAAACGAAATATTTTTATCACTACAATCATATATGCTACACAATTCATTAACAAAATTAACTTTGTAATCCCTTGTCACAAAGTTGACTAATGGAAATAAGGTTATGATGTAATCCATTAACTAGATACACATTATCTATTAAAGGTTTGGATGGATTACCGACTTTTCCTATACCTGTGATGGAACCCTTTTCATTTCCTTCGAAGGCGACCGTTCCGCCATTCTTGATGCAAATGATTTCGAAGAGCAAGTTTGGGTCTCCCGTCATATGTTTGGAGCATCCGCTATCAAGTATTCATCCTTTATTTTTGCAGTTGGAGCAATCTTTCCCTTTATTGCCCGTTTTCTTCTTCTTGGGTACCTATAGAACAAACCAAAAACATATGGTACCCAAGTTGGATCCAAGGGGATTAACCCTTTGGAAACCAACTCCAAGTGGACTTAGGGTTCCCAACATAATTATCATTATTCATTACTAACACAACATAACCTTGATGTGTATAATATTCCTCATAATTAGGAGATTGATGTGTAGGTGCTCTCCTACGTGTATGAGTGTTAGTGTTCATGTATGCATAACCCTTCCTTGGAGGTCCACCTTTGGTAGGTTTCTTCCAAATGAGGACGTTGATGGAATGGAGCTTGTCTTGGTAGAAGAACTACTCAAGAGGTTTTGGGCTCCACTTGAGGATGCACCGGAGGAAGGGCTCACAAATTCTATAATTGCTCCACTATATGATGTGCGGTAGTTGGTTACATTCTGTTTTGAATAGCCAAGTCCGCCCTGGTGATTTGCGGGAAGTTGGTTTTCACGCAACGTGTCAATTTGTCCTTGCCTTTGTTGAATCTTTCAACATTGGAAGACATGAGCTCGTATTTCTTTGTAAGCGAAGAGAAATTAATATCCAAAGTGGATACACATGTGTTGAGCTCGTGCACTTGGGTTTTGAGAGTAAGATTCTCATTACCTAAAAGTGTGCTTTGAGATAGAAATGCTTCAATCTCAACATCATCACAATCATTAATTTGGACACCATCCAATTAAGATTTGATGGATATAACCTCACTTCTCAAACACTCATTTTGAGAAAGCAAATTGGCTTTCTCCTTAACTAGTGTGTTGTGTGTAGTGCCAACATTCGTTGTGATAGACATGGATGAAGTGGTGATGTTAGCAAGTTTGTCCTTAGCAAGCATATAAGAGTTAAACAATTTTTTATATTTGTCAAATAATTGCTCATTTGCTAATCTAAGATCATTCATGGTTACCTCATCCATGTCATTATCACTATCACTTGAAGAGTCCCTTGGAGAGTCCCTCGCGCCATGAAGCACATATGCGCAACCTCTTCCTTTTCCTCATCCGAGTCATCACTACTCGAGTCATCGCTAAAGTCATCACATCCCATGTTCCTACCAAGCCTTTCTTCTTCTTATTTTCTTTGTACATATCTCCCTTTTTGAACTTAAGAGCCTTCCACTTTTCCTTATTTTTAAGCATGTGGGAATCCTTCTTAATGTGCATTGGCTTATTACATTTGAAACACAAAGAGGAATTGTTAGTGGAATCAAATTTGTTCTTATGTTTGAAGTTACCTTTCCGGAAGAATCGTTGGAACTTCCGGGACATGAGTGACATGGACTCCAAGTCCATCTCATCGTCGGATTCCTCATTGTCCGATGTAGCCGTGAAAGCAATTGCTTTCATCTTTGGTTTGGCTATACCCCATTGGGCATCACGGTCTTCCTTCCTAACCTCATAGGCCATGAGGTTGCCAATGAAATTTTCCACGGTGAATGTGGACATGTCATTGCCTTCTTCGATGGCCATGGTCTTCTATTTCCATTCCAGCGTGACGGCCATGATAAGCTTCCTAACTTTTTCTACTTGGGTGTATGTCTTCCCAAGTGCTTCCAAGTCATTTACAATGTCCATAAATCGTGCATACATGCTTGAGATTTTCTCTTTGTCCTGCATTTGAAACATCTCAAAGCGTTGTACACAAACATTCGAAAGTTTCACCTTAGTGGTCCCTTCATGTGTAACTACGAGGTGGTTCCATATTTGATATGCGGACGTGCAGTTCGACACCTTATTGAACCCCGACGTCGTCAATGCGCAAATAAGAGAGTTCATTACTTTTGCATTGTTTGCCTCCGCGGTCACTTGAACGGGGGGCACTTGTTGAAGTCTTCTTATAGGGGATATTTGTACTCCATTTGCACAGATCTCCGTAGGGAAATGCTCTTGAGAAATATCATCATTCTAGCCTTCAATATCCAAAATTGGATCCATTAAATTGAGGATGCCGAATGGTGGATTGTCCTTCGGCAATATATGAAGCACTATCACGATTGTTGTTGTCGTTAGTTACTATAGTTAAAACATAGCTCTGATACCAATTATAGGACTGATACGATTATCACCTACGAGAGGAGGCACAAGAAGACTAAGGAGTAATTGCTAGACACACCGACGATTTGGGGAAGAATTTCTTTATGCATTATTAGTTTTGTTTTTGTTGATGTACGCACCACGCCTAATCATTATATAAGTGATGGCGTGGGCTAGGGTTAGGGTATCGAATTTGTAGCCGTCTTTTGACATTCTTAGAGTTCTCCGAGGAGATCTAGAAGAGAGTTTAGGCTTTTCCATTAGCAAAAGCTAGGAGAGGGGCCAACTCTCCCAAAATTGGCTACTTATCATTTGTAACCCTATTTTCCATTCAAATAAAATCCCCAAATCTATTTTACAAAACCTAGTCCGCATCAATTTGGTATCAGAGCATCGATCCAATGGCAACAACAAGATCAACTACGACGAAATCTCTGGAGGAGATGTTAGATGCGGAAATCCTCGAGAGGAGGAAATAAGCGGTGGAGATCATCGAGATACTCAGATCTGAAATAAAGGAGAGCGCATCGGCACTCAGATCTGATATGAAGGAGAATCTGGAGTAAATGAAGGAGATGCTTACCCACTTCACGGCTCAAAACCTCACCGCGCCTCAGATCTCACGTTCGAAGGAAGGAGCGACCTCAGATCTGAATCACCAATCAGATCTGAAGGGAAAAGGGAAGGCAACGATGATACCGGATCGTGAGGGGGTGATCTTGGGAGGAGTAGATTCAGATCTGGATCTCGACGACAACGAATGGCAAGAGGACTTCCCCGAAACCCTAGGGGAGAGCTCCGAGGAAGAACAACCCACGCGTCGGAGGCGAAAGGCGCGCGCAGCATCTCCCCTGAGGGGTGCTGACAGCCGACGACCCCCCAGGGGGCTCGCCAGAGGCGGGCGACCCCCCAGGGGGCCGCCGAGACTGGGCGACCCCGCAGGGGGTCGCCGGAGGCGGGCGACCCCACCTGGGGGCCTCCGATGCCTGGCGGGCCCCAGACGGGGCCGCTGAGGCCTGGCGACCCCCAGGCAGGGCCGCCGGAGGCGGGCGACCCCCCCCCCCCCCCCGGGGGCCGCCGAGAGGCAGCGGGCCCGTCAGGGCACGCGCGGGCCCCTAACGGGCCGCGCGGATTCCGAGGACCCCGCTCATCGCAGAGGGGATTTCGAAACCCGTGAGAGGCGTGCGCGGGATGCGCGAGATCCGGAGTACTACGAGGACGATGATTGGGCCCCGAAAGGACGACAGAGAGCTGAGATGCATGAACCGGAGTACGAGGACCACATCCGCCACTATGAGGAGTATGAGGAGGATGATGAGCGGGTCAGGAGGGAGGATAGGAGATGGGAGCCGGAGAGGGGCCGATTTGGAGATCACCATCGCCAGCAGCGCGTGGATCGTTTTGACGGGAGGGATCCACGGGCGGATGACCGCATACGGAAGCTCCAGATGCCTGTATTCGAGGGTAGTGATGCCACTGGGTGGATCTACAAGGCGGAGAGGTATTTTGAGATGGCCAGGCTGACGGAGGAGGAAAGACTGAGGGCGGTTGCGCTCTGTTTGGAGGGAGAGGCCCTGAATTGGTGGAGATGGAAGGAGCAGCAGAGACCTCTGAGGACCTGGGACGGGTTCAAGGAGGCACTATTACACCGATTCCGAGGCTCTCAGGCGGGGGGAGCTTATAAGCAGCTGCATGCCTTGAGGCAGATGGGGATCGTGCGAGACTACATTAAGCAGTATGAGGAACTCACTCGTAGAGTGTGCGGGATGCCTGCAGAGTCCCTAGAAGGGTTTTTCATGGATGGATTGAAACCCACCATTAGTTCTGAGCTTCGCACTCTCAGACCACATGGACTGGAGGAGCAGATGGAGTTAGCACTGACGGTCGAGGACAGGTTGACAGACGAGCGTCGTGCCAGGGGGGCATTTGGAGGACAGTTTCCACGTCCACAGGCTGCCCCAGAAGGACAGTCAGGCGTTGCAGGATGGGCCCCGGCAGGCGGAGGAAGACCCGGGGATGTGAGACCAGGGGGCCGTACAAGAGGATGACAGATGCGGAGATGCGGGATCGTAGAGCAAAGGGATTGTGCTTCAAGTGCGACGAGAGGTTTACCCCTGGGCACAGGTGCCGCAACCAGGCCTTGCAGGTGTACGAGGTGTACGCTGAGACTTGGAGGAGGAGCAAACAGGGGAGGAAGCGACAGGGCCCGAGGAGGACGGCGGACCTCTGCTACTGGAGGCGGCCAAAGTCTCGCTTAGCTCCATTGCGGGGCTTACACGGGTGCACACCATGAAACTGGCGGGTAGAGTCCGGGACTTGGACGTGGTGATACTGATAGATAGTGGGGCCACCCACAATTTCGTATCCCCCAGGGTGATTGAGAGTCAGGGGATACAGCTGACGGAGACGGAGGGCTTTGGAGTCATGCTTGGGACCGGTGTGGTAGAGCAGAGTATAGGCATCTGTCGGGACTTGATGGTGTCCATACAGGGAGTGGTGATCACCAGTGATTTCTTGCCCTTGACCTTGGGCAACGTCGACCTGATTTTGGGGATGCCGTGGTTGCAATCGCTGGGGGAGACGAAATTCAACTGGAGACTGCTGCGGATGGAGTTTCAGGTGGACGGCATGAAGGTTGTACTTCTGGGTGATCCGAGTTTGTGTTGTTCGTCGGTGTCCTACAAGACTATGGCGAAGACACTCCAAGCTGAAAGAGGGGGGTTCTTGATTGAGCTACAGGGGTTGGTGACAGACGAGGCCGCGGGGGAGACGGTAGTACCGCTGGAGGTGGAGCAGCTATTGCAGGGGTTTGAGGGGGTATTCCAGCCACCCAGCGGTCTTCCACCGCCAAGGGATCATGAGCACGCTATTGTGCTTAGAGAGGGGGTGTCGCCCATTAGTGTGCGTCCATACCGATACCCCCAGGTGCAGAAAGATGAGATTGAGAAGCTGGTACAGGAGATGCTGCAGGCAAGGGTCATCCGTCCTAGTGCTAATCCTTTTTCTAGTCCAGTGCTGCTGGTTAAGAAGAAGGATGGCAGTTGGAGATTTTGTGTCGATTACCGGGCTCTCAACAAGGAAATTGTCCCCGACAAGTTTCCCATCCCGGTGATTGACGAACTACTAGATGAGTTGCATGGAGCGGTGGTTTTTTCGAAGATGGACCTGAAGTCGGGATACCACCAGATTCGCATGAGGCAGGAAGATGTGCGGAAGACCGCCTTCAGAACTCACAAAGGCCACTACGAGTTCCTCGTCATGCCCTTTGGGCTGACGAACGCATCCGCTACCTTCCAGTCGTTGATGAATAAGGTCTTCCGACCCTACTTACGGAGGTTCGTCCTGGTCTTCTTCGATGATATCCTAGTTTACAGTGCATCATTACAGGAGCATCTGGGCCATCTGGAGATAGTGCTGCGGGAGCTGGAGAACCATCAGCTACAGGCCAACCGGAAGAAGTGCCTCTTCGGACAGGCGCAGGTGGAGTACCTGGGTCACATTGTGTCGGCGGATGGAGTGGCAACCGATCGCTCGAAGATTTCAGCTATGTTGGATTGGCCGCAGCCAAAGACTTTACGGGCCTTGCGGGGGTTTCTGGGTCTCACGGGGTATTATCGGCGATTCGTGAAGGGGTACGGCACCTTGGCGTGGCCCCTTACGGAACAGTTGAAGAAGGATAGTTTTTGCTGGGGGAAGAGGCGACGAGGGCATTCCAGGCCCTCAAGGAGGCAATGACGACAGTACCAGTGCTAGCACTCCCAGATTTTGAGAAGAAGCTTGTGGTGGAGTCAGATGCGTCGGGCTTCGGGTTGGGGGCCGTACTGATGCAGGAGCAGCAGTCGATCGCCTACTTCAGCCAGGTCTTATCTTCCAGGGCCAGGCTGAAGTCTGTCTATGAGCGAGAGTTGATGGCAATCGTGCTGTCAATACAGAAGTGGAGACCCTACCTACTTGGGAGGGAGTTTGTGGTACGAACAGACCAGCGGAGTCTGAAGTACCTCCTGGAGCAGCGCATGGTGGCGGAGGAGCACCAGAGGTGGTTGTCCAAGTTGAGCGGGTATAAGTTGGAGATTCATTACAAACCCGGCTCGTACAACAAGGCGGCAGATGCGCTTTCTCGACGAGATGAGGGGGTGCAGGTGGTGGCTCTTTCTATTCCGCTGTTGTTGAGGAGCGACGCCCTGCTAGCAGAGATTGAGGCAGATGAGGAGCTACAGCGAATTCGGGAGGCGATCACGGGGGGATCTACAGACTTCCCGGCCTATACATTAGAGGAGCGACTACTACTATACCGGAGGAGGCTGGTGATTCCCTGGACTTCTAGTCACATTCCTACTCTCTTCCATGAGTTCCATAGCATCGCCGTGGGGGGCCACTCGGGAGGATACTAGACGTATCATAGGATGGCTCGGGAGCTCTACTGGCCAGGCATGAGGAAGGATATCGCGAGGCTGGTCTCGGAGTGTGATATATGTCAGCGCCACAAATACCAGGCGACATCTCCAGCCGGTCTCTTACAGCCCTTGGAGTTACCGGAGAGGATATGGGAAGACATCTCGATGGATTTCGTAGAGGGGTTACCACGATCGGAGCGCTTCACTACGATATTTGTTGTGGTTGACCGTCTCAGCAAATACGGCCATTTCATCCCACTACGCCATCCATTTACTGCAGCGTCAGTGGCAGTTGCTTTTTTGAAGGAGGTGGTCCGGCTGCATGGGTACCCTCGCTCGATTGTGTCAGACAGGGATAAGGTGTTTTTGAGCACTTTTTGGAAGGAGATGTTTCGACTGCAGGGCACAGCGCTACGGCGGAGCACGGCCTATCACCCGCAGACGGACGGCCAGACGAAGGTGCTTAATCGCAGTGTAGAGACATACCTACGGTGTTTTGCGTCAGAGACACCTAGAAAGTGGGCCGGGTGGTTGATGTGGGCTGAGTACTGGTACAACACCTCGTACCACTCAGCGGCGAGGTGACACCATTTCAGATTGTGTATGGCCGAGATCCCCACATCTAGTGCATTACAGCAGGGGATCCACCCCGGTGTCGGGATTAGAGCAGCAGTTGGAGGATCGTGACCGGGTGTTAGAGGAATTGAAGCGCCACCTACTGCGAGCCCAGCAAATCATGAAGAAGGCAGATGCACATCGCAGGGAGGTGGAGTTCGTCGTGGGGGAGCGTGTCTATTTGAAGCTTTGACCCTACAGACAGCGTTCTATGGCCCACCGGCGCAATAAGAAGCTGGCGACGAGGTATTATGGGCCTTACGAGGTTGAGGCCCGGATCGGCAAGGTGGCGTATCGACTGAGGTTACCCCCTACTACCAGGATCCATCCGATTTTTCATGTCTCGCAGTTGCGCCGAGCTATTGAAGATCACGCAGCATCGTCTACGTTGACCCCAACTCTCACGGTCGACATAGAGGTACTTTTGGCACCCGAGGAGGTTACAGGCATTCGTACAGGAGCATCGGGAGCACATGAAGTTCTGATTCGTTGGTCAGGATTGCCGGAGTTTGAGGCAACGTGGGAGTTTTACGATCATATCCTGCAGCAGTATCCTGATTTCCACCTTGAGGACAAGGTGAAACTCCTGGGGAGTAGTAGTGATACGAGTATCACCTACGAGAGGAGGCGCAAGAAGGCTAAGGAGTAATTGCTAGGCACACCGACGATTTGGGGGAGAATTTCTTTATGCATTATTAGTTTTGTTTTTGTTGCTGTATGCACCACGCCTAATCATTATATAAGTGATGGCGTGGGCTAGGGTTAGGGTATCGAATTTGTAGCCGTCTTTTGACATTCATAGATATCTCCGAGGAGATCTAGAAGAGAGTTTAGGCTTTTTCCTTAGCAAAAGCTAGGAGAGGGGCCAACTCTCCCAAAATTGGCTACTTATCATTTGTAACCCTATTTTCCATTCAAATAAAATCCCCAAATCCATTCTACAAAACCTAGTCCGCATCAAGGACCTGAAACTATGGGAAAAACACTAGAGTATGGTGAATAGTGTTTTATGATAATCAAAAGAAATTTACGCCTAATTAAAAACACTAATGCAACTATATGTGCGGAATAGATATTTTGATAACACAGAAATTGCAAGCGCAAACAAAGTATGTACCCTGTTTTGGATTGCCCTAAGTCAATTTCCGACTCCCTGGAATCCTACTCCATCAACCCATTAGCAAATCCCGCTAGTGATTAGTATCCACTAATATTCCACTTGACAAAAAACCGACAAGCGTAAAACCAATACATCTTTTATCACCACTTCCCACAACCCGAAAATGGTCCACTCTCAAAACCCGAGAGTAATCTCAACAACTTAGAGAGAAGAGAATTGATAAAATTTAATATGAAATAAATAACACAACATATGCCTTGGATAATGACTTAATAGTATGAGGCAAAGAGTTGTGTGTGTTGTGCTCTAAATGATAAGAGTATGAACACTTACTACTTGTCTTAAAATGAGGATCAAAGCTAGAATGAAGATGATCTTTGAATGCCTTGAATGCTTTGGGAGACAAGTGTAGAAGATTGTAAGCTTGAAGGCTTGTTGAAGTTTTGAATGCTATTCAATGTAGGGATTTGATCTCTAAAATGTTCCAAAAGTCTTTAACATAAATGCCAACAAACCCTACTTATAAAGCTCTAGAATCGCACCAAAATCCAGCAAATATCTCATGCATTTAATGCTCCAAATGGCTATTAACAGCCATAAATCCTAGTCACCAGTCGACTGGAATAGACTAACCAGTCAACTGAGACATTGATTGACATGGTAATTAATGCAGTCAAACAGCTAGTTCCAGACGACTGAAGAAGACTTCCCAAACGTCTGGGGTACTGTGTAGACGTCTGGGTCTATGGCTTCAGACTCCTAGTCAGACTGGGTTCAGAATATATGTTACTACAAATGCCAGTCGACGTCTGGAGTTCATCATCCAGTCGTTTGTGCCACTATGCAGACGTCTGGTTGTAAAGTTTGATCAGTCAGCATGAAAACCTATCAAAGTTACTGGAATTTTGGTCGACAAGCATCAGACGTCTGGAGTTCATCACCCAGTCGTCTGACACACTATGCAAACGTCTGGGAAGATAACTTCAGACGTCTGATCGGACAGTCTGTAAAATCAGAGTTAATGGACATTAGAATCCAGACGACTGGAGTTCATTACCCAGGCATCTGTCTCACGGTGCAAACAATTGGGATGTGAACAGCATACGTCTGGTCAGTATGACTTGAGGAAACGGAGCTGCTGAAGTTATTTGGCTCAAGAGTGGCCAGAAGTTCTTCACCCAGTCGTCTGACACACTGTGCAGACGTCTAGTATGAGAACATCATACGTCTAGTCTGGGTTAGGTTTCAGCTATTGAAGTATGCATGCACGCCAGACGTCTGGGGTTTAAGTATCAGTCGCATGGGAAGGCTGAAAAACTCTAATTTGAGCTTTTATAAGTTTTAACCCTATGGAAATCAAATGATGCATGAACTCTAGTGTTGTGAGTGTTATGGAAGTGATTCTATCAAGTTTATTCAAGGCTTAACATTCTATTTCAATAAGTAGTTTCTTCACAAAATCAAGCATACGAATCCCTAATCCCTCAGCCACATATAAATAATAAACTGAAAATACCAAAATTACAAAAATACCCCTAATGTCCTAAAATTACGAAAACATCCCTTGAAGTCCAAATCAGCTGCCGAATCCCTCCTGCACCTTCTCACATAAGTGAAAACTCCATCAGGTGAGAGTTCTCAATCTTCACCATGAAGTCAATAATTCAAGATTTTTGATATAACCATAACGTTGCAATTTAAGAGTTAAAAACCAAATTTCTTCGCATATGGGATTAAAAAATTTGATACATGCTGTCTGAAAATGAAGGCAATTATTGTTAAAACCGCGACAACTGCAAAGTTCTGATTTGAAATCTAATCAAATGGCAGCATGTGAAAACTATGGGATGTGGGGCTGAAATGGACAAATAAAATTTTCCAAGGGAATCATGAAGGAAACAAAATTAGTTCCCAGATCATTTGATGTGTAAAGGATTTAGTGGTCCTTTCGGAACCACTAAACTATTCTATGTTCCAAAGGCAACATACAAGATCCTTATCATGACCTGAGAGGCCAAACTAACCTCTATTTAACAGTATGTTTTTTGCGAGGTGAATAGACTTGATTTTTCATGTTCTAACGCACTCAATTTGACGGCCCTTATATGGGCTGAAACCTAGGCTTTTCTACAAAGTAGCTTTTCAAACACTTTACAAATTTCAATCACACACCTGATAGGATTTGAACTATGGTTTCTCTATACCAAATTGTAATCTTTTGCACCGCACCAAAACTCCAAAGTTATGATGGAGGTTGAGGGCTTTATTTTTATATACTAACTGAGACCTTTCATTATTGATTCTCAACGACAAGTTAAACCTTTTGCTAGGTTTAGAGCCAATGATCATATTGTCTTTTAGGTAAGTAAGGCAGACGTCAATTAAGATAATATTGATATATTTCTCAGGTGCAGCAAAATATTTGAGGAAATATGGAATAGCATGGTAAAGCATGGTATGGTTTAAACGTTAAAGCCTATCCGAAATAAACATTCCTAATCCTGTACAACCAAATATAAAGTGCGTGCTCAATCATTTTAAATTAAGGAAAAACAATAGTTGTTTGCTATAAAAAGTTTTCCATCAGTGCTGGTGCCAACACAAGTCCTATGCCCATTACCATGAGTAATGATGTGGTGCCATTGGATTCACACCTCAGACAAGGGAATAAACTTAACTATGTGCCATTTCAAATCAAAGAGAAACTGTAGTCTGCAACTTTCTAAAGCTACAAGTATGAAGGCAACAAAAGATGCATTCTTTATAAAAATCATTACGAGTAAAATCGAAAACATCAAGACCTGACTTCTTTCTGAAATAGATCAGTAGGTTACCCATATTCCTTTTGACTGAAGTTGGTAATTTATGCATATCATAAGGAGAGAATGTACAAAGTACATCAGTCATAAATAATATAAATCCTATAATAAGTTGTATTGAGGTCAAGTACAGGAACCACATGGAAATAATCAAGTTTTCAAGTTGGAGCATGTTCAAATAAGCAAGATCATTAAAGGCTTAATATAGGGAATTGCTAAGCGCACATACCGGTTTGCTCTGCGCACGACCGCTTTTTGAAATGAACAGTAACGAAAATGACTTTTTGAAAACCCCAGAAATACCCCCGCATGAAATGAACGGTTGTGCGCTGTGAGTAAAAAGTGATGCGGAGAACAAAATTACTCACCGCGCTCACAGCGCACATGCAAAAATTTTGCATGTGCACAATAGACAAAAATTTTGCCTATTGTGTGCGGTGAGTAATTTTGTTCACTGCATCGTGTTTTAATCACCGCACACAACCGTTCAAATTTTGAAAGTGCACGATAGGAAAAAGCTTTGCCTGTTATGCGGTGTAAGTAATTTTGCTCAATGCAAAAAATTTTACTCACCGCGCACAACAGACAAAACTTTTGCCAGCGCCCATCAGGCAAAACTTTTGTCTGTGGTGCGCGGTGAGCAAAAATTTTTGCATTGAGCAAAATTATTCACCGCGCACAACAGGCAAAACTTTTGCATGTTGTGCGTGATGAGTAATTTTGCTTAACAGAATAGAATTACTTAACGCACACAACAACGAAAACAAAACCATTGTCTATTTGCGAACAAACCTGAATGCGACCAGATAAACACAAAAGCATGAAAAGCAAATAAGTTAGGGTTTGATTTTGTCCAAAGAAATTCAAAGATTTCGTTGATCACTAGAGACGAGAAGAGTTCATGCATAGATCAAAAGAAGGTCTACGGCCAGAGCAACAGATTTTGGGGATTTTGTTGCCCTAAAATAGTCGAAGGACTAGTCAGTTCATCGTAAAATTTATAAGAAATTAATTGATGCTAATTAATTGGGTATTTATTACTATTTTCAGAAATTGATTGTTGAAATGTATTGTTGGTACATGACTGCAGATAAATTAAGCGGATTGAGATGTGCTTATATAAAATTGAGAGGATTGTTGAAGAAGAACAACAACAATCAAAGGTACATCAAAGGTACGAAATTTTTGTTATATGTTAACGGAAAAATTCGGCATATTTGTAGGTTTTACTGTAAACTAACGGAAAAATTAATTGATTATATTGGTATGTGTACTGTAAAATTCAGGTTAATGTAGAAAGCTCAGATGTGCATGAAGATTTTACAAAGGAGTTTATAACTATGAAAATTTTCAACAATAAAGAAAAACTTGTTAATTGGATAAAGGCTGTCGGTAGTGCACATGGGATTGTGGTTGGTACGACGAATATGAGTACAGCGAGCAATAAAATCCCAACTCATTACTTTGTTGTATAAGAAGCGGAAAGTTTCGGCCACACAGGAGGGAGAAACAAAAAAGAAACTGGAAGTAAGAAGTATCAATGTTCCTTCTCCTTGAGGGCTAATGGGGTGAACAAAGCTAAGTGGAATTTGACAGTTGTATGTGACATGCACAACCATCCAACCGTGAAGTGCCTCGAGGGACATTCATATGCCGGGAGGTTAAGAAGGGTGGAGATGAAAACATTGAGAGAGTTGTCCAATAGCTTGGTGAGGCTAAAAGAAATTTTGAAATTTCTGAAGGAAAAGGATATGTGCAATGCCACTACAATTAAAACAATATATAATACCAGACAGAGGATGAGAGTAATGGAAATGACCAGAGAACTCAAATGCAGCACCTACTGAAGAGCTTAAATGAGAAGAATTATATTGAGTATCACTATGTGGAAGAAGAGACAATGGTCGTGAGGGATTTGTTTTGGGCACATCTGAAATTGGTTGATTTATTACGTATATTTCTAGAAATTCTGATTATGGACTGCATGTATAAGACCAACAGATACCGGCTACCATTATTGAAGATTGTTGGTGTTACCTCCACAAATTTGTCATTCGCAGCTGCATTTTGTTACATGGAAGCCGAACGAAAGGATTGCTACATGTGGGCATTAGAGAAGTTGAGATCTTTGCTAGATGGATACATGATGCCACGAGTTATTTTGACATATATGTAGCTTGCACTTATAAATGTCATTAGCAATGTATTTTCCTCTGTCCAAAACCAATTATGTAGATGGCACACATCGAGAAATGACATAGCCAAGTGCAAAAAATTATTTGAAGTTAAAGAAAATGGAAGGTTTTCATATCAAGCTGGAATTTATTGGTACTGGCACATAGGAGGAGGAATATGCTGAAAAACTGAAGGAAATGGAGAAAACTTTCAGCGCTTACCCACATACCTTAAGCTATGTGAAGACATCTAGGTTGGAAAAGTCCAAAGAGAAGTGCATTTCTCTATAGACTAATAGCAATCTTCATTTTAGCAATGTCACTACCAATAGAGCTGAGAATGCACATGCAAAGCTTAAACGGCACTCGGGTTCATCGGCACGTAGTTTTGCCTCTTCCTGATCAACCATTCATGCTTTGTTAGAGTTGCAGCATACGAAGATCAAGGTCTCATTCGAGAAATCAAAGATCACAGTGCAGCATAAAATGACGGGACACTTAAACATAGAGCTGATAAGATTTACGTCCACTAATGCAATGAAGATAAGTTTTCAGCAAACAGCACGATCTGAGTCAATTGGGACAGACCAAAACTTATGTGATTGTCTAGCAAGACGAATTTATGGATTACCATATGGCAATGAGATTGAACAATTCAAAAGGGAAAATCGTCTCATTCCCTTAGATGCCATAAATCTACATTGGAAGAAGCTAGACATGGAGCCTAAGAAGGAAGTGATATCTGAAGATGAAGTGCTGATAAAGGAGTTAGATCGCATCTACAAGCATTACGAATAGCTCGATGGGACTAGGCAGATGGAGCTTTTAATAAAGTTAAAGGAGTTATCAACCTCGGAGACAAATTTGATTACTGAGCCGGAGGTTAAGGTCAATGTGAGTGGTATGAGAAAAAAGGGAAGAAGTTGAAATCTGATGATACATCCATCACTCAGGACCAATCTCATTTTGAGCATGACTTATCAGCTGAAGTTATTTGCTCCGCTCACACTCCAATCGAAGGATCTTTGCAAAAAGTAAGATTATTACGAGGCCCTCTAAAACAAACATAAAGGGTCAAAAGGTCCCATGCAACTTCAGCTTCAGTTTCAGCGTCAACTCCAGCTCCAACTGCGAGACAGAAACAAATGGTCAAAAGGCCATTACAAGTTTAGCTGCAGCTGCAGAAACTTCAGCTTCACAAAGCATACCATTTATTGAAAAATTTACAGATGATATCACCCAATATATAAGAACGTCATCGATGTCATGGCAGATGGTAATTATGGCTACAGGGCCATATCTGCTCTACTTGGCATGGAAGATGACAATTGGAGGCTGGTCACATCAGATTCGCTAGGAGAGTTGACTACACACTATAATCTGTACAGAAGAGTTATGGGTGATGAAGATGTACAATTAAATAAAGAGGTAATTGCATATATGGAGGACAACCCCCGAGACAATTTTGGATGACCATGCCAGAAGTTGGACATCTCATAGCAAGTTATTATAACTATGTTCTAGACTTTCTTTCCAAGTTACAGTGTCTTACTTTTTTTCCTTTAAAAACAGCTCCAGACCCAGACCCGTTGCATCCCCGTAGACAAATCACGATTGGTTTTGTGAATAATAATCACTTTGTATAGATTCACCTTGTCCAAGGATGACATGTCCCACCAGATGCAAAAAATTGGGTTCGATACCATTATGATGTGGCAAATGGATGGATGGAAGGTTATGAAGAGCGGATGGAGAAATTCAAGAATATAGTCAATGACAATGTGATCACAATGGATTTTATAGCTCTTGATTCAATGTAAATTTTTGTACTACTGTATTGTTTGAGTGTATACTGTATTTCTTTATTGATATGTTAAGTGAAATATTTGCATGTTATGCATATTTGTACATATTTTTGTAATAATGAATGTAGATGATGTATACATGTATTTGGTGTCAGGATAATTTGGTGTATCAGTTTGCATGAATGAATGATAGTTTGGTGTCATGTATGTGGTGTCGTGTATCAGTTAATGATGCAAACTATCATGTATTTGGTGACATGTATCATTTTGGACTGTGCAAACTATCAGTTTATCAGTTTGCATTAATGACATGTCACTATTGAATAAGGATAATTTGGTGTCATGTATTTTGTGTGAATCAGTGTGAATGTATCAGTTTGCATGTATCAGTTTGAATGTATTAGTTTGAATCAATTTGAATGAATGTGATACGATTATCACATATGAGAGGAGGCGCAAGAAGACGAAGGAGTAATGCTAGGCGCACCGACGATTTGGGAAAGCTTCTTTATGCATTACTAGTTTTGTTATTTTTGTTGTACGCACCACGCCTAAACATTATATAAGTAAGCGCGTGGGCTAGTGTTAGGGCATCGAAGTTTGTAGCCGTCATTTGACGTTTTCCTAAAGTTTTCCAGTGAGATCCTTGAAGAGAGTTTAGGCTTTTCCCGTAGCAAAAGCTAGGAAAGGGGCCAACTCTCCCAAAATTGGCTACTTATCTATTGTAAACCATATTTTCATTCAATAAAAATCCCCAAATCCATTCTACAAACCCTAGTCCGCATCAATTTGGTATCAGAGCTCTGATCCAATGGCAGCAACAAGATCATCTATGGCAAAATCTTTGGAGGAAAGGCTAGATGCGGAAATCGTCGGGAGGAAGAAAGATACGGCGGATCTCATCGAGCAGATCGCTGCTGTCAGATCTGATCTCAGATCTGATCTAAAGAAGAACATTGAGCAGATGAAGGAGCTGATCGCGCATCTCATGACCCAAAATACATCCGGGATCTCGCAATCGAAAGAGGGAACGACTTCAGATCTGAATCTCCAATCTGATCTGAGGGCAAAGGCGACCCGCGCAGTGAAAGGGAAGGCGGTAAAGATCCCCGATCAAGAGGGGATGATCCAAGAAGAGGAAGATCCAGATCTGGATCTGGAGGACGAAGAATGGCGGGATGATCTCTCCGAAACCCTAGGGGAAAGATCCGAGGAGGAACAACACACGAGGCGACGACGGCGCGCGCACACGACAACCCTAGGGGACCGCCAGAGGGCTGCCGACCCTCTGGCGGCCCGCCTGAGGGTCGCCGACACCACGCAGCCCTGCAGGGGGGCTGCGGAGGACGGGCGACCCCGCCTGGGGGCCGCCGAGGCGGGGCGACCCCTGGCGGGGTCGTCGGAGGTGGGCGAACCCGCAGGGGGGTCGTCGAGCCTGGGCGACCCTACCTGGGGTTCGCCGACGACGGGCGGGCCCGCCACGGGTCCCACAGACCTGGGGCGAGCCGCGCGCGCGACGAGGGACCCCCTGCATATCGCAGGGGGCGTCGAGTGGCCCGAAGGGCGCACGCATGGTGCGCGTAATCAGGAGTACTCCGATGACAGTGATGGTGGCCCAGAAAGGCGACGGCGAGCTGACAGACGTGACCTGGAGTATGAGGAACCTATTCGCTACCATGTGGAGGAGTATGAGGAGGAAGAGGAGCGAGATAGGAAGGACCAGCGATGGGGTCATGGAGGAGTCAGATTTGGAGATCACCAACGCCAGCAGCAGCAGGAGGATCGTGTTGACGGAATGGATCCACGTGCAGATGACCGCATTCGGAAGCTCAAAATGCCTCGGTTCGAGGGTAGTGATGCCACGGGGTGGATCTACAGGCTGAGAGGTATTTCGAGATGTCGAAAATTGACGGAGGCGGAGAGGCTGCGGGCGGTTGCACTCTGTTTAGATAGAGAGGTCTTAAATTGGTGGCGGTGGAATGAGCAGCAGAGACCTCTGAGAACCTGGGACGGGTTCAAGGAGGCGTTACTACACCGATTTAGATATGGACGGGTGGGGGGAGCCGACGAGCAGCTGCATGGCCTGAAGCAATTGGGGACGGTGCGCGACTACATCAAGCAGTACGAGGTACTTACTAGTAGGGTGCGCGGGATGCCGGCGGAGTCCTTAGATGGCTTTTTCATGGATGGATTGAAACCTACCATTAGGTCTGAGCTCCGCATTCTCATACCTCGTGGACTGGAGGAGCGGATGGAGCTAGCGCAGACAGTCGAGGACAGATTGGCAGAGGAGCGCCGCCCCCGGGGGACTTTTGTGGGGGGCAGTTTCCCCGACCCCAAACTGTTCCGGCAAGAGGTACACCGGCAAGAGGTACACCGATAAGGAGATGGAGACCAGGAGATGTGAGGCCAGGCGGGCCTTACAAGAGGATGACAAATGACAGATGCCGAGATGCGGGACCGAACGGCGAAGGGGTTGTGCTTTAAATGTGATGAGAGTTCTACTCGGGGCACAGGTGCCGCAACCAGGCGTTGCAGGTATATGAGGTGCACGCAGAGGAGTTGGATGAGGAGCAAGCAGAGTAGGGTGCGACAGAGCACAAGGAGGACAGTGGGCCTCTACTCTTGGAGGCAGCCGAGGTCTCACTTAGCTCTATAGCAGGACTGACACGAGTTCACACAATGAAGCTGGCTGGTCGAGTTCGTGACTTGGACGTGGTGATCCTGATCGATAGCGGGGCCACACACAACTTTGTGTCCACAAGGGTGATTGAGGCGCAAGGGATCCAGCTTACAGATACGGTGGGTTTCGGCATGTTGGGGACCGACACAGTGGAGCAGAGTAGAGGCATTTGTCAGGATTTGACAGTGTCCATACAGGGGGTGCTGATCACCGGTGATTTTTTGCCCCTGATATTGGGCAACGTCGACCTGATTCTAGGAATGCAGTGGTTGCAGTCGTTGGGAGAGACGAAGTTTTGGAAGCTGCTGCGGATGGAATTTCATGTGGAAGGGAGGAAGGTGGTGCTGCTGGGTGACCTGTGTTTTGTTGTTCGTCTGTGTCCTACAAGACTATGGCGAAAACCCTTCAGGCAGAAGGAGGGGGTTTCTTGATTGAATTGCAGGGGTTGATCCCTGAGGGGACAGAGAGCACACTGGTGGTACCACCAGAGGTAGAGCAGCTGTTGCAGGGGTTTGATGGGGTATTCCAGCCGCCCAATGGCCTTCCGCCACCACGGGATCATGAGCACGCCATTGTGCTGAAGGAGGGGTGTGTCCCCCATTAGCGTGCGCCCGTACCGATACCCGCAGGTACAGAAGGGTTAGATCAAGAAGCTGGTTCAGAAGATGCTACAGGCGGGGGTCATACGATGCAGTGCGAACCCTTTTTCTAGTCCAGTGTTGCTGGTAAAGAAGAAGGACGGCAATTGGAGATTCTGTGTCGATTACCGAGCTCTCAATAAGGAAACGGTCTCAGACAAGTTTTCCATCCCTGTGATCGACGAACTATTGGATGAGCTACATGGAGCGATGGTCTTTTCGAAGATCGACCTGAAATCTGGATACCACCAAATCCGTATGCGGGAGGAGGATATTCAGAAGACGGCCTTCAGGACTCATGAAGGCCACTACGAGTTCCTCGTCATGCCGTTTGGGCTGACGAACGCCCCCGCCACGTTCCAGTCATTGATGAATAAGGTCTTCCAGCCTTATCTGCAGAGGTTCGTTTTAGTCTTCTTCGACGACATACTACTGTACAGTGATTCACTACAGGATCACTTGGGCCATCTGGAGATAGTATTGAGAGAGCTGGAGGACCACCAGCTACAGGCCAATCCGAAGAAGTGCTTGTTCGGACAGGCACAGATGGAGTACCTGGGGCACATCATCTCAGCGGAGGGCGTGGCGGCCGATCGGTCGAAGATTGCAGCCATGTTGGATTGGTCGTAGCCGAGGACATTACGAGCTCTACAGGGATTTCTGGGGCTCACGTGTTATTATCGGCGGTCCGTGAAGGGGTACGACACCTTGGTGTGGCCCCTTACCGAACAATTGAAGGACAGTTTCTGTTGGGAAAGGAGGCGACGAGGGCATTCCAGGCTCTCAAGGAGGCAATAACGACAATGCCAGTGCTAGCACTCCCGGATTTTGAGAAGCAGTTTGTGGTGGAGTCTGACGCGTCAGGCTTTGGGTTGGGGGCCGTGTTGATGCAGGAGCAGCGGCCGATCGCCTACTTCAGTCAGGTCTTATCATCCAGAGCCAGGCTGAAGTCTGTCTATGAGAGAGAGCTGATGGAGATCATGATGTCGAGACAGAAGTGACGGTCATACCTGTTGAAAAGAGAGTTCGTGATACGGACAGGCCAGCGGAGTCTGAAGTGCCTCCTGGAGCAGCGCATGGTGGCTGAGGAGCACCAGAGGTGGTTGTCCAAACTGAGCGAGTACAAGTTCGAGATTCACTACAAACCCGACACGGACAACAAGGCAGTAGATGCGCTTTCCCGATGAGATGAGGGGTACATGTGGTAGCTCTTTCTATTCCGGTGACGCTGGGGAGTGACACCCTACTAGCAGAGATTGAGGCAGATGAGGGGTTGCAGCAGATCAGGGAAGCCATCACACAGGGATCAGGAGACTTTCCTGGTTACACATTGGAGGGACAGACACTACTGTACCAAGGGAGGTTGGTGATTCCCCGTACTTCTGGACAAATTCCCACTCTTTTCCGGGAGTTCCACGGCAGCGCCGTGGGAGGCCACTCGGGAGGGTACTAGACGTATCAGAGGATGGCTCGGGAGCTCTATTAGCTGGGCATAAGGAAGGATGTCGTGCAGTTAGTCTCGGAGTGTAACGTATGCCACAAATATCAGGCGATATCCCCGACAGGTCTCTTACAGCCCTTGGATTTACCAGAGAGGGTGTGGGAAGACATCTCGATGAACTTCGTGGAGGGGTTACCACGATCAGAGGGCTTTACTACGATATTTGTGGTGGTTGATCGCCTCAGCAAACACAGCCATTTCATTCCACTTCGACATCCATTTACTGCAGCATCGGTGGCAGTTGCCTTTTTGAGGGAGGTGGTCCGGTTGCATGGGTATCCTCGTTTGATCGTGTCGGACAGGAATAAGGTGTTTCTGAGCACTTTCTGGAAGGAGATGTTCCGGCTTTAGGGTACAGCGTTACGACGGAGCACCGCTTACCACCCGCAGACGGACGGGCAGACTGAGGTGGTTAATCGGAGCGTAGAGACCTACGGTGTTTTGCTTCAGAGACGTCCAGGAAGTTGGCTGGGTGGCTGATGTGGGCTGAGTACTGGTACAACACCTCATACCACTCAGCGGCGAAGATGACACCGTTTCAGATTGTGTATGGCCGAGACTCATCCCACTTAGTACACTACAGCAGGGGAGCCACCCCGGTGTCAGGACTGGAGCAGCGGCTAGAGGAGCGTGACTGGGTGCTGGAGGAGTTGAAGCGCCATTTATCACGAGCCCAGCAGATCATGAAGGAGAAGGCAGATGCACATCGCGTGGATGTGAAGTTCACCGTAAGAGAGCGGGTTTATTTAAAACTTCGGCCTTACAGACAGCGCTCGATGGCCCAGCGGCGTAAAGAGAAGCTAGCAGCGGTACTATGGGCCTTACGAGATTGAGGCCCGGATTGGCAAGGTGGCCTACCGACTGAGGTTGCCCCTACTACCCGGATTCATCCGGTTTTTCACGTCTCATAGTTACGCCGAGCTATCGGCGATCATGCGGCATCTGCTATTTTACCGCCGACTCTTACGGTCGACATGGAGGTACTATTGGAACCCGAGGAGGTATATGCATTCGCGCAGGAGCATCGGGCGCACGGGAAGTATTGATCCGTTGGTCAGGATTGCCGGAGTGTGAGGCAACTTGGGAGCTTTATGATCACATCTTGTAGCAGTATCCTGATTTCCACCTTGAGGACAAGGTGAAACTCCTGGGGGAGTAGTGATACGATTATCGCATACGAGAGGAGGCGCAAGAAGACGAAGGAGTAATTGCTAGGCACACCGACGATTTGGGAAAGATTCTTTGTACATTACTAGTTTTGTTATTTTTGTTTTACGCACCACGCCTGAACATTATACAAGTGAGGGCGTGGGCTAGTGTTAGGGCATCGAAATTTGTAGCCGTCATTTGACGTTTTCCTAGAGTTCTCCAATGAGATCCTAGAAGAGTATTTAGGCTTTTCCCTTAGCAAAAGCTAGGAGAGGGGCCAACTCTCCCAAAATTGGCTACTTATCTATTGTAAACCCTATTTTTATTCAATAAAAATCCACACATCCATTCTACAAACCCTAGTCCGCATCAGAATGATCTTTACTATCAAGATAAATATTAGTTTAAATAAATGATATTTATATGTGTATGATATGTATATGCAAAATTTATGTGTATGATATTTATATGCAAATTAACAATGTATGTGGTGTCATGTATCAGTGTGGACTGTACACGTATGCATGATATTTAGTATCAGGATATATTGATACATGCAAACTGATATATACATATTTCTTGCACATTTGCATGTATCAGTTTGCATATTTAATGCAATTTGGATCCTCATACAAAATATCAAATTTGACTAATACCATATGTTTTTGGGTAGCTGAAATTTTGAGTAAAAAAGATGCATTGAACAAATAATAAGAACAAAATTTTGTCTTGTACATTTTTTTACTCACTACGCACAACAGGAAAAAAAAGGAAATTAAAGTTTGCCTGTTGTGCAAGATGAGTAATTTTTCCTACTTGCTGTTTGTTATATTTGCATATTGTGCGCGGTGAATAAAAATATATTCACTTAACATATTTACACACCGCGCACAACATGCAAAATCTTTGCTTGTTGTGCGCGGTGAGTAAAAATATATTCACTTAACATATTTACTCATCACGCACATCAGGCAAAATCCTTTCCTGTTGTGCGTGGTGAGTAAATATATGTGCACTAAATATATTTACTCACTGCGTACAACAGGTAAAAATTGTGCATGTTGTGCATGATGAGTAATATTGTTATGTGTATATAAAATACTCAAGACACACAACATGCAAAATTTGGGCGCAACAAGTAATTTTGTTATGAATATATGGTCCTGCTCGCACAACATGCAAAATTTTTACATGTGATACTGATGCGAGCGCACCTAGCCCCTCGGCGGATGGAGCACGTGGCGGGGGAGGCGTCATCACTTACGCACGTCGCAGGAGACGCGGGAGCGCGGTTTAGGCCTTTTTCTTATTGGGAGGGTATTTTGGTCTTTTATCAAAATCCATCCTTTTTCTTTATATTAGGTCTAGCCGTCATCTTTTTCCTTATGCTTGAATTGTGAGAAAACTCTCAAGTGTCATTCGACGGTGCTTAAACTTTGGTCCGTTCATCCAAAGTGGGGAGATCGATCTTGTCTCTAAGAAGATCATTATCTAGGTTTCTTTGTTCTCAATCAAGCAAAATATAAAACTTTTTCCTCTCTTTTAATTTTCCACTTTTAAATTGTGAATCGATCTACGACGATTCACAACAATTGGTATCAGAGCACTACGAATCCATGGCAACGGGGACGAGAGCTTCCGTGGACGAGAAGATCCAAGGCCTCCGCGACGATCTCAATCAAGAGATCGAGGGTTTGAGGAAGACAATGGAGGCTTCGATCAAGGATCACGCAAACACCCAAGAGGACATTCAAACGGAACTTCGGAGCATGAGAAGGGAAGCCGCGGAGTCGGGAAGGGATCTTAAAAGTTTAAAGGACGCCACGGCTGCGATTCCAGCGATAATGGCGATGTTGCAAGACTTAACCAATGAGAAGGTGGCGGATCGCGGAAAATGGAGGGCAACGGAGGAGATCCAAGGCGATTCCGGCATCGATTCGACAAATCAGGAACCCCCGAGTCACGGGGAAACTGATACGAACTAGGGTTTCATATCAATTAATTTCAGAATTTAAAGAGGAAAAATATAAAAAGGTGGAATTTTTGGATCTTAAAATGCGAAGAACTATGGAAATTGATAGATAATGAGCCTCTTTCGAGAGGAGACTCGCTCTCCTAGCTTTGAATGTACGGAACAAAGCCTAAACACCCTCACAAATGACGCCTACAATTGTTCTTCACAAAATAAGCATAAAACAAAATAAAGACGGCTAGCCCTAATTTATAGAAAAGTGGGGAATTACTAATCTAGTCTAAAATGACTAGAATACCCCTAACTAACCCTCTTACGTGCTACCACGCCTCCTACGGCGCACGTAAGTGACTTTAGGGGGTGGGTCCCCCCTAGGTAGCCGCCGGCCTCAAGTGGGTGCGGGCTCGGGCTCGGGTCCGCATCAATACCCCCCCTAAAAGAGCCACCTTGTCCTCAAGGTGGAAGTGGGGAAACTGCTCCTGTATCACTCGATAGGCCTCCCATGTCGCATCACAGTCCGGTAGCCCCGCCCAGTGTATCAGCACCTCCCTCTGCCCACGCGGTCCCTGCCGAACAGCTCGAACCTCTAGTGGCTCCAGCATCACCTCCATCTCCTCAGTAAGTGTAGGCGGTAGGGTAGAGGACACCGAATGCTCTCCGATGGCTCGCCGAAGCTGCGATACATGAAAAACCGGGTGTATCGTCGCCGTCGATGGCAACCTCAACCTGTAAGCCACCTGGCCAATCTTGGCCGCAATCTCAAAAGGCCCATAGAATCTCGCTGATAGCTTTTCGTTCCGCCTCCTCGCTAGCGACCTCTGTCGGTAAGGCCTCAGCTTCAGATAGACCATATCACCCTCCTGGAAGTGCACATCCCGCCGATGCCCATCCGCCCTAGCCTTCATAACCTGCTGAGCACGCAGCAAATGCTTCTTCAGCTCCTCCATAATGCTCTCCCGCTCCCTCATATAGTCCTCTACCCGGGAGACCGGTGTCTGTCGTGCCCCAAATCGCAGTAGCTCTGGTGGATCCCTGCCATATAATACCCGAAAGTGGGTCGTACCTGCTGCTGAATGGTACGAAGTATTGTACCAATACTCCGCCCAGGCTAACCACCGATACCACTGTCGAGGTGTCTCCGACGCGAAGCACCGCAAATACGTCTCGATGCTGCGGTTTACTACCTCCGTCTGCCCGTCGGTCTGTGGGTGATAGGCGGTACTCCTCTTCAGCACAGTACCCTGGACACGAAATATCTCCCGCCAAAACCCACTCAGGAAAACCTGATCTCTGTCTGTGACGATGGAGGCTGGGATCCCATGTAACCGTATGACTTCCCTGGTGAAGGCTGCAGCCACTGAAACAGCCGTGTACGGATGTTTCAGCGGTATAAAATGGGCGTACTTGCTCAGCCTATCCACCACCACAAAAATCATGGAGTACCCCTCCGACCTGGGTAGCCCGTCTATGAAATCCATCGTCACCTCCTCCCAGACCCGCTCAGGGAGTGCTAAGGGCTGCAAAAGTCCGGCTGGCGCCATGGCCATGTACTTGTGACGCTGGCACACGTCACAAGCAGCAACCAAATGTGCTATCGCTCTCCTCATACCAGGCCAGTAAACCTCCCGGGACATTCTCATATATGTCTGCTGCACCCCAGAATGTCCCCCCACCACCGAACTGTGGAACTCCTGAAATAATGCGGGTATGAAGGTGGACGTCCGCGGCAATACTAACCGCCCCTGGTATAATAGTCTCCGCCCCTCTAGTGAGTAACCCTGCGGCGCCTCCCTGCCTCCCTGCAGCTGCTCACAAATCAGTCTCAACTCTGGATCGGCCTCGGCCTCCTACAACATGGGCTCGCCATCTATCCATACCGGCAACGAGAGTGCTCTCAAGTGCACCCCCTCCTCTCTGCGTGATAAGGCGTCTGCCGCCTTATTTTCCAGCCCCGGCCTGTACTCAATGACGAACCTGTACCCTACCAGCTTGGATAGCCAGCGCTGGTGCTCCTCTGTCACCAACCTCTGCTCCAATAGATACTTCAAACTGCGCTGGTCGGTCCTGACCACGAACTCCCTGCCCATCAGATACGGTCGCCACTTCTGGATCGCGAGCACAATAGCCATCAGCTCCCTCTCGTAGACAGACTTCAGCCGTGCTCTAGCGGAAAGCACCTGGCTGAAGTAGGCTATCGGCCTCCCTAGCTGCATAAGGACCGCCCCCAATCCTACTCCGGACGCATCAGTCTCCACCACGAATGTGATGCTGAAGTCGGGCAACGCCAAGACTGGTGCGGTGGTCATCGCCTCCTTCAAGGCCTCAAAGGCCTTGGCCGCTGCCTCTCCCCACTGGAACCCATCCTTCTTCAGCTGATCTGTCAGTGGCTCTGCAATGGTGTTGTACCCCCTCACGAATTTCCGGTAGTAACCTGTCAGCCCGAGAAATCCCCGTAGTGCCCTCAGAGTGGTGGGTACCGGCCAGTCTAACATCGCCTCTATCTTCGCCCGATCTGCTGCTACCCCGGCGGCGGACACCACATGTCCCAAGTACTCTATCTGCCTCTGACCGAAACTGCACTTCTTTCGGTTGGCATACAGCTGATGCCTCAGTAACTCTCGGAACATCACCTCCAAATGGCCCACGTGATCTCCCATAGTCCGGCTGTAGACCAGGATGTCGTCGAAGAAGACGAGTATGAATCTCCTCAGGAATGGCCGGAAGACGTCGTTCATCAACGCCTGGAATGTAGAAGGAGCATTCGTCAAGCCAAACGGCATGACGAGAAACTCATAGTGGCCCTCGTGGGTACGAAATGCTGTCTTCGGCACATCCTCTGGCCTCATCAGGATCTGGTGATACCCCGCCTTCAGATCAATCTTGGAGAACACCACTGCTCCATGCAGCTCATCTAGCAGCTCGTCTATGACAGGGATAGGAAACCTGTCAGCCACTGTCTCCTTGTTCAGAGCCCGGTAGTCTACACAGAAACGCCAACTCCCGTCCTTTTTCACCAGAAGGACCGGGCTCGAAAATGGGCTAACGCTGGGCTGTATCACCCCCGCCTGTAACATCTCCCCGACCATCCGCTCAATCTCATCCTTCTGCACGTGGGGGTAGCGGTAAGGACGCACACTCACCGGTGCAGCGCCATCCCTCAGGACTATCGCATGCTCGTGCCCTCTCTCTGGCGGTAGCCCCTGTGGGTCCTGAAAGACCTCCTGGTACTGCCCCAACACCTGCTCTACCTCCTCGGGAACCCCTGCCTGCGGCTCCTGCTCTGCCCCTGCTAATCGGCACTCCACCAAGTACCCCTCCCCCTCTCTCCGTAAGGCTCGAGTGATGGCCTTGAAAGCCACCATCGATAAACATAGGGTCGGGTCCCCAGTGAGCACCACGGTCCGCTCCCCCTCCTCGAACTCCATCCTGAGTCGCTTCCAATTCACTCGCATGTCCCCCAGTTTCTTCAGCCACTGTACGCCCAGGATGATGTCAACCTTGCCCAGCTCCAGGGGTAGGAAATCCTTCATGATCTGTACTCCCTGCAAGGTCAGGCACAGACCCTTGCAGAGCCCCTTGCTCTCCTCCATCTTCCCTGTCCCCAGCAGCACGGTAAACTTCTCCTGCGTACTCAGCTGCAGCCCATGTCTCTCCACTATCCGGTTGGAGATGAAGTTGTGGGTGGCCCCACTGTCGATCAGCACCGTCACCGCCGTGTCTCCTAGCTGTCCCGTCAACTTCATGGTGTGGTTCGGAGTGAACCCCACCACAGAGTTTAGGGACACCTCCGCGAAGTCTAGGTGAGACTTCTCCTCCTCTACTGGCGTCCCCTACTCCACCTCGAACTCCTCCTCATCACCCACGGACCCCTCCTCATCGGGCACCATGGTGATCTGCAGCAGGCGGCTCGCACATCTGTGCCCAGGGGTGAACTTCTCGTCGCAACGGAAGCACAACCCCTTGGCTCTCTTCTCCCTCACCTCGGCCTCCGTCATCCGTCGCCCCAAGGTAGCTGGGCGACCCTCTCCTCGCGTCTCGGGAACGGCCGCAGGTGGTCTCGATGTCGTGGATGGTGGAGTAGGGCGGGAACTCTGTGCCCCCCAAGCGCCCCGTATCCGCCTCTCCTCTGTGTGCTTCTCCTCCGCTTTATGTGCCAAACGAAGGACATCCTCCAATGTAGCTGGGCTCTGCATCCGCAACTTAGCTCGTATCGACGGTTTTAGCCCCCTCATGAAGTTCCCGATCATCACCTCGTCGGTAACCCCCTTCACCCGGCTATTCAGCATCTCAAATCTCTCTACATAGTCTCTCACCGTCCCCTCCTGCCTCAGGGCCGACAGCTGCTCGTAGAAATCCCCCCCTGCCGTCTCCTGGAATCGATCCACGATCATCGCTGACAACTCCTCCCAGGTCCGAAAGGGGGACCGTGCTATCTTCCACCGGTACCAGGCCAGAGCCTTCCCCTCAAAGTAGATCCCGATGGCCTTCAGGACCTCCTGCTCCGTCAGACCCATCACCTGGAAATACCTCTCCGCTCGGTATATCCACCCATCAGGGTCGGTGCCGTCAAAGGTCGGCATCTTCAGCTTCATCAACCTCCGATCTGCGTTGATGTCGCCTAGCTGCCCCCTATCTCCGCCCCAGTCACCACCCCGGACCACCTCGCCACCCCGAGCCTCCCTCGGGCCTCCCCCGTCAGCTCCGTACGGCTCCTCTGGCCAAGCAGGTCTCTCCCACGCCTCGGGCTAGTAGTAGTGTCCCGGAAACTCTGGGGGTCGTGCCAAATTGGGCCTCGGCCCAGGCGCAAGGGTCTCTGCTCTCCAAAACTGGCCCGCCGGGGCCCCAATAGCTGCTCCCGAGGCCCATCCGCCTCCCGCCATTCCCGGAGTTCCCCCGGAGTGGGGGACGATCCCCGCCACACCCCCCAAAGGGCTGGAACGTCGTCATCGGGCCCCCGAATGGGCCGGTCCTACTCGTCGGCCTCCCAGATGGGCCTGTCGACCAAGCCGGACCCCCGCCTGGGGTCGCCGAGCCTCCCGCACCCCCGAAAGGGGTTGCCGCCGCCTCTGCGAAGCCCCCAGGGCCTGTCGTCGCTCGAAACAGGCCCGGCGGCCTGTCCGCACCCCCCGGATGGGGGTGCCGATGTCTCCCCGCCCCCTAGGGGCCTGCCGACACGTCCAGACCCCCTCCGGGGTTCGCCCAGTGCTCCACGCCCCCGGAGGGGCTCGCCGGTGGCCGCAGGGGGCCTGGCGGCCTCGCCCAGGCCTGGGAAGGGCCGGGCTGGGCCGCCGAGGCCCTGACAGGCCCAGGCGGGCCTGTCGACGTCTTCCCCGACCCGCGCGGGTCTGCCGGCGCCCATATGGACTCGCGCGACCCTAGGGTTGGCCCCACCGGCCCTCCTTGCTCCCTCGGGTGGTCGTCTTGTGTTGGAAATCCGCTGGGGGCTGATTCTAGGGTAGAATCCCCCCTTCTTGGATCCCCTTGCCTCGATCTCCCCCTTTCGCCACCGTGAGGGCTTGAATCATCTCTTTCAATTCTCGGAGATCCCGTCCTTGTTGCGCGGTATCCGTCCTCATCCCCCGAAGTTCGGTTTGGATGTCTTCTTGTGAATGGGCGTAATCCTTGAGTGAATCTCACATCGTTTTCTTCAATCCCTCGAACCTCTCTTCGATCTCCCGATTGAGATCCTCCCGTAGCCCTTGGATCTTTTCTTCGACCGCATCCGCCTTCGATCGAGTATTTGCCGCCATTTGGATCTAGTGCTCTGATACCAATTTGATACGAACTAGGGTTTCGTATCAATTAATTTCAGAATTTAAAGAGGAAAAATATAAAAAGGTGGAATTTTTGGATCTTAAAATGCGAAGAACTATGGAAATTGATAGATAATGAGCCTCTTTCGAGAGGAGACTCGCTCTCCTAGCTTTGAATGTACGGAACAAAGCCTAAACACCCTCCCAAATGACGCCTACAATTGTTCTTCACAAAATAAGCATAAAACAAAATAAAGACGGCTAGCCCTAATTTATAGAAAAGTGTGGAATTACTAATCTAGTCTAAAATGACTAGAATACCCCTAACTAACCCTCTTACGTGCTACCGCGCCTCCTACGGCGCACGTAAGTAACTTTAGGGGGGTGGGTCCCCCCTAGGTAGCCGCCGGCCTCAAGTGGGTGCGGGCTCGGGCTCGGGTCCGCATCAGAAACATATGCGGCGGCGGCGGCTCAAACCCTAGCCGGCGCGCTAGGGTTTGGCGCGACAGGGCCCGGAACATCATCCACGGGCCCTGTCGGGCCTGTTTGGGGGCCGACAGGCCCGCACGGCCCAGCCACGGCCTGGGTGGGCCCGGTCGGCAGCCACCGGCCCTCGGCGACCCCAATCGGGGCTGCTGGAGGGCCGGCACCCCCTTCCGGTGGTGCCCAGGGCTCGCCGACCCCCGCCGGGGGGTCGACAGCCCCAGGCGGGGGCGGCGAAGGGTTTCCGGCCTCCGCTTGGGGCCGGACAGGCCCGCTGGACCCCGGGAGGGGGTCAGCAGGCCTGGGCGACTGTCCAGGAGTCGCGGCGAGCACGGGGGGCTTTTGGTGGTGTGGCGGGGTTCGTACCCTACTCTGGGGGAACTTCGGGGGCAGCGAGAGGCCGATGGGCCTCGGGAGCAGCTATTGGGGCCCGGCGAGCCAATTCTGGAGAGCGGATACCGCCCCACCTGGGCCGAGGCCCATTTTTGCACGACCGCCAGAGTTTCCCGGGCATCACTTTCAGCCTGAGGCTTGGGAGAGACCTGCATGGCCTGAGGAGCTGTACGGGGTTGACGGGGGAGGCCCGATGGAACCCCGGAGTGGCGTTTTGGTTCGGGGTGGTGACCGTGGAGGGGATAGGGGACAGCAGGGTGACATCAACGCCGACCGGCGGTTGATGAAGCTGAAGATGCCGACCTTCGATGGCACCGATCCTGACGGGTGGATATATCGAGCGGAGAGATTTTCAGGTGATGGGGCTGACGGAACAGGAGGTTCTGAAGGCCATCGGGATTTACTTTGAGGGGAAGGCTCTGGCATGGTACCGGTGGAAGATAGCACGGTCCCCTTTTCGCACCTGGGAGGAGCTATCAGCGCTGATCGTGGATCGATTCCAGGAGACAGTATGGGGGATTTCTACGAGCAGCTGTCGGTCCTGAGGCAGGAGGGGGACAGTGAGAGACTATGTGGAGAGATTCGAGATGCTGAACAGTAGGGTGAAGGGGGTAACCGACGAGGTGATGATCGGGAACTTCATGAGAGGGTTGAAGCCCTCTATACGAGCAGAGCTGAGGATGCAGAGCCCCCAGTGTTTGAAGGATGTCCTTCGCCTAGCTCACAAGGCGGAGGAGAAGCAGACAGAGGAGAGACGCATTAGGGGGACTTGGGGGGCGCAGGGCCAGCGCAGCCTGGCAGCACCAGAACCACCTAGACCAGCTATCGGGCCACCAGCACCAGTACCACCTAGACCAACTGCAAGGGAGGTCGGCGCCGCCGTACCTGGTAGGCGCATGACGGAGGTTGACATGCGGGCGCGACGAGCGGCGGGCCTATGTTTCAGGTGTGATGAGAGGTTAACCCCCGGCCATCGATGTGCGAGCAAGTTGCTGCAGATCGTGATCGTGCCCGACGAGGAGTACCCGGAGGAGGAGGAGCCTGTGATTGTGGAGGAGCCTGAGGAGGAGCATGTGCACATGGACTTTACGGAGGTGTCGCTGAACTCCGTGGTAGGGTTCACTCCGAACCATACCATGAAGTTGGCAGGGACATTGGGGGATCAGACGGTGACGGTGTTGATTGACAGTGGGGCGACCCACAACTTCATCTCGAGGCGGCTGATAGAGCGTCACGGCTTAGAGTTGAGTACGATGGAGAAGTTCATTGTGTTGCTGGGCACAGGGAAGATGGAGGAGAGTAAGGGGCTCTGCAAGGAGGTGTTTTTCACACTGCAGGGGCTTCAAATAGTGGAAGACTTCTTGCCGCTGGAGTTGGGCAACGTGGACGTCATATTGGGGGTGCAGTGGCTGAAGAAGCTCGGGGAGATGAAGGTGAACTGGAAGCTTCTTCGGATGGAGTTCCAGGAGGGGGGCAAGACAGTGGTGCTGACAGGGGACCCGACCCTCTGCTTCTCGGTAGTGGCCTTCAAGGCCATTACGCGAGCGTTGCGGGATGAGTGAGAGGGGTTTTTGGTGGAGTACCAGGGGTTGTCAGTGGAGGAGGAGCAGCAGGAGGAGACTCCAAAGGAGGTGGATTCGGTACTGGAGCAGTACCAGGAGGTCTTCCAGAGCCTGCAAGGGCTACCTCCGGCGAGGGAGCATGAGCACGCGATAGTACTGCGTGATGGGGTAGCACCGGTGAGCGTGCGCCCTTACATGTACCCGCACGTGCAGAAGGATGAGATAGAGAGGATGGTGCGGGAGATGCTGCAGGCTGGAGTGATCCAGCCAAGTGTGAGTCCTTTTTCTTCTTCAGTACTACTGGTGAAGAAGAAGGACGGTAGTTGGAGATTCTGCGTCGATTACCGGGCGCTGAATAAGGAGACTGTCGCCGACAAGTTTCCTATTCCGGTAATCGACGAGCTGCTTGACGAGCTGCATGGGGCGGCGATCTTCTCGAAGATCGACCTGAAGGCGGGATACCACCAGATTTTGATTCGGCCTGAGGACGTGCCGAAGACCGCCTTCCGCACTCATGAGGGACATTACGAGTTCCTGGTCATGCCTTTCGGCTTGACCAACGCTCCTTCGACATTCCAGGCCTTGATGAACAAGGTCTTCCAGCCTTACTTGCGGCGGTTCATCCTAGTCTTCTTCGACGACATCCTCATCTACAGTAGGAGCATGGGTGAGCACATTGACCACCTGGAGGTGGTGTTCAGGGAGTTGATTGCGCATCAACTATACGCCAACCGAAAGAAGTGCAGCTTCGGTCAGGCGAGGGTGGAGTACCTGGGGCACGTGGTGTCAACCAAGGGGGTGGCGGCCGACAGAGCGAAAATAGCAGCCATGTTGGATTGGCCGATACCTACTACTTTACGGGCACTTCGAGGCTTCTTGGGGCTGACGGTTTACTACAGGAAGTTCGTCAAGGGGTACAGCACGATAGCGTGGCCCCTCACGGAGCAACTGAAGGATGGGTTCCACTGGGGGGAGGAGGCCACCAAGGCCTTTGAGGCCTTAAAGTTGGTAATGACGACGGCGCCAGTGCTTACCTTGCCAGACTTTGGCAAGGCTTTTGTGGTGGAGACGGACGCATCAGGGTATGGTTTGAAGGCGGTACTCATGCAGGAGGGGAGACCCATAGCCTATTTCAGCCAGGTGCTATCAGCTAAGGCGCGGCTGAAATCGGTCTATGAGCGGGAGTTGATGGCCATAGTGTTGGTAGTACTGAAGTGGATGTCCTATCTGTTGGGTCGGGAGTTCGTGGTCAAGACGGACCAGAGGAGCCTCAAATACCTTCTCGAGCAGCGGCTAGTCACAGAGGAGCATCAGCGTTGGTTATCCAAGCTGGTAGGATACCGCTTCGAGATAGAGTACCGGTCCGGGTTGGAGAAGAAGGCTGCAGATGCCTTGTCTCGACGGGAGGAGTGTGTGGACTTGAGGGCATTGTCGAGGCCCATGTGGCTGGACTGGGAGCCCATGTTGCAGGAGGCGGAGGGTGATGCGGAGTTGCAGCATATCAGCGGGTTGTTGCAGAGTGGGGCGGACGGGCCGGCAGGATATTCATTGGAGGGGCGCCGACTACTGTACCATGGGAGGTTAGTGTTGCCGAGGACCTCTGCCTTCATACCCGTTTTGTTCCAGGAGTTCCATAGCTCCGTGACAGGGGGTCACTCGGGGGGTGCAACAGACTTATCAGAGGATGGCCAAAGAGGTGTACTGGCCAGGGATGCAGAGGGGGATTGCACGTTTAGTTGCAGCTTGTGACGTCTGTCAGCGTCACAAGTACATGGCGATGGCTCCAGCGGGGCTGCTTCAGCCATTGGCACTACCAGAGAGGGTCTGGGAAGATATTACCATGGATTTCATCGACGGGCTACCACGTTCAGAGGGGTACACGGTGATCGTGGTGGTGGTGGATAGGCTGAGTAAGTATGCCCACTTCATTCCCTTGAGGCATCCTTACACAGCCGTATCAGTAGCAGCGGCGTTTATGAAGGAGGTGATACGGCTGCATGGGATACCGGCGTTCATCGTGTCCGACAGAGATAAGGTATTCATGAGCATCTTTTGGAGGGAGCTGTTTAGGGTACAGGGTACGGTCCTGAAGAGGAGTACCGCTTACCACCCACAGACCGACGGTCAGACGAAGGTTGTCAACCGCAGCCTGGAGACGTACTTGCGGTGCTTTGCTTCAGACACACCCAGGCAGTGGTACAAGTGGTTGGTGTGGGCTGAGTATTGGTACAACACCTCATACCATTCGAGAGCAGGGACGACTCCTTTCAGGGTGTTGTACGGACGTGACCCTCCACCCTTGGTGCGCTTTGGGAACAGTCAGACTCCTGTGTCGCGAGTGGAGACTTACATGGAGGAGAGGGATGGGTTGTTGGAGGAGCTACGGAAGCACTTGTTGCGGGCTCAGCAGGTGATGAAGGCTCAGGCGAACGGGCATCGACGGGACGTTAGCTTCCAGGTGGGAGATATGGTATATCTCAAGCTACGTCCCTACAGGCAGAGATCGATGGCGAGGAGGCCGAACGAGAAGCTGGCGGCTCGTTACTTCGGTCCATATCAGGTGGAGGCCACGATCGGACAGGTGGCATACCGGTTGAGGCTGCCAGCCACGTTGGCGATTCACCCTATGTTCCATGTGTCGCAGTTGAGGCGGGCGATTGGAGACCATGTTGTTTCCTCCACTCTTCCTCATACACTTACGGAGGACATGGAGGTGTTGTTGGAGCCTTTGGAGGTGAGGGCAGTTCGCCAGGGAGCGGGACGGTAGAGAGAGGTGCTGATCTACTGGGCAGGGCTACCAGATTGCGACGCTACTTGGGAGGATTATGATGTGGTCCAGGCGCAGTATCCGGATTTCCACCTTGAGGACAAGGTGGCTCTTTTAGGGGGGGTATTGATGCGAGCGCACCTAGCCCCTCGGCGGATGGAGCACGTGGCGGTGGAGGCATCATCACTTACGCACGTCGCAGGAGACGCGGGAACGCGGTTTAGGCCTTTTTCTTAGTGGGAGGGTATTTTGGTCTTTTACCAAAATCCCTCCTCTTTCTTTATATTAGGTCTAGCCGTCATCTTTTTCCTTATGCTTGAATTGTGAGAAAACTCTCAAGTGTCATTCGACGGTGCTTAAACTTTGGTCCGTTCATCCAAAGTGGGGAGATCGATCTTGTCTCTAAGAAGATCATTATCTAGGTTTCTTTGTTCTCAATCAAGCAAAATATAAAACTTTTTCCTCTCTTTTAATTTTCCACTTTTAAATTGTGAATCGATCTACGACGATTCACAACAGATACGCGTTGAGTAATTTTGTTCTTTGAATATATTTTTACTCACCGCGCACATCAGGCAAAATTTTGCATGTTATGCTCGTTGTGTAATTTTGTTCCTTAGTTACTCCAATAAGCACCACAATTCCTCTATTGATTCACGGGCACTCTTCTGTAGATTCACAGGCACTCTTCGTCATTTCCCACCATCAATGTCTAATACGTCTATAAATGATTGCTCGCAATTCCTCCTCTACTCGCAACTAAATCTACTCTTCTTATGCTACTAACACAATATTCATGTCAAATTCTACGTTGGGTTCATCAGTGAATATGCTTCTACTAACACAATATTTATTCAACATTCTTCGGTGGGTTCATCACTGACTCTTCTTCTACTGACATAATATTTATGCAACATTCTTCGTTGAGATTCGTCGACGAATCGTATTCATTTGTATTACTAATGGGTTCAGATTCATCGATGATCTCAATGGAGAATTTGTTGTATATATTCTTGTGCCAGTTTTACTTAGTTGCTTTTGATGGCAGATGAATAATGGAAATGGATTCAGATTCATCGATGATCCCAATGGATAATTTGTTGTATAGATTTATTCTTCTCTTCTTCTTATTCTACTTACACATGCCACATTCTTTGTTGGGGAGATCATGAATCTGAATCGTCTTCATTTGTATTGTAAATGTGTTCACCTTCAGTTATGACCCCCAACTGAGAATGTGGCAAAAATATTCTGACAGATTGATTTTGGACATCAAGCTAGTCAAGACATACAATGTTTTTGTTGTATATCATATTTGTTGTATATCTGATAAATTGACCATATTTGTTATATACATGATAAATTGATATTAATGATACATTGACATGCTTATGCATTGACATATATGATACATTGACATACTGATTTTACATATCTGATACATAAACATATCTAATACATTGAAACATCTGATACATTTGAAATATTTAATACATTAACATTGATACATTAACACTGTTACATTGACATACATTGGCATATCTGATGCTTTGACATATTAAATACATGACAAATTTGACATATCTGATGCAATGAAAATCTTGTCATAAATTTGTATTCACGCAAATTTGCAGATCATGGCAAATGAAAATAGTAATGCAATATGGAAGACAGTTCTCAGTTGCTTTTATGGCCTGACAGCTCCAATTAGGACTGCAATGACAATGAAAAATATTGGGAGAAGATTTTATGGTTGTATCAATTACAACAAGAGTAACGGGTGTAATTTTTTTTGTTTGGGTTGATTCGAGAAAACTGTGTCCTCTTGAAAAGGAATATGCCAAAGATTACAATAGGAAATAACAACGTCAAAGTTAAGATTGCGAGAACAAGCAAGGAATTATGGAGATATACAGGAGGATACAAGTTTCTCATTTTCCAGTGCCAATGAAATTAACAGAAGAGAAGCTGTATTAGTAAAGTAGCAATTATATGATGAACAATATATCAACATCTGTGCAATCAAGCCATAGGATAGTGCTTGATATTTCCCCAATGATGTGGTTTTGTTTTAGTTGTATATCTTCTTTGTTGTTCACTGTACTTTTGTATGCATTTATGTTATAGTATGATGGAATACAGACTTATTTTTATATAATACATTGTCATTAAATTTGATACATTGAAGCACAGTCCAAAATTGACATATCTGATACATTGAATACATTGAAACGCAATACAAAATTGACATATTCGATACATTGATGATACATTGAAGCATAGTCCAAAAATTGACATTTCTGATAATTGATGCTACTTTAAAGCACAGTCCAAAATTGACATTTATGATATACATCTGACATGTACATTGATGATACATTGAAGCACATTCCAAAATTGATATTTATGATACATTTATGCTACTTTGAAGCACAGTCCAAAATTAACATATCTGGTACAATAATGATACATTGAATCACAGTCCAAAATTGACATTTCTGGTATATTGATGCTACATTAAAGCACATTAAATTGACATTTGAAACATAGATGCTGCATTAAAGCACATTCCACAATTGAGATATCTGATATACATTGATGCACAGTCCACAATTGACAGATCTAATACATTAATGCTACATTGATACACAGTTCACAATTGACATATCTGATATTGATGCTATCAGATACACAAACATTGACATATCAGATACATTGACATATTACTTTGATGCACAGTATAAAAATTACTCAATGCACAAATCAGTCAAAAAATTTGCATGTTGTGCGCGGTTAGTAAATATATATATATATAAATAATTTACTCACAGTGCACAACATGCAAAAAATTTGGCGTTTATGCGCATGCAAAAAATTTTGCATGTTATGCGCTGATAGTAAAAATATTTTCCGTGAACAAACTTACTCATCACAGGCAAAAATTTGCTTGTTGTATGCGGTAAGTAAAAATATTTTCATTAAGAAAAATTACTCGATGCGCACAACATGCAAAATTTTTGCATATTGTGCGCGGCGAGTAAATATTTAAACATTGACCAAAATTACTCACCGTGCACAACAGGCAAAATTTTTGCTTGTTGTGCGTGATGAATAATTTTGATCACATTGCACAACAGGCAAAAAATGTATGTTGTTCGCAGTGAGTAATTTTGCTCAGTGAAAATATTTTTACTCACAGCGTACAACATGCAAATTTTTTGCCTGTTGTGCATTGTGAGTAATTTTGATCACATTATAAATTTTTGCTCACCGCGCACAACGGACAAAAATTTTGCCCATTGTGCGCGGTGAGCAAAAATTTATAATGTGATCAAAATTACTCACAATGCACAACAGGCAAAAAATTTGCATGTTGTACGCGGTGAGTAATTTTGCTCAATAAAAGAGTTTTTACCTGCTACGCACAACACAACAGCATGTTGTGCGCAGTGGGTAAATATATAATCATCAAATAAAATTGCTCATCGCGCATAACAGGCATAATTTTTACAAGCGCACGACATGCAAAAATTTTGCATCTTGCGCATTGAGTAAATTATTACTCTTCTACATTTTTACTATCCGCGTACAATAGGTAAAAATTTTGCCTGATGTGCACATTGACACTACCTTCAGATTACATCATCGTTTCATTATCGTTGGTGCCCTAAACCCTTGTTCCTTATGATAATTTTTTAGAAAAAATATATCTTTCTTGTCCTAAATCAATTTTTCTGTAAAAAGTATCGTTCTTTTCCGAAATTTTTCTCTCGTTCGTCGTATTTCGGCATTTTTCTACTCGATCGCCAACGTTCATGTTATCACTATTCTGTTTATCCTTCAGTCGAAACATATGTAATAAGCTTTTTGGGGATTACTTTAGATTTTTTTCAATGATTTTTACATTATTTTCTTATGTTTTACCTTATGGGTATGTTCGGTATTCACGGTCACGTACTGAGCAAAAACTTAAATAATATTACTTTATTCATCGTGTGTGGAGTAAAAAGTAAAAGCGGTCATGTGCAAAACAAAACGGTATGTGCGCGTAGCAATTCCCCTTAATATAACGAGGGGATTCGAAGAAGCAAGTTGAATAAGGAATTAGCTAATATAAAATAAATAGCAATTTGTGATTCCTTTCGTGATCAATTCCAAGAAAATTTCAACAATGGGTAATTTTTACTTTTAATACAAAAAGTAAAAAATATTTTAAAATTCGACCGAAAAAAATATTTACAGAGGTCGGCCAATTCTGGCCACGTCAGCGGCCAGGCGCGTGCCTGGGCGCTGACTGGGAATGGTTTGACTTGGCCGCACTTGGCAAGTGCGGCCAAATTGTGTTTTGTGTTTTGACAATTTGGCCGCACTTGCTAAGTGCGGCTAAACTGTGTTGCGACAATATGGCCGCACTTGCCAAGTGCGGCCAAGTCATTAGAAGCGTGGCTTTCTGTCAAGCCTTCAAATAAATTATTTGTATTCAATGTATTGATGAGATAATTGCCTTGGTGGTAAGGCTTGTGGGTGAGATCTGGGAGGTTCTGGGTTCGAATCTTTCTGCAAACGCTTAATTAATTTTTTTAATTTAAATTAAAAATAAATTTTATAGGGGGAATACTAGGAAGTGATCCTGAAACCTCTCTCCTCCAAATAAGAAGTAATACTACCAGGCTAACGACTTCCTCATCATACAATATGCAAACAATCTATTTGAAGGTTTGACCGAAACTGCCCCCATAATAATTTGGCCGCACTTGCCAAGTGCGGCCAAACTGTGGAAACTCAATTTGGCCGCACTTGGCAAGTGCTGCCAAGTCAAACCATCCCCGGTCAGCGCCCAGGCACGCGCCTGGCTGCTGATGTGGCCAAAATTGGTCAAATTCTGTAAATATTTTTTTTCGTTCGATTTTTAAAATATTTTTTAATTTTTGTATTAAAATTAAAAAATTACCCTTCAACAAATTGGTAAGTTTTTCAAGTCCAAAAACTTCACTTCGTAGCAAACATTGTAGTTGGGTTAACTCATACATATTAATTAATAAGTTGGATATCAGAAACATTGTAGTTGGAAAACGAACGAACGAACAAACCCAAAAGAAAAGAAACTCGTTTATTACTGTACA
The DNA here is from genome assembly GCA_030789695.1 of Scilla litardierei. Taxonomy (NCBI): domain Eukaryota; kingdom Viridiplantae; phylum Streptophyta; class Magnoliopsida; order Asparagales; family Asparagaceae; genus Scilla; species Scilla litardierei. Next base: position 256,131,382 of record CM061141.1, read on the forward strand.
ACAAGGAGCACATTTCCGCAGCAGAAAAGAAATGGCGGACCAACAGAGAGAAATTAGCATCAGCACTGTAGGCCAGATCCAACTCAGCATGAGAGAAATTAATCAATAAACTCAAAAATCACAGAAAAAAAGAATAAAGAAAAAATTAAGAATTAGAACCTGAGAAATTGGAGGAAGACGAGGGCTGGAGATCGAGATGAGCTCCGGATCCATCATCATCATCGGAGGAGGAGGAGGAAACGAGAGAGCAGGACGCGGGTCCAAAGCCGATTGCCGCGTTCTCGAAACGATTCGAGAGAGAAGCGCATCGATGAAGACAGTAGTTATAGAAATGGGCGGGGGATGCGGAGCACGCCATCCTATATTTAGATTATGTGATGACGATTTCTTTCTTCTGAAAAATAATAAATAACCATAGAAGACAGAAAGAAGAGAAGGGTGGGAGAAACTCCTTTGCGTCTCCTTTGCGTCACACTCTCTCTTTGGAGAACGTCTTCTTTTTTCCGATGTGTATGATATCATCGCCGTTAGGCCCATACCTTGGTGCTGGCGTTATTTACGGGATAAAGCAGGAGCCGCAAAAAGGGACGGCCGACGGGCAATCTGGAGTTGCTACACGCACATACCTACTTGCCGACACACCGCCCGTTTAGTTTACAAGTTTGCCCTTCAAAATTTACGGGTTTGCCCTTGAAAATTTTTCCCCATTTATCATCCACTATTTTTCTCCCTCCTTCGTCTCTTTTATGACGCATCATCCCCGCAATCTCCACTGGTAACTGAAAAAGAAATGCACGAGACGGACTTAATTAATATTTTATGACTTGTAGTTGTCGATGACTGTCAATATCATAAAGGGATTAGTGACAAACCCTAATTGAGAACACAGAGTTGTAATTGACAAACAACTTGTTTACCTTCTATAAAGAAAGATAACTTGTTAACGGTGGTCAATGTTATCAATCTTATGATATTTGGATCCCAATTCCCATCGTACAATTAATTACTAATTTTGTCTATCTTTTTAGGCCGAAGATATTTGTTAAAATTAAGGTGAGGAAATAATTGAATAAAAACCAAGTTAAGCAGAACATATGTGTTACATATCGTAACTCTTTTAAATATATCGCCTGCAACATCATGTCTGGCCTTAAATGTATCCTCGACGGAAACAAACTCACTGGACCCAACTATGAAGATTGACTGAGAAACATTAAAATTATATTGGCATATGTTAAATGGCATACATCTAACTCTTTTAAATATATCGCTTGTAACATCATGTCTGGCCTTAAACTTATCCTTGACGAGAACAAACTCAATGGACCCAACTATGAAGATTGACCGAAAAAGCATTAAAATTATATTGGCATATGACAAATTGGCATACATCTTAGATGTAACCCCACCAAACACACCAATTGAGGAGTCCAATGATGAAGACGTAGAACAATATAAAATCTAAACTCAAAATTATGCCACCATCAAATGCCCAGTGTTGGCCTTCATGAGTAATGAGTTCCTAAGCAGTCATAAGAATATGTGCATCCAGTCCATATTTCTACATACAAATTAGGAAGAGCAATCTCAAATCGTAAGATTCGATACATCGAGGAAGTTGTTCTAATCGAAGATGACATCTAGAAGTCCACTAAAAACTCATGTCCTCAAAATAACGGCATATATTGAGGAATTGTAGTAGTTGGGATTTGTGTTGGATATTGTATTATGTATTGATATAATTCTACAGTATCTTCCTAACACTTGTTGAGTATTGGTGTTTCATACCAATCTTATTTTGATGATGATCACAACATTATGTTGTTGCTAATGACTCTCAGGTTTTAGTCTCTCGGTTTATGTCACGCCCCGCTTCCCTAAAATGGAGGCGAGACGTGAGAAGGTCCGCACAAGCGTGTAGCTGTGAAGCCACACGCCTGATAAGCGTCAATAAGTCATATGCAGGTCCCTGTAAGTGCAAACGGAACAACAATAATAACACAAGGAGAAACGGAAATAAAATCCCAGATCTCAGCAACGTCCAACACAAAATTTAGTTCAACATCCAGAAAAGCCACCAGGCTAAAAGGAAGAGTCTAAAGGCCCAGAACAAGGCCAGCAAGGACAAACATAAACAGAGTATTGGTGCTACGCACCGACAACAAAAACAGTCTAACACGAAGAACACAAGCAGCCTCTACGACTGATCGCCCGTGTCTTCGTTCACCTCAACGAACGCAGGCTCTGACTCAGCGTCAGCTAACACCACGTCCCCCGCAGCACTCTCAGGCTCGGGATCTAACATGTGTCACCCAAAAGAGTAAAGGGGCACATGTTAGCAAGTCTAAAAAGACTTGGGCAAGGAAACTGAAAGGAAAGTACACTAACAACCTAGCAGTTGTAGTATGATGCATAACATGGCAAGTAAAGTATGAAAGTGACAAGTAAAGGGAGGTATAAGTAGCAAGTAGCAAGTAACAAGTAAGACATGGATAACAAGTTTTACGAGTAAAACACGGACAAGTACAAGTCAAGTAAATCACGTCAAGTAAACACGTCGTGCACAGAGATTCCGCCTGTTGGCTAGAGTGGCTGATCGGGCCAACTCCTAAGCTCAAGTGACCGTTTATCTCTACCCCTCCACGTGTATCGAGCCAGGGCATTACCCTGAACACGGAATGCTCGCTTCTGGAACACGAGCCAGGAAATGTGATTAACACGTATATCGAGCCAGGGCATTACCCCGAACACGGAATGCTCGCTTCTGGAACACGAGCCAGGAAGTGTATTTAACACGTATGGCGTAGGGTTATGCCTGCAACGCAGATACCTAGACGGAAACAAGTAGATCGGGCATTGGCTATCAACCAACTCACGTAGCCCACTTCTGGAACACGAGCCAGGAAACACAAGTATGGTAGCGTGTGCTACGAATGCGACATTCAACATGGATAGCATGGCATGACATATAGTAAGGCGTACAGGTAAGGAATTAAACATGGAAGTTTAATATGCATGAACAACAAGTTAAAAAGGGTTGGACCTAGCTTCGTTGTCAAGCTAGATCAATTGAGGTGACGGATCTAGTTTCGTTGTCAAACTAGATCAAATAGGCGTCTAGGCAGCTATCATTTCACTGTCTAGTCTCTTTTACGCTACAACAAGCAAATGGCCTAAGACATGGCCTAAAACCCTAAGTGGCAAGTTTCACTTGCCTAGCACCGAGGATGACGATCAACGAGGCCGTCACAAAAATGCTAACTACGGAGATGAAATCACGAATCGTTAGCAGAAGAACGATGCCGAGCAAGCACGGCGACGGAAGAAACGATCCGGGGAACCACGGTTCAGATCTGGAATGGAAGGAGAAATCTGGAGAAAATGGGATTTTGGGGGTTTTGGGGGTTTTCCGGCGGCCTAGAGGAGATGGCCGGCCTAAATGGAGAGGGAGAGGAGCTCTTGAGGAAGGGGGAATGGCTAGAGGAGGGTTGGGGAAGATCAGAGGTCAAGGGGGAAAGGAAATGGCCAAGAGAAGAGAAAGAAAGAAAAGAAAACGTTTGGGGTTTAAATAGGAAACAAGTCGGCGGCCGCCCAAAAATTAGGGTTTCTGGGTTGATTTGTCGGTCAAAGAAGGGTTGTTGACCGACTAGTTTAACAACTAGTCGGTCGGTCGACCAACTGTGACCGACTAAAAGCAAACAGTAACTCAGGTCGTCAAAATGGTCAATGAATTAGTCGGTTAAAGAACGATGGCTGACCGACTAGTTTGACATCTAGTCGGTCGAAAGATGTTCTTAGACCGACTAACGATAAACAGTAACTCAGGTGAAATTTATCAAAGGGACTAGTCGGTCTGAGAGCAAGTTCTGACCGACTAGTTTCACATTTAGTCGGTCGGTGGTTGTTCTTAGACCGACTAAGAGTAAACAGTAACTCATGTACAATTGATTCAATGAACTAGTCGGTTCCAGTAGAGTTCCTGACCGACTAGATCTCAATCTAGTCGGTTGGTTCCCCTTCTCGAACCAACTAACGTGCACGATAAGTGCCGAAATTGAAGCGCGAAGCTTCGGGAAGATTCCTACGGCATCTAAGATTACTCTAACTCTAAAATATGAGCGATTTGAAGTTTGTCATGAGTGACTTACTCCAAGATCAACGATTCTAAGGAAGAAGCTAGAAAATCACGACGAAACGAATGAAAACGAAAGCTACGGGGACGAAAACCACACATAAGGAGAAAATCCATTCAAAACATATATATAATATAGATAATCCAAAATACATGAAAACCAGTCGTTACAGTTTATTTCAAGAATATCTTTCTTGGAGACTAATCACTTGGTGTAAGGATGGACATCATGTGAAGAAGGACCAAAGCGTGGACTCAAGGAGTGCCAAAGCTTGGAGATGGTGGAGATCATTCAAGGCATCAAGATTGAAGACTTAGACTCTAAGGAAAGCATTGTAATCCTTGTAATTTACTTTATTGCTTTCTTTCTCTTTTCAGTCTAGGATTAATGTAATGTCTTGTTAGATGGTTTACTCATTCATGCATATGCATTTAACCATCTTAGTGAGCCTTAGGATTATCATAGAATCCAAACCAATAGGTTCACTCTGTCCAAAGACTCATTTGGAGTCTCTGGCTTTCCATCAGTCGTCTGATGAAGGAAACACAGTCGACTAGGTGATTTCCAATCGCCTGTAGATCCTTCTACAGTCGCCTGATATGCACAGCTCAAGTCAACATTTCAATTGACTCAAACTTGAGGTTTACGCACAGTCGACTACTGGACAGTTTACAGTCGCCTGTATATGTACAGTCGCCTATAGATTGGCCATCAGTCTCCTGAGTAGCGTATGTGCAATCTTTGTATCTCTCTGTTTTTTCTCCATCTTATTCTGCAGACGACTGATTAAGGTTATACAGTCGCCTGACTAATAGACAGTCGACTGTATTATTGACATCAGTCGCATGTGCGTTAAACTGGAGAAAGAGTGCAGCTCTCTGTTTTATTCCATCCCCTGCAGCAGTCGCCTGCTGAAGGATTTATAGGCGCCTGTCCTGTTCTAAGTCGACTGTAATGTCTTCATCAGTCGACTGTCCTGGCTCAGATTATAGCCGTTGGATATTTTCTAGCCGTTGATCAGTCGATTGTCTTTTGATCATCAGTCGACTGTTCTTGTCGTTTTCGCCCAGTTTCTAGCCGTTGCAAAATTGATTCTTTGGCTGTTTTCTTGGGTTTTGGGGTTTGATATAAGGTTCCTATATATATGTGTGGGCTGCTATCTCTTATACTTCTTGATGCTATTGAATATCTCAAGAGATCTCTAAGCCACTCTCAAACTCCCTCAATTCCCTCTCTAGAGCTCTCATTCATCTTCATGCATTGAAGTCCAGCTCAAGGGAATTCATCCAAGTGCTCTCAAGCATATCTCAACACTTGGATATCCTCTTCCATGCCTTGCATCCATTCATGAGTAAGCATCTCAAGGCATAGGTAAGAGTATTTATTTTACTTGGTGTAATTGTTGTCTCTAATTCTCTTTGTGAGAATTAGTGTCTCTCTTTGTGGGAGGTTGTCTCTTTGTGGGACTTAGGATATTCTCCTTGTGGGAATAACTCTCTTTGTGGGAGTAACTCTCTTTGTTAGAGTTTTAGTGTCCTAGTGTAGGACTAACCCTAATTCTCTGAGTGGGAGTTAGTGATTCTCTGTGTGGGAGACTTGATCCTCGTGTAGGATTGGTTGGGTCCTTGTGTAGGGCATAAATCCTCTTTGTGGGGTATCTCCTTGTGAGATTTGTATTCACTTCTTTGAATGGGATTATAGTGGATATCGGTGTGGTTGGATGTACCCAAGTTTGGGGAACCAGGGTAATTTCTTGTGTTAGCGTTTGTATTGTTTGTGCCTTTTAATTTCTCTTGCATTTATAATTCCGCATTTGCAAGTTTAATTTTAATTGGACAATTTTATTGCAATTACACTATTCACCCCCCCTCTAGTGTGTGTTGTTAGTATTGCAAGGGTTAAACGATCCCTACAATTGGTATCAGAGCGAGGTTTATAGCATATTACAACGATGGCATTCAACGCCTCATCCGCGCCTCATGAAGAAGGTCATTCAACCGTTCGACTCCCGCTCTTTAACGGAACCAACTACCTAAGTTGGAAGATCAGGATGATGGTCTACTTGAAGAGTCACGACCTTTGGGACATCACAGAGTCACCTTTCGAGGAGCCTACTTCACCCGCGGCCTTGAGAACTAAAGCGGAGAAGAACTTGATCAGAGTCAATGCTAGGGCTATATGTGTTCTCCATTGCGCCCTCACTCCGGATGAGTTCGACCGTATCTCCATGTGCAAATCGGCCAACGGAATTTGGCATACATTGGAGATCTCTCATGAAGTGCTACTTCAACATAAGAAAGAGGTCCAACCACTTAAGCCCGAGAAGAAAAAGGGGGTTGCACTACATGTTGAGAAGGAGTCACTCAAGTGGAGAAAGAACTCCCAATGGGAAGCTTCGAATGAAGATGGTGATGAAGATGATGGTAGCGACGATGACTACATTGAGATTGCCAAGCAATTCAAGAATTTCGAGGCATTCCTTAAGGACAAACAAGGTACATCTTTGTCACAGTTTGCCTCCAAGTCTGACAAGCTTATTTGTTTCAATTGGGGAGGAAAAGGTCATCTTGCTATTGTATGTCCTTCCAAACCCACCAAAGATACATTTAAGGGTAAAGGGAAGAAACATTGGAAAGCCAAGTCCGAGGTCAAGAACCAAAAGAAGGGACGTATTGGCACATTTGATGATTCTGATGGGGACACATCTAATTATGAAGAAGAGGATGACAAGGAGCACGATCACAGGTGTTTCGTTGCTTTTGATGATTCTTCGTCAACTTCCTCTAACTCTAGCGATGAAGAGAGTTGCTTCATGGCTAATGGAGAAGAGTCTTCGTCAAGCTCAAGCAAGGAAGAAAGGGATGAGGAAGCTGAGGAGGAAAAGCCATTCTATGAGGAGATACAAGCACAAGTGTGTTTAACGGAGTGGCTCCCTGCCTCTACTCCGACCCTAAAACCTTTTGAGGATTTCACCTCTTTTTAAACCAAAAAAGGTAAACAATCTGATCACACTTGCGGGTGGTGATCGAACCATACAAAATAGTGTTCGAAAATATAACGCTCAACAATAGCTTCTAATGAAGCTATTCTCTCAATACAATTTGCGATAAAAAATATACTAACTGATATATAAATCAGAGAGATGTCACCTAATTATAGATCGTGAACGTGTCAGCGTAAACGGCTCATCAAGCTTAGACCTGTAGAGAAAGTTTTCGCCTTTTCTATGTTGTCGTGTCTTGGGAAGATGGATCAACTCCTTACACGAATTTTAAGCTGAGAATTTGGCTCGTCTCGAAATATGCGAGTGCTACTCTCAAGTGTAGGAGATCGAACAAGTAATAATACTAGTGAGTCCATGTATCGTATCCACGGAACAACTGACCTGCAAAACCACGAATTTCAATTTATAAAGGCTACTAAAACGATAAGAAATGACCACCTTTCGAAGGCGAACAAATGGTGATAATGGTTTAAAATAATAAAAACGATCCTAAACTTACTATGGAGAGGTCGATACTAGGGTACCAATAAGAAGCGTATGTGTCAGTTGTGGTTTCATTTGGGTATCTGCAATCAATGGTTATTGATGTCTTGGTTAATCAAGCGGTTCATAACAATCCCGATCAGGATTCATAGATGAGCCTCGCAGATCATCGCCCTCTCGGGTCTCTCCGGGTATGCACACATAAAATGTATCCTCGCGGTACATCATCCTCTCAGAATACTCACGGTATGTGTGTGAATCAAGATCTAAAACATCAGAAACAATGCTTAAACTAAACAACGCAACGTTTCACCTTGCAAGGGTATGAGAACGTTGGAAAATACAACGATATCGAGCATGAAATAACGCCATAAGTATCGAATAAATTATTAGTTTCATAAGTAATTTAAGATCATGTGCCTGCAAGGGTCACGAAGATGTCCACAAGTATCACGCCACGAATAAGTCCGCAAGATCATATTTGATCCAAGTACACCAACAACGATAATACTTGAATAATACATGTAGAAACTAATAAAATAGGGATATAACATGCAAAATAGGGCGTAAAGACATCAAAACCAGAGATTACATAGCCCTAACTACATCACAACCAACACATATGAGTTTTAGCCAAGTATTGAGAGAAAAGAATCAATATTCATTGCAAAACACATCATTAATACTCAAAATACAAGGCAAATCCTCAAAATACGATGGAAAAGTTAAGAATTCTATCACCAAATCTCTCCTCTTGGACCCCAAATCTCCTTCAAATTTGCCTTGCCTATGTGTCCAAAGCCCCCAAAAGATACTCAGGAATACGCGAGGTAGGCCTCAAAATACGCTCAAACCCCCTAGGAATATGGCCAGAAAAGTCTGAAATACGCTTCAGAATACCCCCTTTAAATAGCTGCAGATCTTGTTGATAGTGGATCTCAAATTTGCTAAAAATCTGCTGAAAGATTGCAAGCAACTTCGTCATTTGTGACTGTTTGAGAGTTTTGCTTTCACGTGCCCATATATATATGTATATATACACACACACATATATATATGTATATATGAGAATAGTGGCTATCATACGCCATATGAGATAGGCTCTCATACGCACTCTCACATAAAGCAACCAAGTACAACCAAGTAAAGCAACCATGGGCTTGTGCTTGGTTGCTTTATGTGAGAGGGCGTATGAGAGCCTATCTCAGAAGACGTATGATAGCCATTATTCTATATATATATATATATATATATATATATATATATATATATATATATATAGAATAATGGGTATCATACGCCATATGAGATAGGCTCTCATACGCCCTCTCACATAAAGTAACCAAGTACAACCAAGTACAAGCCCATGTGGGGTTGTACTTGGTTGCTTTATGTGAGAGGGCGTATGAGAGCCTATCTCATATGGCGTATGATACTCATTATTCACACACACACACACACACACACACACACACACACACACACACACACATAATTGCACTGTTCTTCTAACCTTCTTCTAGTAGCCGGATTCCCATGTGTAAGGACCCTGTGCAATGAGCAAAACACTAGAAGGGGGATTGAATAGTGTTTATAAAATTAAATAGGAATTAACGCCTAATTAAAATTCCGAACCAACAAAGATGTGGAATTATATTGTAACAACAATAAGAACAAGCAAACACAAGATGTTTCACGTGTTCTGATTACCCAAGTCAAACCCGACTTGTTCCCGGTAATCCTACGTCCATACCATCCGAGATACCACCCGGACACTCAAGCTAAAACCCTAGCTTGAGTTTTCCTTTCAACCCACTTGTAGCAACCCTACAAGTGTAATCAATACACAAGTTTGATGACCTTGATTCCCATAACTTGGGATCAAGCAAACACTCTCACAAACCGAGAGCAAAACCAATTTAAAGAAAGTTATGAAATTGAAATTACACTTACAAACACATATGCCTTGAAGTAGAACTTAAAGGAGCAAGAGTGTGAAGTGTGTTGATCTCTTCCTAGAAGAAAGAATAGCCCTTTCTCTTGTCACTACCAAATGCCTAAAAGATTTGAACTTTGATTCTAGCTTGGAGAGCAAGAGAGAATGAGGGCTAGAAAGATTGAAAGCTTGAGAGCTTGAGAGCTTGAGAGCTTGAGATGAAATCAATGAATGCTTAAGTGTTCCAAGAAGTTCCCAATGGAGCCGTAAATGGGGTATTTATAAGCTCTCTCAAAGCCACAAACAGATTAACCAAAAGCCCTCTCAAAATCTGTGTAAAAATAGCCAACTGATTGAATTTACAGGCAGGACATGTTACTGATGAAGGAATGACAGTCGTCTGCTGCACTGTATTAGAGGGTATGTGATAATTCAAACGGTAACTTACCACGTAGGATAGTCGACTGATGAAGGTTGGACAGACGCCTGAAAACAAGCAGGTGCATGGGAAACCAACTACAATCGTCTGAGTGGAAAAGTGCGAAAGTTGCCAAATTCAAGAATTCTGGGTAAACAAAGACATGCGACTGATATGGTATCCACATGCGCCTATGCCATGGGTAGGCGAATGGGAAACCAACGTTTAGTGCATGTGTGCACAAGTGCATAACATGCCAAAATCAAGAAGTTGGGCAAGGGATGGACATGCGACTGTGGCAGAACTGACAGGCGCATGTGCCATGGGCAGGAGCCTGTAAATCCAACATATAGCGTCTGAAAGCACAAGTGCAAAAGTTGAAAGAACAGGATAAGTTGGGCAAGATGAAACCGGTGACTGACTAACAAGTCACAGGTGCCTGTAATTAGACATGTGCATGTACTCTGTGAAGGGTTTTCTGGGTCCTTAGGGATATAAATTCGACGTCTGACCTAAGTCAGACGGACGACGAAAACAAATCGGCAGCGAAAAAACAGACTTAAAACAATTTTAAATCAAGCCCTAAAGATATTAACCCTAGTCAAGATCTCTATTATCCCGGGGTTGGGTCCGACCAACCCCTAAGGATAGATCTATCTAACATTTACAATTATAAACGCATGAATATTTAAACTACATACCTTTCACTTCGTTTTTGCATAATATGAAGCGTCGTTTTCAACAACGTTTCTTTGGCCCCGTGCCACTTCTCCCAAACTGAACAGCATCACGAGCTGCACCTCGTCCCGAGACGAACCACTTCCCAAACCACACCACATCCCGAGGCGAGCAACACCCTTGTCACCGTGCCAACCACATGCCAAAGAAGATTTCACCTTGAGTGGATCCTTTGTCAAGACTTCGGATCCGATCCGAGCTCCATCATAGCTTTGCTAGAGTCCGATCAGAAGCAAGGAAGAGTTTAGAGAGAAAGAGAGAATATTTTATTTAAGCTCAGATCCGGGCTTGCTCATGTTTAATGGAGCTACTTAGATCTGGAGCTTGGGACGAGTTTCAAGGAAGGGGCAGACCCCTATTTATATAGACAGCTGACCCCTCCCCTTCACTCCATTTCTGATGTGGGACTAAATTATTGGAGAAGGAAAGATTAAATTAGTTTGCCTTATACTAAGGCTACACCTCAACTAATTTTCCATCCCTCGCTGTTGGCTGTTGAGCTTCACAAGTGATGCAACCTATCAAATCGAAGAGCACTGAACAGTGAATGCGTAGGAAAAAACGGCACGTCATTCCGAGTTCGTTTGACCTCTCAAACGTAGCTCCAAAGTCAGCCCAAACGTTGTTTTTCGCAAAAACTACAGCCGTCGCACATAGCACCGAACCCTAGCACTAGGTGGGGCCCACCTGCGAGTGCATGTGCACTGCTATCTGGGCACGCGTGCCCGTGCACAGGGTGCGCCTGCACAGCGCCCGTGCGCACAGGCGCGCGCAGCACCCGTTCGGGCGCGGGCGCGCTGCGCCCCAGGTGCGAGCAACGCCTGTGTCAAAACATGGGCGCGGGCTCCTTTTATCGGGCCGGGTGCGCCCGACCCACTATGGTCTCATGCCCGACCCACAATGCCCTATAAGTGCCTTTTATGCATTTGTGGCTCTAACTTGTGCGTTTAGAGTCCGTTTTCGACGTTGTTCAAACCTGTGTTTAGATCGGGATGATCCAGTCATCCAGGAAATCCTTTCCACGCGTATATTATATTAAATATATACGTAAATATTTTTCAAAACATTTAATTCCCTTTGCATCATATGCAAAATTCCCACATCTAATAATAAAAAACCATTTGCATCAAATACAAATGAACTAATGGCATATATCCCTCAACATCTCCCACTTGCACTCAGTATCATTTATCCCGAGTCTGCAAGCTAACTGCAAACTCTTTGCAGTTTTCCATCCTTTGCATCAAATGCATTTTCTCCCTAATTCTACCTATTACTTGACGAAGCTCTCACTCTGCGTGAGACCCTACAGCCTGACCCTACTACAGGTGGGACTCAAAACCCCAGATGGAAGTGACCACGAGCAGCAGGTGCCGTCCCTATTTCGGTATCATACTTATGTGGTTAACTCATCGACATGAGTATTGTCGGGACCACCCGGATTGTGTCCGTGATGAAAACCGCAGTTTTTAGTCTCTTCGTCAAAACTAAGTCGTCTAGCCAAGCCTATGGTATTGTCAACTGTCAACCCTACTAGCTTGAACTTGGTTAGTCTCCATCGATCTTTAGTCAAAAATGTTGGACTACTTCCAACATTCTCTGGCCAGAGTTTTCACTAAAAGATCGAACTAACACTGCGACACTAACTCCCCTTGACTGTGAGAGACGAATCCTATCTTAGTCATTACTCTCCTCGCACGTTTCAAATGTCACCCAACCAAAGACCTTTCAACGGGGCTTTCCCGAGGCTAGATCAGTGATCTAAGTGACACCTTTCACGCACAGGTTCCTACAATGACCTCAAATCAAAAGACCAACTTGCATATCATCACTAAGAGTTTTCATTGACAGATTGGTCAATATAAACCATATGATAACTCTGTTGGATCGTCCAGTGAACTCATTCTCCAATGAGCACATGTGTCTCGTCTCCGACTTCGCCAAGTCGAATGACCATGAGATCATCGTCACCACTCCATAGTGAAGACTGAGACACAATGGTCTCTCCGATGTGTCGAAATCCATTTCTTGAAACTTCTACGACCACGAAGGTTTTTAGACCTATGCTACAATCGGTCAAACACTTCTCCATGATCGAGATCTCCATCTTGAAACATGTTTGAACTTGCATTAAGTCTCAGGACTATACCTAAGTTCTAATGAAGACTACATTATAATTAACTTAGGTAAATTCTTACCAAACAGCTTACTGTTATTTTGAATAAGACGTTTGTACACATACATATAGATAAATTTGCCTCGAGGGCAAACCCATCTCGCTACATATCTCACTTGCACTCAGGCCCATTTATCCCGGCATCTCATACCGCATTTACACATAAGTCTTTCTAGACTTAATGTGGTAGAGCCTTCGTGAGTGGATCTGCTAAACTGTTTACTGTATAGACTAAAGGGGTTTCTATGTTCATTTTAGACCACCCATTTGAATCTCTTCCAAATAATTCCCTTGGTCCCTTGGAATCCATAATATATGTCTTGACTGGATCTCATCCAGCTCATCGTACCTTACGAGAATAATCCAAATTAGTTACAGGTCATTTAGACGGTTCATAATCATTTATGATAAAGAGTCAACCTCTTTGACCAATTTGTCAAACCATATGTTCCGGCTCCTTGATGTCTCACATGCCTTTTATTCGCTCCCACAAACCTTGAAAACTCTATAAGTTTGTTCCTCTAAACCATATTTAGAAAACAAACATATTCCAGTATTCTTGGTCATCATGAGCATATACATCGAGTCTGATCCGAACAGATCTGTACACATCTGATGGCGAGAAAGTTTCATCATAATCCATTTTAAGGAGTTAGGATGATAACCTTTCTCAACCAACATAAGTTGTACTTCACTATTTTCCTTCTGCACCAATCTTCTATACTCGAAGATTCACTTGCAGCCAAAAGAAACAATTTCTTTGGGCACGTAAACTAAAGTCCATACTTTATTTACGTGCACGGACCTTTTTCGGATTGCATCAAACCATTTATCAGAGACCCTACTCAAAATAGATTTTTGGAAGTTGATTAGGCCATCATCAACTATGACGTTTTACTCGACTCCTTCGTCTTACGAGGCTCGAGTAACCTTGTGACTTCCTAACGATTAATTTGAGGAATATTATATTTATAAGATTCTAACATAACCTTATCAAATACCTAGGCATTATTATATGGGTTTTAACCCAGAACGAGGGTTGTAACTCAGAGTCACTAGCCATGTATCACACTAAGTCTAACAGAGTACGATCCATGCTCTCTAACACACTGATGTGTTAAAAGACTTGACCTGAGAGAAAACTCTCATTTTCTTTTAGTTACACAAGAATCACACAGTTAAGTATTCACTTCCTTGATTCGATCGAAGCAGTTCAAATGCTTCTATAGTTATGTTCTCTATTTTATCAGACTTGTGTTTCATCAAGAACATGTGTCGTAATAAAATAAGAATACCTTATCCTGGCTTATTTAGACCGGGTACATCCGTATGTACGATGCTATGAGTTCACCAACTCATTCTCCCACTGTCTTACAAATGGAATTTCGGCCATCATACCTTTGAGACAAGATTCACAAGTGTGTTTCGACTCATAATACGAAAGGTCAGACCCATCTTTATGTGACTTGTGAAGCTTAGTCTCTTCGGTACGACCTAGTCTTATTTTGCCATATAAGATTTGATACTAACTTGCGTATTCATGTATAAACTCTTAATAAAAAATTTTTATACAATATAATCACATCAAAACATTTCTTTTAAAGTAATGTGACGATATTCGCCAAGTGTGATATAAGTTACATATGGCCTAAAGACAACTTTTGTTCATTAGCCAATATTGTTGTGATATGATTCCCCGGATTTGGTTTTGGATGATGAGCAAACATAAATAATGGATACTAACTTATTTGTGAGCGTAGTTATGGAGATCGTCACCAAAAGAATACGAACATCAAAAGCGACGCCTCAAGACTTCTCAATACGCGTGATCGTGTGCCTGGAGCTTCGTTGAAGCTCAAGGAGCAATATTGAAGTCAAGAGGAATGAAGATTGAAGCTTTGAAGACGGCTCGTAAGGTTTAATTTATAGTCTTCTAGCTTCATAGATTAGAATGTTAAGCCTTGAGTAGGACTTACATTATATACTTCATTTCGCTCATATCTTAGAGCTAGGATATTCATAGAAGCCATTAGAAACTTTCCCGAAGCCTATCGCTTCTTCCCTCGGCTTCGAGTGCATGTTAGTTGGTTCAAGAAGAGTCACCAACCGACTAGATAACGATCTAGTCGGTCAACAACTCTACATGAACCGACTAGATGCCTTGCTATATTCAGCTCATTCCAGGTTGATCAATTAGTCGGTCAAAGAAGAGTCACCGACCGACTAGATGACGATCTAGTCGGTTAGGAATCCTTCTTGGACCGACTAGTTGAGCTTGCCTCTATACAGCCTGAGTTACTGTTTCGAGTTAGTCGGTCAAAGAACGTTTGTCGATCGACTAGTTGAGAAACTAGTCGGTCATCATTTGTTCTTAAACCGACTAATTCATCTTGAAGTCAACCTACTCTATTTCGACTGTTAGTCGGTCAAAGATCATTCACCGACCGACTAGTTGTGAACCTAGTCGGTCGGCAAGTCTTCTTAGACCGACTAGTTGTCTTTGCCTGTACTTCGACTTCTTGGCTGTTCTACTGTTAGTCGGTCTACGTTGTATCACCGACCGACTAGTTGATGAACTAGTCGGTCAGTGATCCTTCTTTGACCGACTAGTCTGCTTCAGAATAGAGCCGTTGGGATTCTTTCAAACTCGATTTCTCTTGCCCCTTTAAATAGAATCCTGATTCGTTTGAAGAGGGGTCAGAGGTCCTATTTCCAAGCAATTTCAGACCTAAGAGAAGAGCTCTCCCAAGCTATTTCTAAGCTCTCTCTCCCTCACAAGAATCTCTCCCTCAACACCTTGAGCCCTAATTCCTCAAGAGAGATTCTCTCCTTTGTGAGCTTCTCAAGCGAAGAGCTTGATCCTAGTCACCATACTCCACCCTAGGCTTCCATTGCTGGTCATCTTCTTGAAGCTAGGGTTTGGTGACATCCTCTTCCTCAAAATCCATCATTGCCCTAATTTAGTAAGTATACTCAAGGCATAGGATTTTGTAAGGTAAGAGTTTATTTCATTTCAATCGTATTTGAATTGTGTCTCTCGGTTGTGAGAGAGGTTGTGATCCCGGTTTGTGGGAGTCACATGTCTTTTGTATGATTTGACTTGTGGAGGATTTTCACAAGTATTTCATAGTGGAAATCTTGAGTTAGGGTTGCTAACTCAAGTATCCGGAGGGGATCCGGGTGGTTGGGACGTAGGATCACCAGGAACAAGTCGGGGAGACTTGGGTGGATCCGAACCCAGTAATACTGTTTGTTTGCGTATGTTTTAATTCTTGTTGATAGTTGTTTAATTCCGCATTGTCGTTTGTTTCTTGCACAATAATTAGGAATAACTATCTTGATTATTTTAAGTACTATTCACCCCCCCTCTAGTACGTGTGTAGTAGCTACCACAGGGCACTACAAATATGTGAGACTATCTTTGTATAACAATTATTCTGAAATTTTAGACATCAACCATGTCCCATTTTCAGTTCCTCCTACTATGCATTTTTCCATGCTAGACCAAACATTCTTTCTCAATGAATTTTCCTTAGTGCCTTCTCCTTTCTAAATCATATTCAGACATTTCATGTCCTAATACAAATATTAGCTATGCAAGCATCACATGCATCCAAACACTTGAGCTTTACAACCTTGAGGAGACTCAACAAGTTGCTCGTCTCAAGATCTAATTTGGATACATTGTCTTGCACCGCTCTTAAACTCATCTTCGAGTCAACCAGTTTGATCCAAGTTTCAAACCTTGCGGATTGAAATTGTTTTCCATACAACCTTAAGGAGACTCAACAAGTTATATGGAGAAACATGCTTTGAACATCAGTATGTTTAAGCTGCCTATGTTCATATGGGCAAGTGTTAATTAGCATGCTTTCATTGTGTTAGACTTTAGAGCTTAAGGAAATCATTGTCCTTAACTCAGTGCTAGGAAGGACACTTTTAATATCAGTAAGAATATAGTTTGGTTTATCAAATATTCTTTAACTAATCATTTTGTCCAGTTGACTTAGTTCTTTTAAGGATATTATGGATTTGGATTCCACTTTGGTAAAACATAGAATTACCCTAGTTTAGCATATGTTCATGAGTTTTAAATATAGTTAAAATGGTTTTTATTCAACTATATCCTCCCACTATTTCTGTGATCATTTTTAGCCATATAGATGAACGAATATAGTTATTGGACCCAACCACCCTGAGCTTCACAAACTTGAGGAGACTTAACAAGCTAATCGACTCTGCAGTTGGTAGATAAACTCATTATCAATCACATCACATGTGACTCCCTATTGGTTTTTACCCCTACTCACTTATGATCCTGACGACATAATGATTAGTCTAGTCAAACCCTTGTTTTCATGTCTAATATTAACTTACACCGATACTCGAGGAGACCCAATACATCGGCTTGGGTTAATACCAGACTACATCACATGTATGATGGAGTCGATTCCTAAAAGAGACCATGTCATATCTTGAGGAGACTTAACAACCATGACATGCGTCTTTGTCCCCTAATCCAAAAACAAGGAGGGCTATGTCTAACCTTGAAGAAGATTTTTAACGTAATTGACTAGATGTAATCGACGGTGTCACATAATCATAATTCGCATTCTTGCGGTCCAGCAAAACACGGCCAGGGATTTGGCTAGGCCAGGATCACTATCCCCAGTCGAGCTAGGATGATCCATCACACTAGCCAAAAAACACTAGACCTGATCATGGTCCATTGAAGGAAACTAATTATTCATATGTGTGCCATTGACTAGAATTGGCTTCATTAAAACTAGTTAATCCTATCAACTAGTTGAATCCTAAAATTCGAAATTATTAGGATTGGTTAATAACTTTTATTAATGTCTTTATCAACTATAAGGATTTTAAAGGTGCTTGCGGGGTGAATCTGCTAACAATGAATTAGTATTGATGTAGGGAACCAAGGGCACGATGGTTACAAGTTTAGGGGGGATGACGAGGCTAACTCCGGTCAGAGGACGATTTGAAGATGAGGTTCCTGAGTTTTCCTGCCGGATGGAGTAGGTCGCATGCTGGTTGGTGAAGGATGAGGTAGGTCGTTTGTCAGACGGCAGCAATGGCGAGCTTCCTACAAGAAGAGCAACTCGTCAGAAAGGCTGGGCTGGCTGTCAGCCCGCAGCCCCTCTGATGCCTAAGTCAGTAGATGACTGAAGAAAAGATGTCGGACACGAAGGGTGATCTTAGAGGCAGATCGGCGCTTGCGTGTCGGACTAGCGTAGAAGGCGCAAATATGTCGGACTAGCTTAGAGGCAGATCGGCACTCTACTTATTGTGCTAATCTATTAAGGAAGAAAAAGTTTATTTTATACAACACTTTTCAACCCTTCCCTTCTAGTGTTGTTTGCCATCCACAGGATCCAACACTTGGTATCAAAGCAAGGTCAAAGCGATGACATCAACAAACGTCTGCAACACTCATACTCCTCCGATCTTTAATGGCAACTTCTATTCCCAATGGAGAAGGAGAATGGAGATCTTCTTGGAAGCACAAGATTTGAATTATTCAAGATCTCTCAGAGAACCCTATGAGATTCCAACCATTCCTCAAACACAATGGAATTCGGATCAAGAGAAAGCCTATTTCAACAACATAAAGGTAATGCATTTACTTTACACGGGCTTAACTGATCAAATGCTATATCTTGTAGAAAAGGCAAAAACCGCACACCAAATCTTAAACTTGTTGGACGAAAGATTCGGATCAAGATCTAATGAGATCCAAATACTCATGAAGACACCTCAAGCCAACGATGAAGAACTGTCAGAATAAGTATGCATGATGGCTCATCAGAACAACAAGAACGAGGACATATGGATAATGGATATCGGATGCTCCGCACACATGACATGGAGTTGTATAAAATAAACTTTTTCTTCCTTAATAGATTAGCACAATAAGTAGAGTGATCTACGCTTGGTTCTTAATCAACTTAATTAATCTTCAAAATCAAATCAGAGATACAACTCTTCTGGTAGTCGACTCCCTATGAACAGTAGTCGACTTCCAGAGGGAAATTAAGCACAGCTCAGTTAATGAAATACTTAATGAAGATATATAAGATTGCACAGAAGTATAAGAGAAAAGCAGATACAGAAATTGATCTTTGCAATATATTATAAATAAGTTACAAGAGTAATATTCAATGAATCAAGAAAAGCAAATAGAAATAAACAATCACAGAGAGTGCAAATGCAAACACAAAGATTTTTATCCTGGTTTCCCATAACCTTGGGTACGGCCAGTCCACGACCAATCCGGTACGAGATTTCCACTATCTGCCTTGGTAAATACAAGCACCTAACTTCACTTGTTAGGATTTCCCCACACACCTAGCCTTAACCAGGATTTCCAATTGCAACACTGCAATATCTCAACACCTAGACTTGTCTAGGGTTTCCGAAACCGTCACAACAAAGGGCAAACACAAAGTGAAAAATCGATATCCAACTCACCACAATATTTGGTGGAGTTTGGATTTACACCCAAATTCTATAGCCAATAGTAATAGACAATTATGTGTATTCGTGGCTTGATAGAATAAGATTTTAGATCACACAAAGATACTAATATAGTCTTTGCCATCTAAATCAATGTTTTTCAAAATCCTTTCAAAATAAATCAGAGAATAAAGAATATGGATTTTGAAAACAAATAGCAAAATAAAAGTTGATCTTCAGAAAAATAATATCTTAAAAAAATGAGATCAAGAATGTAAAAACAGATTTGGCTAAAAAATGAGAGCTGAGAATTTGAGAACGTTTAGAAATTTTGCGCAATAGAGAATTTTGATTTCAAGTATTGTGTTTTCTCTCAAAGAAATAGTCCTCTATTTATAGGTAAAAATTGAGAATTCAAAATTCAAATTCGTTTGACTTTTGCCCCGAGAATCATGGGAGCAATAAGTGAGACAGATGTCAAAAGTCAGGTCAAACGTCGAATTTTGACAGCTGGTAGTTGACTCCCTAGGATTGGTAGTCGACTCCCAGTGTGTTTTAGGGGAAAATAATTCTCAGCTGGTAGTCGACTCCCAGTCCTTGGTAGTCGACTCCCAGTGGAGTTTCTTCTAAGACACGGCTAGTGAGACATGTAGTTAGCTCCAGGGTGTAATGGAGTTTCACTACCAAAATGTAAAGTGACTAGCAAAAGCTCTCAATAACTTTGAAAATAATTTTAAAAGTATTCAAAATATTTAACTTTGAAATCATTTGTGTGTGTGGGTTATCTATACTTTTGGCTTTAATATAACCCTAAGAAGAACACACTCACACACTGTAGACTAGGACACGTCTTCGAAAGCTTGATCAACTGATGATGATGTAGATGTGAGCTTCTCTTGAGCTTCTGTTCCATTTGAGATTTGAGCTTCTTCATCGATCTAGCAACGTTCGTCCTTGTCTTTGCTCAGTGAGCGTAGATTGTGCTTCTTCAGAGTATGTATAACGCTTTCCATTTGTTACATAATCTGCACACTTAATAGTAGTGTAGTTAGAAAACTAAGCTTCATTTGGTGTGCTCATCATCAAAATTACTTAGGGTGGAATTCAATTTCCATCAGTATCTTCGGGATTTAAATAGGGAGTTAGTGGACCTAACCAAGGCTCGTGACCATGCCCGGCTCGTGCCTTGAGGGGATCCACCGACGAACTATATCACTACATTGACGGCTACCGCCATCGCGTCAATGAGAGCCACCGAAATATCTCGAAATTCTAACCCACGAGAGTGGTATGAGTTGAGAGATCGACCCCCTAAATCTAATGCAACGTAAGAATCACATCCTAACATCAACCTCCAACAGTCTTAGCGATGATCCCTAAGGCCCTAGCTTCTCTTATTATCAAACCAATAACACCATCACAACCAATCTTCCCAAACCGACTACCATCTCATTCTGAGATTTAAAGATAATCTGAGACCCCAATACACTGTCACTCTCTGTGGGATTCAACAATCTTATATACTATAATTTGACACTGTCCGCTTGCGGATAGAGCCCAGAGTCAACACCTAAGAACTATTTTGCGCCCGGTGATTGTGACACAGCCAGGTGGATTTTAGATGTGAGTTCGGGGTGCGTCAAACCCCCAGCTCTTTATTTATAGCATATAGAGGAATGTACATAGATAGGATACAGAAGATATGGGCCTATCTATAAGATAGCCGTGATCCTAACCAATTCTGGTATTATCCATTCACAACATTAGGATCTTTGTCCTCCTCCTTCTTCGTCTATTTATTTATTTCTTAAAAAATACTGACTACATAACTGATTTATTTTTAAGCCCACGGAACTGCAACTGCGTGCATCTACTGAATGTATTAGAAGCATACAGGCTAGATTCAACACACCAATCTATTTTAATCCCCATTTAGAAAGAGAGATGGGAAAAAATGCTGACAACTATTCATGTGATTATATCGGCAAGGAACAACTAATCATATGGAAAAAGACAGAAACCAAGGTATTTGTTTATGGGTGTTTTCTCACCACGGTTTCGTTGACTGACGACTGGTTGGTCAACGAGGTCAAGGGGTCGATGTGATCCCTTGGGTACGCCGAGCTCACGTGCTCTCGACGTGTGGGCGATTGATCCGTGGCTGAGCAGACGCTTCTTGGCTAAGCGTCGGTCCTCGGTCGACATGGAGACGAGGGGAAGCCTCGATACCGGGTCGAGTGCTCGGCCTCGGCTACATGAGCGTCGAGGGGTAGCCTCGGCGCCTGGAATGCTGGCGTTAGCTCCCCCTGACGACGAGCGGGTCAGCTCTGTGCCGAGGGGTAGCCTCGGTGTCTCGGTTTAGCTCCTTCATGGACAGACGAGAAAGCTCGTCAGGGGGGCCGAACCTTGGTTCCGGCCAAGTCCCCTCCGATGCCTAAGTCAGAACGGATCTGTGCGACGCTCGGCATGCACGACACGGCTCAGGACGAGACAGATACCCGTGACCTCTGACCGAGCGATGGCGGAGGAGATAATTTGGCGAAATAGGCAAGGTCTAGTTTATCAGAATACCTCAGTAGTGGGTGTCCAGGATTCCATCCCTCTCCCGGTTGCCCCAGCTCTCCTTTTATCGGGTTTGGCCCACAATTCCCCTGAATCCACGCCCCTCGTCTGCCTCCCCACATGCCCCCACGATCCTCCTTCTGCAAGGCACCTACGCATCATGGGGAGGTCGATTAGTGGGCTCCTTAATGGCCATTAAGGTCCCACGCTTTCAGGGGGACGGTTGTCCTCACGAGCTGATCGTGCGTCCAATGGGCTGGGCTCGGCCTGACTCCAAGTTCTTCCGCGGGCCTCGTCATGTGGGCCTACTCCCCTACATGGTCTCCCCGTCCTTGGCTTGGGCTTGGGCCTCTTGTTCTTGGGCCTCTCCAAAATAGTCGTATCAATTGCCCCCATCATCCGAGCCGTTCGGATTCTGTCGGTTCGGTTCGGGTGATGTGACTCCTGGGGATTTGATGTGCACGTCAGTCGAGGCCAGCCTATTAAATGAGGGTCATCATGATGCGGTCCGTTTGAAATTCCCTTGGTGCGGGATTCGAAGCGCGGTCGGTCTTCAGGTGTCACCACGTGCCCCCTTCCGGAGGGTCTTGATCCCTCAATTGCTCCCCATATAAAGCCTTCGGCTTCCGGGTTTCGATTCTTTCGCGCCTTTCTTCCTGATTCCGGTCTTGCTAGCTCCTTCTCTCCGTCGTCTACCTTCCTCCGAGTTCGTTCTGAAGGTAACATCCTCTCTCTTTCTCTTGTCCCCATGGCTACGCTTAGGATAGGCGATTCAGTGTCGGGGTCAAGGGACCCCCGGCGCCCGAATCCGGCGATGTCCGGCCTTCAGGACCCGGTGCCCCCTCGGGGACTCGCCACGTCCAAGATAAGTGGAAAAGAAAGCTTTTTACGGACCCCGTAGGTGACGATGTGGCTAGTGCTGCTGAGAGGTTCGATGTTCCCCTAGCGGTCCTTGGGTCCTCATCCATGGTTACCCTCCCAGTGGCTATGGAGATCCGGGAGAAGTACCTATGCCATCCATACGACGTCAGGGTCCCCTTTAGTGATGAATGGATTTGCTTCCTGCTGAGTAACGAGGTCGGTGTTTATGTTGAAATGTTCCGCCTGGGGCTCCGCTTCCCCCTTCACCCTTTCATCATCCAAGTCATGGAATTCCTGATGGTGGCTTTGTGCCAGTTGACTCCGTACTCCGTCACGGTGCTGACCGGGTTCGTCATGATCTGCCGTGTCCACGGCTTGGATCCGTCTCTTCCTCTTCTCTTTAACTACTACCGGGTCCAGACGGTCGGCCAAGGATCGTGGCAGCACCTCCGGGCCCGCGCGTGGAGGGAATGCTTACTCGGCCTACCCCGCTGGGTGGGAGATTGGAGCTCGTGCTACGTCTTCGTTGTCTTCCATGGGGACACTGAGATCTTGACAGGTTGGGGAGGGCTGTGTCAATATAACTTGACACTAACCCTCTCCGAGGATGACCAAGCAGCCGTTCGACTTTTGTCATCTCTTCCCTTGGAGGAGAGGTCGGTCTGGCCTCTGCTGGACGACCTGCTCCTCAAGAATGTCAAGTGGCCCCCCGGTAGGTACTCCTTTTCTTTTTGTTTTCCTCCTCGCGTACCTTGATCTTCTTTCCTCATGCAGAGATGGCTAGGCATGAGTTTACCCGCAATGTCGACGAGCTCATCCGGCGCAGATCCGGCCGAAGCCGAGGGAACCCTTCAGGCCAGGCACCCCGCCGCACTATTGAAAAAGAGGTGCGCCATACCGAGCCTACCGTGGGGAGGAGGTTGGAAGCCGCGCCGCTCCCATTGGCCGTGTTGGACCTCCCCGCAGGAGTATCTACGGGGGCCGAACTCCCCCTCCCCGTCCAGGCAGAAGGAGGCAACGATGGAACCGAGCCGGTTCCTCGTGCACCCACGAGCAGTCGTGGCGCCGGGCGCAAGTGCTCCCCCCCGGTGTCTGCTGGACCCAGCGAGAGGCAGAGGAGGAAGGAGGGTTGGGAGTCCCGCACTCCGGTGGCTCCCGAGGTGCCGATGGCCTCAGGCGAAACTCTCACGTTGACCCTGTTGGCCACCCCTGCTGTCTCGGTCGACCCCTCCATGGTGGGAGCCAGTGGCATGCTGGCGAACATCCTGGAGGGCCCGGAGGTTGCCCCTGGGGCCTCGGTATTTGTTGACCGAGCTGTGGCCAACCAGTTGGCCCACGGCACCGTCCTCCCGAGGGACCGCTCTCTCCTGGAGAGAGCTCCCACCGACAAACTGTCGGACTCCTTAGTCTGGCAGTTTCAACAGGTTTGGCTACCCTGCTGCTCCCAAATCTATTCCTTGATCCTTCTTAGCATAACTTATTTTTCTTTGCAGGCCACTGTGATGGCGGTTGAGGCGTAGCGTCGGGCGGACCAGGCGAGGGACCTCGAGGAGTCCTCGACTCGGGAGCGTTCGAGGGCCAAGGCGGCTGAGGTGGTGGCTCTGGAGGCTCGCATGGAGGCTCGACAGCTCCGACGCCGGGTGGATGAGCTTGCTTCCCAGGTGCTGGACCTCCAGGGGGAGCTGGCCGACACCCAGAGGTCGGCCCAAGAAGCGGATGAGGCGTTCCGCCAGGAGAGGGGCGATCTCCAAAGCGAGCTGGGTGACCTGCGCCAGATGACCCGGTTCATCGATGAGGTGGAGAGGGGCGTCGACGGGGTTCTAGGGGCCAGGATCACGGAGGTCCTCTTAGAGGCCTTCAGCTCCTACGAGGACCTCCTGGCTCCCCGGATTATTGACGTTGTCCGAAACTCCTTCCGACGGTTTGTGGAACACGCCCGTCGGCCTCTTCCACCCGCAGATCCCCCGTGCTCCGAGCAGGGTGAGGTGCCGGAGGACGCTTCCTCTCGTGCCCCAGGGCTTCCTCATTTTGTTTCCTCCCTTTTTCTTTTTGACTCCTGGCTTGTAACCTTAAACAATTTATTTATAAAGCTCCTTTTTCAGCCCATGCACTTGTTGATCTTTTGTTATGTTTGACTTGGTCGTGGATCCCGAGATTTGCCGGTATCCCCGTATCATTTGTGGCAAGCACGAAGGGTTTTCGGGATTCTGGGCTCGTTGTCCCCTTTTGATCAGGGCCTTGGAGGCGTTCTTGGCCGACCCGCTGTAGCTTTTCCTCTACTCGTGTTTATTTGAGCCAGTCGGGGGGCCACCTTGCAGATTGCGAATTTGTACCTAATCCGAGGGTCCGCTCCGTGAGGAAGGGAAAAAATCGCCCTCGATCCACTGGCACATGCCTGCTTGATCTTCAGTCCCGCTGGGTAAGTTGTCCCCAACCATGCAGTTGGTCCACAAGGGGAGGTACCCCTTGGTTTTTGACCAATCAATGTCCCCACCTGCTGGGGGAATTGCTCCCATTCTTAAGGACAGGCTCGGCGATCGGCCAGTTGGGGAAGTCATTCTTAGCCTTAAAGTCGATCGGATCGACCGGTCCACGAGGGAGCTATCCCTTGGCTTACGACCGATCGATGTCCCCGCTTGCTAGGGGAGTTGCCCCAGCCTTACAGTCGGGCTCATCGAGCAGCCTGCTGGGGGAATCGCCCCCAGCCTTATAGCCGATCGGATCGGCTGGTCCGCGGGGGAGCTACCCCTCAGCTTACGACCAGTCGATGTCCCCGCCTGCTGGGGGAGTTGCCCCCAGCCTTACGGTCGGGCTCATCGAGCGACCTACTGGGGGAGTCGCCCCTAGCCTTACGGCCGATTGGATCGGCTGGTCTGCAGGGGGCTACCCCTCGGCTTACGACCAATCAATGTCCCCGCCTGCTGGGGGAGTTGCCCCAGCCTTATGGTCGGGCTCGTCGAGCGGCCTGCTAGGGGAGTCTCCCCCAGCCTTAAGGCCGATCAGATCGACCGATTCGCGGGGAGCTACCCCTCGGCTTACAACCAATCGATGTCCTCGCCTGCTGGGGGAGTTGCCCCCAGCCTTACGGTCGGACTAGTCGAGCGGCCTGCTGGGGGAGTCGCCCCCAGCCTTGAGGTCGATCGGATCGACCGGTCTGTGGGGGAGCTACCCCTCGCTTACAACCAATTGATGTCCCCGCCTGCTGGGGGAGTTGCCCCAGCCTTACGGTCGGGCTCGTTGAGCGGCCTGTTGGGGGAGTCACCCCCAGCCTTAAGGCCGATCGGATTGACCGGTCCGCGGGGGAGCTACCCCTCGGCTTACAACCAACCGATGCCCCGCCTGCTAGGGGAGCTACCCCCAGCCTTACGGTCGGGCTCATCGAGCGGCCTGCTAGGGGAGTTGCCCCAGCCTTATGGCCGACCGTTTTGCTATGCTCCTCCAGAGGGTGACTCCCTGCTCGTCCTGCTATCGATCACCTAGCCAACCAAAAATCGAGATAAAGATTTGTACTAACATTTTCCTTTCCATTGCTCGAATCCGGGTGTACATTTGGAGGAAAATAAAATACGGAGACGTTGAGGGTAAGCTAGCCTTGCCCCGGCGAGGTGGCGACTGGTGGTCCTGCTGGCTCACTCGATGATGCGTAGAGCCGTCTGGACCACATTCACCTTCTTGCCCTTGTCTGCTTGCTTGGACGTTCCTTCCCCATGGACAGGGGCCGAGTCGTCGGCGAAGTTCTTGAAATGCCCCCGGCTGACCAGCTTCTCTATATCATTCTTCAAGTGCCAGCAATCATCAGTGTCATGGCCGTTGTCCTTGTGGTACTTGCAGTACTTTTCCTTGTCCTTTCCGCCCCTCTTCATCCTCGGAGGCGACCTGCTAAAGCACCCTTCTTTTTGGGCGTGCGTGAGGACGGCCTCAGGAGTGGCGTCCAGCTTGGGGGGTCGTGGCTCCTCCCTGCGATGCTTCCCTTTGGCTTTCTTCTCCTGACGATGCACGTCGGGGCTCTCGTCACGCTTGGATCCCCTCCTTGTTCCCATGGGGCGTCCTCTGTCGTCCATGGCCAGTGCCTCCTCTGTCAACATGTAGCGTTCCGCCCGGGCTATGACACCGGCGAGGTCTTTCGGTGGATCATTGTGCAGCGATTTCCTCAGGCCCCTGTGTCGGAACCCCTTCTTCAAGGCCGTCTTCACGACCAGCTCAGGACAACTTTCCACATTCAGTCACTCTGCGTTGAATCGGTGCATGTAGCTCCTCAGGGGTTCACCGGGACCTTGCACCACATTAAACAGGAGCTCCGAGTCCGGCTTTACCTGCTGTCCGGCCATGAATTGTTTGCAGAACTGCTGAGAGATGTCCTCAAAGCTATCGATGGACCGGTTGGGAAGACCATGGTACCAGCTCCTGGCTGCCCTCCGGAGGGTGGAATAAAAGCCTTTGCAGAGCAGGGTGTCGTCATCATCTTGGAACGCCATGACCCCTTCGTAATCCATCACGTGATCCGCTGGATCACCCGTGCCGTCGTACTTCTCCAGCGGAGGTACCTTAAACCTGGAGGGTACCCATACCTTCGTTATCCTTCGGGACAATGGACAGCGATCTCGACTGGCTCCCCCCGTGGTTACCTCAGTACACGCGTCGTTGCCGGCCGGCCGAGGTGAGATAGCGTGGTCACCCCGGGAGTTCGCCCGAGCCCGTGCCAAACTCGGGGTTGGGGTCGATCGACGGGCGCCCTTCCTCTCTTCTCGGCATTCTCGTCACTCCCGCCTTGTATGATGGGGGCTTCCGCTCCTTCGGTGTCGGTCCCCCTCGGATCAGTGGCTTGTTGGCCGTCGATTTGTAGAGCTCGGTCTCCGAGACGAAGCTGTAACTGATTCACCTCTGGTCCGCTCGAGTCCAGCCATGCATCCTTCACGGAGTGAGGTGGGAGTGAGGGATTTCTCCGGGATGAAGCCCGGCATAGTGAACCGCCGCTCCAATTTGGTTGCTCCGTCTCCGTGGTCAGTGACCACGGCGGACCGTACCAGCGGGCGGTCCGTTTCCCCCTGGTGGGCCCCTGCCGCCCCCTCTCACCGGGTGACTGGGTTGCTGACGAGCTGCTGAATCGTGGCGACTAAAGTCTGGAGGTTGGCGTTGGTATCCTGAGCGAAGAGACGAAGTTGCTCTTGGGTTACCGATCAGGAGTCGTCGGTTCCCTCGATAGTATGGCTGTGTTGGTTCTCGGGAGGGATGTAGTCGCCCTCTTCCTGGATGGGGGGCATGCGCCCCGAGCCGTTGCAAAGTGGTTCCATTTCGGTGGTTTGACGTGGGTTTGTTCGGTTCCCACAGACGGTGCCAAATGTTTACGGGTGTTTTCTCACCACGGATTCGTTGACCGACGATTGGTTGGTCAACGAGGTCAAGGGGTCGATGTGATCCCTTGGGTATGCCGAGCCCATGTGCTCTCGGCGTGTGGGCGATTGATCCGTGGCTGAGCAGACGCTTCTTGGCTAAGCGTCGGTCTTCAGTGACACGGAGACGAGGGGAAGCCTCGATATCGGGTCGGGTGCTCGGCCTCGGCTAGATGAGCGTCGAGGGGTAGCCTCGGCACCTAGAATTCTCCTTGGTCCTGACTGGCGTTAGCTCCCGCTAACGATGAGCGAGTCAGCTTCGTGCCGAGGGGTAGCCTCGGCGCCTCGGTTTAGCTCCTTCCTGGACATACGAGAAAGCTCGTCAGGGGGGTCGAACCTTGGTTCCGGCCAAGTCCCCTCTGATGCCTAAGTCAGAACGGATCTGTGCGACGCTCGGCAGGCACGACACGGCTCAGGACGAGACCGATACCCGTGACCTCTGATCGAGCGATGGCGGAGGAGATAATTTGGGAAATAGGCAAGGTCTAGTTTATCAGAATACCTCAGTAATGGGTGTCCAGGATTCCATCCCTCTCCCGGTTGCCCCAGCTCTCCTTTTATCGGGTTTGGCCCACAATTTCCCTGAATCCACGCCCCTCGTCCGCCTCGCCTCACGCCCACACGATCCGCCTTCTTCAAGGCGTCTGCGCGTCATGGGGAGGTCGATTAGTGGGCTCCTTAATGGCCATTAAGGTCCCACGCTTTCAGGGGGACGGTTGTCCTCACGAGCTGATCGTGTGTCCAATGGGCTGGGCCCGGCCTACCTCCAAGTTTTCCGCAGGCCTCATCATGTGGGCCTACTCCCCTACGTGGGCTCCCCGTCCTTGGCTTGGGCTTGGGTCTCTTGTTCTTGGGCCTCTCCAAAATAGTCGTATCAGTATTAAAAAAATTAGCCCAAGAAATTGAGCCATTATTAGATAGGTGGCATAACTTCAATTTTATGTTGCTTGCTCAATGAGAATGATGTAAGTTGGCACCTGATCTAATGAATCAGGTGCAAGACACAAAAAAGCGGGTCCCACAGAAAATACCAATCCATGTGGAGCTTGTACTTTCCAATTTTTCTACATTTTTCTCTTTTATAATTTCCAAGTGAAACCATTTTTTCTAACAAAACTCATTAGGCATAATTTTATTTGTTTCATTTGTTATTTTTTTGTCTTTTTTAAGTAAAACATATGATGAGATACCCACCGCAAGTAATATATGGACAAAGATAAAAAAATGCAACTAACAACATGAGATATAAAGTATAATCTTTAGTTTACTTTGAAGTGGCAAACATTCTTTTAGTATGAAGTGAACCGTAGCATCACTCATTGCACAACATGAACCAAATTAGGAAGCCAACAAACAACCATCTATTCTCCAAATGAAGAGTTACAATCATGACATAGTCCTACTTGGGCAAAGAAGTTGATAGAGATATGGCCTAACATCAGCATGGTGGGGCCGACTTGAGGGTGTTTGGGGGTGTTTGTTGTGTATTGTAGTGGAAATCCCAAAGAAAAACCCCACCATTCCCATTATTTCCATGATTGTCATTGACCTTTCATGAAACCCCCAAAAGACCTCACTCTTTCCCCTATTTACGGTTTTGCCATTGTTTGTTTTCCACTTTGCTCTCCGTGTTTTTTGCACTTTGGCCACTGATTTTCCTTCATTTAACCCCAAACGATACCCCCACATAAACTTCCCTCTCATTTTTGACTATGCACTGTCCCTCCTCCGGTGTAGAGGTTTTTATTTAGTCCCCGTGCATTGTGCATGGGTAATTTCTGGTTTATAAATAAAGTTGGAAACTTACACTAAACGGTGATGACTCTCATCCGTGAGGTCATTGCGATACCACCCACCACCCACCCCAAGGGAACATAGGATTTTGCCAAACGACTACAATAATTATTACCAGGTAATTGTAGCACAAGTGTAAACCACTTTATACGGAGGACTGATGGTATCAATTTTCAAAGGCTGCATCACCAATGAGCCTTTGCTCGGCTCCATGCTCCCTCGTGGGAGGTCATGGTGGCTAAAAATTCCCTCGGCCCGCTGGCCTGACGACCCGGGCTGGTACCGATGTACCAGCCCGCTGGGCTGGCTCGATCCGGGCGCCAACGGTCACATGGCCGTAGGAATTTTTTTAAAAAAAACAGCCAAAAGGTCGATTGAGGAGGGGGTGTTATTTGGTCTTTTTGCATTAAAAGACCTAAAATCCCTTCCCAACAGCTATAAACGGACATTTTGGAGGGGTAATTTGGTCTTTTTAGGCCCAAAAATCCTATTAATTCAGCCCCAACTAATTTTCTTCTCAACACTCTCACTCTCATATTACTCTATTACTCTCATACACTCTATTCAAGCCCCGATCGCTCCCACTTCTTGTGGCAAGTATCGACCGGTCTCTTCAAGCTCCTATCGCTCCCACTTCTCGTGGCAAGCATCGACCGGGCTCTTCAACCTCCGATCGCTCCCGTGTCTCACGGCGTTCATCAACCGGGCTCTTCAAGCTCCGATCTCTCTCAAACTCTATCTGCAATCATGTTCTTTTAACTTTAAATTAGCATAATAGCAGGACCATCTAGAAATTTTAACGTGAACTTGAATTTTGAGAACATCGAGGAAATGGGCCTTTATATTCGTCTGCTACAGAACGGTCCACCTGAATCACAGTACTATCCTAACATGTCAGAAGCTGAAACACACGATAATCTGGAGTTCTTATATAGTAATAATCCCAGCCCGGTTGTATTTGGGACTTCTCCACATGTTACTTCTGCACAAAATTACTCTAGTTCTCCCTCACAAATTTCTACACCTGCTGAAAACATCGCAACACATGAAACCCAAACTAGAGGACACATCTCTTATGTTTGGTCACACTTTACCAAAATAACTAAAACTGACAAAGATGGCAACGAAAGCCAACGGGCAATATGCAATATTTGTAGAAAAGGTTTTAATGCCAAACATACTACCTACACATCACATCTCCTGAGACACATAAAATCCCACCAAAAAACTGATGCTAGACAGACCACTTTAAACCGTTCTTCAGCATCGACATCTCTAACTAGTTTCTCATATTCTTCTGAGACAATGAGAAAAGAGATGGCTCGATTAGTTTTGAGCCATGAATTGCCATTTAGCTATGGAGACAGCCCCGAATTAGAGAGGTTTAACCAAATGGCTATGAACCATGCATTTAGAAGAGTGCCCAGAAACACTCTTAGAAAAGATGCTATGTTAGCTTTTAATAAGGGAAAAGCAGTTATGCACCAATCTTTTCTCAAATTAACCTCAAAAATCTCTTTAACTTCTGACATTTGGACAACGAAATGGGACGCATCATATATATGCCTTACTGCGCATTATGTAGATCATGAATTTATTGTTCAGTAGAGAATCCTACGTTTGACCATGCTTCGAACAATAACGTTGTAATTACATGTTTTAAAAGACAATTGAACCTTGATCTAAAAGGGTTGTTATTTCATCAATGTAGTGTTTGTCATGTCATAAACTTAATTGTTTAAGACGGCCTTAAGACTGCCACTGAATTTCTTAACAAATCAAAAGGCCTAATGTTACCAATAACTACTTCTGAAAGTAGAAGAAAACAATACAATAATATATGTCGTAGTTCTGGGAGACGGTTTGTAACGGCCTGTTTTCATCAACATAACTATTTACGTATTTAACCTATTTTCAATTTTTTTAAAATTATTTAATAATGGTTCGTCAGGAGTTTTATGATTTCAAAATTTTCTTATAAAAACAGTTTAAAGTACCAGGCTAGTTATGAAGTATTTTAGTAAGTTCGGATTTCATCAAATACCTCTAAATAATCTGGTAAAAGTTCAATTTCGATTATTAATGTTTTGGCTTAATGAATTAATTTTCCAGACAAACATCATCAAAACATCTTCAAACTTCTACACTAGCATCATATGATCATTTAGGGCTTTTCACATTAATTTCGTAATTTTCTGAAGTCAAATCGATAGAGAACCTGCAAACCCGCTTCCTAATATTTTGGCCTAAAACTAGTATCCCCGTAGCTCAAACCCCAAAATGGATCTCGTATTCGCGATCCACGCGTCGATACGAACCCGTGGCTATGTTTTCGTAATTTTTCAGAAACGTTTAGTTTCAGGGGCAAAATTGTATTTCGTATGTTTAATTATTTATCACTAATTACTAACTTAATTAAGTTTTACATTTCTTAATTACCATTTAAACTGTCCCTGATTACCTTTTTGTGTCAGCAACCACCCCCATTGTAGTACACGTTTTAAATTTTTGTTAAAACGTTTTAATTTTATTCACACATAGTCAATTATACACCTAACATCATTAATGCTATTCACTAACTATTAATTACATTATATTAAACTATTATTAATTAACCTATTTAAGCTTCCATTAATCCACTCTTCATCACTCAACCCAGGCCTGACCCCATTTCCCTCTCTTTCCCCTAACTACGCACGCAAGCCCCCATCCCCTCTTGTTCTCGACCCAAACCCAAACCCCCTAAACCCACGCACGAACCCCCGTCTCTCTCATTCACTCAAGCTCGACCCAAACTCCGGCGGCCTCCACCCCTCACGCCAACATCTCCACCCCCGACCACCCTACAACGCCACAAACAGCCCCCCCCACGTTCTTTATCTCTTCCCCGCCATCTCGTTTGAAGCTCCGAGCCCGCTCCCCCTCTCCGTGCTCCCAAGCTAGGAGCGATACCGTCGTTCGCTCATGAAGGCCTACTCGACGTCGTCCCACACCCTACGACGTCGCCGCCCCAACGAGCTTCGCTCCCCGCTGCTCCGCCCTCATCAAACCCTCACACAGAGCTCGCCACCTCACCGAGCTCCTCCTCCGACTGTCAAAGCCGCACACCGACCACGACCACCGCACCGCCCCCGTCCAAGCCAACTTCACCGGAGCTGCTCCACCTCCGACGTCAACCGAAGCCTGCCGTCTGTGCTGAAGCCCTGAACGCCTCCGGAGCTCACCTCCTCGCCGCCGCAAGCAACACCGCCGACAGTACCCCTCACCTCCAGCTCCCCTTTCGCCGCTCGTTGCCGCCGTCCTCTGCCACCGCGGGCACCATTGCCGTCGCCCCTCCGGTCCACCTGACGACGACGCCGCCTCCCGCTCCGCCGGCGACGAAGCGAACAACGAACCCCCGCACAAATGAAGGACGGTGAGAACTAAAGTAAACGTAACTTATTATAGAGGTTTAATACAAAATATGTTGGAATACGTACTTAAATACGTATAGGAATACATATAAATATATAGGGTTGATCGTGATAAATTGATAATAAATCCTACATGCCTCAAAAAATACGAGGCCAGGTCCAGAAAATCAGAAATGACATTCTGGATCCAATGGCACTAGTTTCATCTCGATCAGATGCTTAGTTTTTCCAGAATAAAATTTTTACCCCAAAACTTAAACACGTAAATTTCATTTA
The DNA here is from genome assembly GCA_030789695.1 of Scilla litardierei. Classification (NCBI taxonomy): domain Eukaryota; kingdom Viridiplantae; phylum Streptophyta; class Magnoliopsida; order Asparagales; family Asparagaceae; genus Scilla; species Scilla litardierei. Next base: position 256,165,040 of record CM061141.1, read on the forward strand.
AAAATCTGTAACTTGTTATTTTCACGTTACACTGATACGTGAGAAAAATATATGTTGTAGTAATCTTTGAGACGGTCGTTTTGACTACTTACTTGAACAATTCCGATTAATGATTCACCCGGAATAAATTATTGAAGGTTTACGTTACTTAAGAAAAATTGGGTTTTAAAGTGATTTTTGAGCTTCTGAAAATTATAAAAATTAATAGAGGCTTCTGAAAATATTTTCCTATTGCAGTAAAATTATATTCTTCATTTTCAGCCTATATAAAAATTTAGAATGTTTTCCGACACCGTTTTATCAATCAGAACAATCAAATTATTTAGATAGGAATGTCGCGTTCTTTAACCAAGTATTCTTGTGTTGCAGGTACCAATTCTTGTGCACCAACGTTTGTGGAAGTCCTAGATTCAGTTCCGGCTTGCTACAACGACCTCGAATTTAGTAAGTCATGATGAATTCTAAAGTTGAAAATTAGCTAGTGTACACGTATGTACTTAGAACACCACTATAGCCTCAGAATGGCTACTTGACTTGAACTGAACTAAAAACCTAATCTAAGAAAAAAGTAATCATCTACATATTACTTTGCCAACTTTCAACTTTGGTGGTTGTAGAAAATTACCATCAACGTGGGTAAATTGTGTGCTAAACAATACTACTACATGCTTGAAACATGGAATCGGTATTACAGTTGTTGGACTTGTCTTTATCCTCAGTTTGCTTTGACACAGTCTGCTTTGAAAAGAATTTCTAACTTTCTGGATTTCAATAAGAAAGTCAACCAGTGGACTTGGTTTGACTAGCATCGTGTGATACACCATATGGAACATCTTGTGGAACATCCCATATAAAACATGTATATAGAACACTTGACACTTCACTGGGGTTTTGGGGTAACTCATAGTTTGAGAGAGTGCGGGAGTGACTGGAGTTCATCTTCCCGTCTCGCTGCCTATGTTTCGACATCCCGACCCGCTGCCTGAGTTTCAGCCAAATACATGTACTGTGCCTGTGTTTCGGCATTCGTCTGGGTAAGTGCACCCAGGCAAGAGATGAACTCGATGGTCACATATTGTACTCTCCGACTTGAGTCATGTAGTTCTAGTGTAGTTACTCTTGCACATTCACTTTTACTTGCACATTCCGTGCACGTTACTTACTGCACTTGTGCAGTCAAAGTACTTTACTTGTCGTACTTTTAGCTACAGCAGTAGTACATTTCACTTGCTCAGCTTGTTTTACACTTGCACTACCACAGTACAGTTTGTTCTCTCAGTTCAGTTTACCTTTACCACTCAGTTGTGTACAGTTGTTGCTCAGTACTTTACTTTCACTCTGTTCTGCTTGTACGTAGTTACCTTTGTCATACTTGTACACTGCTTCTTTTCTATATTTAGAATTGTTGTGACTTACCTACGGTTCCATCTTCTTGGCACCGCAGACGCTTCATCTGCTGAGGTAGATGTTCTTGAGTTGACAGAGCCAGAGTTCGACCCTGAGACCGCAGCTTTCAGAGTTATTTTCAGTTGTACTTTCTTTCCTTCATGTACGTTTGTTGGAACATTTTGTACAGTATGGATTGTAATAATTGGACACTATTTGAGTATTTTTGTACATCTCTGCATCGTGGCTATTTTGTTTTTACTGGTAACCTGCAGACCTGTGACTAAATTAAATAAGTAACGGGCCTCGAGAACAGGTCGTTATAGGTTTGGTGGCCCACGCAGGCCCGCGCTAACTATCTCGTGAACAATATAGCAAGATCAGGATGTAGAATATAAAATACTCAAATTAACCTTGAGTACGGGATGTCTCGAGTGTTCGCCTGTATTGGATATACAGGTAAATCATCCTTATTACCATCTTCATTAAGTCTTCTTTGATTCTCTTCATCTTCTTTGAACTCTTAACCCTTACTTAGGAATTCGTATACCTTCCCTAGTAACCTCCTTTGCTATCAGTAAGAGCGATTTTGCATAGGATGAACTATCTACCCACTTCATATTCATCGCCCTTCTTTTAGTATGTCGTTGCCTTTTGATCGACCTTCTCATTCTTAGAATATGACGTTTAATTCGCCTAAACTCTAGCTACGTCTATTTTAAGGAGAGTAGTGATCGAACTTCCGAAGTTCAAGTTCAACAACGGGAGCAGATCAGAAGGACCAGTGAAGATCAGGCCAGAATTACGGAGGCAGTGACAACTGCGATGGAAGTTGAGCCAAAGAAAACTGAAGTGATTCAAGGATTCTTGAACGTATTCATATTATTGCCGTTGGTTCGTATCCTATGATCTGGTGCCAAGTACCTGACCAGTGTCAAAGGCACTTTACGCACAACGCCACCTGAGCTTCGGGCTCGCTTGGATGATTTGTTGTGAGATAAATGGATACGGCCTAATATTAGAGTGCTCTTGGAATAATGAATCTTGGTACAAGAGTATCGTCTATTGGTCGCTGAATGAGGAGATTGTGAAGGACGAACGTCGTTATGTTTCGATCAACTTGAAGGATCAAGCCAAGTTAGAGGAGAAGATAGTACCAGTTGAAAGAAGACATTTCGATAACCACTATGAATACTTGATGATGTCGTTGGTGTGGTCAACGCACCACGTGCATTCACGAGTCTCGTAATTCAGGAATTCTATAAGTATCTGGACATACTCATGGTAGTCCTTTTGAACGACATCTTCGAAGGATGCTCAGAAACTTTGCCAAGCATCGAGGATGGGCAGCTACTTCTTCTTCATCTTTCTTGAACTCGTATTCTTCTTCTATCCACTGCTACCATCTTGTACCCATTTCTCCATGGGTTGAATCTTTTCCACCTACCATCTTCCCCCTCTTTATTTCTTTTTTCCTCTTCCTCACCTCGAGCCCCGATCCTGCCTAACCTAGCCTATCCTACTCTACCCTATCGGTGACTTCGATGCCCCTTTTTCAACCCCCTCTCTTTCTCACCAAGCCATCCCGTGGCTTCTCCTACGTTGTATCAACTCCCACTCCTCCACCTTGCCTCCCTCCTCACGAGATCAACACATCTCGCCTCGAGATCCTCTGGCCTCACTCGAAGCTTCACCACCTCATTCCCATTCCGGTGACAACTGCCATGTTAAGCAGCCATCGCACGACATGGACCGACAGCCGACGATGGCCCACCGACGATTTTGGGGATTGTTGGGCTTAGCGACGACCCTCACTGCCACCCTCGCGGTTGCCGTATGGTTCAAATCTTGGGAAGTCGCTGTTCTTGGTGTTCTTTCGAGCTCCTTGTCCTGGGCCTTGCCCCTAAAGGTGCCCCGCTTCGTTTCCTTCTTGGGTCCACTTCTTCGTGTTTGTTGGATCGTGGGTTATTGGTTGTTGAACTGTTTAGGGTTGATGGTGATTACTGTGGATGCCAACCAATGGAGTTGGCAAGGAGTATCATTGGGGATGATTATTGGCTTACTATTGGCCTTAGGTGTTGAAGTTGGATGTTGATCTTGTGCTTGGATTTGGGGGACAGTTTTGATGATGGCTTCTTGTTGGATGTTATGGAAAGTACTGGAAGAACTGGTAGCGATAATTTTGGTCCTTGAAAGTTGGCTTTATATTTGTCTTTTGGTGTCGATCTGGATATTGGTTTGTAATTGGGTATCATGGGAGTTGATGTCTTTTGTGTTCGGCTGGTTGAGGTATAGCAGCACGAACCCATATGGGTTAGTCATTACGTTTTTGTATGCTATATTGATGACTTACTTGGTTATGACCCATTAGTCATTATTATCATAAGTTGAAAATTTTAAACTTTATGTTCTTTTTATGTGGTTTAAATAGCTTGCTACTGACTTATCACCTCAGGTTCCAAGTTCAAACAAATATCGTCATCATAATAACTCTCATTTTCATGTAACGCCATATTAACTTTGGTTACTTGAGAAGTCAAGATGATGATACTGGTCTCAGGACTAATTACGGAAGCTATGAGATGTCAATAGTATGTATTCATATATATAACATCTCTTGTTTTCTTGATGCTATAATATCACATTATATTTCATGTTATTTACAGCTTGATTTACAAGATTACTATTTTTTTCTAACATTTATTTGCTTGAGCATCTTCATAACAACAATTATTAGTTTCAGAAAGGTCTTTGAATTCCGAGGACGGAATTATTTTAAGGAGTGTAGGATGTAAGGGCATGTTTTCATCAACATAACTATTTACGTATTTAACCTATTTTCAATTTTTTTAAACTATTTTATAATGGTTCGTCAAGAGTTTTATGATTTCAAAAATTTCTTATAAAAATAGTTTAAAGTATCAGACTAGTTATGAAGTATTTTAGTAAGTTCGGATTTCATCAAATACCTCTAAATAATCTGGTAAAAATTCATTTTCGATTATTAATGTTTTGGCTTAATGAATTAATTTTCTGTACAAACATCATCAAAACGTTTTCAAACTTCTACAGTATCATCATATGATCATTTAGGGCTTCCCACATTAATTTCGTAATTTTCTGAAGTCAAATCGATAGAGAACCTGCAAATCCGCTTCCTAAATGTTTTGGCCTAAAACTAGTATTCTCGTAGCTCAAACCCCAAAATGGATCTCGTATTCGCGATTCTCGCATCGATACGAACCAGTGGCTATATTTTCGTAATTTTTCGGACACATTTAGTTTCAGGGGCAAAATCGTAATTTCGTATGTTTAATTATTTATCACTAATTACTAACTTAATTAAGTTTTACATTTCTTAATTACCATTTAAACTTTCCCTGATTACCTTTTTGTGTCGACAACCACCCCCATTGTATTACACGTTTTAAATTTTTGTTAAAACGTTTTAATTTAATCCACACATAGTCAATTATACACCAAACATCATTAATGTTATTGACTAAGTATTAATTACATTATATTAAACTATTATTAATTAACCTATTTAAGCTTCCCTTAATCCCCTCGTCCTCACTCAACCCAGGCCTGACCCCGTTTCCCTCTCTTTCCCCTACCTACGCACGCAAGCCCCCATCCCCTCTCGTTCTCGACCCAAACCCAAACCCCCTAAACCCTCGCACGAACCCCCGTATCTCTCGTTCACTCAAGCTCAACCCATGCTCCGGCGGCCTCCACTGTTGGATATTGGACTCCCCGGATTTGGTTTTGGATGATGAACAAACATAAATATATCGTGAACTAACACTTTGTGAGCGCAGTTATGGAGATCGTCGCCAAATTCATATGAATATCAATTACGACGTCTCAAGACTTCTCAAAGCACGTGATCGTATGCCTAAAGCTTCGTTGAAGCTTATGGACCAATTTAGAAGTCATGAAGATTCGATTGAAGCTATTTGAAGACGGTATCGTCAAGTTTTATTTATAGTCTTTAGCTTCTTTCGTAGAATGTTAAGCCTTGAGTAGGTCTTACGTTTTAATTCTTCATAACGCGCATATCTTAGCTCTAGGATCTTTGTGGAAGTCCATACAATTCTTCCCGAAGCTTCGCGCTTCGATTCGGGACTTCTTGTGCATGTTAGTTGGTTCAAGAAGAAGAACTGACCGACTAGATGGTGATCTAGTCGGTCAGCCAAGCTTCTTGGACCGACTAGTTCTTCTCAGTTAATTCATAGCTCTTTACTGTTTACAGTTAGTCGGTCTAAGTTGACTCACCGACCGACTAGTTTGTGAACTAGTCGGTCAGTAATACTTCTGTGACCGACTAGTTGAGCTTTCCCTGTACATGCACATTTGAGCTTGAGCTACTGTTTATCATTAGTCGGTCTGTGCTCATTGATCGACCGACTAGTTAATGAACTAGTCGGTCAACTTTCCTTCTTAGACCGACTAGTTTAGTTTACTGTACATGCCAAATTTTTCACCATACTTACTGTTTAGTGTTAGTCGGTCTATGTTCATTTGGTGACTGACTAGTTGGTGAATTAGTCGGTCAACATTTGTTCTTGGACCGACTAAGTCTAATTCTTCTCAGACTTCAGTTTTATCTGTTAGTCGGTCCACGTTGAGTAACCGACCGACTAGTTGTGAAACTAGTCGGTCAGCTACTCTTCTTAGACCGACTAGTTCCTTAGTCTGTACTTTGATCTTTTCTCAGTTTACCCATTAGTCAGTTTACGTTAATTGACCGACCGACTAGTTGATGAACTAGTCGGTCGGTGGTTGTTCTTTGACCGACTAGTTGGGTTCAGAAAAGAGCCGTTGGAGCTTTAATTGAAACGTTTTTCTCTCTCTCTCTCCTCTATCCTATATATACTTGATGGGCTGCATTCATTGCTACCAAGGCTGATATTATTACAAGTTTAGAGATCAAGAGAATTCATTCCAAGTTCATTCAAAGCTCATTCTTTCCATTCAATAATCTCTCCTCACTCTTACTTCCAAAGAGAGATTCATTGAGTGTGAAGCCTTCCAAGCCAAGTGCTTGATTCTAGGTCACCAACATCCTCAAAGCTCTCCATCGCTGATCTACATCTTGGAGCTAGGGTTTGGTGCCACTTCTTCCCCAAAATCATCCTTGCCCTAATTCGTAAGCAATATTCAAGGCATAGGTATTTTGTACGGTAAGAAGTTTTCTTATTTCATTTCATATTTTATTTGTAAGTTTCACTCTCGGTTGTGAGAGTGTGGTTGTGATCCCGGGTTGTGGGAGTCACAAATTGCATTTTGTATGATTTGACTTGTGGAGGATTTTCACAAGTATTTCATAGTGGAAATCTTGAGTTAGGGTTTCTAACTCAAGTATCCGGAGGGGATCCGGGTGGTTGGGACGTAGGATCACCGGGAACAAGTCGGGGAGACTTGGGTGGATCCGAACCCAGTAACATCTCTTGTTAGCATAGTTAATTTTGTTGTTGTCATTCAATTTAAGCTTCCGCAAATTGATTTGGTAGTTGTTTACATTATAATTAGGAATTATACTCCTTATTATTTTTAAAGTACTATTCACCCCCCTCTAGTACTTGTGCAGTAGCTTGTAGGGCATTACATTTGATATCAGAGCCAGATACTTAGCTATGTCTGCCAACGACAACAAGACCGTGCGTCCACCTTCCAACTATGACACCTTCAGGAACCGTGAAGGAGCATCTTCGGTGATGGAAGGACATTCCTCTACGAGGCCTCCATTCTTCAACGGTACCAACTACGGGTACTGGAAATGCCGGATGGAAACCTTCCTCCGGAGTGCATCTTTATGGAGGACTACAATGAAGGAATACATCGAGCCCGAAGAAGAAGACTTTGAGAAATGGACTACCGCGGAGGTCGTCACGGAGGTAAGCAATGCCAAGGCAATGAACGCCTTGCAATGCGCGTTGGAGCCCGAGGACTTCAATAAGATATGCACATGTAAGAGTGCATATCAAATTTGGAACTCCCTCCTCATTCTTCATGAAGGGACGAGTAGGGTAAGAGACTCTAAACTCGTAGTTGTAAACAAAGATTACGAAATGTTTCATATGCAACAGGGCGAGAAGATGAAGGAATATTACGCTCGCTTCGTTGACATCATAAACGAGTTAGAGGCCCTCGGCAAATCCTACACCCAAAAGGAGAAGTGCTCGAAGCTTATCGAAGGACTTCCTTCTTCTTGGGAGAAACGTACCTTCGCCATCGAGGAAGGTAATGACATGAATAAGTACACCGTAGTTCAACTAATGGGTACTTTAATGTCATACGAGGTACGCAAGGATAGCAAGCTCAAATTGCAGGAAAAGATGAAGTCCTATCTAAAGCAAGACGAGCCAAAGAAGAAGGCCATTGCTTTCAAGGCCGCTCCATCCACATCCACATCAACCGATGATGAAGACTCGGAAAACGAGTTGGACTTGGAGTCCATGGCACTCATGGCCAAGAAGTTCAACCGTTTCTTCCGAAAAGGTAACTATAAGAACAAAGCAAAATTTGGTTCTTCTAACGCATCTTCCTCTCCTTTGTGTTTTAAGTGTAATAAGCCAGGACACATGAAAGCGGAGTGTCCTCTCAACAAGCAAAAGGAGAAGTGGAAGGCGCCAAAATTCGATAAGTCCAAGAAGTACAAGAAAGGAAACAAGAAGGGACTTGTCGGAGCAACATTCACCGACTCCGAGGATTCCTCAAGCGGAGAGTCGGACGATGAGCAAGTGGAGCAAGCACACATGTGCTTCATGGCAAGAGAGGAGCATGATCAAGGATCCTCCTCTTCCGATGATAGTGATGACGAAGGCAACGATGAGGTAACTATGGATGATCTTAGGAATGCTAACTCTCAATTATGGTCAAAATACACTAAATTAGTAAATAGATATACTAAGGTAAAAGATGACCTAGCTAGCATTCAAACCTCGCCTAAGACTATCATCACCAACAACGACACCGTTGTTGAAGAGTTAAGATATGAGATTGTTAATCTCAAATCTAAACTTGAACATGTTAGCATTGAGGATCCGGAAGAACATAAGATAGCGGATTTAACCTCCCAAAACTCGACTTTGAGTATTGAGAATGAAAGTCTTAAATCTCGTGTTTATGTGCTCACATCGCAAGTATCCACTTTAGATACTTCTTTGCGTTCTCTCACCGAGAAATATGAGAACACATTAGGCCGAATCAATGAATTCAATAAGGGTAATGGCCATTTGGATAATATCCTAAGTGTCTTACTCCCGGCCAAACACCATGTTGGTTTGGGGTATACTTTGGGAAACTCATCCAAGTCGGTCACTACTTTTGTTAGGCCAACTTCCGATGCCTCAACGAGTGGTAGCAAACACTCTATTGGTAGTTCATCTACCAATGGTGCTTCCACCTCGTCCACACCCTCTTTTGGATAGAAACCCCCTTTGGGTGGACCTCCAAAGAAGGGGCATGCTTATATGTACACCAATACCATGCCACGTAGGAACACACGTCCTACTCCATCGGCTCACACATATGATGATTTTTATGCAACACATTCTCGAGCACGTGCACACCATGTGAGACACCCTCACGCACGTGTTCCTACACATGCATATGTTCACCCACAACATCATATGAATAATTCTCGTCGTGCACCATTCCATCATGTCCCTTATGCCTATCCACAACATGCATCACGTAGAAATCAACGTCGAATGCATGCACCCAATAGGATGAGGGCTCCCAAGATTTTCACAATTTGGAGCCCAAAGGACACAAGCATCGACGAAAAACAAATGTATATGAATGCTTATTTTTCGGATGTTGTGCATAGTAGGAATTATGTGGGGAAGTCTAAGTCCAATTGGACTTGGCTTCCAAAGGTCTAATCTTTTGGACCCAATGACCTTGGGTACCATGATATGAAATTCTCTATCTTTAGGTACTCAAGGAAAAGAAAAAGAAAAGGAGCAACAAATTTAAATTTAGCTCCAAGGGAAATTGGATACTCGATAGCGGGTGTTCAAAACACATGACGGGTGACGCTAGTTTGCTCTCCGGAGTGGTTCCCATAGCAAATGGAAACAGCGTCGTATTTAGAGGCAACGAGAGCGGAACCATCATAGGTGTTGGTAAAGTGGGTAACCCATCTAAACCCTTAATTAGTGATGTTTATCTTGTTAATGGTTTAAATCATAATCTTATTTCAATAAGCCAACTTTGTGACAAAGGTTACAAAGTTAGCTTTGCGAAAGGATTGTGTCATATTTTAAGAAAAGATAATGATAAATTATTATTTTCCGGCACTCGTCATAAAGATATTTATATTTTGGATCTTCCTAAGTCTTATGAACAATGTCTCGTTGCCAACACAAGTGAACAACACTTATGGCATCGACGCTTTGGACATGTGAACTTTGGAACACTTTATAAGCTTTCAAAATTAAATTCCATTAAAGGTTTTCCGAAGCTTGTTTTTGAAAAGAAAAGTTTTTGTGATTGTTGTCAACGTGGCAAGCTTCCTAAATCTTCATTTAAACCTAAGAAAAGCATTTCTACTAAACGGCCACTAGAGCTATTACATCTAGACTTATTTGGGCCAACTAGAGTTGCTTCCTTAGGAAATGCAAGATATGGACTTGTCATCGTAGATGACTATTCGAGATTTACATGGGTATTTTCATTATGTAACAAAAATGAAGCTTTTGAAAACTTCACAATTTTTGTTAAGAAAGTACAAAATCTCTTAGGAACCACCATTGTCACTATTCGTAGTGATCATGGAGGTGAATTTGAGAATGAGTCTTTTGAGACATTTTGTGATGAAGTTGGTATTACTCACACCTTCTCTTTCCCTCGTGCACCTCCTCAAAATGGTGTAGTTGAGAGAAAGAATAGGACGCTAGTGGAGTGTGCTCGCACTATGCTTGATGATAGCCAACTTGGCCATCCATTTTGGGCGGAAGCGGTACACACCGCTTGCTATGTGTTTAATAGAATACTTTTGAGGCCCGGCACTAAACAAACTTGTTATGAATTGTTGTTTGGTAGGTTGCCTCAAGTTAAACATTTTCGTGTTTTTGGTTCGAAATGTTTTATTAAGAACACGTATGGTAGTTTGGACAAATTCGATCCAAGATCCGATGAGGGGATTTTTGTTGGATATTCTTCGCGTAGCAAAGCCTACCGGATATTCAACAAACGAACCTCAACGATCGAGGAGTCGCTTCATGTCTCTTTTAATGAAGGATTTGTTCCAACTAGAATTTCAAATGATAATGATTCTATGGATGTTTTATGTGATTCGTTTGATAATTCTAAGTCTAATAATTCTATTGATTCTATTGAGACTAACCCAACTAATGAAGTTGTTGATAATGTTCCTAGTGACCAAGGTATTCCCAAACGGCTTCATACCGTTCGTGACCATCCTCATGAGCAAGTCATTGGCAATATCTATGATAGTGTCAAGACGAGATCGCAAGTGAACTACTTCGCTCATTGTGCCTTTGCCTCCTCGATAGAGCCAAAGAATGTTAATGAAGCATGCGAAGATAGCGCTTGGATCTTAGCCATGGAGGAGGAGCTCATTCAATTCGAGAGGAATGAAGTTTGGGAGCTTGTTCCATTGCCATCGAAGAACCACACCGTCATAGGGACAAAGTGGATCTTCAAGAACAAAACCGACGAAAACCAAGTCGTTGTCCGGAACAAAGCTCGGTTAGTTGCTCAAGGCTACCGTCAAGAGAAAGGTATTGATTTCGAAGAATCCTTCGCTCCGGTAGCTAGATTAGAATCAATTAGATTATTATTGTCTTTTGCATGCCATAAGGATTTTAAATTATTTCAAATGGATGTTAAAAGTGCATTTTTAAAAGGAGATGTCGTTGAGGAAGTTTACGTTTCTCAACCTCCGGGCTTCATAAATGAAAAATTTCCAAATCATGTTTTAAACTAAAGAAAGCGCTTTACGGCTTAAGACAAGCTCCTCGAGCTTGGTATGATCGCCTAAAGAATTTTCTTTTGGATTTGAATTTTAAAATGGGAGAAGCCGATTCTACACTTTTTGTTAAGCATGCGAATAATGATATAATTTTAGTTCAAATATATGTTGATGATATCATTTTCGGTGCTACTAACCTTGCTCTTTGCGAAGAGTTTTCTAATGTTATGAAGGAACAATTTGAGATGAGCCACATAGGTGAGCTCAAATATTTCTTAGGTCTCCAAATTCGCCAAATGGACGATGCAATCTTCATCCACCAAACGAAGTACACGGTGGAGTTGCTAAAGCGATTTGGAATGGAGAGTGCTTCCGGGAAAAAGACTCCAATGAGCACGACTACGCATCTTGATAAGGATACGGGCGGTAAGGATGTAGACATTCGTCTATATCGAGGTATGATAGGTAGTTTACTTTATCTTACCGCAAGTAGGCCCGATATTATGTTTGCCGTATGCGTATGTGCTCGTTATCAGTCTCAACCTAAGGAGTCTCACTTAGTTGCGGTAAAACGTATTTTCCGTTATCTAAGTTATACACTTGATTTTGGATTACTTTATCCAAAATCTAGCACGTATGAGTTAATCTCATATAGTGATGCCGATTATGCGGGATGCAAATCCGACAGGAAAAGTACTAGTGGCACTTGTCATTTTATAGGAAATTTCCTTGTCTCTTGGTTTTCCAAGAAGCAAAATTCCGTGTCACTTTCAACCACCGAGGCGGAATATATTGCCGCCGGTGCCGCGTGTGCTCAAGTTCTTTGGATGAGACACACACTTAAAGACTTTGGTATAAATTGTGATACTTGCCCTATCATGGTTGACAACCAAAGTGCAATATGTCTTTCCAAGAACCCGGTACACCATTCCCGTTCGAAACACATAGATGTCCGACACCATTTTTTAGATGATCATGTTGCTAAAAAGGACATCATTTTAGTGTACGTTGAAACCCAAAAGCAAATCGCCGATATTTTCACGAAACCCCTAAAGGAGGACTCCTTTGTGCGGTTGCGTCGAGAATTGGGGATTATGGGTGAATCCGAGATATAGGATTCATGTTTCATTCAATAATCTTGCATGCTATTATATTTCGAAATATTTCGTTTATGCTAGACTTATTGGATTTTTCGAGAATTTATGCGATATTTTGAATTTTTGCTCGAATTCATGTTTTGAATGTCGTATTTAAGATTTCGATGTTTAATGGGGTAGTTTAGATGATTATTGAGAGTTTTGCGATATATCGTCCAAGCGTATTGAGGAGAGAACTTGATTATCAACTTTTGGACTCTTTTAGTCGGTTTCAGTTCAACCACCAACCGACTAGATGTTCATCTTGTCGGTTAGTAGAAGAACTTAGACCGACTAACTCAAGCTTTTTGAGTTTCCTCTTCATTTTAACTCTTTAGTCGGTTCATGTTCAGTGACCGACTGACTTGATTGAGATCTAGTCGGTCAGTAAATGAACGCAGACCGACTAAATCTTGTCAGTAAATCTTGGATTCAGCCACTGTTTGCAACTAGTCGGTTCAAGCTCATTGACCGACCGACTAGATCGTGATCTAGTCGGTCAGTGCTTGAACTGTGACCGACTAGTTGTGCCAGGGACTGTTTGGTCATTTGCGATCTCGACCGACTTAAACTCAGTTTAGTCGGGTTGTTTTCATTCTAATCGGTTCAAACCCCTTCTCCCTCAGCTCAAAACCCCGACCCCTCGCAGCCCTTCAAATTCCGATCGACTTCCGGCCGTTTCCGGGCCATCTCCGTCGATCTCCACCGTCGGCCCCTCCTTCTAGGTGATTTCCTCTCTTTCTAGGGTTAGTTTTCCATTCCTAGTGCTAGGGTTAGTTCGATTTCTAGGGTTTCTAGGGTTTCTAGTGTTTGATTCATTTTCAGTTAGGGTTCTCTTGTTCGATCTCTTGTGTCTGTTGTGCCGAGATTATGGCCCGAACACGTATCCTGATCACTCCGTCTAGCCCCTCGCCGATGACCGTAGAACAAAACCCTTCGGATCCCGAGCATCCAACCCCTCCGAAACGCTGTGCCAAGACCACCCATCCTTCGTCATCTTCGCCTCCTCTCAAGAAGAAGAGGACGACGACTGCCAAGCCTAGAGGTCAACCCAAGCCCAAGCCTAAGCCCAAGGCCAAAGTTCTTGCCTCTCATTCTTCTTTCCATACTCCTACCGATTCCGATACGGAGTATAACCCCGAGACCGAGACTCATAGGGAACCCACTCCTCCTACCCATCCCGAGTCTAGCACCCACCCTCGTACGTCTACCCGTAAGCCTAAGGGAAAGGCTCCGATGCCGGTGGGCGGTGTCGATATTTCGTTGTGTCGCGACGACCCTATGTGTCTCGTGGCTTACAACCGTATCGAACACTGTCCACTGCTTCTGGAGCATTTCGTCCAGTTTAGCGACTTCATTGGGTTAGCTGATCTTCTATCTTCGTCGGGTCTCCTCGATTACCTTCGATTTGACCCGAAGGCGAACCCTCACCCGTACCCTCGATTAGTGAAGCTTTTCTATGCGAATAGGATCCGGGGTCAGTACGATCAGACCCACTCTGTTGAGACGACCGTTTTGGGGACCCCTATAGTCCTCACAGCGGAAATCTTAGGAGAGATTTTGGGTATCTCTTCGTCTGGCCTCCTTCCCTCTGATATCTCTGTTGACGATATTTCTTCTCTTGATCAGACCATCCTTTCAGAGATTTTCCATCAGATCCCTCCTGCCATGATTGGCGTGCCATCTAAATCTTTTAAGCCGAATTCTTGGGTCCTAAATCTGATTCTGAAGTCGTGCTTGCTTCCCAAGTACAGCTCCTCATCTCTCCCGTCCCAGCCCTTTCTGAAGCTTATCTATGCTATCTTCATGGGGAGCTCGATTAATTGGGCTCGCATTATACCCGATAAGATTGATTCTTTCGAGTGTATTCGTAAGACCTCTAAATCGGCTCATATCCATTTCCTTGCTTATTGACCCTCATGTTTCGTCACTTCCGTGTCACGTTGCCTCGTGACGATGAGCGTCCCCTTGGTCCTCCCCTGAATGCGACTGCCGTCAAGAAATCTCTTGCGGCGCTTCGTCACGTTCAGAGGACGACACCTTCAACGTCTGCCCCTGCCTCTGCCAGTGCCTCTGTTGCTCCCTCTGCCACCTTGGATGAGGTCGTACGGTTACTTCGTCATCACGAGTCTCGCTTGGCTCGTACCGAGGAGGTAGTTTGCCGTATGGCTCGTCTGATGGGTGTTGATCTTCCTCCTTCCGTTTCTGAGGATGAGGAGTTAGATGAGTTGGCTGAGGAGGACGTTGAGGAGCTTTGTCGTGCTTCGACTCGTGCCCCCGAGGGCAATTCTGCTGGTACTACTGCTGCTGGTGCTACCACTTCCGGTGATGCTGTTGCTGCTTCGTCTGCTGGTGCCCCCGAGAGCACACCTGTTGCCGCCACTCCTGTGGTGGATACTCCGACTGGTGCTCCTGAGGCCACTACGGTTGCTGCTCCAGAGGTTGCCACTTCAGCCGTCTCTCCTGCTGATCTTCCGGACATTCCTGCTGATCCAGTCACCTCTTCTGCTCCTGCTGAGCCTGCAGTTGCTTCTAGTCCTCCCGCTGCCTCTTGAGTTTCTCCGAGGCCTCTCCTGATACTCATTGGTTGATATATCTAGTTATGAGAGATATTGGGTAGGATAGTGTGGGTGGCTGTGTATTTTGGGTCATTTTGATGTCTTTTTGATATTTTTGATGATGGTGTATTTTTTTGTTGACACTCCGATATCTTGTCATATGATGATGTATTTTTGTGCCCCGATCAGTCGATCGATATTTTGTATGTCAGTGATGTACTCTGCCTCATATTATATATATATATACATCGCAGTTGACATTTCATTCTATTGTGCACTTTATAATTTTTATGTCTCTGATGTTTGATCTCGTCGCTCGACGACATTAACTTGGTTTAATAGAAATTTCTTCTATGGAAACATAGAATTGTTTTCCATGCACTAAATTAACCAAGAAATGTTGATATTGGAGAGTATATTCCATAACTCAATCCTTTAAATTGATTTGAGTTTTGATGATTTCGTTTTACGATTTTTCGACTTTGGTATCATTGACACGCCTTGATTCTATTCGTATTTTTCTCTTTGGTGTCCCTTGAACCGTCGTCGTATTCTATGACTCCCGTGCTTTTAATTTGAGGCCATTGTTGTTGTCGTTGTTATCCTCCCGCTCTTTTTGCTTATGCCAAAGGGGGAGAGATATAATAATAACGATGTGCCAAATGAACATTTAAAGCATTCTCCAAGAATCTAACTTGATGTGTTAGATTCAGGGGGAGTTAAGATATATAAATGTATTTTCAAATCCGATATTTCAATAACCTACGTTTGGTATTTCATTAATTCAATAATCGATTCTCATTTAATATACTTCACTCGTCTGCTTGATGCGTATTATTTTTGTTTAAATTGGAATTAATGTGTCATCAATGCAGGGGGAGTAAGTAAATTTCATTTGAATTATTATTTTTTGATTATTATTTATGTTGGTTTTTCATCACCAAAAAGGGGGAGAATGTTGGATATTGGACTCCCCGGATTTGGTTTTGGATGATGAACAAACATAAATATATCGTGAACTAACACTTTGTGAGCGAAGTTATGGAGATCGTCGCCAAATTCATATGAATATCAATTACGACGTCTCAAGACTTCTCAAAGCACGTGATCGTATGCCTAAAGCTTCGTTGAAGCTTATGGACCAATTTAGAAGTCATGAAGATTCGATTGAAGCTATTTGAAGACGGTATCGTCAAGTTTTATTTATAGTCTTTAGCTTCTTTCGTAGAATGTTAAGCCTTGAGTAGGTCTTACGTTTTAATTCTTCATAACGCTCATATCTTAGCTCTAGGATCTTTGTGGAAGTCCATACAATTCTTCCCGAAGCTTCGCGCTTCGATTCGGGACTTCTTGTGCATGTTAGTTGGTTCAAGAAGAAGAACTGACCGACTAGATGGTGATCTAGTCGGTCAGCCAAGCTTCTTGGACCGACTAGTTCTTCTCAGTTAATTCATAGCTCTTTACTGTTTACAGTTAGTCGGTCTAAGTTGACTCACCGACCGACTAGTTTGTGAACTAGTCGGTCAGTAATGCTTCTGTGACCGACTAGTTGAGCTTTCCCTGTACATGCACATTTGAGCTTGAGCTACTGTTTATCATTAGTCGGTCTGTGCTCATTGATCGACCGACTAGTTAATGAACTAGTCGGTCAACTTTCCTTCTTAGACCGACTAGTTTAGTTTACTGTACATGCCAAATTTTTCACCATACTTACTGTTTAGTGTTAGTCGGTCTATGTTCATTTGGTGACCGACTAGTTGGTGAATTAGTCGGTCAACATTTGTTCTTGGACCGACTAAGTCTAATTCTTCTCAGACTTCAGTTTTATCTGTTAGTCGGTCCACGTTGAGTAACCGACCGACTAGTTGTGAAACTAGTCGGTCAGCTACTCTTCTTAGACCGACTAGTTCCTTAGTCCGTACTTTGATCTTTTCTCAGTTTACCCATTAGTCAGTTTACGTTAATTGACCGACCGACTAGTTGATGAACTAGTCGGTCGGTGGTTGTTCTTTGACCGACTAGTTGGGTTCAGAAAAGAGCCGTTGGAGCTTTAATTGAAACATTTTTCTCTCTCTCTCTCTCCTCTATCCTATATATACTTGATGGGCTGCATTCATTGCTACCAAGGCTGATATTATTGCAAGTTTAGAGATCAAGAGAATTCATTCCAAGTTCATTCAAAGCTCATTCTTTCCATTCAATAATCTCTCCTCACTCTTACTTCCAAAGAGAGATTCATTGAGTGTGAAGCCTTCCAAGCCAAGTGCTTGATTCTAGGTCACCAACATCCTCAAAGCTCTCCATCGCTGATCTACATCTTGGAGCTAGGGTTTGGTGCCACTTCTTCCCCAAAATCATCCTTGCCCTAATTCGTAAGCAATATTCAAGGCATAGGTATTTTGTACGGTAAGAAGTTTTCTTATTTCATTTCATATTTTATTTGTAAGTTTCACTCTCGGTTGTGAGAGTGTGGTTGTGATCCCGGGTTGTGGGAGTCACAAATTGCATTTTGTATGATTTGACTTGTGGAGGATTTTCACAAGTATTTCATAGTGGAAATCTTGAGTTAGGGTTTCTAACTCAAGTATCCGGAGGGGATCCGGGTGGTTGGGACGTAGGATCACCGGGAACAAGTCGGGGAGACTTGGGTGGATCCGAACCCAGTAACATCTCTTGTTAGCATAGTTAATTTTGTTGTTGTCATTCAATTTAAGCTTCCGCAAATTGATTTGGTAGTTGTTTGCATTATAATTAGGAATTATACTCCTTATTATTTTTAAAGTACTATTCACCCCCTCTAGTACTTGTGCAGTAGCTTGTAGGGCATTACATCCACCCCTCACGCCGCTATTTACACCCCCGACCACCCTACAACGCCGCAAATAGCCCCCCTTACGTTCTTTATCTCTTCCCCGCCCTCACGTTCGAAGCTCCGAGCCCGCTCCCCCTCTCTGTGCTCCCAAGCCCGAAGCGATACCGTAGTCTGCTCCTGAAGGCCTCCTCGACGTCGTCACATGCCCTACGACATCGCCGCCCCAACGAGCTTCGCTCCCCGCTGCTCCGCCCTCAGCAAACCCTCACAAAGAGCTCGCCACCTCACCGAGCTCCTCTGACGACTGTCAAAGCCACACACCGACCACGTCCGCCGCACCGCCCCTGCCCAAGACCACTTCACCGGAGCTGCTCCACCTCCGACGTCAACCGAAGCCTGCCGTCTGTGTTGAAGCCCTAAACGCCTCCGGAGCTCGCCTCCTCGCCACTGCAAGCTGTTGAATATTGGACTCCCCAGATTTGGTTTTGGATGATGAGCAAACATAAATAATTCATAAACTTACAATTTGTGAGCGCAGTATTGGAGATCGTCGCCAATTTCACGTGAACATTCAAAGCGACATCTCAACACTTTCCAAAGCTCATATTCATGCCTAAAGCTTCGTTGAAGCTCTTGCGACGCTTTGGAAAATATGAAGATTCAATCGAAGCTATTGAAGACCGTTTATTAAGGTTTTATTTATAGTCTTTTAGTTTCGATTGATAGAATGTTGAGCCTTGAGTATATCTTACGTTTCTATCTTCATTACGCTCATTTCGTAGCTCTAGGATTCTTGCACAAGTTCACTCTAACTTCCTCGAAGCGTCGCGCTTCGATTCGGACTTTGTTGTGCATGTTAGTTGGTACAAGAACAAGTACTGACCGACTAGATGGTGATCTAGTCGGTCGGCCACTGTTCTTGGACCGACTAGTTTCTGTCAGTTAATTTCTTGGACTATACTGTTTACAGTTATTCGGTCTACGTTGACTCACCGACCGACTAGTTTGTGAACTAGTCGGTCAGTGATGCTTCTTTGACCGACTAGTTGTGACTTACTGTTCACTCTAAAATTCTCCTAAGCTACTGTTTACCGTTAGTCGGTCTAAGAACGTTTGATGACCGACTAGTTGACAATCTAGTCGGTCAACTTTTGTTCTTGGACCGACTAAGTCAACTTGTGTTCAGACTATTTCATTTTGCCTCTTAGTCGGTCTACGTTCACTGACTGACCGACTAGTTGTGAAACTAGTCGGTCAGAAAGTCTTCTTGGACCGACTAGATTTCTAGGTCTGAAATTCTATCTCTTCTCAGATCTGCTCTTAGTCGGTCCATGCTGTTTGACTGACCGACTAGTTGATGAACTAGTCGGTCAGTGATTGTTCTTTGACCGACTAATTCTCACAGATTTCTATCCGTTGGAGAATGACCTAACTTGTTTTTATGGGACCCTATAAATACGAACCTAGGTCATTTCTATCTTCAATAGAGCTGCCATTAAGAGATTCATTGAGTTCTAAAGAGATAGCCATTCTCCCTCAAATCTAAAGCTCTCTTCCTCACAAGAAACCCATTCTCTCTCATTTCTAGATCTAGAGAGAAGCTTGTTCTTGGTGAGCTCTTCAAGCTATTGCTTGATTCAAGTTTCCAAATCTTCCCTAGGCACCCATTGCTGCTCATTTCCTTGGTGCTAGGGTTTGGTAACTTCATCTTCCTCAAATCCTTCATTCCACCTATTGGGTAAGAAAAACTCAAGGTATATGATTTTGTGGTAAGCTTGTTTATTTCATATTAAACTCTTTAATATTGCTTTGTGATTCTCTCGGTTGTGAGAGAAGGTTGTGATCCCGGGTTGTGGGATTCACGTTTGCTATTGCATGTATGATTTGATCTTGTGAAGGTTTTTCACAAGATATTCATAGTGGAAATCTTGAGTTAGGGTTTCTAACTCAAGTATCCGGAGGGGATCCGGGTGGTTGGGACGTAGGATCACCGGGAACAAGTCGGGGAGACTTGGGTGGATCCGAACCCATTAACATCGTTTGTTAGCATTGTTAATTTCGTTGTCGTCACTCAATTTAAGCTTCCGCAAATTGATTTGGTAGTTGATTGCAATTTAATTTGGAATTATACTCCTTATTATTTTAAAGTACTATTCACCCCCCCTCTAGTACTTGTGCAGTAGCTGGTAGGGCATTACATTTGGTATCAGAGCCAGATACTCAGCTATGTCTGCCAACGACAACAAGACCGTGCCTCCACCTTCCAACTATGACACCTTCAGGAACCGTGAAGGAGCGTCATCGGTGATGGAAGGACATTCCTCTACAAGGCCTCCATTCTTCAACGGTACCAACTACGGGTACTGGAAATGTCGGATGGAAACCTTCCTCCGAAGTGCATCTTTATGGAGGACTACAATGAAGGAGTACACCGAGCCCGAAGAAGAAGATTTTGAGAAATGGACTACCGCGGAGGTCGTCGCGGAGGTAAGCAATGCCAAGGCAATGAACGCCTTGCAATGCACATTGGAGCCCGATGACTTCAATAAGATATGCACATGTAAGAGTGCATATCAAATTTGGAACTCTCTCCTCATACTACATGAAGGGACGAGTCGGGTAAGAGACTCTAAACTCGTAGTCGTAACAAAAGATTACGAAATGTTTCATATGCAACAGGGCGAGAAGATGAAAGAATATTACGCTCGCTTCGTTGACATAATAAACGAGTTAGAGGCCCTCGGCAAGATCTACACTCAAAAGGAGAAGTGCCTAAAGCTTATTGAAGGACTTCCATCTTCTTGGGAAAAACGTACCTTCGCCATCGAGGAAGGTAATGACATGAACAAATATACCGTAGTTCAACTAATGGGTACTTTGATGTCATACGAGGTACGCAAAGATAGCAAGGTAAAGCTACAAGAAAAGATGAAGTCATATTTGAACCTAGATGCGCCTAAGAAAAAGGCGATTGCATTCAAGGCGGCTTCATCCACATCTTCCGATGATGAAGACTCGGAAAACGAGTTGGACTTGGAGTCCATGGCACTCATGGCCAAGAAGTTCAACCGTTTCTTCCGGAAAGGTAACTTCAAGACCAAAGGTAAATTTGGTTCTTCTAATGCCTCTTCCTCTCCTTTGTGTTTCAAGTGCAATAAGCCAGGACACATGAAAGCGGAGTGTCCTCTCAACAAACAAAAGGAGAAGTGGAAGGCGCCAAAATTCGATAAGTATTAGAAATACAAAAAGGGGTACAAGAAAGGACTTGTCGGAGCAACATTCACCGACTCCGAGGATTCCTCAAGCGGAGAGTCGGATGATGAGAAAGTGGAGCAAGCACATATGTGCTTCATGGCAAGAGAGGAGAACGATCAAGGATCCTCCTCTTCCGATGATAGTAATGACGAAAGCGATGAGGTAACAATGGATGATCTTAGAAATGCTAACTCTCAACTTTGGTCAAAATACACTAAGTTAGTAAATAGATATACTAAGGTAAAAGATGACCTAGCTAGCATTCAAACATCGCCTAAGACTATCATCACCAACAACGACACCGTTGTTGAAGAGTTAAGAAATGAGATTGTTAATCTCAAATCTAAACTTGAACATGTTAGCATCGAGGATCCGGAAGAACATAGGATAGCAGATTTAACTTCTCAAAACTCGACTTTGAGTATTGAGAACGAGAATCTTAAATCTCGTGTTTTTGTGCTCACATCGCAAGTATCCAATTTGGATACTTCTATGCGTTCTCTCAAAGAGAAATATGAGAACACATTGGGCCGAATTAACAAATTCAACAAAGGTAAGGACCATTTGGATAAAATCCTAAGTGACTTACTTCCGGCCAATCACCACATTGGTTTGGGGTATACGATGGGATGTCCATCCAAAGCGGCCACTACTTTTGTTAGGCCAACTTCCGGTGACTCTACGAGTGGTAGCAAACACTCTATTGATAGTTCATCTACCAATGATGCTTCCATTTCGTCCACGCCCTCTTTTGGAAAGAAACCCACTTTGGGTGGACCTCCAAAGAAGGGGCATGCTTATATGTACACCAATACCATGCCACGTAGGAACACACGTCCTACTCCACCATCTCACACATATGATGATTTTTATGCAACACATTCTCGGGCACGTGCACACCATGTGAGACACCCTCACGCACGTGTTCCCACACATGCTTATGATCACACACCGCATCATATGAATAATTCTCGTCGTACACCATTCCATCATGTCCCATATGCCTATCCACAACATGCATCACGTAGAAATCAACGTCGCATGCATGCACCCAATAGGATGATGGCTCCCAAAATATTCACTATTTGGAGCCCAAAGGACACAAGCATGGACGAAAAACAAATGTACATGAATGCTTATTTTTCGGATGTTGTGCATAGTAAGAATTATGTGGGGAAGTCTAAGTCCACTTGGACTTGGCTTCCAAAGGCCTAATCTCTTGGACCCAATGACCTTGGGTACCATGATATGGAAGTTTCTATCTTTAGGTACTCAAGGAAAAGAAAAAGGGAAGGAGCAACAAATTTAAATTTAGCTCCAAAGGGAATTGGATACTCGATAGCGGGTGTTCCAAGCACATGACGGGTGATGCTCGTTTGCTCTCCGGAGTGGTTCCCATTGCGAATGGAAACCGCGTCGTATTTGGAGGCAACGAGAGCGGAACCATCATAGGTGTTGGTAAAGTCGGTAACCCTTCTAAACCCCTAATTAGTGATGTTTATCTTGTTAGTGGTTTAAATCATAATCTCATTTCAATAAGCCAACTTTGTGACAAAGGTTACAAAGTTAGCTTTGCGAAAGGATTGTGTCATATTTTAAGAAAGGATAATGAAAAATTATTATTTTCCGGAACTCGTCGTAAAGACATTTATATTTTGGATCTTCCTAAGTCATATGAACAATGTCTCGTTGCCAACACAAGTGAACAACACTTATGGCATCGACGCTTTGGACATGTGAACTTTGGAACACTATATAAGCTTTCAAAATTGAATTCCATTAAAGGTTTTCCGAAGCTCGTTTTTGAAAAGAAAAGTTTTTGTGATTGTTGTCAACGCGGCAAGCTTCCTAAATCTTCATTTAAACCTAAGAAAAGCATCTCTACTAAACGGCCACTAGAGCTATTACATCTAGATTTATTTGGGCCAACTAGAGTAGCTTCCTTAGGAAATGCAAGGTATGGACTTGTCATCGTAGATGACTATTCAAGATTTACTTGGGTATTTTCATTGTGTAATAAAAATGAAGCTTTTGAAAACTTCACAATTTTTGTTAAGAAAGTACAAAATCTCTTAGGAACCACCATTGTCACTATTCGTAGTGATCATGGAGGTGAATTTGAGAATGAGTCTTTTGAGACATTTTGTGATGAAGTTGGTATTACTCACACCTTCTCTTTCCCTCGTGCACCTCCTCAAAATGGTGTAGTTGAGAGAAAGAATAGGACGCTAGTGGAGTGTGCTCGCACTATGCTTGATGATAGCCAACTTGGCCATCAATTTTGGGCGGAAGCGGTACACACCGCTTGCTATGTGTTTAATAGAATACTTTTGAGGCCCGGCACTAAACAAACTTGTTATGAATTGTTGTTTGGTAGGTTGCCTCAAGTTAAACATTTTTGTGTTTTCGGTTCGAAATGTTTTATTAAGAACACATATGGTTGTTTGGACAAATTCGATCCAAGATCCGATGAGGGGATCTTTGTTGGATACTCTACGCGTAGCAAAGCCTACCGGATATTCAACAAACGAACCTCAACGATCGAGGAGTCGCTTCATGTCTCATTTAATGAAGGATTTGTTCCAACTAGAATTTCAAATGATAATGATTCTTTGGATGTTTTATGTGATTCGTTTGATAATTCTAAGTCTAATGATTCTATTGATTCTATTGAGACTAACCCAACTAATGAAGTTGTTGAGAATGTTCCTAGTGATCAAGGTATTCCCAAACGGCTTCATTCGGTTCGTGACCATCCCCATGAGCAAGTCATTGGCAATATCTATGATAGTGTCAAGACGAGATCGCAAGTTCACCACTTCGCAAATTGTGCCTTTGTCTCATCGATAGAGCCAAAGAATATTAATGAAGCATGCGAAGATAGCGCTTGGATCTTAGCCATGGAGGAGGAGCTCATTCAATTCGAGAGGAATGAGGTATGGGAGCTCGTTCCATTGCCATCGAAGAACCACAACGTCATAGGGACAAAGTGGATCTTCAAGAACAAAACCGACGAAAACCAAGTCGTCGTCCGGAACAAAGCTCGGTTAGTTGCTCAAGGCTATCGTCAAGAGGAAGGTATCGATTTCGAAGAATCTTTCGCTCCGGTAGCTAGATTAGAATCAATTAGATTACTTTTGTCTTTTGCATGCCATAAGAATTTTAAATTATTTCAAATGGATGTTAAAAGTGCATTTTTAAACGGAGATGTCGTTGAGGAAGTTTACGTTTCTCAACCTCCGGGCTTCGTAAATGAAAAATTTCCGAATCACGTTTTTAAACTAAAGAAAGCTCTTTATGGTTTGAGACAAGCTCCTCGAGCTTGGTATGATCGCCTAAAGAATTTTCTTTTGGATTTGAATTTTAAAATGGGCGAAGCCGATTCTACTCTTTTTATTAAGCATGCGAATAATGATATTTTATTAGTTCAAATTTATGTTGATGATATCATTTTCGGTGCTACTAACTTCACTCTTTGCGAAGAATTTTCTAATGTTATGAAGGAACAATTTGAGATGAGCCACATGGGCGAACTCAAATATTTCTTAGGTCTCCAAATTCGCCAAATGAACGATGCAATCTTCATCCACCAAACGAAGTACACGGTGGAGTTGCTAAAGCGATTTGGAATGGAGAATGCCTCCGGGAAAAAGACTCCAATGATCACGACTACGCATCTTGACAAGGATACGGGCGGTAAGGATGTAGACATTCGTTTATATCGAGGTATGATAGGTAGTTTGCTTTATCTTACCGCAAGTAGGCCCGATATTATGTTTGCCGTATGTATATGTGCTCGTTATCAGTCTCAACCTAAGGAGTCTCACTTAGTAGCGGTAAAGCGTATTTTTCGCTATCTAAGTTACACATTAGATTTTGGATTACTTTATCCGAGATCTAGCAAATATGAGTTAGTCTCATATAGTGACGCTGATTATGCGGGATGCAAATCCGACAGGAAAAGTACTAGTGGCACTTGCCATTTTCTAGGAAATTCTCTTGTCTCTTGGTTTTCCAAGAAGCAAAATTCGGTTTCACTTTCAACCACCGAGGCGGAATATATTGCCGCCGGTGCCGCTTGTGCCCAGGTTCTTTGGATGAGACACACATTGAAGGATTTTGGTATTCATTGTGATACTAGCCCTATCATGGTGGATAACCAAAGTGCTATTTGTCTTTCAAAGAATCCGGTGCACCATTCCCGATCGAAACACATAGATGTCCGACACCATTTCTTAGATGATCATGTTGCTAAAAAGGACATCATTTTAGTGTACGTTGAAACCCAAAAGCAAATCGCCGATATTTTCACGAAACCCCTAAAGGAGGACTCCTTTGTGCGGTTGCGTCGAGAATTGGGGATTATGGGTGAATCCGAGATATAGGATTCATATTTCATTCAATTATCTTGCATGCTTCTATATTTCGCGTTATTTCAATCATGATAGATTTATAGAATTTTTGAGAATTTTATGTGATTTGTTTGAATTTATGATCGAAATCGTATCTCAATGTCTATTTAAGATTTCGACGTTTAATGGGGTAGTTTAGATGAGTATTGAGAGTTTTGCGATATATCGTCCAAGTGTTTTGAGGAGAGAACTTGATTATCACTTTTTGGACTTTGTTAGTCGGTATCAGTTCAACCACCAACCGACTACATGTTCATCTAGTCGGTTAGTAGAAGAACTTACACCAACTAACTCAAGCTTATTGAGTTTCCTTTCCATCTTGAACTCTTTAGTCGGTTCATGCTCAGTGACCGACCGACTAGATTGAGATCTAGTCGGTCAGTAAATGAACACAGACCGACTAAATCTTGTCAGTAACTCTTGGATTCAGCCACTGTTAGCAACTAGTCGGTTCAAGCTCATTGACCGACCGACTAGACCGTGATCTAGTCGGTCAGTGCTTGAACTGTGACCGACTAGTTGTGCCAGGGGCTGTTTGGTCTTTTGCGAAATCGACCGACTTAAACTCAGTTTAGTCGATCGATTTTCATTCTAATCGATCGAAATCTCTTCTCTCTCCGCTCAAAACCCCGACCTCCCTCGAAACCCTTCGACTTCCGATCGATCTCCGGCCATTTTTCCGGCCATCTCCGTCGATCTCCTCCGTCGGCCCCTCATTCTAGGTGATCTCCTCTCCTCCTAGGGTTAGATTTCATTTCCTAGAGCTAGGGCTTGCTCGGGTTCTTAGGGTTCTTAGGGTTTATTTTTTTTTGGCTAGGGCTTCTTCGTTTGATCTCCTTGTCCCGTGTCTTGCTTCGACTATGGCAAGAACACGCATTCCGATCACTCCCTCTAGCCCCTCTCCGATGACCGTTGATCCAATCTCTTCGGATCCCGAGCATCCAACCCCTCCGAAGCGTAGAGCCAAGACCACCCATCCTTCGTCGTCTTCGCCTCCTCTCAAGAAGAAGAGGACGACGACCGCTAAATCTAAAGGTCAACCGAAACCCAAACCCAAGCCTAAGCCCAAGGCCAAAATTCTTGCTTTTGCATCTTCGTTCCATACTCCTACCGATTCCGATACGGAGTATAACCCCGAGACCGAGACTCATAGGGAACCCTCTCCTCCTACTCATCCCGAGTCTAGCACCCACCCTCGTACGTCTACCCGTAAGCCTAAGGGAAAGGGTCCGATGCCGGTGGGCGGTGTCGATATTTCCTTATGTCGCGATGACCCTTTGTGTCTCGCGGCGTATAACCGTATCGAACATTGCCCGCTGCTTCTGGAGCATTTCGTCCAGTTTAGCGACTTCATAGGGTTAGCTGATCTTCTGTCGTCATCGGGTCTTCTCGATTACCTTCGATATGACCCGAAGTCGAATCCTCACCCCTACCCTAGATTAGTGAAGCTTTTCTATGCGAATAGGATCCGGGGTCAGTACGATCAGACCCACTCTGTTGAGACGACCGTTTTGGGGACTCCTATAGTCCTCACTGCGGAAATCTTAGGAGAGATTTTGGGTATCTCTTCGTCTGGCCTTCTTCCTTCTGATATTTCGATAGATGATATTTCTTCTCTTGATCAGGCTATGCTTTCAGAGATTTTCCATCAGATCCCTCCTGCCATGATTGGCGTGCCTTCTAAATCTTTCAAGCCTAATGCGTGGGTCCTCAATCTGATTCTGAAGTCGTGCTTGCTTCCCAAGTACGGCTCCTCATCTTTACCTTCCCAGCCATTTTTGAAGCTTATCTATGCGATCTTCATGGGGAGCTCGATTAATTGGGCTCGAATTATACTCGATAAGATTGACTCTTTCGAGTGTATTCGAAAGTCCAATAAATCAGCTCATATCCCATTCCCATGCATGTTGACCCTCGTGTTTCGTCATTTTCGTGTCACGTTGCCTCGTGACGATGAGCGTCCCCTTGGTCCTCCCCTGAATGCGACGGTCGTCAAGAAATCTCTTGCGGCTCTTCGTCACGTTCAGAGGACGACACCTTCTGCGTCTGTCCCTGCCTCTGCCAGTGCCTCTGCTACTCCCGTTGCCACCCTTGATGATGTCCTACGGATACTTCGTCGTCACGAGTCCCGCTTGGCTCGTACCGAGGAGGTAGTCTGCCGTATGGCTCGTCGGATGGGTGTTGAGCTTCCTCCTTCCGTGTCTGAGGATGAGGAGTTTGATGAGATGGCTGAGGAGGACATTGAGGAGCTCTGTCGTGCTTCGACTCGTGCCCCCGAGGGCACTTCTGCTGGTACTGCTGCTGCTGGTACTTCCTCTTCGGCTCCTGGAGTTGCCACCTCTTCCGGTGTTCCAGAGCCATCTGCTGCAGCTCTTCAGCCTTCTGAGCCTGCTGCTGACCCAGTTTCCGAGCCTGCTCATGTATTTGCTGCTGCTGCTTCTGTCGAGACTCATGCTGCTGTTGCGCCTGTTGCTGAGATCTCGACTCCTGCCCCGACGATTCCATCTGTTGAGACACCTCTTCTCCCTGCAGAGCCTGAGTCCACTCCGTCGACTGGACCCACGGACGCTGCAGATCCTGCCTCCTCCTCGTGATCGTCTGTTCCGACGACTCTCCACTGCATTCTGGATGATATATGATTAGTGAGAGTGTTTTGGGTTAGGATGGGGTTGAGAGATGCTTTGATGTATTATTTTTTTGTGTTTTCTGGTTGTCGGTGTTGGATTTTATGATGATGATGATGTATTTCTTTTTGATGATCTGTAGCGCTTGATATGATGTATCTCATATATTCGATGTGATATTTTTTGGATGTACTCATGTTGTCTATATATATATATATGTTCATCATCGTTCACTTTGTCTTTTATTCGTCATGCAAATTTGAATATTCGTTGAATTCATTTGAAATGTTATTTCGTCGCTCGACGCATAAAAACTTGGTTAAATAGATTTAAATTCTATAATTGAATATTAACCAAGAATATTGAATATTGAAGAGTATGTTTCCTTATTCAAGAAATGAATAAATATTTGGTATTTTTGATGATTTTGCTTATCGTTGATTTTTATTGATAATGGAAAATTTGGCACACCTTATTTTGATTTCCACAATTTTCCCTTGGTGTCAAGTTGGTCCATTGTCTTTGTCTACGACTCCCGATGTTGGATTTTACATTTCCTAATTGTTGTCGTTGTATGCCCCCCATTTTTGGGATAATGCCAAAGGGGGAGAGATAATGATAATAAATAGTGCAAATGAAAAATTTAACTCCATTCCAAGAATCTAGTTTGATATGTTAGATTCAGGGGGAGTTACGATACATATAAGGATTTTCAAAATCCGATATTTCAAAAATCAATTCTCATTATATATCTTACTCGTCTGATTGATGCAATTCATATATATTCATTTGGGAATTAACGTGTCATCAATGCAGGGGGAGTAAGTATTTTTCATTTGAATTACTATTTTTGATTATTATTTATGTTGGTTTGTCATCACCAAAAAGGGGGAGAATGTTGAATATTGGACTCCCCGGATTTGGTTTTGGATGATGAGCAAACATAAATAATTCATAAACTAACAATTTGTGAGCGCAGTATTGGAGATCGTCGCCAATTTCACGTGAACATTCAAAGCGACATCTCAACACTTTCCAAAGCTCATATTCATGCCTAAAGCTTCGTTGAAGCTCTTGCGACGCTTTGGAAAATATGAAGATTCAATCGAAGCTATTGAAGACCGTTTATTAAGGTTTTATTTATAGTCTTTTAGTTTCGATTGATAGAATGTTGAGCCTTGAGTATATCTTACGTTTCTATCTTCATTACGCTCATTTCGTAGCTCTAGGATTCTTGCACAAGTTCACTCTAACTTCCTCGAAGCGTCGCGCTTCGATTCAGACTTTGTTGTGCATGTTAGTTGGTACAAGAACAAGTACTGACCGACTAGATGGTGATCTAGTCGGTCGGCCACTGTTCTTGGACCGACTAGTTTCTGTCAGTTAATTTCTTGGACTTTACTGTTTACAGTTAGTCGGTCTACGTTGACTCACCGACCGACTAGTTTGTGAACTAGTCGGTTAGTGATGCTTCTTTGACCGACTAGTTGTGACTTACTGTTCACTCTAAAATTCTCCTAAGCTACTGTTTACCGTTAGTCGGTCTAAGAACGTTTGATGACCGACTAGTTGACAATCTAGTCGGTCAACTTTTGTTCTTGGACCGACTAAGTCAACTTGTGTTCAGACTATTTCATTTTGCCTCTTAGTCGGTCTACGTTCACTGACTGACCGACTAGTTGTGAAACTAGTCGGTCAGAAAGTCTTCTTGG
Organism: Scilla litardierei; assembly: GCA_030789695.1. Lineage (NCBI taxonomy): Eukaryota > Viridiplantae > Streptophyta > Magnoliopsida > Asparagales > Asparagaceae > Scilla > Scilla litardierei. Next base: position 256,194,881 of record CM061141.1, read on the forward strand.
ACCGACTAGATTTCTAGGTCTGAAATTCTATCTCTTCTCAGATCTGCTCTTAGTCGGTCCATGCTGTTTGACTGACCGACTAGTTGATGAACTAGTCGGTCAGTGATTGTTCTTTGACCGACTAATTCTCACAGATTTCTATCCGTTGGAGAATGACCTAACTTGTTTTTATGGGACCCTATAAATACGAACCTAGGTCATTTCTATCTTCAATAGAGCTGCCATTAAGAGATTCATTGAGTTCTAAAGAGATAGCCATTCTCCCTCAAATCTAAAGCTCTCTTCCTCACAAGAAACCCATTCTCTCTCATTTCTAGATCTAGAGAGAAGCTTGTTCTTGGTGAGCTCTTCAAGCTATTGCTTGATTCAAGTTTCCAAATCTTCCCTAGGCACCCATTGCTGCTCATTTCCTTGGTGCTAGGGTTTGGTAACTTCATCTTCCTCAAATCCTTCATTCCACCTATTGGGTAAGAAAAACTCAAGGTATAGGATTTTGTGGTAAGCTTGTTTATTTCATATTAAACTCTTTAATATTGCTTTGTGATTCTCTCGGTTGTGAGAGAAGGTTGTGATCCCGGGTTGTGGGATTCACGTTTGCTATTGCATGTATGATTTGATCTTGTGAAGGTTTTTCACAAGATATTCATAGTGGAAATCTTGAGTTAGGGTTTCTAACTCAAGTATCCGGAGGGGATCCGGGTGGTTGGGACGTAGGATCACCGGGAACAAGTCGGTGAGACTTGGGTGGATCCGAACCCATTAACATCGTTTGTTAGCATTGTTAATTTCGTTGTCGTCACTCAATTTAAGCTTCCGCAAATTGATTTGGTAGTTGATTGCAATTTAATTTGGAATTATACTCCTTATTATTTTAAAGTACTATTCACCCCCCCTCTAGTACTTGTGCAGTAGCTGGTAGGGCATTACACAAGCAACACAGCCAATAGCACCCCAAGCACCTTACCTCCAGCTCCCCTTCCGCCGCTCGTTGCCGTCGTCCTCCGCCACCGCGGGTACCATTGCAGTCGCCCCTCTGGTCAACCTGACGACGATGACGCCTCCCGCTCCACCGGCGACGAAGCGAACAACGAACCCCCGCACGAACGAAGGACGGTGAGAACGAAAGTTAACATAACTTATTATAGGGTTTTAATACAAAATATGTTGGAATACGTATTTAAATACGTATAAGAATTCATATATATATGGCTGATCGTGATAAATTGATAATAAATCCTACAGTCCTCAGAAAAATACGAGGCCAGGTCCAGAATCCAGAAAATCAGAAATGACATTTTGGATCCAATGGCACTGGTTTCATCTCGATCAGACGCTTATTTTTTTCAGAATAAAATTTTTACCCTAAAACTTAAACACGTAAATTTCTTTTAAAAATCTGTAACTTGTTATTTTCACGTACACTGATACGTGAGAAAAATATATGTTGTAGTAATATTTGAGACAGTCGTTTTGACTGCTTACTTGGACTTTCGATTAGTATTGCACCCGGAATAAATTATTGAAGGTTTACGTTACTTAAGAAAAATTGGGTTTAAAGTGATTTTTGAGCTTCTGAAAATTATAAAAATTTATAGAGCCTTCGGAAAATATTTTCCTCTTGCAGTAAAATTATATTCTTCATTTTCAACCTATATAAAAATTTAGAATGTTTTCCGACACCGTTTTATCAATCAGAACAATCAAATTATTTAGATAGGAATGTCGCATTCTTTTACCAAGTATTCTTGTGTTGCAGGTACCAATTCTTGTGCACCAACGTCCCTGAAAGCCCTAGATTCAGTTTCGGCTTGCTACGACGACCTCAAATTTAGTAAGTCACGATGAATTCTAAAGTTAGAAAATTTGCTATTGTACCTGTATGTACTTAGAACACCACTATAGCCTCAGAATGGCTACTTGACTTGAACCGAACAAGAAACCTAATCTAATAAAAAAGTAATCATCTACATATTACTTTGCCAACTTTCAACTTTGGTGGTTGTAGCACACAACCATCAACTTGGGTAAATTGTGTGCTAAACAATACTACTACATGCTCGAAACATGGAATCGGTATTACAGTTGTTGGACTTGTCTTTATCCTCAGTTTGCTTTGACACAGTCTGCTTTGAAAAGAATTTCTAACTTTCTGGATTTCAATAAGAAAGTCAACCGGTGGACTTGGTTTGACTAGCATCGTGTGATACACCATATGGAACATCTTGTGGAACATCCCGTATAAAACATGTACGTAGAATACTTGACACTTCACTGGGGTTTTGGGGTAACTCATAATTTGAGAGAGTGCGGGAGTGACTTGAGTTCATCTTCCCGTCCCGCTGCCTGTGTTTCGGCAAAATACATGTACCGTGCCTATGTTTCGGCATTCGTCTGGGTAAGCGCACACAGGCAAGAGATGAACTCGATGGTCACATAATGTACTCTCCGACTTGAGTCACGTAGTTTTAGTGTATTTACTCTTGCACAGTCACTTTTACTTACACATTCCGTGCACGTTACTTACCGCACTTGTGCAGTCACAATACTTTACTTGTCGTACTTTTAGCTATAGCAGTAGTACGTTTCACTTGCTCAGCCTGTTTTACACTTGTACTACGACAGTACAGTTTGTTCTCTCAGTTCAGTTTACCTTTACCACTCAGTTGTGTACAGTTGTTGCTCAGTACTTTACTTTCACTCTGCTCTGCTTGTACGTAGTTAACTTTGTCATACGTGTACACTGCTTCTTTTCTATATTTAGAATTGTTGTGACTTACCTATGGTTCCATCTTCGTGGCACCGCAGACGCCGCATCTGCTAAGGTAGATGTTCTTGAGTTGACAGAGCCAGAGTTCGACCCTGAGACCACAGCTTTCAGAGTTATTTTCTGTTGTACTTTATTTCTTTCATGTACGTTTGTTGGAGCATTTTGTACAGTATGGATTGTAATAATTGGACACTATTTGAGTATTTTTGTACATCTCTGCATCGTGGCTATTTTGTTTTCACTGGTAACCTGCAGACCTACGAATAAATCAAATAAGTAACGGCCCCCGAGAGCGGGTCGTTACACAGTTTCTTTAGTTTAAATTTAACATTCCAACTAGGTGGTATTCAACGTATATAATGATGGAATCAATGCTTACCAATAAAATCAATTTACCGATTACGCAAATACATACCTTGCAAAGTACTCAGAGTATGACATAAGTGATTATGAATGGAGTGCTATAGTTCAGCTGCATGAATTTTTCGAAACTTTCTATGTAGCTACAATGAAACTTTTCTGCGTGAACTACTCAACATCAATAATAGGATTAGAACAATTGGTTTTAATTTCGGATATCTTTGCAAGACATAAAGGAAATGCAGAGATTGATCCTCAATTTTATAGTATGCTATAAGACAAGGAGAAAAAAAACTAGTTAAGTATTGGATTCATGTTCCTATGCTTCACGCTATAGCTAAGGTTTTTGATCCACAGATTAAAGAGGTTGGTGTGATTGATTTATTAGAAGCATATTATGAAAACTTGAATGTTGTTTTCACTGATCATATAGCTTTGTTTAAGACTAGCTTAAGAGTAATTTTTCATCATATCAGACGAGATTTGGCAAGTCTAGTCATACTTCTGTTGTTCATGCAAGATTTGCTTCTACTATAAGTAAGCTCCTCCATTTATTGCGGAAGAAGAAACAAAGAACAACAGAGACAGATAGTTTGTCTAATGAACTTTCTAAGTACTTAGGTAATGAGTGCCCCTTTACTGATGTAGAATTAAATGCCGAGTCTTTTGATATTCTGAAATGGTGGAAAGGGTATGACGAACGGTATCCAATTCTTGTCATTATAGCCCGTGATTTGCTGTAGTCTTTATATTTACTGTTGCTTCAGAGTCTGCTTTTAGTGCAGGTAGTCATATTCTGAGCAACAAGAGGTCAATGATGAAGAAAGGCATAGTTGAAGCGGCGATTTGTGCGAAGGATTGGTTCCGAGCTGAAAACCGCACTCAAGGTACATGTAACCTTTCTAAAGACTCGGCAGAAGAAGATATATACGAGACTTGATTTTCATTTCGGGTATCACCATTATCTTACTTCTACTTTCCTCTTTTTTGGCCTTTGTATGAGGAGTAAGGTTGGCCAATGTATGTCCCCCTTAAAAAAATTTCAATTCAATAAATTTAATGGTTCACTCCGGACCTTTGCAAATTTCGATATTAAAAACTTATATTTCCAATTTAACCTAATTATGAATAAAATAAGTTAATTTTTTTCCTAGACTAACTGATTTTTTTAAATTTTAATTTTCGAAATCTAGCTATTTTATAAAATTTTACCAAGTGTTCATATTCTTTTTATCACTTATTATATTAAACAAAGTATGTACTGTTATGAATAGGACCCATTAGGCCTATTGGGTATCCACCCACATGAGTAACCATTATGAATACTATATAAAGGAGGCTAGGGGTTTCCTAGCCTCAACCTTCTCCAAACCTGTTTCTACTACACAACACGTTATCAGCACGATCACGCTCAGTGGAAAAGGCGACGATGCTCGAGGAAGGAGATCCATCAATCGCTCGATTTTAAGAAGATCGTAATCTTCTCAACGGGGAGCGTAAAGGGCATCCTTCATCAACCGTCATCTAGATTCCTTCGTTGAATCTAGAGGTAAATCCTCAAAATTTTAACATCTTAACTTACTTTTCCAGTAGATCTGCATGCTTTAAGATCAATCTAGAGATCAAAGTCGTATTTTTACTTAGATCTGCATGTCTATTATCAGTAAAAATCGATTTTTATTTAGATCTACATGTCAAAAGCTGTAAAAAATCGAATTTTTTAGATCTGAATGTCTAAAAATCTGTTTTATAAAATCAAAAAAAAAATTCACGATCCACGGCCTACCGCGCCCAAAGGGCGCGTCGGCGGCACCCCGTAGGCGCCGCCGACCGCATGTCGTGCCTGCAAGGGCGCAGTGGCAGCGCCCTGCAGGCGCCACCGACGGACTGGCCATGCCTACAAGGGCACGGCCTGTCGCGCCCTAAGGATGCAGCGGCGGCGCCCTACAGGCGCCGCCGGCTGCCCTGGCCGCAGCAGCCGCGCCCTGCAGGCGCGGCCAGCCGCCGCGGCCGCCGCAAACCCCCCCTTCCCCTAGGGTTTTTCGAAACCCTTGCCCTAATGGGCTAATTTTGGGGAGGCACATTAACCCGAGTTCGTTGTTTTCATGGCCCAAAAGGCCTGGAAATTAGCCAAAATTTTACAAAATTTCTTTTTGAATTATTTTTGGCCTCAAAAGCCCAATAATTAAAGAAATTTAAAATTGTGATATGGTTGGGGGGAAAATAAATAAAAATGAAAAAATTGGATCATGACTAATTTTTTTAAGCACGCATTTCATCTTTTTAGATTATTTATTAATCTTTACATGCCTGTGATATGATTATCTGCGTGGTTGTATATCCTTAATATATTATCTGCGTGGATGTGCTATTTGGCTATGATTTTATTAATTTTGTCTTTTTTTGATTAATTATCTGCGTAAATCATCACCGCATTTCGTTTGGATTATTTGATTAGTACTAAACGAAAAGTTTTCTCTCCATTTTTAATGCTAGTGATGTTGCATACATTTCATTGCTCGTTGCATGATTTAACATTTAATATTATTACATGTCTGTGATAATTAAATGCATGTGTAGAAATTATATGCCTGCCGCATATTTAATGATTTATGTGATGTACATTTTATTTAGCATGCTAAAATCACTATGATATAGTTTAATGCATGTAGCAAAACTATATATCTGCGATGAGATTATTTAAATGCCTGCAGCATATAAATAGCATGTGTATACATCATACTTGTTTCAATTCAGGTTAATTGAGCATAACTTTTTAGTTTACAAGCTTTATATTATATGTATGATGAGCTCATGATATGACGATATTTATGACAACAAGCCAATTATGATTTCAAAAAAAAAGTTTAACATCATATCCACTTTGACAAAATGAACCTGAAGTTCAAATCAAATCAAAAGTCAACACCCTTTCACTCTAATAAAATAAATATTAACAAATACGATGGACTATGCGAAAACCATTTATGCGATCTTTTAGAGATACACATTTTGCGATAAATAGACCTCCCATACTTATTGTCTATATAATCGAATATTGACACCAGCAGTTGTCATAACACCGCTAAACTCTTTTATAGTCATCTCACTTTACAATGTATGATTCTGGAATCTAACCCTTACTTTTAAGTGTATGCCCGAAGTCGTGACTTAATAGATAAGTGAGAAATTATAATTTTTCGTAGCCACCTATTTGTTTCCCCTCTGAGAATGATATACTATCCACATAAAATTTGAACGACTCAAGAAAATAGCCTGAAGCCATACTCGAGCATTCAAATAGACTTTTAAAAGTCTCTAATTAATTAGAAAAGTGGAAGTATAAAATAATTTGCTCAACCCCATGCTTATGTCTTCTTAGTAAGACTAATTTTCATTTTCCTTTATAAATAAGGAAAACTTAAAACAGGGGAAGTCTTGAATAAAATGAGAAAGGGAAGATATGATATACCTCGACATGGAGTAAGCAATGGCAAACCAATATCAGACCAGAAGTTCTGATAAGAGCCATAATGTTTTTGCAAACATGAATGTGCATTAACGTATGCCATATAAAAATACATGTGTATCTAGTCTAAACGACGAAAGTCAAATTGACCTTATGTATATTTAGCTACTCCCCGAGGACAAATAAACTTTGAAATCAAATTTAATCTGTTGTCATAACATAAGTCTTAATGAGCATAATTATAGTTGTATGTTTTCAAGAGCACACATCACACTATGTCACTTGTTGACTTAACAAAATTATCAGTATTATTCTCTTGCAGTTTTAATACATTTTATTTTATTACGAATGATTTGCTATCTTGAATACCCCTAAAAATAAAATGAGGATGCCATATACTCTCTGAAACTTATACAGTTTCAAAGGATATTCGTCAAAACGAAATCCCTAATGACTCAAGAAATAAATGAAGCCTGAAGCTTTGTCCCATAATGATCCGCACAATAGTCAATGTGAAGATGTAATCCTTCACAGTTTGAACACAGTTCAACTATTACCGGACAAAATTAACTTGAGCATTTTAATGGACTTTTCAAAAGTCCCACATAAATTCAAAAAGAGGAATTAATTTGGAACACCAGAAGTGTCCAGAATCGACCAACTTTGGATCGATATCACCCTGGATTGATGATGCAAGACATCATCAACCAGACGAAACCGAAGATTCTTCAAAAAGGGTGAAACTTTCATTGTCTGATTCAAAAGGGAAAAATGATTATGAGATCATCTCCATTCACATGGACATTGACTCTCCCCACTTCCTTAAACGAATTTAAGATGATATACTATCATCATTAAAGATAATGAAGACCTTTAGGTCTCTTGAGAGTATTTAAGGGATATAAATAGGCTTTGTCCACTCACATAATAGGACTGATGATGTACCTTTGATGTACTCATCAATATATCCTCTAAAAATGGTCATTATCCAACAACATTCTTTTAAAAATGGTAGTAACATTGGATAACACTAGGAAATTTAACTGTTTTTGCAACTGGAAAAATATCGAACACCCTTAAGCTTGTGTTCACACCCAAAAATGGGTAATATAAATCATTGAAATGATTTAAACAGATTACTTATCCATTAAAAAACCAGTTGTAGGTAACCACATGGGAACATGTAATTACATTGCAAACCATCAAAACGCCTCCTTAGAACCTATTTATATGAGTCTGATCACCTCATATAAAAAGTTTCCGAGAACCCCTAACGGGGGAAGCGTTTAGAGCACATCTTATAGATTGTGCCATGATGAGTAGACATCCCCATATCACCACTATAGACCATCAAAATGCAGAACTATTTATCGGAAGTAATTATCCCAGATAAACAGAGTCTGAACACTCTGAACTGGGGAAGCATTTAAAATCACTTCTCCTAAGACGTGCATTGATGACCCTATTTTAAAGATTTAATGAGATCCTGAAGATCCCTCACAACTTTAATTTCCTAGCATTAGTTTCAACAAAAATACTATAATCATCCATGAGCCTGAAGCTCAATTGACCATTTAAATCATTAATACCTATGATCTGGTTATCATGAATTGTGATGAGATCCTGAAGATCCACACTTGTGAAACTGTTAAACAGTTATCAGACATAGTTACTGACAATATAGATATTGTCAAATTCACACATCCCTGCTACTAAAAATCAAGCTAGGATTGACATACCAAATATAAATGATGCAATCCACCAGTAGTAGAAGTGGATATCCTCAATGGATGAGAGGACATACCACTAGGCTCTAAAGAGAGAAATCTACTCCTGGAGACCGAAAAAGCAATACCACCACAGGAAAGTGAGCTCAAATCCAGAACCTTATTGCAACTTGGTTGCTAAGGACCCATTCTGGATCTGTCCATATTCTTTACCCGTCCCAGAACCTTCACTTCTTCAACGCGTCGTGAAGGAGACACTTCTGGGAGAAATCAAATGATTATAGTACATACGGGGTGAGTTTTGGGCAAGAAAGAACACATTTTGTCGACAAATTCTCTCATATTTCACTTTGCCAGTTAAATATAAAATATCGATTCCACAACTCTGCTTTGCCTGAAGCAAGTATATAGATTTGACCAAATTATAATAACGTGGAATGAGGCAATAATAAGGTGAGCTGGACTCACTTATGAAATATGAGGTGTATGGACCTAAAGTCCTGATATCAAAAATGATATCAAATCCTGTGTGATAACTGAGTATTGTAGGAGAATTATAATAAAATCGTTAGCTATAAGCATTTTAATTTGCTATAGCTTTAGAGGTATAAATCACTCAAACCAGGAAGTAATCAAGTAAGATGAGCTGAACTCACTTACAAGATGAATCTGATGCATCGACTGGTTTATGTCAAGGCGTAACCCAACGAATGGCAAAAAGAGGGAATTTTTGGTTGATGTTGCTATTGGATGTGACAACATTACCGATATAAAATTTCTTCAACTGCTGGTAAAATTTTTTCTTTACTTTCCTTCTTTTTGGGACATATATTAATACTATGATTAAAGGAAAGACAACCTAGACAGAGATCCTTAAAGGACTCATACTAAAAGGTTGTTGTTTGCACCTCTTAAAAACAGTATTGTTCTTAAGAGAGCAAATTAAAAGAATTGAGATTATTTTAATAACTCAAAATATTATCGGATCTCCTGAAGAGAAAATACCGAAATATCTGTTAAAGCCTATCTATCAGATATGATATGATATGAAAGTCCTAGCTATACATAAATTTTTGGCTAACAGAATACAATCATCCTGAAGATGAACTATCATCCCGAAGATGAACTATCATCCTGAAGATGACATTAATCATCCTGAAGATGAACTATCATCCTGAAGATGAACTATTATCCTGGAAATGAACTATCATCCAGAAGATGACATTAATCATCCTGAAGATGAACTATTGTTAATCATCCCGAAGATGAAAACTTCATACAATGACGATTGATGAAGAAAAAATGAAAATCATTCTCCACTAAATACACCTATTTGGTTGTATGGATACACATTAAAAGACCCCTTTCCGTTGGCTGGAAGAGGGGAAGAATATATATGGTCCAGAAGTACATTAAGTGTCTTTGAAACACTCTTTTACCTGGCCAACTGCATGCGTCTCTTTTGAGCGTTAGCAGTATAGCTATTAGCCAGGTACAGTGCAACGCCTGCAGCGCACCACTGGACCAGAGATATGTAGCTTCTGCGCTATCTCCAAGGGTCGAGGAAAAATCCTCCATGTTAAATGTATTTTCATATGCAGGTTACAGATCATCACGATGAATAGTATAAAAGGGACGTCCACCTCCTGAAGATCTACACAGAATCCTCCCAAGTCTACATCCTTCCACCATCCCGAGAAGCTCATCACCCAAGGAGCAGTTCAAGAACATACAAAGCCAGGTCCTGAAGTACCTCGCAGACAATGACGATTGAGACGTGGAGCTGTCTACCAAGTTTGCAGCGCTCGTTTAGTTTCAGCTACTGCCTTATATGAGTGAAATTTGTATAGATGAGTGATGTTTGCACTTTACTTTTGCTTTCGGAATGTTGTAGATGAGATGGATGTATAGACACATAGGAGATTAATGTATAGATATATAGGAAATCTGCAAGCCTGAAGCTTGATCAGATAAGGGGGAGTCAACTGTAGAGTTGTACTCTTTTTCCTTGGCTAGTGGTTTTTCCCACAGGGTTTTCCACAGTCAAGGTTTTAATGAGGCAACCACATTGACTCTGGATCCAGAAGTATCCACCCCTCGACACATCCCCAAATCAGGGGAAGTTATGGAGTGATGTACTCTTTTTCCTTCGCTATCGGTTTTTTCCCACGGGGTTTTACATAGCTAAGGGTTTTTAACGAGACAGTTACCCCTAACTTGGATCTAGAAGTATCCATCCTTTAGTACTAATGAATCATTTCAGTATTCATAAGTCGAGTATACCACGTTGGTTGGATAAGGGGAAGTGTTATGAATAGGACCTATTGGGCCTATTGGGTATCCACCCACATGAATAACCATTATGAATACTATATAAAGGAGGCTAGGGGTTTCCTAGCCTCAACCTTCTCCAAACCTGTTTCTACCTCACAACATGTACAATAATTTTTTATAGTAGTTTAGTATGTTTTTTTCAAATTTACTTAGAATTTTTTTAGAATGGTTTTCAAATTTTTAAAGTTTTTTTATTTTTACTTTTTTGATTTTTTATAAATATAATGTGTTTTACCCGGGCCGGCCTGGTTCGGAGTAGCCTTGGGCCGGTCCATCCCGGTCCGGGGTACCCAGAACCCCGGACCGGGCCGGGTGCTTTCCCGGTCCAAACCCAAGGGGCCGGGCCGGGCCGGCCCATTGGCCACCATGAGTGGGAGGCGAGGGATCGAGACAGCATGCACACTTTAAAATACTTTCCGATATATTAAAAAAGGCGCGCAAAAAACCTACTATTTCTCCTCATCATGCAGTAGAACAATTTGACTAATTTAAACGTTGTGAATCAATTTCAAAAACTCAAAAATGCAGACAATCTTTATGCTCGGCCAAATCAAAACTATAAGATTAGCACATTAGCACGACAATTTGTCAAACACGAAGAAAAGTGCATTAAATTCTATGTGAAAGCAGCACCCACCAACTCCAGGGATGCTAGCAGGCAGTCTTTCGTCACGAGCTATCTTGATGAGAAGAATGGGCAACAAAGAAGAACAAACCATCTTTAAAAAGCTTAAAACAAGCACAATCTCGGATCACAAAATCCTAGGGCTCGGATTCATATTATAAAAAATTAGAAGCACTACATGTTTGATGGTTCTACACTACACAAAAAGACAAGCCACCTCTCCTTTTTGCCACCCGTGTGTAGAACGCGGGCTGACTTGTTTCATTACCCTTCTCATTCTTCACTCGAAAGGCAGATGAAGATTGAAGCAACCCAGAAATATTCTTTTTTTTCCTAAACAACATTCAATTGGTTTGCAAATGAAAGGCTCATGTAAGCATGATAAGGCGCATTCAATCTCATGGAGGTTACAAACAATTACAGAAAGTTGAATTACACACACAAAAATCAAATGGACCGACTTTAATTTAGTAGCTGCTTTATACAAGCATAGAACTATTAGTCCAGTAGGTGAACTGGGCAAACTTAATTGGAGTTTAACCAAATAGATGGAGAAAATTTTCATCAATAATACAGGTGACAGAATCTCCCATCCTCGATCTTAGGCTTAATCCGTAACAAAATTCAGGACGTCTGGAGTTTACAGAACACAACCTACAAAGCACCTTATGTCAACAAGTCAGAAGGATCGGAAACAGTTTGCTCAGAAGGATCGGAAACAGTTTGCTCTCTTTGGCATCATGTTAATAGTTGTTACCGCAACCCTTTAGTCGTTAAAAGCAGGAGCATCACCAACGAACTCATTCTATACTGAAACATTGTCTGGTATCCTCTTTAGCAATTTGTACAATCCAAAAACATTCTTCCGTTGCCATAAGTTGGGTACGAAAAAAGAACGGTAAAGGGCAGGCGACATCTCTCTATCCAAATAAGGAATGGCTGCTAGGGTCTGAAATCTTCAAGTCAGTAGGAGAGTAAAAATGATGAAAATAGGAAAATATGTGTGAATTTATTTAAGCTCACCTCCCATTTTGACAAGTCACTTCCACGAGCAGGATATGGCCGTTTTAGATCCAGTTCCATGAGAAAGGTACAAGCTTCGATGTCCTTAAGCTGCAACAATACATGAAGAGTATTTAATATCAGAAAACAAAAGGAGAGACTCAGAAGAAAAAATTGTAAAACGTAAGAGGAAAAATGCTTACATATTGCTCATCTGAAGCCTTGTTCTTATTGTTGAAATAAGGTGGAGCTGATGTGGTGCCTCCCAAAGTTGAATTGTAAGGAAGAGGAAGAAGCCCGCGAAAGCCATCATCAATCCATCTTACTTCGCTTATGTAAGAGGGTATGAAAAAAGACGATGGATAGCGATGCCACTCACTCCCAACACAGAGTACAGAGACTATAGAGCACAAATTAATGCATCAGTCTCATAATTTGATCCGGTTATTTTAACTCTTTAAGCAGCGCAAGAAAAAAAAATCAATTGAAACCAGATGAAGCAGCAATTATTCATATTATGTTTTAAAATTCTAATTTTGCATTAGAGAAATGACCAACTATAGCAGTTTCTGTAAAAACCATAATCTTAATTATTTCAGATGATGTGACAATTTCTCACCATCGCCAGCATCTTCATGATGTTCTAGCTGCTTATAAATTGCCATAGGAGCAGAGTATCCATTCAATATCGAGAATGTCCGGCTGTGAGACGTGCATAATATAAGGCCAAGAAACAATGGTCTCAGCCCTTTCGCAACCTGCTCCCAAGTGTCCACCAGTAGTCATTGAACATTCAGCACATCAGTGGGAATATAATTTGAGATAGCACTAGACAAGATTCGTGGTTTACCTTAACAAGCAGAGATTCATCGACCGTATATTTGTCACGGAAAAGATCAGGAAAGCTATCGATAACTGCAGTAGCTGCAATACATATTAAAGGATATATTGGATAGAGAAACCTGCAACGTAGTAGAATATTTAGATTCACAAGGTTAGTCACTTCTTCCCTCAACAATGAGCCAGTGAACTATCAGGCGAACATAAGTGCAAAAAAAAGTAAGAAGGTATCCAAGGGGCTATACATAGCAATATGGAGAACAATAGCACTAACAAAATTTAGTTACCCCAGTAGCAAGAGTGTCTCTGTATTTGTACTTCAAATTCTGAATCTTGCCACAGCATAAATAAATATTTTATGACATTCACTTCGTAGCTATTAAAGGGAACAACAAAAAATTACTGATAAAAGAATTTAAGCTGCTCCACAGCGAGAATGAAGAAAGGAGAGAGAAAAACATGGTACAAGATAGATATTGCACCTCACAATGAATAAGATGCATGAATGTGGACTTCTACCATAACTCGTGCACCCACCAAGAAAATGGATTTAAAATACTTTTATCATTAGTTCCATACAACATCTGCAAACCAACCCCTTCACACAATCTAACAAGTAACATTAAACGCAAATAGCATTCCCATGACAACATTTGCGTACCAACCCCTTCATGAATCCTGTTAAAAAGCCAATAGAATCCCCATACTTTTTATTTAACAGGGTAATTTAAATTTATCTATTTGATAAGAATCTAGATGACAATGAATTTAACCTCTAATAGTTTTACGTTTTAATCCAAAAGTAAAACTATATCTTTAGACCATTACCTATCAATTTAATGAAAATTCATTTTAAATTAAATAGAAAATAAAGTTACTATTTCAATGAGATTTGACCCGTGAATGGGTAAAGAAAACAGACAGGAGAGATTGCATATCGACAGGGACGTACAAGATGCAGAAATAAATAATCATTTATGATGGGGGAAATCCCATCTGTCACCTTCATTTTATTACAATGATTACATGGAGTGGAAGATTTGTTCTTCTTCATGTTCTCTCTTCTCATCTCTCTATAACATACAAGATTGATCACAGATCTTCTAGAATTCTAGGAGTTTTTTTAATTGCAAAAAAGTAATTTATTTTTGGGGTCTAGAGTGGAAAAGAACCAATACTACATGGTGTGTGCGGTTTTCCTGTGGAAGTAAATATCTACATGTCTTCATTCTTTACATTGAAGACCTCCCCTCTATTTATAAAGAAGCCTGACTAGGTTAGGACTCCAAAAAAGACTACGGAATTATCTTAAAAGATCTATTTCAAGATTCCTAACAAGGGTTTCTAGTTTCGAATTAAGAATCTTTGTAGATGTAGAATTCTATTCAGATTTGGATTTAAATTGATTCTGGCCAACCTAACACCTTTGATTTATTGGCCCGTAACTTGCTTATCCCGTGTATAACAGAAGTGAAATTTAAAATGATGCAAATCCCACGGTTATATTCTTGATACATTGCTACCAGTAACACACCGAAGTTAGCCTTCCTTTGAAGAAATTTGCTGGAATTCAGACAAGGCATCCTCACTGATACAGTTTCATTATAATTTTTCTCCCTTGTATCCAAATGTAATGTAAATCCATTTATATATTGTTCTTCTTAGCTTTAAATACAACGAAAAATACCATTACAGTATATATAAAGATGCAAATGTATATAGTAGACCATTTACATAATTATCCACCCTTGTATTTTCTTCTTCTATTTTTAATCGCAAAAGATTGAAAGAAACAACCAATAGAGATTTAGAATTCACAAATTAAGTAAAACTAAAGGGATCACTTGCAAGGGTTTTCGTTGATGTGTGATTGTTCTTCTTTCTAAAGTCATATTTATACGGTTTCAATTGCTTATTTATGGCATTTCCTTCTCTAATAAAATATTGTGTGGTCTCCCATAAACCTTTTTTGTTCATGATATGCAGACTATTATTTGAAGGAAACTGCTCTCATGAAACGAAGGACAAAAACACAAAGAAATGAATATGTATGAAGGCATTCATAGAACATGCGTATCGTAAATTTGTATAACTTTCTGTCATTCAAACGCTTTCTAACATCACCAATTTTCTCAACCTTTATTGTATGCATGCATACTTATCTATTGATGTTTTATTATGCACCCCATCTATTGATGTTTCATTTGACTCAAATGATTCTGCATGTCTAGTATCTATAAGACCATGTATAACTACATTTCTATATAATTACCACCACTAACTAAAACTTCCCTTCTCTCTCCGTCTCATAAATTAAGAGACATTAAGAGACAGACTAGATATATCTAGACCTCTTGTGTATTAAATAGTTTCATTAAGAATTTTGATATTCCATTGCTTATTAAATTATTTAATAATTAGATAACTAATTATTTAAATGCATTACTGATTAGTTATCAATGAGTTGAAGTGATCAAATGATTGATTAGATTAGTTGATTGTTTGAACTTTAAATGTTATGGTTAATTAACTATTGAAAACATTTGATTGGGTTTATTGTTAATTGTTATTTTGTTTACTTGTTTCAACTGTAAATTTGTTAGTTTTTTAAATTAGAAGAACTTGTGTAAAGAGCTCTAAACCCCCTAATCTGGCATGGGATCATTGTTTGCCAGTGCAAAAGGCAACTAATTATAGTTGAGGTGCAAGTAATGTTGATAGGAACAATGGGGTGGCATGACAAGGTTGAATGCTCATTTGAACACAGAGCGCGCGCGCACACACAAAAGGATCCCTCTCCATGTTCTCAATATCTAGATGACGTCAGCATAGGTTTCGGTTTCGGTGTGTTCATAGGGATGTTGAAGAAGAAGGGTGAAGGTTTTTATTAGTGCTTCCAAGGAGTTGATGTCACTAGTGGGAGAGGGAGATGAGTGTGAACATCAACAAAAGAACCATGGATTCTTTTGTAATTAAAGAAGCACCAGGACCGAATGGGGGTAAAATGAGGTCAAAATACTTCTAATAAAATCGTGTGCAAGGACATTGCTCAGTTCTTGCATAGAAACAAACTTTCCTTTAATTTGATGAATAGTGCATTGTTCAAGAAAATGATTGAGTTACTTGCAAGTGCCAGTTATGAAAAAAGGATTACAGCCTACTCATCGTAAGATTATGGTCATGTTCTTGCAAAAGTGGATAAGATGGAAAACATTGATTTAAAACAATATATAAGAGCGAATGAAAGATGATGATTTGCACTTTGATGCCTGACGGATGGAGGATGGAAAATCAAGGTCCATCACCAACTTGTCAATGGTTTGAGTGGGATCATTTGTCTAGAATTGATTGACACTTCGGATAAGGTCTGAAAAATTGTTTAAGTTGATTTATTCTTTGTAGAGAAGATCGGCAATAAGAATGTGATCCATATGGTCACTGATAGCGCATCTTCATATATTTATGCTGAAGCAATATTGGAAGAGAAGAGGAAAAAGCTTTTTTGAGGCCCATGTAGTGCCCATTGTATCAATATGTTAGAAAAACATTGGTGATTTGTCCATCCACAAGAACACGATTGAAAAGTCCATTAAGATCATCATATAGATATATTGATATTACTGTGTCCTCAACCTCGTGAAAACCTTCACAGTTGAAAAGAAGTTAGCAAGACCCCGGTGTCAACGTTTGCTACTAACCACCATACCTTAAAGAGTATTTCAAAGCAAAAGATTGCACCACAAGCTATGTTTGCATCAAAGGAGTGGAATGAAATTCTTGTTTTAGGAAAGATGATACCGTGGATGTAAAATATGCATTATTGTGGATGGTGATTTTTGCACACACGCGCGCGTGAATGAGAATAATGTACCTTATATGACATAAAAGAGATCTGTAATATGCACTAACATGCTGTGTTTCCTTCAACATAATACAAGTGGTTGTGGTGTACTTTTATCTTTTATGAAGGATAATGCTTCACGTTAGCATATAAAAGAGATATCTTGCATATGTCATATATGGTTTATTATTCTTTATATATAAGGCCATGAATAGAACCAAGGAGCAAAATAAGATGAATTTCAAGACCAAGAGTAGATTCCAAAGAGTTGGACATCATTGCTGTGAAAGGAAAGTTACAACTCCAGATGCATCTCGCTATTTGACCACTTACTTTCTTAATGCCACATAAGGTTATATTAGAATTTCAAGTTTATGTTACCTTCAATCCTTATTAAATGGCTTGCTACTTGCTATTTCTTAATTTGTTTCCCCTTGTGTAAACATCTATATGTTTCATTGTGCTAAAAAATTTCATATGAATACCTTAGTGAAGATGCAATTGTTTCGAACCATTGAAATGATGCACCTATCTCTAAAGGATTGGTTAACAAGCAATTTAAAAAATTCAAGAGAGCACAATAGATGTGAGAAACAGACATGGCCATACTAGCAATGGATAAAATGTAACCCGGTAATAACATTTGAATTTAGAAAGCCAATTGTCAATAATGTAATTACTTTATAAATGTTTTTTTCATTTGTCTTTCCTTTCTTTTTACTAGCATTATGGTGGGAGTTATGTGGAGGAATGCAAAAACTTCAAATGCTTACAATTTGTGTCCGGAGTCTCATGTGTAGTGTTACAAGCTGTAAGAGGAAGTATATTATCTTTAAGTTCGTCCACTCTAAGAGAAGAATTAGATTCGAGCAAGTAAGGCTCAATGCATTAATTTTTATAAAATAGGATATCCAATTGGAGTTGAGACAAAAGAAGAGAGAAGAGATATGCAAGACTAATGATCAGTGTCGACACTGATTGGATAGACGTTCACAAGTGTTTTGAAGTTCAATAAGAAAAAAGTGTTATGCAAAAAAAGATGAAAAGAGTACAGTTACTAGATACTTTCCCTGAATTCTTAAGTTTAAACTACTAAGTTTATGTTTCCTAAATTTGATTGCATTATTAATCACAAAGGAAAAGGGAAAAGAAAGTGATGGATGTAGATAAAGAAGAGGAAGCATTTTGTGAAGAATGAAAAAGATAAAAACGTGGAAGAAGAAATGTGGAAGAAGAAATATGATTCTGATATGATCCGCTAGGGTTTGAAGAGGAAACATTTGATTTTTATAGGAAATAATAAGAAAAGAACGAAGATAGTGGACACATTCGAGAGGGGGATTGTTCTCCCAAGTTTCTATTCAAGAGGAAGCTGCACTATCCACCAAAGAGGAAATCTCTCAATCTCTAGAAAGTTCTCACACAAAATTCAGCATGCCCCTCTAATTTCCATCAGCCCCATAAATATAATAATCAAATTTTTTTCAATAAAATTACATAAATACCCCTGGATCTGAAACTTACGAAAAGGCCCCTGGAATTCAGTTTTCGGCCGTCACATTCCTCTTCATGTGTCGTCACACGTAGATGATGATTCCAGCATTACTCCTCCCAAAAGTGTCACTTTGTCCTCAAGGTGAAAAGCTGAAAATCGTTGATCAATCACTCCAAAAGGTTCCTAAGTAGCATCATGATCAAGAAACCCTCTCCACTAAATCAGCACATCTCGCTCCCCTGAACGTCCCTTTCGAACTCCTCTCAACTCTTATGTCTCCAAAATAACCTCCATATCCTCAGTTAAAGTCAACTGTAGTGATGGAGAAGATGTATGATCCCTAATATACTGACGAAGCTGTGATACATGAAAGACTGAGTATATGATAGACTCCAGTGGTAACTTAAACATGTAAGAAATCTAGCAAATCCTCACATGAACCTCATATGGACCAAAATACGAAGGTGACATCTTCTAGTTTCTCATATGCACCAAAGATCTCTGCCGATATGGTCGCAACTTTAAGTACACCGAATCCCCAACTGCAAATTGAACATCCCTCATGTGAACATCTGCATGTGTCTTTATTATCTACTGAGCACTGATCAGATGTCGCTCCAGCTCCTCCAAAACTTGGTCCTCCTTCAAGTACTGCTCCGCCTGAGAAACTGATGTACAACTGTGGCGATAGTGTAATAAATGAGAAGGGTCTTGTCTATACAGAATCATGAATGGTGTGGTCTAAGCTACGGTGTGATACAAGGTGTTATATCAATACTCTGCCCAGGCTAACCACCTCGACCACTGCCTCAGAGTCTCGAAAACAAAACAGCACAAATAAGTCTATATACTCCTGTTGACGATCTCAGTCTGGGGATGATAGGATATACTATGCTTCAACATTGTCCCATGCATCCTAAAAAGCTCCCACCTAAAATGACTCAAGAAGACCCGGTCTCTATCACAAAATGGACTCGGGTATCCATGTAACCTTACAATCTCACGTAAGAATACATCTGCAACTGACAAAGTCGTGTATGTATGTCTAAGGGATACACAGTGGGCATTCTTGCTAAGGCAATCAACCACAACAAGAATGACTGAAACAGCAAACTCCGGCAACCCCTTAATGAAGTCCATAGTCATCTCATCTCAAACTATCTGGCAAAGTAATGCAATCCTCCATGAGCCATCACCATATATTTTTGTGACGTTAGCAAACGTCACACTTCACCAAGACATCCTTTTTAATCCCTTCTAGTATACCTCCCTCGCCAAGTGCTTATAAGTCTTGAGAACCCCAGAATGACTCCCAACTGCACTTCCATGAAACTCATGTAGAATGCTCGGATATGGGTAGAAGTCCTAGATAACATTAATTGTCCCTGGTATAGTAACATTTGTCCCTGCAAGGAATAAACTGGGTACTCCACTGACCCATGTAAAAGCATTGTTCGAAATCCCGCCAACTCCCGATCCTACTTAATCTCCCGAAGCAGAGGCTCACAATCATGTAGTACTTGTACCAATAGAGCCGCTAACTATGCATTCTCTCCTTGCCTCAATAACACATCTGTCACCTTATTCTCGAACCATGGCATGTACTGGATCTCAAAATTATATCACATCAGCTTCGTGAGTCATCTCTGATGCTCCTTAGTTGTCATCTGCTGCTCCAGTAAGTACTTCAGACTCCTTTGATTTGTGTGCACAACAAAACGACAACCTAGTAAGTGAGGTCTCCACTTGTGCACTGCTAAGACAATAGACATCAGCTCTCCCTCAAATACAGACTTCATCCTCGCCCTCGCAGTCAATACCCGACTGAAGTATGCCACTAGTCTCTGACACTGCATCAGCATAGCACCAATCAATATCCTGAATCATCCAACTCTACCACAAATGGTCTATTAAAATCAGGAAGAGCCAAAACAGATACATAGGTCATGGCCCTTTTCAGGGCCTCAAAAACTCGGGTCACCTCCTCGCTTTTCCTCTTCTAAACTTAATTTCATATACTCGGTCGTGTTCCAACTAAGTCTGAAATATTAAGTCTCCAATGTATACCTTTAAAATCCTAATTCTGCATTTACACTGCTTTTAGTCTCAGCTATAAAAATATTATCATTTGCAAATAACATACACTAAAGCACTGCATCTAAAACATGTCTAATGAGCTAATCAATCTTGATAGCAAAGAGGATGTGGGTTAGAGCAGACCCTTAGTGTAATCCAACAATGATCAGGAAATGATCGGTTATTCATGCAGAAGTCATCTCATTAATGACTACTTAAAATATATCTTAAATTAGAGTAATATACTTTAGAAAGACATCAATCTACATTAAGGCACAATATAAACCCGCTCTATGAACTAATAATATGCTTTTTTCCATGTTAATAAAAACGATATGTAAATCTCTCTTTCGCTATAGATCGCTCTATAATATGCTTAAGAAAATATATTACCTCTGTTGTTGAATGTCCACATATAAAACCGAATTTATTTTGTGATATGGAGACATTCTTGGGTTGAAAAGAAAATAATAAGAAAAAACAATGAATATCAACATTTTAGTATACCTAGAACATTTTATTCTTTGTTTTTATCATACTATTAAATTAAAATTAAAACTTTAAATGTAATTAGGGTATCAAGGAGAACCCTGAGTATCGATACCAAGAAATGAGGTTCCAACCAAAACCACTTTGTTTCAGGTGTTTCATTTCAGTTTCGAAGAGGGTAATATATGAAATTATTGCTGAAACTCAGTTTCGGTTAGTTTTGACTAATTTTGGCCGATTTCGGTTAGTTTTGGTCGAAACCTGGTTGGTTTCAACTGAAACTTCACTCCTTACAATTAAATATGGATTTGAGTTTTCATACACGAATCCATTTAAACAATATGCATAGAAAATATTTATTAAAATTTGAAAATTATAAAAATTTATTGAAATTCAACGAATTATATTATAAAAATTCTAAAAAATCATTAAAATTCTAAAAAATATTTATTATGAATGTATTGTTATATATAAATATATATACATATAAATCAGACATCGAAACTCAAATGAAACATAAAAACAGGCAAAACTTTTTGAGACCTAAAATTTTTCAAACCGAAACTAAAATTGAAACCGAGTTCTCGAACCATGATCAATAACAATGTAAGATTATGAAAAATTAGAATATATAGAGAAAGTTGTATTACAAAATTTTCATTTATGCTCTAAGGGAAACTTAACACGCCAAACAAAAAGATTGTAAACTAAATCAAAATTTCATTCTATTAGATATTATCTAAACCCATTTAAACTGCCTACAAGAAAAAATTTAAATGAGTTTCGTATGTTTTGCCCATATATCAAGCAACTAAAAATTAATGTTTCAAAACCAATTAAAATGACTAATTTGTCACCATCTTAATGCATGGATAGAACAAATCAAAATCATTTGACTTTTGCATTTTGCATGTAAATAATTTATATATGTTAGATCACACCCTAAGGAATGAATTTTTGATTTGGGTTCACGATCTTTTTAATTTGGGATGTTAAGTTCTCGTTCTAAAATAAATAGAAATTTTATAGTCCCAACACTTGCAATGTGTTGGACTATATAGTTTTTGTTTTTTAATGAAAACTTCACAAATTTTGAATCCCATATGTTGGATGTGATCCAACCTATAAACAAACATTCAAATGATTTGAAAATATTTTATCCATGCATATTACTCATGATAAAATCAACGCTCTAGAATTTTTATTTGAAATGATTAATTTATCACTTTTTGATGCAGAGGCAGAACGTGGTAAAATTATTTGGATTTTTGTAAGTGGATAGTTAAGAGGGGTTAGATCATATCTAATAAAATAGATTTGTGATTTAGGTTCATAATTTTTTTATTTGGGATGTTTAGTTTTTGTTTAAAAAATAAACTATATATATGTTCATTAAAATCCATCCTAATAGACCAGACATACGTATCCAACTCACTTAAATTTAAAATAGGCAACCCAAGAGAGAAGTATGCTCTAATAATCTAACATGTTTAAACTACATACAAATAAAATTTTAAATGATTTGATAACTCATGCATTAAGTGACAACAAATTAGTCGATTTTATAACAATTTTGAAACATTAGTCTTGCAATCATATTTTGCATGGGTAAAATAAATCCAAATCAAATTTTGTTTATAAGTAGTTTAGCCATGTTAGATCACATCCAACAAAATATTTTTTTTCCATTTGAGTTGCTCAATTTTAAATTTGAGTGAATTGTATTTGCATGTTTAATCCATCTAAATAGATCCTCATCAACCGCAAAAATAATCCATTTGGACGGACCAAACATGTAAATCTATCCTACTCAAGTTTAAAATTGAATTCAAAGTGAAAATATGTTCCGTTAATGTGATATATCATGTTTAAATCACCTGTAAAGAAAATTTCAAATGATTAAGATAAGTTTTACCTACGCGTAAAGTGGCAAAAAATTAGTCGATTTATCACCAACATGAAATATTAATTCTGCGATCACATTTGTCATAGGTTAAACTGGTGTTGCATGAACATGAACACACTTATACGAGAACAACACGACACGATTCAGTAACACTTACGTAAATTCTATAAGGTATACTAAAACTAAAAGTGTCATATTTGATACATGTCTGACACGTGTATCCAAAAGGTATCTAATACGATGCTTAATGATTGAGGTATTTGTGCTTCCTAGAGTAAAACAAATCCAAATCATTTAAATTTTTATTGTAAGGTTCAATCATGTTAGATCACATTTAACAAAATAAAATTTGAATTTAAGATGTATAATATTTAAATTTGAATGGAATGAATGTACGTGTTTGGTGTGTTTGGTATACCTGAATGGATCCCAGTCCATATATACGAAAAAAGGAATGAGCCACCAGTCTATCTAGGCTTTCATAAGCTAAGTGAGTACTAGTTGAGGCCCTTAATTTTCACTTTCCACCACATAAATTGTAGGCATCGTAAACTATTCACTTAGATAGCTTATATAGCTTATGTAAAGTTTAAATAGACAGCTAGCTAATACTCATTGCTCCATGTATATAAGGATTTCTGGGAATGAGCGGTCAGCTCATTCCAAATTAAGATGGCTACTGATAAATGTGAGTAGGGGCCGTCGAAAGTGTTAAAAATATAGTGTACACATCCTCTAGTCAGCTCTTTTAAGGAGTAAGAGGTCAACTCATTCATACTTTTCCCTATATATATGAGGAATGTGTATCAGCTAGCGAAGGCAGAAAATCCATTCTTGGCTCGATCAAAAAATTCACTCCATTATTTTCATACGATCAAAACCCTTGATTTTGATCTTTATATTTTAAACCCCCCAAAACACTAAATACCTAATAAACTCAAAGGATTTTGAGCATTTATCTATATGTCACAAATATAACAGTTTTGTAGAACTACTTGAAACAGCTAGATAAACAAGCAAAATCATTTGGTTCACTAGATATGTTGATGTTTTTGGGTTTTAAATAACGAAGATCAAAGAGAACAGCACCGATCATTCAAAAATAATGGAGTATACTTGTTAACGATGGCTAAGGAGTGTGATATGGATCCGATTCCGATGGAAATAGAAATTTTATTTATATTTATATTTTATTTTGATTTTTAGCGTCTTTGGGTATTTTGAATCTTTTTATTTATTAAGTATTTTAGTAGTTAATACCACATCGAATGGGTGAGGAAGAGTTTTGGTTTGTAAACCTATATAAAGGCCTTACACTGGTTTTATTTTCAATCAATGAATAGTTCAATGGAAAACATTTCCACAAATCTGAGAAAGGTTCCCCTTCTTTGGTGAGAAGCCTCGGAGACCCTTGGTGAGAAAACAAGAACCCCTAAATTACCAAATATTCCTCAAATCCTCCACAAATAAATCTATCATGTCCTACATCAATTTGATATCAGAGCCAAAGATCTTATCTTCACTCTTTCTGAATTCCAAATCCACCAAAAAAATCATCAAAATCTTAAAACCTCCAAAACTCTAGGCCTAAACCACGCATCCACGACATCCGACGCTGCCTCACGATTCCGCCACCCACGTTGCCATAAGGACCCACTGACTTGCTTGACTTCATGTTTGATCTCCGCTACACCACTGTGCAGCCGATCAACACGGCTATCGACGTCGTCAGAAGCATCAGCAGCGCCCTATTCTCGGTGATCACCACCGCCTCAGGAGGTAACCCCCGGCCCCCAGCTTCCAAATGATCATTGTCGTCATCAGATCCATAGGCGATGGCTTCATCGTCTCCGATTGCATGATCTAAACAACCACATCGCCGCCTCCATCGGCCATGTCCATCAGCGTCAGCCCCTCCTCGAGAATCCCCAGTTAGCAACGAGCTCTCCTGCAGCCATCACAGCCGCTTTCGACGCTCAAAAATGATGTGCTGCTGTCATTTGATTTTTCGATAGCCGCCGATGCTACTGTCAGCAATGGCCAGGGAAGGCATCCATACCAAAAGAACCGCCTTCACACGACGAACCCCATGAAGAAGAGCGTCGACGAATCGCTACAGGAATCGACGAAAAATACCCTCAGCACTGACTAAGCCGACGGTGCTACAGTGTCGGCTCGATCGAGCCGAGCCGAGCATCAATCGAGCCGGCTGAACCGAGCCTCCAGCTCAATCGTGCACTCTTCATCGGCTCAGGCAAAGTCAACCTCGAGCCGACCGAAGCTGGCAAGCCTACCCCCGAGCCCGTTGACCCGGTTAACGGCTCTGCCGAGCCGCAGCTCAATAGGGAGCCGTGTGATTTTCTAGCCCATTTTCCGACCGATTTTCTGGGATTTTCTGCGTAGCTTTGCTATTTTGACGATTCTGGATCTATTTAAAGCCCAAATTCAGTATCATTCGTGCCAGTGGATAGCTGACTCGGCCAAGTACACATGGATATCCTCCATACAAGAAGATCTACTCTAAATAATGAGATATTATGATTACTACGATAATGATTATTACAATGGCTATTCTCCTCGAATAATGCATGATCGGGTCCCATAGTTTATGCTTTCGGAGACAGATATGGATATGATGATTGAAAATCTCATCTATAATGTTTTTTCTCATGTTTAAGTTTTCAAAAGAACAGAAATATACATATGGATCTCATGCATTCAAAGGAGAAGTATGATCATGATATATATACCTTCCAGTGGACAGTTATGATTGGGATGTGATGGCACACAATGTCAGATCTATAATTTCTGAGTGCATGTACAAAACTGTGATTTTAGGGGGGGCAAGGGGGCATGTTTGTAATTTTAGGCTGAGTCGAATTTTGATAATTTTGGGATGGTGGCTCGTTAGGAGTTTTGTTATAAATAAAAGGAATGAGATTATAAGGAGATTCATGTTGAATATAGGGAAGAATATTGGAAAGAGAAGTATTAGGAGTATGTAAACTAGATCTTGGAAAGTTAGGCTTTTCTCTTAAATCAAAAGCTAATTGAACGGTCCTCCTCTTGGAAGAGTCCATCTATCGTTTGTATCCACTTATTATTAACAATAAAAATATCATCTTTTTCCCAAATCCCCTCCTTTCACCATAAAAGTCACATCTTTGTCATAAAAATCCAATCTTTAAACCAAAAATCCTAGTTTTATCCCAAAACCCCTTAAAAATCATATCAAATAATATGATAGCATAGATCCTGATGGCGGCGACAAGAAAGATTGAAGCTTTGAAGAAAAGATTGGAAGGCAAAATTCAGATCATGATGGGGCAACAAAATGTTACGAAAAAGGTGAACAAGCTTGAGTAAATGTTCTTGTCAATGAAGTGAACAACCTATCACCTAAGAAAGAGGTGACAAAGCCACATCTAAAAAAAGATGAAGTCAACGACGTATATCCAAGGACAAAGGCAGCATCTTTAGCATCTTTGGACAATGGCAAGGAAAAATTCATCCCTTTTACGGAGGGGATCCATCTGAAGAGCAGTCTGATATTAAATTTAAGCAACGACAACTACTAAGATACAGATCAATGCAAAAGGCGACACCTTTAAACAAGAAAAAGTGAAAACTCATAAACTTAGAGGCAGATCTGCAACCAAACAATGAGGAACCACAAGAGGACGAAAACCCCCCTAAACCCTAAAGGGGTGCGACACATAGAGGCGGCCCTTGGGCAGACAGCGAGAAGGCCGGTAGCCTCCTGGCGGGCCACCCAGGCCAAGGCATGCTGTAGACGGACCGCCAGGAGGCCCAGGCCTGATTGGGTACCGGTGGGCCGCCCAGGGGGCCATGGCCCCTAGGCATGTCGCTCCGACCCGACTGCCCAGGACGCCCTTCCAATGGGCTTGCAGGCCTTGGTTTGTAGACTGAGGCATTCCTGTGACTCGGTAACGATGTTTTGGACGTGACAGACCTTCAAGCGAGCTTTACAATCACTATGGCTTTCACTCGGGCTTCGATGAAGGTAATGTAAACTTTGAGTGGACCGACGACAGCTGATGTAATACCATGTTTCCATATGTACGGGTATTGTACTAGGTATTTCTGGCCGTATTTAATACGCGTATATTTTTCACGTATTTTGGAGATTTTTCCTTAATTTTAAATTTTTATAATAATATAAAACCTATTTTTAAATACTTTTAAATCATATTGGATAATATAATGAGATTGTATTTAAATGGTATACATGGTATTATGGTATGGCTACTAGTATTATTAAGGGTATTTCCTTTTTCCAAAAATTAGTAAATTCAAATTCTATATGCATGTCACCCAAAGTTTTAAAACACGAAGGCGCGACGCGAGGAATTTTTTAGGTTCGTGAGGCGAGGCGTAAGCCTCAAGGCGTAAGGCGTAAACCTTCTGCGTGTTGTGAGGCGTAACAATTTATACCATATAATTATAAAATAGGGTAAGTTACATGAAAGTTTAAACGTTATACCCATTTCAATTATTCCGTCAAAAATGCTGGGCACGTGATAAGAAGTGAACGAAAATACCCTCCCTCAACAACTAATTATTCCCACGGTTCAGCACTAAAGTTCCAGCCAGTTCACTTTCTCCTTTTTGTCTCTTAGGGCAGGGGAGCAGCGAGGGGTGAGGGAGAAGGAGCTTGGAACAACGACGGGAGAGCAAACGGCCGGAGAAGAAGACGCTAGGAGCAGCAACGGTGGGAGTGGAAGCAGAGTACTGGTAAGCATGAATTTATTACGCCTTTTACGCCTTTTTACGCCTTTTACGCCTTTAGGAGCAACACCTTTTACGCCTTTTTGCGCTTTCGGTGAATGGACGCCTCCGGAGGCACGCCTCAGGACGCTGAGGGTGCGCCTCGCCCTGAGGCGCGCCTCAAGGCGTAAGCCTTTACAGCCTTTCAAAACTTTGATGTCACCTAACCCCCATTATGTGTCACTTAGTTAAGCTAGCTCATCCAAAATTGTGACACCTAAGGCACACTTGTCAATCTCTTAGTTAATGAAGAGTGATTAGGATGGATGCAAGGGATTAAAGGAGAAAAGGAAAAAGAAAAAGGAGAAGCAAAAAAGGAAATAAAAGGAAAAAATACCAAAAAAACGCATCTCCTCTCCTCCATCTCCTCCCCAAGGCTGGCCATATCTCCTCCCCTTGCTCCTCCTCTCCCACCACCAAGGCCGACCACCATACACCCCCTCTCCTCCTCTAGGCCAAAAACACTAATATACTCTTCCTTTGGTTTGAAGGAGGAGGAGGAAGAAGAAGGCTAGAAGAAGTAGCTTGGAGGAAGAGAGCTAGAGCTTGGAGAAGAAGCTTCATGAAGATAGGATTCTAATAACTCTAGCTATGATGTCATTCCCAAAATTGTGTAAGGAGAAGGAAGTCTCATTATGTAAATTAGGCTTTGGAAAATTTGTGTTCATGCCATGGGGAGCACATTATGTTAGCATGTTAATTTGTAGTATGTCATATTATGTTTGCATATTAACAGTTAGTAAGTCAATTTTACTATTAGATTGTCAATTTGTAGTATGAATTTGCCATATTATGTAGTATGTCACATTATGTTAACATGTTAATTGTTAGCATGTTAATTTGTAGTATGTCACATTATGTTAGCATGTTAATTGTTAATAAGTCAATTTTGCTATTAGGTTGTCAATTTGTAGTATGTTAATAACTACATGTTAATAACTTCATTATGTCAGTAGTTTGCCATATTATGTATATGTCAATTTGTCATAGTATGTAGTATGTCAATTTGTCATATTATGTAGTAGCTTGTGATATTATATTAATAGCTTCTTAATGAACAAGCTAACCCTATATTAATATTAATGTGACATGTTTCATGCTAAATAGCAAAGTTAATGCTTCATGTTATTTCCTTATGCTTCATGTTAATGAACATATGTTAATATTGATGTGCCATGTTTCATGCTAAATGGCTAAAGTTTATGTCGCATAGTATGTAAATTCTCTGGTTGTTGTATTGGATGAAATCTGGGAATCAATGTATCAATAGTAAAAATGAAGTGTTGTAATATTCTTTCTTATGAAATTTGAGATGCAATGATCGTTGTTAAAACACGACATCGACGAAGTAATGACGGAAATGAAAGGCTATGAATAGCGGTAAATGAGGCCGCGTGTAAATGTTGAGAATGTAGACTTTATTACATGTTAAGAGTGAAGAATTATGAGTGTTTAACAATCTGGATGACTCGATCTACCCCGAGGTAGGTGAGGATTCCAGACACTGAGTTTAGGGGAAACCCGGGTAAAATATACGCTTAAGGACTGGACTATATTGTATATGAATCTCACTCGCACTCTCGTAATGGGGGAGTTGGCAGAGTTAGAGAGGCTTATGGTGTACTCGAGATGCACCATGAGGTAATTAATACATATGACATGATATTCTCACTTCCGAAATGGGAGAGTTACAAGAGGCCCCATTAAAATTGATCATTGCTCGTATTCACTGGCGGGGTACCACTTTTCCACACACCCTGGGTGAGGTCCAACGCCTTATGTGTTACCTTCTATCCAGGTTTCCAAATCATAACAAAAACAAATCGTGGAAAATGGTGTTCTGATAATACTCTTTTAAGTAATTGTAGTCGTTCATTTATGTTTCTGTCTGCGTTTCCTTATATGCACTTGAATTATTATCTGCAGTCGTTCACTTATTTTCTGCTTTCACTTATTTTCTGCTTGAATTTCTTTATGCACACAACTCTACTGAGTTTCCTTTTATAATCATGCATGTTTATGTTCTCACTTTTAAACTATGAAATTGATTCGTTTGCCATTATTATCATTTGTAGCCTGACCCTTAGTTAGGTATGACAATTTTGAGATTGGCATACCGACCTAAGGTTGTTAGTTCCTATAGGGCACGCGTTGACGTGTCCCCTCCCCCCCAAATTTTTCCACAGGATTAGAGTCTGAGATGACGGAGCAGGACTATATCCAGGAGACTACCCAGAGTTTCGAGTTAGAGGTGGAGCCCTCGGAGGGCGATTTCGTGGAGCTGGCTTCCCCGGATGGCGATTTCGTGGAGCTGGCTTCCCAGGGGTAAATTAGGGAGTGAGTTGTACTTGATGTGTGGACACCGTGTTGACTGGGTTTAGGGCTCTTATATGTCATTCTTTTTGTACCTTATACAGTTAGTGTATGTAGTCTATATCTTTTAAACCTAATGTATGTAAATATTTTGTGATCTTGTGTAGTATCTGTGGATTATTTGTGTTGGAGCATTTACAATTTTTTCTTATCTGTACTATTCTAGCATTCGCAGTGGCCTGTGGAAAATTTATTATTTAAAAATCATGATTTACGCTTGGTAGTATTTAGAGTCGGAGGGTTAAAACCTTGAGTATAAATACTGTCGCGGCCTTGTCTCTCCCATTCTCTACGAATATCCGGGAATATATGTATTTCCGTGTATTTCAGAGAACGGAACGTGACAGCTGAGGAGGCTCGCCAGACTACCATTGGATTGCAAGAGACCCACATGGGGGCAACGACATATGGAACAAGGGGGCTTGAAGAAAGACGACGACCACCAACAAGAGTTGACTACCCTTTTAGGGGCTCCAGCAGCGGCATGAGAGGTTACCAGGGTTTCGACGAAGAGGGAGACATACCCAGGAGGGGACGAGCATACATAGCGTGTCCATAGATTTCATGACACCACATTGAGGACAAGGTGATTCTTCGAAAACGGTGTAATGTTAGTATTCGAGTGCAGTGGTAACCAATGACAGAACTGTAATTTCTGAGTGCATGAACAAAACTGTAATTTTACAGGTCCAGTGGCAGATCTGTAATTTTAGGCTGAAACCCCTAGGTCAGTGGCATTTTGGTAATTTTGGGTTGACCACTCTTTCGGTGTTTTGTTATAAATAAAGGTGAGAAGATTAGAAGGGGACTCAAGTTGAATATTAAGAAGAATATTGAAAAGAGAAGAATAAGGAATATTTAAACTATATCTTGAGAGTTAGATTTTTATCTCGAATCAAAAGCTAAGAGAGTGGTCATCCTCTCGAAAGAGACCATTTATCTTTGTATTCACGTTCTATTATCAATAAAAATAGTCTTTTCCCCAAATCTACTCCTTTCACCATAAAATCCTATCTTTGCTATAAAAATCCATTCTTTGCATCAAAAATCTTATTGGTATCCCATAAAACCCCGAGAAAATCATATCACAGTGTTTAAAATCTGTCTTCAAAATCGTAAATCTTCACAGCATCAATATATTCCACAGGCAGCACAGCAATTTTCAAGGCCAAAAGTAGATGATCCAATCGAATTGATACGTGAAATTCGCCACCTTTGCGAATAATTAGAGAGAGAACATAGCAAACTCAAGCCAAAACCTACGATAGATATTGATCCAATATATGAGGCAGAGTGTGAACTTAAACAAAAGCTAAAGTCAAATTCTAACCAATAGATTGAGACAAAGCTTGCAACTAAAGCCTGAATTAGACCTTGAACCAGAGTCAGAGCATGAACCAAAGCTTTATCCAGTACCAAAGCTTTATCCAGTACCACATCCTAAGTCATACCGTGTCTAGAGCCATCAGTTGAGCATATGCCAGAACTGTCGAAAGAAGTGCCACTAGATCCGATTGAGGACATCAAGTTTGTTATTTCAGATCATCCTCCCCTAACCAATAAATAGGTGTTGGATGCTTTTCTATGTTTCATGAATTGGCAGAAATCATCAAAAATGTCTGTCTACCCACCTGCACTTATTATACTTCAAGGTCCGTGAACGCATCTTCTCCAACTGTAGAGAACTACTTATTTCTGTCCAGATGTGATGTTTTAGCCGTCCTTCACCAGATGGTAAAGTTCTCAAGCTGAGGAGAATGATAGAATCTGATTCTAATGGAGATAGAAATTTTATTTTTATTTTATTTTGAGTTTTAGAGTCTTTAGGTATTTTGAGTCTTTATTTATTTAAGTATTTTAGTGTTTAGTACCACATTGGATGGGTGAGGAATAGTTTTAGTTTGTAAGCCTATATAAAGGTTGTATACTTGTTTCATTTTCAATCAATCAATAAATGAAAAGTTCCATGGTAAAATTTTCACAACCCTGAGAAAAGTCCCCCTTCTTGGTGAGAAGTCTCGAAAACCCTTGGTGAGAAGCCAAGAAACTCTGAATTATCAAATATTCCCCAAATCCTCCACAAAAATACCTAAATATATCATGTCCAACATTAGAGGGACTTCCTCTTTACACACACACGTGTATGCACGCACGCACACGCACCCCCAATATCATAACATTTCAACATATACACAAGCATTTTCGTATAAAATAAATAATAAGCCAAATCATATTAATCTCTAATATATACAAGTAATGCTTATAACATACTGCAAAGTAGGAAACGAATAAAAATGTGGAAAGATTTCTTACCGTTCTTCTTTATGGGGCTGCAAAGACATAAATGCCAACCAAATGTACATTGGGGAGACAACAACGGGAAAATGTGGAGCATATTTCTTTCTTTCAATTGGCAGAATGGCCAAAAAGAGCAAAGCAAAGACGAAGCAAAAGTTAAAATTATTGAAAGCATTCCTCAGATAAAATGTGGGTCCTTCAGTTCCATACAAATGGCTTTCACCGCCTCCAAGTACATTATACAGAAGAAGATTGAAGACTGACGATGTCCATCTTCCGTAACAGTAGTAGTCAACAATCACTGAGAGTGCCTAAAGAAAAAGAGAACTCATTTTTCTCAGGGTTCTAAAATATATAAAAACGAAACTACATTAAGTAACTCCATCAACAAACTCCATATGTCCATTTGCAGCATATTTGCAATGAAACATGATAAAATTAAACTTCACGTAAAGCAATCTAGCTGGCATAACTTACCAGGGTAATCAGAGATGTCCCAAGTCCCGATAAAAAGACCTGTTTAAATCTTCCATAATATAATGAAGCTGCTGTGACTGGTAAGAAAACTAAAACAGAGAAAGGCCAGCCAAGGATCACTCCAGCAGCTGCTACAGAGACAGCCAAAGCATATTTCTCGAGAAGGTACAAAGCTGATGAAAGAGTAACAGCATACATAGAGAATGTACTTGGCAAAAAACCTGAACATAAACAAGGCATTTAAGAATCTAAGATTAGTATGCCTTGACAAGATTGCACAGAGCAAAGTAAATGAGCAGTACATATAAATTAGGTTAAATTAAACACTAATCACCCCCATCCCCCAATGTGTGGTCCTTTCTGTGTCACTCCTTACAGATTTTTAGCACAATATTACTTTACCATAACCACTTAACGGCTATGTTGCAATTGTACGAATACACGAATACACAAATGTCAGATGCTGAACATCCAAGAGCAGATGGGGAATGTGGCGTGCATGTGCAGTGTTGTCCATAGGATTTTTTTTTCTCTTTTCCACAAGAACCAATCTAAATTAAGATTCATGAAAGTATTTATATCTATCTGGCAATCTATCGATCAATCTACATACTGAAAAATGGATGGATGGATGGATGGATAATCTCTTGATCTCTCATTCTTAAACTAAACTGGATGTGTAGATCAAGATGAACCCCGCAGATCATCCAGTTGACAATTGAGTTCCCAAGAAGTTTATTTTGAGAAGTAGTTCTCCTAGGAAGATCTCCATGTATATGCATTTGTCTACCAGAGTGGCTTTAACCCTCCCTGGGCATATCCGGTTATCCTGACTCACTATATTGCATGATGCTTATGAACCTACGAACTTGGATGATCCACTCAGTTCATATTGACGTATAAGCTAGACATGATGTATAAAAAAATATCATGCATTGTGACATCAAAATAGATGAAAAATGAAATTTTTTAACAATACAGATAAAAAAACCTTCTGCAAAGCATAAATCCCAAAAGCACATGATTTTTCGTATTTAGATATTCCAGAAATACCTAGATCACAATAAACAGTATAGATTATCTATTGAGATACCTTATACCCTGGTAGCATTATAGCCGCTTCATCAATACAAGTATATGTGAATGTGTGATGTGTTTATATTTTTATATGTATTGATGTGGTAACTTCTGGATGAAATTGTAGTCAAATCATTTCCATTCAAATCTAATCATGCTTAGAAATGGTTTGCTACCTATGAAAAGTAATACGTACCGGAAGTAATATTGGCTAGTATAAAGAAAGACAGTCCCTAAAAGTAGTAGCTGATTCTCAAATAACATGTGATGAGATATGGTAACTTAGTTACAAGTAGAAAATTCTAAGCTATGAAGCACACATACAGCTACGAAACAACACAGACACGATGATACGGCAAATTTCTAAGAAGTAGGTTACATGGACATGGAGAGAAAACCATGTTAAGTGTATGAATAAGTTCTGATATATGATACCCAACATAACATATAGTGAGTAGGATCTGTTCTGTGAATAGAAATATATTTAATGATAAAATTCAATCAATTGTAATCAAGTAACAAAATAAACAAAAAAATCCAAACTGAAATATAATCAATATCTAACCTATTTCAAGTTTAGGTTTTGTTGACATACCATCAGCTTAGTTAAGATTTTTTTTCTGTGCATTCAATAAAAGACATGTTGCTCTAAATCATCCAAAACATGACCTTCATATTTTATTTCAAGTTGACACGCCTCCGACATGTGGCTTTTTGGGTTTTCAAGTCCCACATAACACAAGAGTGTCCCATGCATGTCAGGCAAGAGACCGTTTCCGTCTCATATTTGACATGTATCCGCCCAGACAAGTCACTCATTCTAAAGGGTATGTGTTTCATAGATTCTAAGGAAGGGACACGTTGTAGCGCTAGACTGTGAACATGATAGGATTTTTTTAGGGTTTGTAGAGTAAAAATAGGATTTTTGGGAATAAAGATTAAAGATGTATGCAAGGATAAATGGCCTCGTTCGAGGGGACCGTTCTCCCAAGCCACCGATTCGAGAGGATGGCTGTACTCTCCACAATATGGTGTTTCATTCAAAGACAGTGGATTCTCACACAGTATTCAGCATAATCCCTAATCTCTCTAAGCCCCCACTAATATAATAATCAGATTTTTCTAAAATTACAATAACGCTATTGGACCCCCATATTACAAAAATACCACTGAATGTGATCTCATCATTACTTTGTCATTAAAGAACCACCTTATCTGCAAGGTGGTATCATGAAATTCATGGTTATACTATTCCAAATGAAGATGTGTGTCTCCTCCTAGCTCATCATCCTCCACCTCATCATCTGCATCATCTACCATCAATAACTGAAGTGTGTGGTCTTGACACCGATGCCCTGAGTGAACTTTCTCATCAAAGTGGAAGCACAATCCCTTAACCCGTTTGTCCCACAGTAGCCTCTATCATCTTCTTGAATTGTCCTCGGTAATATCTCGTCGCTCTCCTCTCTGTTGGACCGGTTTCCTCCTGACTGTGCCTTCTGCCCCCTATCGGTACCTGACTGCGAAAAGTGGATCCGCTCCAGGCCCCCTGGCCTGCCGCTCTACTATGAGTCGATTCTCAATCATCTAGGACAGCTCCATCGTGTACATCAGTCATCTAAGTCTTTGTATGCGAAGCTCAATTCGGATATTTGCCCCTGAGCCCCTTCATGAAACTTTCCTCCAATGTCTCAAGTATTTCCCTCACTCGGCCTGAAAGTGCCTCAAATTTCTCCCTAAATTCACTGACGCTGCCATCCTGCCTAAGAGCAAAGAGCTACTTGTGTAGGTTTCCTCTCTGAGCGTCACGAAAACGGCTTACCAAACAGTCCTTAAGCTCCTCTCATGAACATACAAGATGCATCTGCTCCTTCCACTGGAACCAAGATATTGTCTTTCCTTCAAACATATATACCAGCAACCTGTAACTTCTCTTCTATCAAGCGAGTCACTGCAAAAAAATATCTTCTGCAGGTAAATCCAACCATATGGATCATCCCCTTTAAATAACGGCATCTTCAACTTCCTCACCCTGCTATCAACACTGAAATCCCCATGTTTGGTTCTCCATCTAGGCTCCCTATAGTGGAATGGCTGGTAGATGTGTTGTCGTGTCTCTACAAGTCGTCTAAATCCCCCACAGGGGCTCTACCTGCTTCTGTCACTTCTCTGATCATCACCCTTAGTCCTCCTCATAATACAGATCATCTTCATGATAATTTTCTAACTCCTTATAGTTCAAAACATGACATCGATGTCTCTCCAGCAAACCATGGGTCATGGTGATAATGGATGTCTTCCAAGTCAGCCCAAGACCCCCGATAGCCATCCAACGGTCGCACGTGTCATGGTGGGCCGCCCAGGGGCCACGAGGTCCCAGGCGGCCCTGTCACTGCCCTGTCGCTGCTCGACGAGGCCCCACAGGCCGCTCGGGGCCATGGCGGCCTAGTCGGGTCTCGGCTAGGCCTAAGCAAGCCGTCCGGGGACCGCAAGCCCCCTGGCTGCCTAGCCAGGTCTTGGATGGGCCCAGGCGGTACCCTCGGGGGCCCCTAGCAGCCTGCCTCGGGGCAGTGGTGCCCCTGGCGAGAGTGCGGAGGGTCGTCGTTCCCCGTGGGTTCTTTCACCGCATCATTAGACTCGAGATCTACATCGGATAGAAACCTTTCCTCAAATTCTTCGACTTTTTTCTTTCCCTTCGTCAAAATTTTATCTTTCACCCTAAATCTGAGTTGTTGTCTTCGACATTGTCCAGATCTGACTTGTTTGCCGCTTTGAAATCAAAGAATTGTTGTAAAAAGTGGTGTTAGGGTTGGCATGAAGGTCTCCATCATCACGTTCAACCTCGCTTACGACACCTTCATCACCGCTTCTCGATCATCGCTTTCATCCTGGATTCCATGGAGGCCATTGATGTCCTTATCTCCTCCAATGATTTTTTCAATTTTGCCACTCGCTATCGAATTTCTCCTCCAAATCTTTCACCTTGTCACCGCCATCAGGATATGTGCCCTAGGATATGTGCCCTGATACCACTTTGATAGGATTTTTTAGGGTTGTTGAAGTAGAAATAGGATTTTTTTAGGAAATAAAGATCTAATTTGTATTCGTGTAAAGAGGAAAACAAGGATAAACGACCTCGTTTGAGCGGATGACCGATCTCCCAAGCTATCAATTCAAGAGGATGGCCGCACTCTCCCACAATATAGGGTTTCATTCAAACACCTAGTGGATTCTCACACAATATTCAGCATAATCCCTAATTTATCTAAGCCCCCATAAATATAATAATCAGATTTCCCCAAAATTACAAAAACGCCCTTGGACATCAAATTTACAAAAACGCCCTTGGACATCAAAATTACAAAAAATTACCATTGAATGTTATCTCATCACAACAGCAAAATGTTGTTTTTGAACACTCAAAACCAATTAAATACCTTTTAGGTTAAATATATTATTTTGAGATATAGACGAGGGTAATCTAAGAAAACTGTAAAGATTATGGCTGATTTTACTGTACACATATGCCTAGGTGTTGTAAAGTTTGAATTAGAAATAGATCCCTCTAAGTTAAATACTGGGAGGGGGTAAAATTAAAAGGATAAAAAGTTGTGATTGATCTTTTGGATACACGGTTGCTTAGATTGAGA
The DNA here is from genome assembly GCA_030789695.1 of Scilla litardierei. NCBI lineage: Eukaryota > Viridiplantae > Streptophyta > Magnoliopsida > Asparagales > Asparagaceae > Scilla > Scilla litardierei. Next base: position 256,232,475 of record CM061141.1, read on the forward strand.
AATTTTTTGAGCCACATATAAATAGTTCTGCACTAGGTTGCAGCAAATTAAGAAACTAGAAAAAGAATGTTGATAGAAGCGTGCTCCATGCAGCCTACAAGGATAGCATGTAAGTCATTACTCATTAGATAGAAAACTGGAGAGAGGTAAAATTTATAATGGGATTTTGTACAAGACTTAAACAGAGCTTAGGTGGTTGAGAAACCTTTTTGGAAATGAAAGATAAAAATTGAGATAAAACTAAGGTAAAAAGGAGAGTCGGCTGTGTTAACTCTAAACAACCATGAAATGTAAATGGCATATATGTCAGGAAATTTACTTGTGCTCGCAAAGAAGCATCCACTGGTTAAGCATAACATTGCAAGCGTGTAAGAACCCATCCTCTTTCCGTACTTCCTTGAAAGGGCGACCACCAGGATACTCTCTGTGATAGTTGAGATAAGCCCCAAAAAGAGCCTAACTGAGTAGAAAACTTTAACCTGAAATTTAAGGACCCGGTGAAAAATCAAAAATGAATCAGTCAACTAAAGCATCAAAGATTCCATGAACCCCTTTACAGCTAGAATGCACCTTTTCCTCGCTGTAGAACCAAGAAGCAGGTCCAGCCACTAATGCATGGAAAAGGATGTACAAGTATGACCGAAGTGCAAACTGCGAGCTGCAAACCAAAAATACATTCAAACTTGAGAAGAGAACTTTTCAAAATTGATGATGGCAGCTATATAAGAAGTGTATATTAAATGCACCCACATCTGAATGTCAGATGCAAATGATTAACATATTTATAGAAGGAATAAACCATCTGTGTGCTAGAAGAGGAAGCGTATAAAGATTCTTACTCAGTTAAATAGGTAACGGAGCTAAAGAATTACAGAAATGCATCATTACAAGACAACAGCCAATGAGTTTCAATGTCAGTGCACTAAACTGATTGGAGAATGTCAGAGGCAGGCAATTTACCAAGCAGAAAGAATACATGTTAAGCCAGCCTGTCTTTGCAAAGACAATTCAACAAATAGAAGAATGATCTTTAAAAAGAGTTGTTATAGCCTTGACAACTGATAACAATATTTGCGCTAAATTGTTGGCCAAGATTTATTGTCAGTGCATTGTACTGATTGGAGAATGTCAAAGGCAGGCAATTTACCAAGCAGAAAGAATACATGTAAAGACAAATTGTCTTTGCAAAGACAATTCAACAGGTAGAAGAATGATCTTTAAAAGGAGTTGTTATAGCCTAGACAACTGATAACAATATTTGTGTTAAATTGTTGGCCAAGATTTATTCTCTCTGATTTATCGCATTTGGTGGAACCAACAAAAATAATGGGTTTGCGACCCAAAGTTTTACCAAATAGAAATTAGAAAACAAAAACCTCCCACTAAAAACTAGACTGCTTTGTAGCACCATGACTTCTACAGTTCTATCATGAAGCTATACGTATGTCAAAATAGCCAACATTTCTGCTAGAACACCACTTTTTAAATGTTTCTTCAATTATAAACTATATTCTCTGTAACGGCCCATCCCCTTTTTCCTTTTCCCCTCTTTTCTTTTTTTTCTTTTTCTTTTTCTCAGCCGCAGCAGGCCCAAGCCCACTCGGGCCCCGTTTTCATTTCCCTCGTCCCTCTCACTCTCTCTTCAACGCAATCAAGCCCGTGGGGGTTCGACTTAGGGCGACATTTGTTGGAAGCAACGATCTAGGATCTCTAGTTTGATGATATAACAAACGTGTGCGAACCATTTAACGTGTGTGCTAATTGTGTTTCAGGAATGGCAAAGCGGTAATTCTTCAAAGAGATGACTAAGTCAAGAGATGGGGGAATTGTTATTCGTATAGCAATTGGAAGAGATGTTCATATAGCAAATTGGACTTGGTCCAAGATGGAGAGAATCTCATGGGATGGATTCAAATCAAATGTTGGGATTTGTTCATATCATATTCCACCCATAGATCCTATCAAAACATATTCCTACTAGTATTCCAAATTGAGATGAGATTAAATCCCTATTCAAATTCCTAAACCCTTAAGTAATGGGATTCTAATTGATCTCCCTCTTCTCTATATAAATCCCTCCTTCCAAAGATGAAAAAAGAGTGCGGCCAACTAAAGAGAAAAAGCCTACGGCAAATCCCTAGCACCAAATCCTACTTGCCGCAATTATACCTCAATGCCCATCTATTTGTCGCAAAACATCATATTGCCTAGGCCATAGCCATATTTCCGCAACCCAAGGGACAAAAGCAAAAAGCAAAAAAGAACTTGCAATAAACCCCTAGTCCATATTATTTATTGCCGCAATCTACCAAAGGCCTAAAAATTTCATCCCCAACGAAACAAGCATCTTCTTAAAGCAAAAAGGCAAAAGTTTATTTGTTGTTGAAACTTCATATGTTTGCATGCTTCGTTTATCTACAAGGCAAGAAAATTATTGCATGCTTCGTTTCTCTCCAAGCAACGGCCTCTTTTACTTGCAAGGATAAGGGTCTCCTCAAGGTACCGAAAAAAACCATTAAAGCCAAGCTTAACGCTGTCGTCTTCATCACTTTCAGAATCCTTAGGCCGTGATCTCTCTTCGATGCCGTGAGCTCTTCTTCAAGCCGAAGCCGTGGTCATCTTGCCTGTCGAAGTCATCTCCATGCTGCCAAGGAACTGAAGCCATGAACACGACATCGACAAGATCAACTCGCTGTTGTGCTTCATCTACCTAGCTGCCATCCTCAGCGAGTTGCCGCAAGGCTATACAACCTCATCTCCAACCTTTGCACAACCTCCTCCATAAGCCGTCAGCATCTACATCAAACTCACGCACCAAGAGACTTACGTGCACACCCAAAGCACCGTGAAGAACAGCATACATGCCCTAGTTGTCGCCGTCGCGTCACCTTGCTGACGAACCATCGAGCTACCGGCCATCCGCGAGATCATCCTGATGCCGTCGGCGTGCCTCTTTGCTGTCACAACCCCGTCGGCGATCATCATCTATTCGTTGCCGTGGAGAGCCGCCGAGAACGAATTTTGCAGCGACGGGATCCAAGCTGCCATACCTGAACAAGCTACTGCAGACTTCCTCCATGCTACCTTCGTGAAGAGCTCTGCTGTTTATCCTATCCGCAGCGCCATCGACTCGTCGTCGAAGCTGCCGTGCCTCCTCGCCGCCGTGACTTCCCAACGAGACGAATCACCATTGCTGCCAAAGCTTGAAGATTTCCGTAAGGAGGAGTCGATGCTGTCAAGTTGTCGCCATCGAGGTGCCGCAATCAAAGACAAGTGAACGGCGACGTCGAAACCCACGTTGAAGCCCGCACGTCGAAGTCGAGCGCGAGTCGGAGAAGTGCATGCAACGAAGCTGACGTGGACGAGAGTGTTGAGTATTGGACTTCTCCCTACTTGGTGTTAATGATGAGCAAACATATATACTTGTGACTAATCCCCTATTTTGCAGTTAATCCATTGCCTAAGCTTATTACGAAGATCAACTAGCAATGGATGACACACAAACATGATTGAAGGCAAATGATATGAATTGGATGATCGTAAATTGATGATTGAAGCTCCGGAAAGACTTCAAGCTCATACGATGGAAAGAAGAGATTATTCGTCAATGTAATTTTTCTTTTATCTCTTCTAGTATGTAGCTTAGAAGTAGAACTTTGATGTAGCACTCACACACATCTTCATTCGGTCATAGGACATCTCTAGACCTTTGTCCTTTGATCCCAATTCAATTCTCTTTTGTTTGTGCTAGGATTGTTCATAACAGCCGACTGCTGAACAGTTTACAGTCGCCTGTCTCAAAAACAATCGGTTGTGTTTCGTTCTACAGTCGCCTGTTATGCACAGACTATTACAATGCAGTTTTGGGCCTTACTCTGATTATTTCGCACAGGCTACTGTTGAACGATTCACAGACGCCTGTCCTTGTGACAGTCGACTGTGTGTTGTAAATCAGTCGCCTGTCTCTCCTTGCCCAAACTCTGTTTTGATCTGATTTCTACGGCCAGTCGACTTATGTTGTATATACAGTCGACTGTCTATTAGATCAGTCGACAGTCTATGCTGCAACAGTCGCCTGTCTGTAAATCATTTCTTTGACTCAGCTCTCTGAAAATTTGTCTTGATATTAACAGTCGCCTGTTTAAGGTTTTACAGTCGCATGTTCTGATTAACAGTCGACTATATTACTTGAATCAGTCGTCTGTCATGTATCTTGTGAAATTTCCAGTATTTGTCTAACTTACTCTTCTCTCGGCCAGTCGACTGTCGAAGAAATTCCAGTCGCATGTTGGTTTAACAGACGACTGTCTTTGCTTCATCAGTCGGATGTCCACGTGGTAAGTTACCGTTATGAATTCTCACCTACCCTTGCTGACTGTGCAACAGTCGACTGTGGATTGTTCAACAGTCGACTGTCGCGAGTTCAGATTATATCCATTGAGATTTTTCTCACGGATTTCGATTGGGTTTTTACCTAAACTGTTTTGTGGATTTGAGAAAGCTATAAATAGAGCTTCTACTGTTTCATCGGAAGGTTACTCATTCATTGCAAAATCCTTCAAGCTTTCATTTCCAAAGATCAAAGCTTTCAAATCCAAAGCCCTAAGTATTTCCAAACCTTATTCTCTTGCTCTCCAACCTAGAACCAAAGATTGATCCTCTAGGCAATTGGTGCAGTCAAGAGAAAGGGCTTTCTCCTCTCTTCCAAGAGAGTTCTTCAACACACATCACACTTCTCCTTCAAGTTCTACTTCAAGGCATAGGTGATTGTAAGTGTTGCTTTCAGATTTCATAACTTCTTTATTTGAATTGTGCTCTCGGTTGTGAGAGTGGTTTTTGCTTGCTCCCTGGTTGTGGGAGTCAAGGACATCGATTGTATTCGATTGCACTTGTAGGGTTGCTACAAGTGGGTTTTAAGGAAACCTCAAGTTAGGGTTCTAACTTGAGTATCCGGTGGTATCCGGGTGGTAGGGACGTAGGATTACCGGGAACAAGTCGGGAGTTGACTTAGGTAATCCGAACCCTTGAAACATATCTGTGTTTGCTTGTGTTTCTCTTTGGGTTGTTTTTCTATTCCGCACTATTTGTTGGATTGCATTTTATTTGGCGTAAATTCCTTTTAAATTTGCATAAACACTATTCAACCCCCTCTTCTAGTGTTTTCCACATAGACAGTGTCCTTACAATTGGTATCAGAGCGCAAGGTTTTATCTATGGCATCCAACAACAACAACGTTCCTCCGCCGCCTACGTACAACAATCACGACCGTGATGGAGCGTCCACACTTTTCGAAGGTCAATCTACGGTACGTCCTCCACGTTTCAATGGTACTAACTTTGGGTATTGGAAGTGTAGGATGGAGACATTTCTTAGGAGTGCTTCTCTTTGGAGAACTCTCCTAAGGAGTACGTCGAGCCCGCCGAAGAGGACTTCGAGAAATGGACGACTTCCGAGAAGTCCGCCGAAGTCAACAACGCTAAAGCAATGAACGCTCTGCATTGTGCGTTGGACCCGAATGAGTTCAACAAGATATGCACATGTAAGAGTGCGTATCAAATTTGGAACCATCTCATCGTTACCTATAAGGGAACGAATAAGGTAAAGCTTTCAAAGTTATATGTTGTCGTGCAAAACTTCGACTTGTTTCACATGCAGGAAAATGAGAGCATTGCGTCGATGTACGAATGCTTTACCGACATCACAAACGAATTGAAAGCCCTTGGCCAAATCTACACCGAACCTGAAAAGGTAAGGAAGATTATCATGGGGATGACCTCCAAATGGGAAAGACGAGCAATCGCCATTGAGGAGGTCAATGACTTGAAGAACTACACCGTGGTGAATCTCATCGGGACTCTTATGTCTTACGAAGTAAGACGGGATAACCGATTGAAGATTCGAGCCATGATGAATACCTCGGAGGCCAAGAAGAAAGCTTTGGCGTTCAACACCAATTCGTCATCCTCCGAAAGTGATGAATCCGAGAACGAGATGGATTTGGGTGAAATGGCCCAAATGGCGAAGAAGTTCCAACGCTTCTTCCGCAAAGGTAAATATCCCTCCAACAAACGTTTTGAGTCTACTAATGCTACTTCCTCTCTTTGTTATAAGTGTAATAAGCCAGGGCACATCAAGAGGGATTGCCCAATGCTAAACAACAAAGAAAAGTGGAAGGCTCCAAAGTACCACAAGTCCGACAAGAACAAGAGAGACAGAAGAAAGGACTTGTCGGTACCTTTGATGACTCAAGTGATGACTCATCAAGCGATTCTGATGATGAGAAGTGTGAGAGCGCCCACATGTGCTTCATGGCACTTGAAGACCCACTCTCGGGTGAAAGTGATTCCGATACGGATAATACCGAGGTAACAATGGATGAACTTCGTATAGCTAATGAAGAACTATTTGCTAAATACCAATCTTTAATGCTTAGATACTATAGCTTAAAGAAATCAAAAGTTAGCAAGTCATCCATTTCATGCATTATCAACAATGACACCATTATTGATACTTTAACCCTTGAGAAAGCAAACTTAGCTTCTCAAAATGTCACATTGAGAGATGAGGTGAATTCCCTCAAATCTCAACTAGATCAAACACATCTCATGGATAATAGTGATCTAGTTACACGTCACTCACAATTGGGATTAGAGAATGATTCTCTTAAAACCCAAGTGCACGAGCTCAAAGCACGGGTGTCCACCTTGGATACCAACATTTCTTCTTTAAAGGAGAAATATGAGCTCATGTCCTCCCGTATTGTGAGATTCGATAAGGGACAAGGACAATTGGACGATTTACTTGCAAACCAATTTCCGGCTACACATCGTGTTGGCCTTGGATTTGTAAAAGCGAATGCATCTAATGCTCGCACCTCCTATAGTGGTGTCACTATAGATTTTGTGAGGCCTTCCTCCGGTGCATCCACAAGTGGTGTCAAAGACACTATTGGTAGCAATCCTACCAAGAATGTCACCACATCACCTTTTCTTCCTTTTGGCAAGAAACCCACTAAGGGTGGAAACCAAAAGCAAGGCCATGCTTATATGTACACTAATACTCATCCACGTAGGAAACACCATACTTCACAAGTGGATAATCATGACACATTTTATGCTCCGCACCCACGGACACGTACACAACCACACATGAGAAATACTCATGTACGTGCTCCCACACACTCATATGCTCACATACGCATCATTCCTTCATGTATGCTAATCCTCCACATGTCATGCATGATCAATATGCTTCATATAATATGCATGTTCCTAAGAATACATATCATCCTAGAATGTACAATGCAGATCCTCCACCACCTCTTTATGCTAGAAATCATGTTCCTAAGAAGCATGCACCACATAGAAATCCAACACATATGCATGCAACTAGGAATATGACTCCCAAGATGTACACTATTTGGGGTCCTAAGAACACTAGTCTAACTGCTAGAAATGCTTATGTTGATTCCTACTTTCATGATGTAATTAGAAATAGTAACTATGTTGGGAAGCGGAAGTCCACTTGGACTTGGCTTCCAAAGGGCTAGTCCCCTTGGACCCAACAAACATTGGGTACCATAAGCTTATGGTATATTATATAGGTACCCAAGAGAAAGAAGAAGAGCAATAAATGCCTTATTAGCTCTAAAGGGAAAGGATAGATTCTTGATAGCGGTTGCTCCAAACACATGACGGGAGATCCCTCATTGCTCTCCGAAGTGATTAGCATCAAAGATGGTGCAACGGTCACTTTTGGAGGTAATCAAAAGGGAACCATCATTGGAGTAGGTATCGTTGGTAATCCTTCCAAACCCCTAATTACTAATGTTTATCTTGTTAGTGGTTTATGTCACAATCTCATTTCCATTAGTCAACTTTGTGACAAATGTTACAAGGTTAACTTTGGAGAAGGATTGTGTACTATTGTTGATTGTGATTCAAATGTCTTATTTTCCGGTGTTAGGCGTAAAAATATTTATTATTTGAGCTTGCCTAAAACCGTAGAACTTAGTTCTAGGGGCATCGCCGTTTTGGTCATGTTCACTTCAAGCACTTATATAAGGTAGCTAAGCATGATCTAGTCAAAGGTTTTCCTAAGATTGTTTTTAATAAGAAAAACTTTTGAGATTCTTGTCAAAGAGGTAAACTAAGTAAATCTTCATTTAAGCTTAAAGAAGAGATTGCTTCTAAGAGGCCACTAGAACTTCTACATCTAGATTTATTTGGGCCAACTAGAACCGCTTCTTTAGGTAATGATCATTATGGACTAGTTGTCATTGACGACTTTTCTAGATTTACTCGGGTTTCATTCTTAACAAATAAGAATGAAGCTCATGAAGAGTTTACCAAATTTGCAAAGAAGATTCAGAATCTTTTAGGATCCACCATTATCACTATTCGTAGTGATCATGTAGGAAATTTTAGAATGAGTCTTTTACTAAGTTTTGTGATGACTCCGGGATAACTCATAACTTTTCCTTTCCTCGTGCACCACCACAAAATGGTGTTGTAGAAAGAAAGAATAGGACTCTTATTGAGTGTGCTTGCACCATGCTCCATGATAGTCATTTAGGACTACAATTTTGGGCACAAGCGGTGCACACGACATGTTATGTGCTCAATAGGATCCTAGTGAGACCCCGAACAAACAAAACTTGTTTTGAGTTGTTTTATAGTAAAAAGCCTCAAGTGAAATATTTTTGTGTCTTTGGTTCGAAATGTTTTATAAAGAACACCTTTGGTAATTTAGACAAATTTGAGCCAAGATCCGATGAAGGAATTTTTGTTGGATATTCCACACGTAACAAAGCCTACCGGATATACAACAAAACTTCTTCAACGATTGAGGAATCACTTCACGTATCTTTGTATGAAGATTTTGATTTTCCTCATGTTGATGATGATAATGTAGATATTCTTTGTGATTCTCTGAATAATGTTAAGATTAATGATTCTATTGTTGAGACTAACACTTCTAACGAAGTTGTTGAAGTTGTTCCTGGTGATCCAGGTTTACCCAAAGCTTATCCAACCGTTCGCAACCATCCCCATAACCAAATTATTGGAGATATTGGTGTGGGTGTTCGAACGAGATCAAGAATTGAAGAATTCTCCCATTGTGGGTGTTCGAACGAGATCAAGAATTGAAGAATTCTCCCATTGCGCATTCGTCTCTACCATTGAGCCAAAGAACATTCAAGAAGCTTGTGAGGATAGCTCTTAGATAGTGGTAATGGAAGAAGAACTAGCGCAATTCGAGAGAAACGAAGTTTGGGAACTTGTACCTCTTCCAAGTGGTCACCAAGTTATTAGGACCAAATGGATATTCAAGAACAAGACGGATGAAAACGAGGTAATCACACGGAACAAAGCAAGGTTAGTAGCTCAAGGCTACCGGCAAGAGGAAGGTATTGATTTCGAAGAATCTTTTGCCCCCGTAGCTAGATTGGAAGCTATTAGGTTGTTTTTATCTTTTGCATCCCATAAGAATTTTAAATTATTTCAAATGGATATTAAAAGTGCATTTTTAAATGGATTTGTCAATGAAGAAGTTTGTGTTTCTCAACCTCCCGGTTTTATTCATGAGAAATTTCCAAACCATGTTTTCAAAAGAAAGCGTTGTATGAATTGAGACAAGCTCCTAGAGCTTGGTATGATCGTCTTAAGACCTTTCTTTTAAATTTATGTTTCAAAATGGGAGAAGTTGATTCTACACTCTTCATTAAAGATTATGAAAATGACATTCTTTTGATTCAAGTTTATGTAGAAGATATTATTTTCGGTTCTACTAACTTTAATCTTTGTCAAAAAATTTCCTAGTCTATGAAGGATGAATTTGAGATGAGCCACATGGGAGAGCTCACCTACTTCCTTGGATTGCAAATTCAACAAGTGGAGTATGGTACTTTCATACATCAGACAAAGTACACAGGGGAGCTTATTAAGCGATTCGGGATGGAATCGTCTTCTTCGAGCAAAAGGACTCCCATGAGTACTACTACTCATCTACACAAGGATGAAAGCGGAAAAGATGTAGACGTTCGTCTATATCGAGGTATGATCGGTAGCTTACTTTACTTAACCGCTAATAGGCCCGATATCATGTTTTCCGTATGTATTTGTGCTAGATATCAAGCAAGACCTAAGGAGTCACACTTGATTGCGGTTAAACGAATATTTCGTTATATCAATCAATCCCTAGATTATGGGTTACTTTACCCTAAGTGTAGCACATATGAGTTAATCGCATATAGTGATGCCGACTTTGCCGGATGCAAGTCCGACAGGAAAAAATACTAGTGGCACATGCCATTTCTTAGGAAATTCCTTAGTTTCTTGGTTTTCTAAGAAACAGAATTCGGTGTCATTGTCCACGACTGAAGCGGAATATATTGCCGCAGGTCTTGCATGTGCATAAGTTCTTTGGTTGAGACACACTCTTAGTGACTATGGTGTCAATTGTGATACTTGCCCTATCATGGTTGATAATCAAAGTGCTATTTGTCTTTCCAAGAATCCGGTACACCACTCCCGTACCAAACACATAGACGTGAGACACCATTTTATAAATGATCCTGTAGCTAAGAAGGACATCATCTTAGAGTACATTGAAACCCAAAAACAAATTGCCGATATCTTCACTAAACCTCTTAAAGAATATTCATGTGTGAGGTTGCGTGGAGAATTGGGAATTATGTGTGAATCTGAAATCTAGAAGCTCAATTTTCATGTTATAACTCCTTATTGAGCTCATATCTTTTTAATTGTCTTTCTTCTTGTGCTTTATTGCTTTATGAGAGTAAGAAAGGCAATTGCGACTTATTAGATTTCATGATTTTTGAAATTGGTTGGAGTAATTTGTGTTTCAATGGATTTATTGTTCTCATAATGATTTTACGATGTATTTGTGATTAGAGTATAGGTCCTAGGGTGAGTGTTCTTATTCTCTGGAATTCTATCTCACTGTGCTCTTTTGGACCAGGACAGACGACTGTCCTTCCTTCGACAGTCAACTGCGCTACTCTATTTCCTCAATCTGAGAATTGATTCTTTCGCACAGCCGACTGATGACTGTTTTACAGTCGACTGTTAGCTTAACAGGCGACTGCATTTTAGTTATCAGGCGACTGTACTCTCTGTCGAATTTTTACAGTGTTCTCTGTTCTTTTTCTGAACTGTATTAATTCTCGGCCAGCCGACTGTTGAGTATATGTCACTCGACTGTCCAATGGACAGGCGACTGCCTATTACTTGCCAGTCGATTGCCCATCTTTCTGAGCTTTAATTTTATCACTTCATCCAGTCGACTGTCTCTTGCTGTGTCGGTTCGTGTGATTTGATCCGAGCCGTCGATTCCTTGATCCAAAGGCTCAGATTGATTTCCCCAATTTTATATTCAATCTTTGCGACCACTTCCCCACGTCGACTTTCTCTCTCCTCCACTTCGACTATTCAACTTCCCGCTCGTTTTCCTCTCCGAAAACGGTCGATCTCGTCTCCATAACTGAGGACACTGCTCCTGCTTGTGTATCTCCTCCTCCTGGCTTCACACCCAAACCATTTGTGGTTCAGACCTCTGATGCCCAAACTCCACTTCATGTTCCTGCTGAATCTTCTGTTGTTCGTGCTTCGTCTTCTAAGAGGAAGACTCCTGCCCGTCCTACTCGTCGCTCAGCTCGGCTTTTGTTCCGATCCTCCGGTCGTTCGTCAGACCCCTCAGTCATTCAGATTGACTGAGGCTGCTGCTGATGCTGATCTGTTCACTCACCTGAAGACCGTGTTTTATTTTGTGTGGTCTGTTTTTGTTTAGGTTGAGTGATTATGATATATGTTTTGTCTTTGTATGATGGATGATGCTGTCTGCGACTCTTTTATATATGTATGATGATATACATTGATGTCGTCTTGATGATGTATTTTTTTGTTGATCATGATGTATCTTTTTGGGATGGCCATGTCGATGACCATCCGTTGATGTACTCAGCTGCTTTATATCTATATATATATGATGTTGCACCCTCTCTTGTGTCACTATATGCAATATTGTTTAACTACTGTGTGATGTATGATATGTTGTCTCCATGTATGCTTCACTCTCTTTGATGTGCTTTTGAGACAAAATATGGATTTGATATTGGTTAATTCATGCTCTTTCGTTGATGTGATGAATTTGTGAAAATTATTTTCATTTCGAATATCTAAAATGTTGATATTGGATTTCAATTCCATTACTCACATGTGTATATGATGAGATTTTATGAGTTTTTGATTCGATATATCTTTATACTCCTTGATTGTTGTTAGTTCGTATTTAGCACTATTATTGTTGTTGTTATTTGCTCCCACCTTTTTGGATAATGCCATAGGGGAGAGAAATAAATATACAAGATTCATAATGGATGTGCTAAGTATGTTGTTCTAACGCTTGAATCTAAGATTTTCGTTGCCTTAGATTCAGGGGGAGTAAGATTAAAATGAATATGGATTTTATTACCTAGATTTCTTGAATTAAATTCATTCATATCTCACTCATTTGCTTCAATTGCTATGTAGATGCTCTAATATTTGTTGACTAACTTGATTGGCATCTATGTATGGGGAGTAAGTTTTCATTACACACAATTATTTATCTTTTTGTTTATGTTTGTTTGTCATCATCAAAAAGGGGGAGAATGTTGAGTATTGGACTTCTCCCTACTGTGGATTGTTCAACAGTCGACTGTCGCGAGTTCAGATTATATCCGTTGAGATTTTTCTCACGGATTTCGATTGGGTTTTTGCCTAAACTGTTTTGTAGATTTGAGAAAGCTATAAATAGAGCTTCTACTGTTTCATTGGAAGGTTACTCATTCATTGCAAAATCCTTCAAGCTTTCATTTCCAAAGATCAAAGCTTTCAAATCCAAAGCCCCAAGTATTTCCAAATCTTGTTCTCTTGCTCTCCAACCTAGAACCAAAGATTGATCATCTAGGCAATTGGTGCAGTCAAGAGAAAGGGCTTTCTCCTCTCTTCCAAGAGAGTTCTTCAACACACATCACACTTCTCCTTCAAATTCTATTTCAAGGCATATGTGATTGTAAGTGTTGCTTTCAGATTTCATAACTTCTTTATTTGAATTGTGCTCTCGGTTGTGAGAGTGGTTTTTGCTTGCTCCATGGTTGTGGGAGTCAAGGACATCGATTGTATTCGATTGCACTTGTAGGGTTGCTACAAGTGGGTTTTAAGGAAACCTCAAGTTAGGGTTCTAACTTGAGTATCCGGTGGTATCCGGGTGGTAGGGACGTAGGATTACCGGGAACAAGTCGGGAGTTGACTTGGGTAATCCGAACCCTTGAAACATATCTGCGTTTGCTTGTGTTTCTCTTTGGGTTGTTTTTCTATTCCGCACTATTTGTTGGATTGCATTTTATTTGGCGTAAATTCCTTTTAAATTTGCATAAACACTATTCAACCCCCCTTCTAGTGTTTTCCCCATAGACAGGGTCCTTACAGAGAGAAGTGCGTGAAAACGAAGAGAAATGGAAAGATGACGTGGATAATGAATTACTTTGCGCACAGACCGATTATTAATTGGATTGAACTGGGATTGCTTTACATACAGACTGATTTGTGCACTCAACTTCAAAGGGCCACAACTTGATATCCATGAGTCAGATCGAGACATCGTTTGCGCCAGACTGAAGCTAACGCCGTGCTGAACGACAGAGACGATACACCATCACAATCTGAGCACTTCTAAACCCTTTATTTTATCATTATATTTGTGATTGTGTGTAGATCTCTGTAGGGGAAACTTTACCGCTATTTGTGACTCTTTTGGGACTTGTCTGGTTGGGACTAGACAAGATGGTCTTGACGTGTTGTAGCAGTCAAGATACACATTTACTAGGTTGATTGGGTTCTGCACTTTGTTGAGTGTGGTACAGTCTAGGTGGGGAGTTGGAGCTATGACCACATTGTAGGTGTACATAAGGAACTTATTAATGCTAGTATTTGCTTGGGGCTGGACGTAGGTCATTGATGCGACCGAACCAGTGTAAATCTGTGTACTCTGTGATTGTCTTTTATTTACTCTGCTTGTGATTTTAACTGCGTGTGATTTCTCGTGGGTTTCGCGAGAATATTTTTATAAGCATATTCATCTCCCTCTAGGCTAGGATCAAGATCCAACAACATTCACTCGCCCCTCTCTCTCAGCGAACGCCCCCAAGCCCTCGGGGCCCCTTCGATCGCTTATCCTCTCTTTCTCTCTCTCTCTCTCACGTTAACAGCAGCCCTAGGGGCTTCGATTCGACATCGATTCGACGCAGCGACGTCCCTTTGATCCTTCTCACTTCGACAAGCCCCCTCTGTCCTTCCTCTCTCCCTCGTGCGTCATATGGGGCCATTGATGAGGCCTTGCCGCCCTTGTCACCTTGATGCGAGCCCTCTAGGGCGGTTTCGGTGGCTACTTAACCTCTCTCTACCCCTCTATCTCTTGGTTACACACTCGATAAGTCTCTCTCTGCATTTCTTCAAGCTACTGGTTGATTTTCTACGGCTCTTCGGGCTTGATCTGTTGTTGGTTTCTTGGTCGACCTGTGGTGGCTTCGATTCTTAATTGTCGTTGGTTCCTTGGCTTCGTTTTCGGTAGACTTATCTCTCCTTACGCTTTAATTCTCGTTTGATTTTCTCGCATGTTGTTTCTAAGGCAAATCGTTGGGTTTTGGAATGAAAATGGGATTTTTTTTATTAAAGTGACAGGATGATTTTGGGGAGTGGAGTAGGGTTTGAGTCCCTACGATAGTTAGTGGGGTTGGTTTCCCTTGTCTGCTGTCGTAGAGTCCCGCTCGCTTTGGGCTGTGCTGGTTGCGATTTGCCATTTTTGCTTGCTGATCTTTGGGATTCGGTGGCTCTTGGTTGCGGTTGTCCATTGCTCGCTAAAATCGGGGTGTTGCGGCCCCCACTTGCTTGTGATCTGTAGCCACTTGCTGGTTGTTGCTTGCGACTTGTTTCATGTTGTCATTTGAGTTCGACTGAGTGTTTTGCTTGCTGTCTTGGGTTGTTGTTGAGGGTAGCATGAGACATAAGCCATGTTACCCGTTACTTTGACCAGTAGCCCTAGTTCCTAACTAGAAACCTCGTAGAGCTTGCCGTAGGCACGGGTTCTCCCAACGTGTGATGAAAAGACCCCCGATCTGATCCTAAATGGCCTAGAGCCATTATGAGTTGACTTTGAGTTTTCCTTATTAGAAAGATGTGATGTTTTCTTGTTTACTGGTCGACTACATGAAACGTTTGGTGCTTTATTAACAGTTCAGTTTGGAATTTCATGTCATAAGAAACATCCATGCGTTTACTTATCACATGCCAGTGTCATTATCATGTTGTCTCTTGAGCTTGCTAGCACCATGAAGTTTAATATTGTGATTAAATTGTGTAGTCCCTGGGTTATTGCATGTACGACAGTGGACTTTCTTGACTCATGACAGGTTGACTCATCACCTGACTATGCAATTTAGCTAGTATTAAACTAACACACAGCACAACACTAAAATTAATAAAAAGATTAATTTCTGCTTGACTCATCGAGTTTTGGGAAACTTATGATCGTGGGAGTGCGGGAGCGACTGGGACCTAATCTATAGACCCCATTGCATAGAGGGGACATCCATCATTCAGATGGGTCCTTGCGTCCAGGGGCAGACATGCACGGCCATCTTGATGGGTCCTGGAGCCCCCATCACATGTCACAGTGTTACAGCTCTTACAGTACGGTACTTTCTTCTATTGGACTCGGCCCGGGGTCGCACCCTCGCGGTCCATGTAGCTCCTAGTTGCACACTATGCTCCCCTTTATAAGTCACAGCCTAGGATTGGTTTGCTTTAGTGAGTACCACTTTACAGTAATTACGGACATTTAATTATCATACCATGTTGCTTCTTTGTTCAGTACTATCATATCTGTGGTTGTCCTCCCTCCTTTTGTGCACCTTACATTTCTGTACATTTTTTAGATATTGTCTACTCTATTGAGTGTGGTGCGCCTTCTGCTGCCTACTAGGTACGATGCACAGGAGCATACAGAGGCGCCTAAGTTCGAGGAGTTCTTGCTTTCGGTGCAGGACTTAGAGACCTGAGCTAGCGACAGGTGAGTGTTCCTTTTACATTTCAGCAGCAGTGTCGTTTTATTGGTCTTACCTACTTTGTTATTGTCTTTTCCTTATTTAGAACTGTAATAACTTGTCATCATGTCTTGAGTGTTTCATTACTTTCTGCACTGCTTCACATTGACTTCACTGGCACATGCGGGACATGTGCATTCTTGTTTCAACTATAGCGGCACCCGGGGAGCGGGGTGTTACAAGTGGTGGCATATGCAGGTCCGCGCAATCGCCTCATGAACAGTGTAGAGTAGGCTGGAAGTACGATACTCGATTGACTCAATATTACCATGTGGATACATGTGTGTATATACGCAAGAGACGTAAACCGTCCAGGAGAGCGCTCATGGCTTCGGGATCAGGATCTGGGTCTAGTGGCGCCGGATCCAACACGGTGCATCCAATTTCAGACCATGCTTTGCGAGAGTTGATCCAGGCTATACGGGAAGAACCCAGGCAAGATGGAGAACTGTAGCAGTTTCGATGGCTACGACTGCTGGTATTTACAGGACGGGAGGACGCTCTGGCTACGGAGGGGTGGATGCGCTCAATTATAGACATGTTGAAGGCAGCAGAGGCAGCCCCAGCCTTTTGGATTGATATGACGAAGCTCCAGCTGACTAGAGAGACCAGGAACTGGTGGGATGCTACAGAGGACCGTCTACCTCAGCCGATCTCTTGGGCTACGTTCAAGGAGACGTTCAATGCCCAGTACTTCTCCCCAGAGGCGCAGATGGAGTTGGAGGCGTAGTTCATGGGCCTGAAACAGGTCTCCATAACTGTAAAGGAGTACAATGCTGAGTTTTCTAAACTCGGTAGGTGCGTAACTTGATGTGTGACCGCTAACCTTACCTTGTGTCTATATTTACTAACCATTGGTGTTTCAGGTTCGCCAAGGACGCGGTGTCCACCCCTTTGGCTTGGGCCAAGAGATTTCAGTAAGCGCTGGACATCGATATTTGCGACAAGCTGATCAAGTTCAGGCTGCTGACCCATGCTGACATACTCTCCACAGCTCAAGAGTATGAGTACGTATAGCTGGAGCGAGAGCAAGGACGTCAGGCAGGAGTCCCTCCGAGACGACCACCACCGACCATTGCTGTATAGCAGAGTCGACAATCTTCAGCACCAGCACATGCTCGCATCGGAGAACGGGAGAGGTCCACAATCCAGACAGAGCATACCACACCATTCAAGAAGACCGGAGCAAAGACCAGCACTCAACGTCCTGTGATATGCGACTAATGTCACCGATCCAGACACGTGAAGAGAGATTGCAACCGTTAGAACCACATGTGTCTGATCTGCGGTGCATCAGAGCACTCCATAGATAGCTGTCCAAGTCGAGTTGACCAGATAATGCCTGTCGGTACCAGTCAGCAAAAGCAACAGCCACCACCGCCGCCTCAGAGGTGCCAGAGTTTCACCATAGAGGCGGTGGAGACGGACACATCCGACTTTTAGCTTGTGCTATCAGTTGTTTGAACTGATTTTCATTTTGTTATAACCAGTTGTTGGATTTCTTTTGTGTACTATTAATATTATATTGTTCTAGAATTCCGAGGACGGAATTTTTTCTAAGGTTGGTAGAATCTAACGGCCCACCCCCTTTTCCTTTCCCATCACTCTTCTCTTTTTTTTCATTTTCTTTTTATCAGCCATAGTAGGCTCAAGCCCACTCGGGCCCCCTTTTCATTTCCCCGTCCGTCTCTCTCTCTCTCTCTCTCTCTCTCTCTCTCTCTCTCTCTCTCTCTTCAACACAATCAAGCCCGCGGGGCTTTGACTTAGGGCGACATTCGCTCGCCCCTCTCTTGCTCTTGCACGCTCACATAAAACGCCCCCGAGCCCTCAAGGCCCCTTCGATCGCGCCATCCTCTCTTTATCTCGCTCACGTTTGCAGCAGCCCTATGGGCTTCGATTCGACGCAACAACGCCCCTCACGTCCTTCCCACTTTGACAAGCTCCCTCCGTCCTTTCTCTCCCCCTCGCGCGTCATGTGGGGCTCTTGACGAGGCCTTGCGGCCCTTGTCACCTCGTTGTGAGCCCTCTAGGACGGTTTCGGTGGCTACTTAACCTCTCTCCCCCCTCTATCTCTTGGTTACACACTCTGTAAGTCTCTCTCCACATTTCTTCAAGCTATTGGTTGATTTTCTGTGGCTCTTCGGGCTTGGTCTCTTGCTGATTTCTTGGTCGATCTGTGGTGGCTTCGATTCTTAATTGTTGTTGGTTCCTTGGCTTCGTTTTCGGTAGAATTATCTCTCTGTATGCTTTAATTCTCGTTTGATTTTCTCGCATGTTGTTTTTAGGCAAACGTTGGGTTTTCGAATAAAATAGGATTTTTATTAAAGGGAAAGGATGATTTTGGGGAGTGGAGTGGGGATTGAGTCCATACGGTAGTTAGTGGGGTTGGTTTCCCTCGTTGATGTCGTAGAGTCCCAGGGGTGCTAGCTTTGGGCTGTGTTGGCTGCATTTTGCCCTTTTTGCTTGCTGATCTATGGGGTTCGGTGGCTCTTGGCTGCGGTTGTCCCTTGCTCGCTGAAATCGGGTTGCTGCGGTCCCCTCTTGCTTGCGGTCTGTGGCCCCTTGCTGGCTGTTACTTACAGCTTGTTGCTTTCTGCTGTCATTTGAGTTCGACTGAGGGTTTTGCTTGTTGTCTTGGGTTGTTAAGGGTTGCTTAAGACATGAGCCCCGTCCCCCCACCCCCGTTACTTTGACCAGTAGCCCTAGTCCCTTACTATAAACCCTGTGGATTTTGCCGTAGGAACGGGTTTCCCACCGCGTGATGAAAAGACCCCGATCTGATCTCAAATGGCCTAGAGCCATTATGAGTTGACTTTGAGTTTTCCTTATCTAATAAATGTGGTGTTTTCTTGTTTACCAGTTCATTGCATGAAATGTTTGGTGTTTCATTAACAGTTCAGTTTGGAATATTATGTCATGAGAAACATCCATGCGTTTACTTATCACATGCCAGTTTCATTATCGTGTTATCTCTTGAGCTTGCTAGTACCATGAAGTTTAATATTGTAATTAAATTGCGTAGCCTCGGTTATTACATGTATGGCAGTGGACTTTCTTGACTCATGACAGGTTGACTCATGACCTGACTACGCAGTTTAGCTAGTATTAAACTGACTCACAACACGACACTAAAATTAATAAAAAGGTTAATTTCTGCTTAACTCATCGGGTTTCGGAAAACTTATGATCGAGAGAGTGCGGAAGCGACTGAGACCTGATCTATAAAACCCCCTTGGATAGGGGGGACGTCCATCATTCAAATGGGTCCTTGAGTCCGAGGGCAGACATGGACGGCCATCTTGATGGGTCCTGGAGCCCCTACCATAGGTCACAATGTTACAGCTCTTACAGTACGGTACTTTCTTCTTTTGGACTCGGCCCGGGGTCGCACCCTTGCGGTCGAGGTAGCTCCCAGTTGCACACCGTGCTCACCTTCATAAGTCATGGTCTAGGATTGGTTTGCTTTAGTGAGTACTACTTTACAGTAGTTGTGGACATTTAATTATCATACCATGTTGCTTCTTTATTCAGTACTATTATATCTGTGGATGTCCTCCCTCCTTTTGGTGCACCTTTACTTTTCTGTCTCTTGTTTAGATATTGTTTACTCTATTGAGCATGGTGCACCTTCTGCTGCCCACTAGGTACGACGTACAAGACCATACGGAGGCGTCTGAGTTCGAGGAGTTCTTGCTTTCGGTGCAGGACTTGGAGACCTGAGCTAGCGACAGGTGAATGTTCCATTTACATTTCAGCAGTAGTATAGTTTTATTGTTGTTATCTACTTTGTTAATGTATTTTCCTTATTTAGAACTGTAATAACTTGTCATCATGTCTTGAGTGTTTCCTTACTTTCTGCACTGCTCTACATTGACTTCACTGGCACATGCAAGACATGTACATTCTTGCTTCAACTGTAGCGGCACCCGGGGAGCGGGGCATTACATTCTCACAGGAAATTTGTTCCGTAGCCCTCCTTTGACTCCAATTTACCACTAAGCCACTGGCTAGATTTTCATTTATCTAAGGCTCTTTTCAGTTAAGGAATCTAAACAAAAGAAATAAAGCTGATAATCCATACTAGGATTAGTGGATTTCTCCAACAATGGAAGTAAAGGGGCTAAAACTAATATAAATTACAACACTCTTCCAACAGTTTTTTGGACATAGACACGTGTCATACAAAAAATTTTGTTAACATTACATATTTATGTATGCTTGAAACAGGTGCGTGCATTAATATATCAATGACTATACTTTAACAAAGGGACATCAATTTGCTAATTTGGAAATAAATATGATGAGTTTAGATAACTTCCTATAAAGAAACTGCAAAGCATTAATCTATTCTTAGGAAAACCTTGAGATAATGATATTTTTAGAAAATTGAAAAGCCAATACTATTCCGTTGTCAGAGTCATAAATTTATGTGATTGGTTGTAATAATCGAATGTATATGATTAGAAATGTGTGCACATTTAGGGATGCATTTTTCTAAATATGAACATATATGTTCACTCTATCTTATTGTTATATTCTAGTATATTGCCGTTATATCCCGATGTCAAAATATTTGGAAGGATGTGGGACAGGAAAATTTCTTGACCATTTCAACCAAATAGCAAACATCAATCAATATTAAATAATAATTTGAGCCAAAGAGGTTTCTCTGTAAGAGCCTAACCCAAAATAGGCATAACCTCTTGAACCCAAATCAAGGCACATGTCCTTTTATGGTTTCTTCTAGGTGAAATTTAGCTTTTTTTTACCTGTCCATACCATGAAAGCCATATTTTTCCGCAACCCACCTTTCTTAGTTCCAAGTCTCACCACCTTCATTCCGCATGCAAAGGCCAACTTTATTGCCCAAAATGCAGAAATGTAAACATTATCAGTTTTGTTGCCACTGTATAGAATTAAACCACATGTTGGCAATATAACCGCCTAACTCAGAATGCAAGGTTTTCTTTCCTTTCAATAAGCCAAAATGCATGTTTAAAATTCTACCATTTCTCCCTTCTTATTTAGAATTTCTCCGTCTTATGAATCCTTGTTAATCCATCACCTCAACTCCCATTGCCTCCCTTTTTGTACAGTTCTCTAGTTTTCTGTAATGGTGTGCGTTTTAGTTGTCCAGACTAAAGTCGATTAATACCTTAGCCACCCAATATGGCTCCACACCATAGCCATCTTCAGAAATAGTAGAAAATAGATCCTATATGAACATGGCTTGAGAGGAAGCACATCTGGAAAAGGGTTTATAAGTCATGTATGGTTTTGTAGCAAAAAAATTAGAGAGTAAAGGAGGAATAAAGTAAATAGTAAGAAACTCCAAACTTGCCTTTCCATCACCCAAGATGGCTCCACACCACAGCAACATCAAACAAATCATCATCATCAATCCGATGCTATTTGATCCTCTATCTAACCCTTACAACTTCAACGATCCCAAAAGTTGTTGAAAAATAGAACTTTTTGCAACAAGTGGATCAAGGGTCAAATGCAACTATGGTTCACCCATATTTGGAGCTTTGGGATTTTAGATAGTGCTCACCAATCCAATAAAAAATTTAAAAATAGAGGGAGATGTGCTTTTTGTGCACCTGCACAGCTAACTTAGTTGTGCACGTGCACAGCTACATCATTCTATGTATATATATCCATATAGAAATATCAGCTATCTATATATATCCATATAGAAAAATCAGCTGAAATTTTCGAAAAATCCTAGAGAAACAAAAAAGTCACAATAGCACTTCAAAATTCAAAAATGCCTCAAAATAATCATGCTGCAGTAAGCAGATGTTGCTTCGAGTTCAATCTAGAGTGGGTCAGATCTAAATGTGCCACAGTATCAAGTCCACTATTCTTTGAGTTTCAATCGGGTTCAAGTTGCATCCGTGTCCAAAATTTGAACCATATCGAATTAAGTTTCAACTAGGCCAACTCAAAACTGTTAAGAACCATCTCCTTGAAAATCCATGTGAAGCCCTTAATCTAACTTGGGCCCTGGCTGAGCTCTCTTAGATGGCATGATCTTGAGCCTCGATGAGAATGGTAACATCAAAGGAGGCAACAATGGTGGTGGTGCTTGTTGATAGCGGCAACAACAATGATGGCTGCAGAAGACAATGATGATGATGATGATAGAGGCCACGAATTTGATCGACGAAGATGACGGGGAAGATGGTGATGGTCATGGTGTTTAATCGAACGACGGTAATGATGTGGAGGACGATAAGAGATGTAGATGTAAGAATAATCGACTTCGATGGTGATGATGGTGTTGAGGTTGGTGATGGGTTTGATCTTCAGTGATGATAATGGCATAGGAAGATGACGGTGAAGGTGGTGTTGGACCTCAAGATTGATTAAGAGGATTGGCGAGGATGTCGATGAAATTGAAGTTGAAGATGGAAATTAAGGCTTAGGGTTTTAGACTTGGTGTGTTGTTGGTTAAAGTTGATGACGACGATAAAAGGGGTGTGGATTAGGGTTTGTATTTGGGATGTTTTGTTGAAGAGTGTAATGAAGATGCTCAGTTTGAGTGAACTGAAGTGTGTTTCATATGAAGTAGAGATGGAGATGATGAATAGTATTCGATGGATTTTTTTTCCTTTCTTTGAGATTTCGAAAATGAAGACGAATACAAAGACGATGGAGATGATGATGAATAGTAGGAATTCTAGGAATTCTGAATTTTTTATTTTTTATATCTAACTAATATTAAGAGAAAAGAATAATGAAAATGGATGTGGAATGGAAAAAAGAAAGGTGACAAGATAATTTGAGAAAAATTAGGGATTTATAAATTTTCAAGCACATCACCCCCCAAAAGTTCTGACAATCACCGACTCACATGTAGAGATTTTTCGAATCTCGCGTCCAAACAATCAAGCTCATTCTCACATTCTAATACAAAATATTTAATTTGACAAATAAAATTTTACATGAAAACTTTTCATTCAATCTCTTATCTAAGTAAAAGTTAAATACAAATTCATATATGTATATATATGTGTGTGTGTGCAAAAATAAAAATTTATTTGACTTGACTCCTAATTACACTCAAATAAATTACTAAATAAAATAAAAGAGTTACTTAGCACGGAAAATTCAAAAAAGATTTAAATTCCTTTGAAAACTAAACACTAAAAAAAGAT
Organism: Scilla litardierei; assembly: GCA_030789695.1. Lineage (NCBI taxonomy): Eukaryota > Viridiplantae > Streptophyta > Magnoliopsida > Asparagales > Asparagaceae > Scilla > Scilla litardierei. The sequence continues at coordinate 256,255,804 of CM061141.1, forward strand.
TCAAATACTCGAATTTTAAAAGAACTCAAGAACTAAAATATAAAATTGACTCAAATACTAAAATACTAACATGACTCCAATTTGAATTCCCATCATATTTGAGCTCATATTGGCATATATATCACATTTTTGCTATTTGATATATTTTACTCAAAACACATATATAGTCTTAAACTTTATACTCAAAGCTACTTATGTTACATTCAAGTTTGATAAGTTTTTTGTCTTAAGTCATGACACAAGAAAATTGAGAGACGAGAAACAGAGGGAGAGAAGCTTTAAAACGATCACATAACAAATTAACAAAAGTTATTGATGTAAGGGTTTTTAGCATATTTATCCCTTAAATCTTGCATATTTTGATATCTGTCCCTCAAATCTTCGTATTTGCTCATAAGTCCCTCAAATTTTAAACGTTAATCTTAATAGTCCCTCCAACCTGTTTTCTGTTAAAAAATTATATTAATTAATGATTAATTAAGGATTATGATTAGTTAATTAAGAAATTATGTTAAATTAATCATTAAACCCCCCTTAATTAGGGTTAATTATCCAACCCAAAAAAGGGGGAGGGGGGCGGCGCCGCCTCCCCCTCCGCCTCGTCTGAGGCAGAGGGGGAGGCGGCTCGCAGCGGAGGGGGAGGGGGTGCTGCCCCTCCCCCCTGAAAACATGGGGAGGGGGCGGCGCCCCCCTCCGCCTCAGACGAGGCGGAGGGGGAGGGGGCGCCGCCAGAAAAATGGTGGAGGGGGCGCCTCCCCATCCGCTGTCTGAGGCGGAGGGGGAGGGGCGGCGCCCCCTCCGACTCAGAAAATAGGGGGAGCGGCGCACCATCCCCCACCGCCTCAGACAGCGGAGGGGGAGGGGGCGCCACCCCCCCCCTGAAAACAGGGAAAGGGGGCGGCGCCCCCTCTGCCTCTGCCTCGTCTGAGGCGAAGGGGAGGGGGCGCCGCCCCTCCCCCCTCCTAACCCTAACCATAACCCTAATCTTAACCCTAACCCCCCAATTAACCCCTTAATCTAACGGAATATTCCCATTCCGTTAGTTTTTAACAGAAATTTAGAGAGTGTGACTATTAAGGTTACAGGTTTAAAATTTAAGGGACTTGAGAGCAAATACCAAGATTTGAGGGTCAGATATCAAAATACGCAAGATTTAAGGGACAGATATGCAAAAAACCCTTGATGTAAATAATATAGACATAAGTCATAATAGATTTTCCACATTCTTTAATAACAATTTTATAAATTTTATAAATTTTATGTTATCTAAAATTGTTACATGGAAATTTTGATATCTTAACTGCTAATTTGATTCTTTCTACAAAAATTGCCTTGCTTATTCCATTACAGCTACCCTAATCTTTAAAGGTGTTTGCTATTCTTCCTACCAATGCTTTTTCTTATTCTTCTTTTAAACATTATCATTGCTTCTTACGCTCTTACTTATCACTATTACTTTTTACTTCGTCCAATCGTTACTTAAACTACTGCAACAAAAACAAAACAGTTATTGTCACTATTATGCAATAGCTGTAGATATCACCGACAAAGCTAGTAGCAGATTTTATTATTAGATAGAGGAGAGAATTGAAGAAGTAGAAGAAGAAGAATAGCAAAGAAAGAGATAAAGTTTTGCTACGACTCACACAATTGCGCATATTGTTAATGAGATTTAAAATCATATGTTTTAATTATAGTTTATAATGCCTATATCATGGATCATGCTATTTTGAAAGTTATTGAACCTATAATGTTTTCTAACAGTTTATGCTACATATGTCATAGCTAACATCATAAGCTGTAGAAACTATAATATTTTTAGTGGTTTGTGATGCATGTCATGGTTTGCATTGTTTTACATATCATATGGATGAGATTTTAAGTTTCTATTATATTTTAGTGATTTGTGACGCCTATATCCAGCTCGCAAAGTTTTGCATATCTTTAAATGAGACTTGAGATCATATAATGATTTGTACTAATTTGTGATGCACATGTCATGGTTCAAATTGTTTTAAAAGTGATTGAATGAGATATTAAACTCTTAATATGTTTTCTATCAATTTGTGAATTTTTTTACTTTTTGTATTCATGATTTATCACATTGTACAACCTATGTTCACCTTAATGCTATAAAGTATTTTGTCGATATATTGACATCTACGACATTATAGCTACTCTTTACTTATCAAGAACTATATATATAATGCATTATGTGCGAATCTTTATATTGACATGTATTCCTGATATATCCTCTAATATCCCTAATCCAAAATGAAAACCTACATCCAAAACAATCTGGATATCCGATATTTAAAACCTTGCTTATTAACCAATCATGATCATGCTAATAGTCAAAAATAATTAAAACATTTTATAATGGATAGGACATTGACTTTGGTGTATTATCTTTCAACATATCTTTGTTCATGTAAATCTCTAGAATATATTGTACCAAGTAATGGACATGTCATTTTTTAATTCTCTAATTGCTCCCTCGCATTACATTGATGTGATTTATGGAACAAAAGGTGTTAATACATGCTTTTAGATTTAACACAAATTCCTAGTTGACCTTGAATTTGTGCAACCCCCCTATAACTTATCCTTCTTCATTTTACTACAAGTACTTTTCTGCATCAATATTATATCAGATATGGACCATCTTTGTTTCATAAGCATTTAGAAACATAAAACAGTACAAGTTTTCTTGCTATTTTACACAAAGCTATGCTACACAAACACATGTATGCCGACATGGCCAACACTAAGCATGTAGCAAGTTTAAAAAAACATATAATATGTACCTGACATATACCGAACATAACACAGCCTCCCATTGAAATGTTCATGCTATAGACACAAAGTATGGATATGCATGGATAGAAATCAGTAACAATTCTTATTATCACATATCTTCTAAATGCCAAAATATCTCATGTAGAGATGGAATCATGACATTTTTGGTGATCGTGTAAAATACAAACTGTTGATGTGATTGTGGAAAGCCTGAAAAGACTATAATTATGAGTAGTTGTAAATTGCATTTGACGTAGCTTTTAGCACCCCCAATTAAGTGGTCCTTGACAAAAAAAGGAAAAAATATGATGTGATCGTTGCTCGACCCACTATCTTGCTCGTCTTCCATTGTTGCCAAATACCAACCTTTTCCATCAGAAACAGCAACTGCAATCACATTCCAGTTATGAAAAGTGGATCCAAACCCACATGGTTTTATTAAAATGGGTTATGCACCTATCTGTAGTCCATATCTTTCTCATATGGGCAGGCATGGATAGCATGGCAATGTCATTTCTACAACGGTCAGTTATAAGAAAGGTACCCGCAGAAGCCACGCATGAAAGCAAAGATGATCTGCAGTGTTGGGGGCAATATGTACCATTTAATTTTTGAAAAAGGGTAATATATGGCCAAACCCTATTTAAAACACCATGCGTAATGTTGTGAATCGAAATAAAATATCTGGAAAACCCTCAAAGCTTAATGCAAAGTATTAAAACACCAGAGATTTTACAGCAGCCTAAATTTCTTTAATCTGAATATTTAAAACCCCAAACTAGAAGAAAATCACTAAAAAGGTGGTTTTCAAACAATGAGCACATACAACATTATTTTAAAAATTGCAGCAAATACTGCCACTTAGAGTAGTCACAATTATATAAGAAAATTAGATGTTTTCATTATTGTGACCTTTTTAGAGTTTAATTAGTTTTAAAGGTTTCTTTTATTTGGTTTATAGTTTGAGTTTAACTGTGATATGAGTTTGAGTTTTCTTTTTTGTTTAGAGTTTTATTTTAATTTTAAAGTCATTTTAGTCTCATTTATAAAAGACAATTTTTATAAAAATATTTAAGTTATGATAGAAATGGTTTCTTAGACATCAAACTTTGTGTTCTTATATATGCTTTTCATTGTCAGATAGAGTGAAAAAAAGTTGACTAAATAAAAGAAAGGTCAGCTTCTTGTAAAATCCCTCCTTTGTGATGTGATGTTAAATTGGCGAGCAATTATCAGGGGATGATGTTTGAAATAAATCAATGCACCCAAGGTAACGAAGCCGTGATCAATCCGATCTTTAGGATAAGAAGCCTAAATTGCAGCAACCCGAAACCACAATTATGGATTTTCCGGCAATAAAAATGTTTTTAAAATTTTAATTAAATTTCAAAACAATTATTTTACTTTTTGGTGATTTTTCAACATTTTTCCAGATCATTGTTAGCTTATTTAAACCTCAAACTCGCAACCCACAACCTAAATCCATTTTACACCCAAACCTTTTTTTAACCCGACCCGCTATCCATAAATATCTATTTAACTATCCAATTATACACTCTCTCTTTCCCCCTCTTTTATTTTCTTTTTTATTTTCCTCTTCCCCAAGCGGCAAGAGGCAGGTTCTTCGCCTACCTCGCAGGAATTCATGGCGATTGAGGCCACAATGGTGTAACCGACGCCACATCCCTTCTTTCTCTCCTCTCAGGTGCATGTGCTCTCTCTTTCCCTCAACCACGCCCCACGTTCATCTTCTCAATTTTCCTATTTAATACACTAAACCTAACTATTTCTCTCAGATCTCTCTAGCACTGATCATCTCTCTCTCTTCATGATCCCCTTCCCCTCTTTTCAGTCCGGACAAGCAACAGCCGCGGCCACAACTGTAGTCCATCCCGCTGTAACGGTATGGCCTGAGATAGCGACTTCGTCATTCCTGCTATACGGTGACAAGTATGTACCCTTGATTATTTTATTACCTTGATAAAAACGGTCCCTTTAAGATGATGCTTGTAATTGGATGTTCTTGCGATGTTTGCCTCTTGCTTGTGGTTCTTAGGGTCCAGCTTGATCTTGTGGGCTGATTCGCCCTTTTATTGCTATTAATGTTCTTTGTTAGGTTTTACTCTAGGTTATCTTGTTTATCTGGCTCATTGTTCGGTCTCGACTGATGTGAGGTGCCGATTTACTCCTTAACTTGATGTTTAGGCTTCGATTTAATGTTAGGGGTTGCTTTGCTCGTGTACTTTCTGTTTGGTTTCAGCTGCGACTTGGCGGTTAGTTTGCTCATATGTTTACTGCTGTTAATGAATGTATATCCATATGTTTGCATCTTTGATATTGTTCGATCTCTGGACTTTCTGTATTGGGCTCGGCTACTGTTTGGAGTCTATCTGTCTATGTGCGTCTATGTGCTTGTTGTTTTAGGGATGTCAGTCCACATGCTTGCAGTTCTGATGCTGCTTGGTCTCTGTATTTTATATGTGTGGATCGGCTTGTTGTTTAGAAACTGTCCTGCCACTGTGCTTGCTATGTGTGGACCATTTTGTCTCTGTTCTTACTATTATGGGGCAACTCTTACTTCTGTATGGGTTCATGCTCTCATATGATTTAAAGTTTGACCCATTGACCCATTGATCTGTTTGGTCTCCTTTTGAGCTGTTATTTCCGTGTAGTGTGTTGTTTTGCTTTTATTACATGGTTATGTATTACCAAGGTCTTTAACCTCTGGATGCATTCTACCGTAATCCTTTGGTCACTAGTAGTATTCACTATTCAGCAATATTTTCAACCTCCTGTGGCACTCTGCTATAATTATTTTAACCCATGTTTGTATTCATGTTATATGAGGGATGATGCTTTGCTATAACTATGAGTATTCTTGCTCATTTGTTGAAAGATAAATAAATCGTGGGGTTACTCTTCAAATATGATGTTATTTAATCCTCGATGGCTTTAGACTAACAATGTATTTGGATATCATATTTTTAGGATATGATAAATGCATAAATGATTGGGAAATGTTATATCTGACCTTTGGGTCACATTTTATAATTGTGATTTGAGCCATGCTAATGTTGTTTATGAATTCTGCTGGTTATATTGATGATATGGTTATGTCCATGATGATTACTTGGTTCAGTTCATGTGAGCTCGGTTTGTCATTGATTTACACTCCAATAAATGTATGAGCATAGTCACTTCCATGCAAATCATTATATGTTGTCTATCCACCTTGGGTATGACATGGAGACTGTATCACCCTTCTATGAAATGCTCCTTGTTCTCATAGTCATGTTATCAGACGTAACCATTCCTTGAATAAATGGATTTAATGGCAATATAATTAATGTGTCAATGTACTCTGTTTCATTATGTTTTTAATATGCATGCTCTTATCACTGTATAGATGGTTTACTGTATTTGTCATATTGCACCATATATGTATATTACTGTATTACAATCATTGCTCACAATTACTACTCGATTACATGCTCATGATATTGTAGCCGATAGTATTCTTGATTGTTGTACTTGATTACATGATAATATATATGCTCACAGTACTAGACATTGTATTGTTATAAAACACAAGAGAATAAAAAACTTATTGTCATAGAAGGTTCGGAAGCGATGATGGTCTTTACTTTTTTCCTTCCAGCAATAGAGATAGGGTTGTATTACTGTACTTTTTATTTTCTAATATTGGAATGGAGTTATACTATTGTCTCCGTATTTTTCACTCTCCAGTAATATAAGGGAGATTATTTACTGTTAACACCTTAGAGTGTGCAACCACAGGGCACATGTCTCTGACTATACCTAAGTTGCACAACATACACTCGGTTATGAGCTCATCCCTAGAATAAGGATAATGCATGATTCATGTACCTTTAGTAATTTACTAATGTTCACTTAGATTAGTAACCATCAACCATCTATTTGATGATTACCACCTATCACTTATCATGTTTCACATAGTTGTTATGTACTTTAGTTCATATTGCTATTTATGTTGACATGATATATTTTGTATGTTCTTTTTATCTATGTTGTATTTTATAATGTATTTTTATATTATTTTAGTCTGAGAAACCAACACAAGCATGTTATGCTAACAAATATTCTTTTATTTTTTGTTTTGTTCTTAGGAATATCCATCAAGAAATTTCCAAGATTTTTTCTTATAGGTCTGGCTTCCTTTTCAAGACCTCTCCTACATTGCTATACCTACGTTTCTTTCACTGGTCCTTTTCATTCTTGCATAATGATTGTTCTATCATGCTTACTTTACCTGCCAGTTCCTTCTTGATCCCTTATTCCTCATGTTATCTTTCTGATGTGAATCGTCGTAGATCGATTCACAATTTAATGTGGAAAATTAAAAGAGAGGAAAAATATTTATATTTTGCTTGATTGAAGAACAAAAGATAACAAGATAATGATCTTATTAGAGACAAGATCGATCTCCCCACTTTGGATGAACAGACCAAAGTTTAAGCACCTTCAAATGACGCTTGAGAGTTTTCTCACAATTCAAGCACGAGCAAATAAGATGACGGCTAGACCTAATATAAAGAAAGAGGAGGGATTTTGGTAAAATACCAAAATACCCTCCCATTAAGAAAAGGGCCTAAACCGCGCTCCCGCGTCTCCTGCGACGTGGGTAAGTGATGACGTCTCTGTCGCCACGTGCTCCATCGGCTAAGGGGATGCGACGCTAGGTGCGCTCGCATCAATACCCCCTCTAAAAGAGCCACCTTGTCCTCAAGGTGGAAATCTGGATATTGCGCCTGAACTACCTCATAATCCTCCCAAGTAGCTCGCAGTCTGGTAGCCCTGCGCAGTAGATCAGCACCCCTCTCCGCCGTCCCGCTCCCTGGCGAACCGCCCTCACCTCTAAGGGCTCCAACAACACCTACATGTCCTCCGTAAGTGTAGGGGGGAAGAGTGGGGGAAACAGCATGGTCTCCAATCGCCCTCCTCAACTGCGACACGTGGATACAGTGTGAATCGCCGAAGTGGCTGGCAGCCTCAACCGGTACGTCACCTGTCCGACCGTGGCCTCCACCTGATATGGACCGAAGTAACGAGCCGCCAGCTTCTCGTTCGGCCTCCGCGCTATCGACATCTGCCTGTAGGGACGTAGCTTGTATCGCCCACCTGGAAGCTAACGTCTCGTCGATGTCCGTCCGCCTGAGCCTTCATCACCTGCTGAGCCCGCAACAGGTGCTTCCGCAGCTCCTCTAACAGCACATCCCTCTCCTCCATGTACGTCTCCACTCGCGACACATGAGTCTGGCTGTTCCCAAAGCGCACCAAGGGTGGAGGGTCGCGTCCGTACAACACCCTGAAAGGAGTCGTCCCTGCCCTCGAATGGTACGACGTGTTGTACCAATACTCCGTCCACGCCAACCACCTGTACCACTGCCTAGGCGTGTCTGAAGCAAAGCACCGCAAGTACGTCTCCACGCTGCGGTTGACAAGCTCTGTCTGACCGTCGGTCTAAGGGTGGTAAGCGGTACTCCTCTTCAGGACCGTATCATGTACCCTAAACAGCTCCCTCCAAAAGATGCTCATGAATACTTTGTCCCTGTCGGACACAATGGATGCCGATACCCCCATGCAGCCGTATCACCTCCTTCATGAACGTCGTTGTTACTGACACGGCTGTGTAAGGATGCCTCAAGGGAATGAAGTGGGCATACTTACTCAATCTATCTACCACCACCATGATCACCGTGTACCCCTCTGAACGTGGTAGCCCGTCGATGAAATCCATGGTGATATCCTCCCACACCCTCTCCGGTAGTGCCAGCGGCTGTAGCAGCCCCGCTGGAGCCATCGTCATGTACTTGTGACGCTGACAGACGTCACAAGCTGCAACTAAGCGTGCAGTCCCCCTCTGCATCCCTGGCCAGTACACCTCTCTGGTCATCCTCTGATAGGTCTGCTGCACACCCGAGTGACCCCCCGTCACAGAGCTATGAAACTCCTGGAACAAAACGGGTATGAAGGCAGAGGTCCTCGGCAACACTAACCTCCCCTGATACCGTAGACGGCGCCCCTCCAACGAATATCTTGTCGGCCCGTCCGCCCCACTCTGTAACAGCTCGCGGATCTGCTACAACTCCGCATCACCCTCCACCTCCTGTAACATGGGCTCCCAGTCCAGCCACATGGGACGCGACAATGCCCTCAAGTCCACACACTCCTCCCGTCGAGACAAGGCATCTGCAGCCGTGTTCCCCAACCCGGGCCGATACTCTATCTCGAAGCGGTATCTTACCAGCTTGGATAACCAACGCTGGTGCTCCTCCGTGACTAGCCGCTGCTCGAGAAGGTATTTGAGGTTCCTCTGGTCCGTCCTGACCACGAACTCCCGACCCAACAGATTGGGTCTCCACTTCAGTACTGCCAACACTATGGCCATCAACTCCCGCTCATAGACCGATTTCAGCCGTGCCCTAGCTGATAGAACCTGGCTGAAATAGGCTATGGGTCTCACCTCCTGCATGAGCACCGCCCCCAAACCATACCCCGACGCGTCAGTCTCCACCACGAAAGCATTGCCAAAGTCTGGCAAGGCAAGCACTGGCGCCGTCGTCATCGCCACCTTCAAGGCCTCAAAGGCCTTGGTGGCCTCCTCCCCTAGTGGAACACATCCTTCTTCAGCTGCTCCGTGAGGGGCCACGCTATAGTGTTGTACCCTTTGACGAACTTCCCGTAGTAACCCGTCAGCCCAAAGAAGCCTCGTAGTGCCCGTAGAGTAGTGGGCACCGGCCAATCCAGCATGGCCGCTATCTTCGATCTGTCGGCCGCCACCCCCTCTGCTGACACCACGTGCCCTAGGTACTCAACCCTCGCCTGACCGAAGCTGCACTTCTTTCAGTTGGCGTATAGCTGATGCGCAATCAGCTCCCTGAACACCACCTCCAGGTGGTCAATGTGCTCTCCCATGCTCCTACTGTAGATGAGGATGTCGTCGAAGAAGACTAGGATGAACCGCCGCAAGTAAGGCTGGAAGACTTTATTCATCAAGGCCTGGAATGTCGAAGGGGTGTTGGTCAAGCCGAAAGGCATGACCAGGAACTCGTAGTGTCCCTCATGGGTGCGGAAGGCGGTCTTCGACACGTCCTCTGGTCGCATCAAGATCTGGTGGTATCCCGCCTTCAGGTCGATCTTCGAAAAGATCGCCGCCCCATGCAGCTCGTCAAGCAGCTCGTCGATTACCGGAATAGGAAACTTGTCGGCGACAGTCTCCTTATTCAGCGCACGGTAATCGACGCAGAATCTCCAACTACCGTCCTTCTTCTTCACCAGTAGTACTGGAGAAGAAAAAGGACTCACACTTGGCTGAATCACTCCAGCCTGCAGCATCTCCCGCACTATCCTCTCTATCTCATCCTTCTGCACGTGCGGATATCTGTAAGGGCGCACGCTCACCGGTGCTACCCCATCACGCAGTACTATCGTGTGCTCATGCCCCCTCGCCGGAGGTAGCCCTTGCGGGCTCTGAAAGACTTCCCGGTACTGCTCCAACACCGAATCCACCTCCTCTGGAGTCTCCTCCTGCTGCTCCTCCTCTACTGACAACCCCTGGCACTCTACCAAAAACCCCTCTCCCTCATCCCGCAACGCTCGCGTAATGGCCTTGAAGGCCACTACTGAGAAGCAGAGGATCGGGTCCCCTGTCAGCACCACAGTCTTGCCCCCTCCTGGAACTCCATCCGTAGAAGATTCCAGTTCACCTTCATCTCCCCGAGCTTCTTCAGCCACTGCACTCCCAATATGATATCCACGTTGCCCAACTCCAGCGGCAAGAAGTCCTCCACTATCTAAAGCCCTTGCAATGTGAAAAACACCCCCTTGCAGAGCCCTTTACTCTCCTCCTTCTTCCCTGTGCCCAGCAACACAGTGAACTTCTCCATTGTACTCAACTCTAAGCCGTGACGCTCTACCAACCTCCTCGAGATGAAGTTGTGGGTCGTCCCACTGTCAATCAGCACCGTCACCGTCTGATCCCCCCAATGTCCCTGCCAACTTCATGGTATGGTTCGGAGTGAACCCTACCACGGAGTTCAGTGACACCTCCGCAAAGTCCATGTGCACATGCTCCTCCTCAGGCTCCGCCGCAATCACAGGCTCCTCCTCCTCAGGGTACTCCTCGTTGTCGGACACGATCACGATCTGCAGCAACTTGCTCGCACATCGATGACCGGGGGTGAACCTCTCGTCACACCTGAAACATAGGCCCGTCGCTTGCCGCGCCCTCATATCAACCTCCGTCATGCGCCTACCAGGTACGGCTGTGCGGACCTCCCCTGTAGCTGGTCTAGGTGGTACTGGTGCCGGTGCCCCGGTAGCTGGTCTAGGTTGTGCTAGTGCTACATGGTTACGCTGGCCATGCGCCCCCCAAGTCCCTCTAATGCGTCTCTCCTCCGACTGCTTCTCCTCCGTCTTGTGAGCTAGGCGAAGGGCATCCTCCAAGCACTGAGGGCTCTGCATTCGTAGCTTCGCCTGTATAGAGGGCTTAAGCCCCCTCATAAACAGCCATATCTGCATCTCATCTGTCACCCCCCTCACCCTATTGGACAACAGTTCGAACTTCTCCACGAAGTCCCGCACTGTTCCCTCCTGTCTCAGGGCTGACAGCTGCTCGTAGAAGTCCCCCCCTGATGTCTCCTGAAATCTATCCAGTATGTATGCTGTAAGCTCCTCCCAGCTGCGGAATGGGGTCCTCGCTGCCCTCCATCGGTACCACACCAGGGCCTTGCCTTCGAAGTAGATCCCAATGGCCCGCAGCACCTCTGCCTCAGACAACCCCATCACCTGAAAGTAGCGCTCTGCCCTGAAGATCCAACCGTCCGGGTCCGTACCCTCAAACGTTGGCATCTTCAGCTTCTGTAGACGCCGATCGACGTTGATATCTCCCAACTGTCCCATATCTCCTCCATATCCCCCACCTCTGTCACCCCCTCTCCTGTAGCCTTCCGGTGGCCCTTCGCCACCCCCTCCGTATAGCCCCTCAGGCCACGGGGGATCCCCCCGAGTCATCCTGGTAGTAATGCCCCGGATGCGTCTGTGGTGGTGCAAAAGTGGGTGCTCGCGCTCCTCCGTAAGGCTGGGTAGGCGCTGTCCGGCCCCCCAATCCTCCTCATGGACCCTGCCCATGGCCCGGGAAGCCCTCAAAAGTTTGTCCGAGGTCCCCCGCAGGCCTGGGCCCTTGTAACGACGCCCCTGACCTCCAAAACTGATCCGCACGAGCTCCAATCGCCACTCCTGAAGCCCATCCGCTTCCACCAGCTCCCCGGGCTTCCCCGGGCCCACCATGAAGCCCGCCACACCCCCAAAGGGCCTTCCCGCGCTCGCCACGCCCCCTGGGGGGTCGCCCGGGCCTGCTGACCCCCGCCCGTGGTCCAGCGGGCGGGCCCGCCCGGCCCCAAAAAGGGGCTGACAGCCCTTCGCCGCCCCTGCCTGGGGCTGTCAACCCCCCGGCGGGGGTCGCGATGCTCGTCCGACCCCCAATGGGGGTCGGCGGTCCTTGGGCACCCCGGGAAGGGGGTGCCGGACCTTCGACGATCCCGATTGGGGTCGCCGAAAGTCGGCCGGTGCCGACAGGCCCCGCCCAGGCCTAGGGAAGGCCGAGCGGGCCTGTCGGCCCCCAAACAGGCCCGACAGGGCCTGCGGTTGACAACCCAGGCCTGTCGCGCCAAACCCTAGCACGTCGGCTAGGGTTTGAGCCGCCGCCACGGTGGAAGTTCCCCTTGGCTCGGGGATTCCTGATTTGTTGAATCGACGCCAGAATCGCCTTGGATCTCTTCCGTCGCCTTCCCCTTATCGCGATCTGCCGCCTTCTCCTTGGTCAAGTCATGCAACATTGCCATCATCACCGGAATCGCAGCCGTGGCGTCTTTCAAACTTTTAAGATCCCTACCCGACTCCGCGGCTTCCCTTCTCATGATCCGAAGTTCCGTTTGAATGTCCTCTTGGGTGTTTGCGTGATCCTTGATCGAAGCTTCCATTGTTTTCCTCAAACCCTCGATCTCTTGATTGAGATCGTAACGGAGACCTTGAATCTTCTCGTCCACGGAAGCTCTCGTCACCGTTGCCATAGAATCGTAGTGCTCTGATACCAATTGATGTGAATCGTCGTAGATCGATTCACAATTTAATGTGGAAAATTAAAAGAGAGGAAAAATATTTATATTTTGCTTGATTGAAGAACAAAAGATAACAAGATAATGATCTTATTAGAGACAAGATCGATCTCCCCACTTTGGATGAACAGACCAAAGTTTAAGCACCTTCAAATGACGCTTGAGAGTTTTCTCACAATTCAAGCATGAGCAAATAAGATGACGGCTAGACCTAATATAAAGAAAGAGGAGGGATTTTGGTAAAAGACCAAAATACACTCCCACTAAGAAAAGGGCCTAAACCGCGCTCCCGCGTCTCCTGCGACGTGCGTAAGTGATGACGCCTTCGCCGCCACGTGCTCCATTGGCTGAGGGGGATACGAAGCTAGGTGCGCTTGCATCACTTTAATATCTGTTAGACTACATTATCTAGGTCATCTTGGTAGTTGCTCACTATTAGTTAGAAGCAGAAAAATCTCTAGTTTATTACAGATGTGTACTTTGGTTGGATGGTTAAATCCTCATTAGGCTTAAATACGTGCGAGCTTGTCACACTTCGGTTTCCCTTAGCACATCGGGAAGCGGAGCATGACATAAACCTATATCATTTATCCTTTAGTCTAAATGAGTGTCAAGTGCTAGCTGATTTATGAAAAAATCAATCAACTAAATTTCACAAATCTCATAACTCTTTTATAGAAGTCAGAATATTTTGGGTTGTATAATTGATGCATCATATTCCTATATTCTCATAATCATGGGAAACATGAGTGTTTTCATATTAAAAATTAAGGGTTACTTATTAGGATGGAGATAGAGTTGCAGCAAATGCTAGATTTGGATTTTATATCCTACATGATAGTCCAAAAAACTAACAAAACCAAGAGTTGCGGAAAAAGTCATAGCAATTACTGCTCCTGATTTGACTAACGCATTTGTTGGGGCTCTTTTGCAAACATCTACACTTTATCTTCATCCCCTAATCACAAGGCTCTTAAAAATGGAAGAAATACCAATGTTTGAGGTTTCGGCCGATACCCTTGGGTATCGGGCATATCGTTTCGGTATCGGTGGACAACGAGACGAAAATAGGGGTCAGTTTCGGTATCGGCCGATACTGAACGGGATCGATCAGTTTCGGCCGATACTGGCCAATACCAGCCGATACCGACCAATACCATTCAGTATCGGTCGAAGACGGAGAAAGAAAAATGAGTAATTAAATAAAAATTCTCAAAAACCCCAAAAATGAGATATTGACAAGTTATTCACACCCTATATTTGTCTAAACATATTACGCATTATTTACAAGTTTGTCATATTGTAACTAACGAGAGAGTGTTTTTAGCTAAATGGTTAACATGAATAGCATATTTTTAACTAATATTGTTCATAATTATATTATAAGTTACAAATTATCTTTATTAGTTTGCCATTATCTTATTAGTAACAAATTTTATCTAATATTGTTAGTTACATGTAACTTACAATTTTTGAAACTACTGATACGGACGAACCGAAACCCACTTTCAAACCCGCCGAAACGGACGATACCGATACCGAAACCTAAATTTTTGGGAGAGCGATACCGAGACCGAAACCGAGACCTCAAACCTTGAGAAATACTATCACCCTTCTCTTTTGTTAGATGTCATCACCACCCACTCTCCCCACATCTTACTTTTGCTATGTTCCTATCTAGGGGAATAAATATTAACATACCTACTAGCAAGCACCCAAATCTAACACTTATGTATGGAAACTGGGTCGGTTTGAATTGGTTTAAATATGTAGTTCGACCAACACGTATACAGGTTACCTATACTTAACCCATTTGATTAAACAGGACCTTCCTCTTGACCCATAGCCAGCCTGCATATAAGCAGTTCAACCCAACCAAACACATAATAGGTTAAGAAGAGAAAATAATATTGTGTTATTGATAAAAAGAAAGATGTTGGTATACCTTGAACGTTGGACCAGATCTAAGCTAAAGAAATGCACTATCCATTGTGTCACTTATTTCGAAGTAATATCATTGCTTCTTTTCGTATACTTATCCTAATCTTGTTAAGAAATTGCAGAAAGAAAATAATAATCGCAAAAATTAAATAGAGATCCTTGAAACCATTTTCAAAACACAGCAAGTATGCCTATTGCGGTGTGTCCTAGTTATAAACCTAACAATACATATAATTAAATGGGTCATCACATGCCGCGATAGGTCTGAGGGTTACCCTTGAATCGTACCCCTTTTATAATTGGCGCGATCAAGTCAACTATTTATGATCAACAGTCAATTATGACTAACCCAATGTCCACTAATCTCCGGGTGGGTTTTGGATCAGATTGAGGCATTGGCCAAATGGTGATGGGGGCCAGTACTGCCCCTCCCCTTCTCCCCAGATTTGGAAAAAAATTATATTATGAGTACCACTTAACCAATTTATTTTTACCCCAAGCCTCGCCTAACTTTATGTGATGCAATATATTCATGCCTTCAAATGCAGCAATTTTATCTCCTATGCATGACTCTAAAATTTTGCTAGTATTATCACTTACTTAAATCAGCATGATTCTGAGATATCATATAATTACCATCCACATTTAATTTAAAAGGAAATAAATCAATAATAATAAGTATAGTTAAACAGTCAACTTAATAATAGAAAATCAAGGCTCATGTGCATAAAATCCAAAAAAGAAATGCGGAAGTTTATATTGTGCAATTTTATTCCCTTAACTACTTAAAATTAAAAAGACAGAAGCAATGTCATCTAGTCAGTTAACATGCTGGGGGGAGACAATACAATACCATCCAAAAAAATAAAAGGAGAATGAACAAAATGCCAAAGTGTCTGACAAAAACAATAATTTTGAATTTTATTATTGGGTTTAGTAGTTTTCAAATTTAAACATATCTAATGTCTTTTTAAAAAAGAATTACATTAAAGGTTTATCATCAAATGTTCTGAAACTGGATATATATCTATTTATTAAAATTCATAAAATAAGTTTATTTGTCGTTTACTTTTCTTATTATTGATTTGAATTAAACAAACAAAAAATATATGATAATCTTCTTCTTTTGTCAGACCTTTAGAATGTTTTGACTTCTTTTATTCAAAATAAACATCATAACCGTACAATTATTCCATAACTCAATGTTAGTGAATAATGGTGGCCCCTGGATTAAAATTCTGGCTTTGTCACTAGTTAGCATGTTAGCTCAAAAGTACCACCCAAACTCAGGTGCACCAAATAGAACCTTATTGTGTTTATCTAAGCTTCATCTTTACCTTTGTCTCCCACACTCATGTAAAATTGGAATCCGTGACAAGTTATTTTTTTTCTCACTTCTTAGGATCAGCCACACAGAAGAGTACAAGCTGTGCTTTAGTTCAATTAGTGCTTTTCAAATTGTTGCATTGTATCGTCAAGTTATGCACAGTTTTAATTTAAATAAGTTTAGATAGTCTTTTCTTTAACATAAATGTGAGTGCATGTATGATTATGTTTGCGAATTAGATGGATATGGCCAGAGCCTATAATCATGATTTACCACCGACATTTATTGTATTATATATGGATATCTATCATATGATATGGATAATTGGGTCGGTGTTAGCTTCCGGGTCAGCCAGAATCATATATTATTTTGATTTTAGCATTTCATGCAAACTCACTCATATAATTTATGAAACCAACCTCAAACGACAGCATAGTGAAGCCAACCACTCCTAATAAAAAAATTGTACTAATTTCAATGCACCAAATCTACGGCTGTTGGCGAAGTGCATAATGATAAACCAGCTCCCTTCATATAAAAGTTTCTCATGGTGGTCTGGTTCCACAAGAGTCATGGTATCCAAGCATGTCATATACAGTTATGGACTAATAAGGGGGGAGAATAAAGTTTGATGACTATCCCTCATGTTTCAGTGTGATACTTCATTTTCTATTTCACTACATCTCTAAGAGCCTGACTGAAATTAACATAAACATTCTCTATTCTTTCCTTTGAATGTCACAATCATAAGTTAGCGACGGTGTTTTTTTTCTTCCACTTAGGGCATGTTCTTTTCTCCGAAAGTCGGAGAGGAATCCTAATTTGGGCACTATTCATGCACTATGTACTCGGAATCCTACCTCACTTTCGTTGGGGCTGTTCTTTTATGGTTTGGATTTTTTGGCATTTTTGTCCGACGTGTACCGTGTCAGACAGAATCCTCGCGTCGTTTTTTTTCCCGCCAGGTTTCCCTCCGATTACAAAGAATTCTCAATTATTGCTATCTCCCTCTCCAATCGCAAGCCACCGTTTTTTTTGCTACCGTTGCAGCATGCAACGCGTGAAGAGTGGGCCACATGCTGAATAATTAATTCTAAAAACCATGCTCTCTCCCATGCGTGAAGAGTGGGCCCCATGCTCTCTCCCTCTCCAAATACACTTCTGAATACATTTTTGTGTACTCGTTTAATTCTAAAAACCATTAAACAATTAGTATATTAATTAATTAATTAATTAGTATCATTTAATTATAGCAATGGCTGGACCCCACACCACTTTCTTCATACTAATTTCTTCAACCAAAAGAACACACTACACGGTGTGGGACCCATCTCAAATTTCCAACTCCACAATCCAACCCCACTTTCCAACAAAAGAACACACTACACACCTATTTCTCTCTCATCAGATTCCACACTTTCTCAACTTTTCCAATTATACTTTCCTACAAAAGAACAGGCCCTTAATGTTTACAACCTATAAACCCTACAATGCTCCATACTTGAAAAAAAAATCTGAAGTAACACAAAGCAAACCGACGAGCATTAAATCAAACTATGAAACCCTAGAATCAAGATATTGGGGGAAAGAAAGATAGATGATCACATCACCTGTACTCCCAAGTCTGGAACCCAGATTTGTATAGAATGTAATGGAGAGGCTCCCAATAATTGAATACCTCGTCGCAATCGTGGACGATGTTGGATGAGGCGCTCATGTGCCGGAAAAATCCGAGTACCAACACCGGCAGCAGCCAGTGGAGGCCTCGCCCGTCGTCACCGCCGCCGTCGCTCTTCTTGGTTGACTTGTCCTCCTTCGAGTAGCGATCGGCCGATGAGGATGCTGAATCTCGATCGGATGGGGCCAGCGGCGGCCGTCGTTGCCTCGTCGCTGCTTGTGCCATTGATGATTTAGCTTTAGCTTTTGCTTTTGCTTTGCTTGGTTTCTTGTGTGCTGCTCCTGCGTGTTGGATGCTATCAAGTTCGACTGCGGTGATATGTTAAGTGGGCTGCTGAATCAAATAAGTGAATTGCTGTCTGCACCGCGTCAAATGCGGTGCAGATTGGTTTTTTTTGCTAAAATCAGAGAGATTTTCAAATCAAATATCTTGTAATAAACTTCGATGTGACATACTTTACCTGTTTTAGAAAATAAAAAATACTGCACCGCATTTGATGCGGTGCAGTTAGTAATTATCATCAAATAATACGAAGGATTATAAAGTGGGAGTTTGCGAACCCGTTTTGCTCCGCGTACATACCACTCATTTGCAAGTTTGCCATGTAAATTTTAGCGTTGCCATTGAATCCTTCGCAATTTTTTCCTAATTTACCCTCTTTTCCTGCTCCCTCTGCTGACCAACCATCCTTCTTTTGTTATCACATTAAATATATATCTTATGTTGTGAATGGATATAATCAGAGTCGGTTAGGATTGCGGGTATCTTAGAGAAACGTCCATATCTATGTATTCTATCTTTCTACTCTCCTACCATGCCTATAAATAAAGGGCTGGAGGTTCCTCCCCTAGTAGTTGATTCATAACACGTTATCAGCACGTGACTCTAGAAATTTTTTCCACAAATTTGTTTCGTTCGTTGCGAAGGCGAAGGCGAGAGGAGACGGGAGATCCACAAGCGCGGTGCTAGTCTTCCTCAATCAAGCGTCATCATCCGCGTAGGGTTTCGTTCAACAGTCGCTATATCCGGAGGACGGATATAGAGGTAAATCGCTAAAAACGATGTTTTTAATCATACGTATGATTGCTCTTCCCCTAGATCTCGCAAGATCGACACGGGGATTTACTAGATCGCCTAAAAACGACGAATTTTTCGTCCCAAAAACCCAACTTTTAAGGTTTCCCCCCCACCCCCTACCGTCCATGGTCCCCCCCCTAGGGGAGGCGGCCGGCATCGTGTCCGTCCCCCCTGCAAGGGGGAGGCCGGTGCCCCGCCGTCGTCTCCCCTGCAGGGGGCGGCGGCCCGCCGTCCCCATGCAGGGGGGCGGCGAAGCCCCGCCGCCGTCCCCCCAGGCTTCTACGTCCCCCCTGCAGAGGGCCGACGGCCCCGCCGTCGACCCCCCTGCAGGGGGCTGGCGGCGCCCTGCCGCCGTCCCCCTTGCAGGGGGGCGCCCCCCCCCCCCCCCCTCCGTCGTTCGGCGGCTGTACAGGGGCGGCGGCGGCTAACCCTAGCCGCCGCCCCAAAACCCTACTGGGCCTACGAGCTCATATTCACAAAAAAAATTTTGACTGCGGGCATGAAGCCCGTAGCCAACCTGTGGGCTCCAGGCCCGCAGGCCAGTTCTTCTTCAAAAAAAATTACGGGGCTGAAGCCCGCAAGCGAATTGCGGGCCTCAGGCCCGCAGGCCTTGTTTCAAAAAGAAGAAGAAGAAGAAGAAGAAGAAACGGGGGGAGAAGGCTAAAAATAAGCCTTAAAAGGTTTTTTTGGGCTAAAAATTAATTAGAAAGGGCGTTTGTGGGACTAAAAATTCGTGAAAAATCACTGTATACTATGGGGCAATAAGTGGACATATAAGAGATTATTGGGGACTATTGGGGGATATTGGAATGAATTTAAAAAGGAAAACTTCTTCCTTTTACGAAGAACATGTTTAATTATTGGGATGTCTTTCCAATTCTTGGAATAAATCCAATTTTTGCACAACCCTTGCATTAAATGATTTCTTCTGTAAAATCATCTATACATGCTCTGCATCATTGGCATATTCTGTGGATATTACATGCGTGGTTGTGCATTATATTTAAGCTTAATAATTAGGAAGATCCTGCGACCGCTCTGCCGTTAGTCACCTAACCTAACGGTGTATGACGTTGCCCAGTGGTCCAATAATTATTAAGTGATTAAATTGGTTATCCATCTCTGCGAATATTAAATGCATGTGATGCCTGTGATGAAAATGTCTGATGAAAATGTTTGATTAGCACAAATTTTTTGCATGGATAGCTAATTGTGGTTTGTGGATCGGCTGTTTAAGTCCCGCATTTTATTTTCCTACACTTTTCTTTTACTTTTGAGAGAAATTGTAGTGAGCAAATTTTGTAAATGTCCAAGACCGAAAACCATTTTCCATGGAGACGGAGGCCACAATTGAAGCTGAAGATCTTATATGGGACCCACGGAGGTTTCCAAAGTTGTAATTTCTTTTTAAAGCTTTCATTTGTGTAATATGGACTGTAATGGGACTTTGGACTATTATTTATGTGGGACTGGCCGATCCACGCAATTAACCCTTCATATTAAAATTGCATCCGCATGAAAATGTTTATGTTTAAATTATTAATTCATGCATATTTGTGCTCTGCTAGATAAAATGGCTAAAATTGCAAGTGTCGATTTCGAAGTGCTGGATGCATCAGGAAGAAACTATCTGAGCTGGCAGCTCGATGTGAAGTTTCATCTGCGGGCAAAGCCCCTCATTTCTGCTGTGACTAATAACGAAAATGTAATCGATATAGAAAAGGCGCAAGCCATTATCTATATTCGCCGCCATGTGGACAAGACCCTAAAGGCTGAATACCTTACGGTCGAAGATCCACTTGAGCTATGGACTGCCCTTGAGGATAGGTATAAACATCAGAAAGATGTTATACTCCCAAAGGCACGATATGAGTGGTAGAACCTGAGGCTGCAGGACTTTAAGTCCATTGCTGAGTATAACTCAGCACTTTTTAGCATCACCTCACGCCTGAAGTTGTGTGGTGAAAAAGTCTCAGAAGATCGCATGCTGGAAAAGACATATACGTCCTTCCATGAAAAAGATGTGATACTAATGCAGCAATACGGTGAACGCAAGTTCACCAAGTATTCTGAGCTGCTGTCATGTTTACTTATGGCTGAACAAAACAGAGAGCTTCTCCTAGCCACTCACAACATGTGCCCCCTGGCACTGCCCCTTTCCCAAAAGCTCATAATGCCTCTTCTTCTCGAAAGAAGAGGGACAACAAACGAAAAGAAAGACCACATAAAGGGGGACAGAACAAAAGGGCTAGGGGCCAAGTCCATCAACGAAGAAATGAAAGTAAGCGGAAGTTCACCTGGCGCAGAAATGACAAAAATAGAGATGATGCACCCCAACCCAAGAGGGAATGGGAAGACCAGTGCCGTAGCTGTGGCATGAAAGGCCACTGGTCCAAAGTGTGCTGAAGTCCGCAGTATCTCCAGGATTTGTATAAAGAAAACATGAAAAATAAAGCTGAAACAAACCTGATGACCTCTGATGCTCCAATCAAGTTTACAGCTGAAGACTTCGAAAATGATGACATGCTTGATTAGCCCCTATTTTTATCTTAGCGATTTGTTTTGAGAATAATTTATGTTATGAGAGCATTTGAATTATGTAATTTGTTTTTAATGAAAATGTTTATCTGAAAATGCATGTGCCTATTTGATTCATCTTTTAATAGATGAACTGCTCTCATGACTGATTAGTAGACAATAAACACATACGATCTTTCAATATAAAGCCCTACATTAGGGCTATATTGAAGATCCAGGGAACGCAACACTGTTGCCCCCAAATGACACATAAATAAAAATAAAGGATGCATTAAACTCTCCGAATTCCAAAAGAAACTTTCTAGGTTTCAAGGACATCTGTTTCAACGGATTCCACTTGGAAACAACAAATGTAAATGAAAAATAAAGTACTGTATGTAACGTCTCAAGAAAAAGGAGTAAAATCCATACCTGAACGTTTTGAGAGCCTTACAGGCCTCTACCATACAAAGATTCGGAGAAAGAAAGAGGAATTAAACAGAGCACCTGAAGTGCCCGACATCAGCCAAGTTTTTACTCTGGCATGATAGACTTGGCCACCCTGGATTTCTGATGATGCACCGCATCTTATCCTATGGGTATGACTTGAAGAACCAGAAGATTCTTCAGAAGGGAGAATTCCCTCGCATCCCTTGCGATGAGGGAAAAACTAATTACAAGGTCATCTCTACGAAAAGTTGAAAAAAAATTTCCACGCTTTCTCAAAAAGAATATAAGGAGATAGATGTGGATAATATCCACCCCCTTAGATGGCTATTTCAGTACTTCATTGTACTGATAAATGCATCCTCAGAATATTCGTATGTGTGTCTACTACAAACCCGTAACTTAGCTTTTCCAAAGCTATTGGCACAAAAATAAAAATGTTGCGGGCACATTTTCCAGACAATCAAACATAGAAAATAAGTTTGGTTAATGTTGGGAAATATACCTCCCGGTCAATTCAAGAGTACTGCCAAGCAACGGGAATAGAAAATGAACATACAAGTGCCGCATGTTCATACCCAAAATGGGTCGGCAGAGTCACTTAAAATTAGACTCCAATGGATTGAACGTCCATTAAAATCCCGATTGCATATGGATGCATGGGGACATGCAAATTCTGCATGCTGCATCGTAAATGAAAATAAGACCCTCTGGAGGTCAGAGTCTCCAATGCAACTTGCATATAGAATACCACCGAACATTTCTCATCTGAGAATCTTCGGTCGCGCAGTTTAAATCCCCATCGCACCACCACAGAGGACAAAAATAGGTCCTCAACATCGCCTAAGGTACCTATATAGGGTTTGACTCACCCTCAATATAAGATACCTAGAACCCCAAACGGGGGACGTATTTGAGGCACATCTTGAAGACTGTGTTTCGATAAGACGAGTTTCCCCAGAATAGGCCCAGACACAGAGAAATCTGGTGCAAAGCAAATTATAACGTGGGATACAAAAAGTTTGACCCACCATGATCCGGTAACAAAATAATGTGAAGATGAGATCCTGAAGATCCTCTACATATAAAACAATGTTCACCAGTTACCGGACTCATTTACTGACAACCAGAAGATTGTCAGATCACACATCCCTGCTGCAAAAACTCCAGCTAGGATTGACATCCCCGAGAATGGATGCAATCCACCAGCAGCAGAAGTGGCTGATCCTCAACAGAAGAGAGGCAGACCACTAGGCTCCAAGGATAAGAGACTCCTGGAGACCTTAAGACAATACTACCACAAGACAATGAGCTCATGTCCATACCCTCACCCTTCCCGGAATCCACTGCAGAGGAACTGCCGGGAAAAACTGAAATTGAAAGTAAATGTTGTACGTACTGGGGAGGTGCTGGAAAGATAGAACATAAATTGTCGACAATGTTTCACGTATCATATTGTCATATACATCGCAAAAGCGATGATGTTTATAAATTATTGTTCCATACTCCGTTGCTAGTATGCAAACGTAGAGATTGGCCAAATGTGGAACGAGGTAATAAAAGATGAGCTGGACTCACTTATGAAACGTGAAATATTCGGACCTGAAGTCCAGACACCAAAAGGTGTCAAACCTGTGGATAAAATAAAGTATTGCACACATAAGAAAAATAAATACAAAATCGTATGCTATAAGGTACAACATATATCCCAAGGAAAATTTTCGTTGAAACTAGGGATCGAACAAATTAAAATGAGAATGTCTCATAAATGATGCATCCGTCTCACTAAGTTATCAAAAGCGAATACCTTACGATTTGGCGAAGGAAAACTTTAGATATGCTGTTATTGGATGTTGTGACGGCATACCTTCGTGGATATCTCGGTAAAGATAATTTCCACATTTCCTTAAATGCCCGAATAGACTTCGGGACGTCTATTCTATTGAAGAAAAACAATAAGTATAATAAATAATGTACAACCAAGAGAATCATCTGACAAATCAATGATTCCTACTGAGGGTTGTCTTTGCATCTAAGCAAAGAATAGGATTAGAGATCACAGTTGTAAACAACTAAAATCTCATTGGATCTCCAGAAGAGAAAACCGAAACATCTGTTCAAGCCTGACTTTTAAACATGAAATAAAAATACCTAGGCAAGTATAAAGTCATGGCTCATGGAATCCTGTTACAAATGCCCAGAAGTACGTTGGAGAAATTAAAAGGACCATTGTCATCCAAAGTACACCTACTGTAATATACTTAATGGATGTACAAAAAGTGTTGGATATTGGACTCCCCGGATTTGGTTTTGGATGATGAACAAACATAAATATATCGTGAACTAACTCTTTGTGAGCGCAGTTATGGAGATCGTCGCCAAATTCATATGAACATCCAAAGCGACGTCTCAAGACTTCTCAAAGCACGTGATCGTATGCCTAAAGCTTCGTTGAAGCTTTTGGACCATTTTAGAAGTCATGAAGATTCAGATCGAAGCTTTCGAAGACGGTTCGTCAGGTTTTATTAATAGTCTTTTATCTTCGTTTCGTAGAATGTTAAGCCTTGAGTAGGTCTTACGTTTTAATCTTCATAACGCTCCTATCTTAGAGCTAGGAACTTGTAAGAAGTCCATACGAACTTTCCAGAAGCATCGCGCTTCGATTCGCGACTTCTTGTGCATGTTAGTTGGTTCAAGAAGAAGAACCAACCGACTAGATGGTGATCTAGTCGGTCGGCAATGCTTCTTGGACCGACTAGTTTGCCTTCTCAATTCTAAGCTCTTTACTGTTTACAGTTAGTCGGTCTACGTTGACTCACCGACCGACTAGTTTGTGAACTAGTCGGTCAGTGAAGCTTCTTAGACCGACTAGTTGAGCTTTCCATGTACATGCCAAGTTACTGTTTATCGTTAGTCGGTCTATGCACATTTGGCGACCGACTAGTTGATGAACTAGTCGGTCAACTTTTGTTCTTGGACCGACTAATTCAATTTGTACTCAGACTATTTGTTTTATCTCTTAGTCGGTCTATGAACACTCACCGACCGACTAGTTGTGAACCTAGTCGGTTGTGTAACGACTGCTTTTTATGTATCTGGATTTATTATAATATAATATTTGTTTTGGTGGATTTTCTCCTCATGTGTGGTTTTCATCTCCGTAGCTTTCATTTTCGATCGATTCGTCGTATTTTCTCGTTTCTTCCTTAGGATTGTCGATTTCGAAGTATGTAATTCGTGACGGACTTCATAACGGTCGTATCTAACTATTAGATCAAGCCTAGGAGTCTTAGGATTCGATCCCGGGGCCCCGCGCTCCGTATCGAAACTTTTGGTGCTCATTAGCCGGTATAAGAAGGGGCACCGACCGACTAGATGACGATCCAGTCGGTCGGCAATCCTTCTTGGACCGACTAGTGAGCTTTCTAAATTTTCTCAGGAGTTACTGTTTATCGTTAGTCGGTCTAAGAACGTTGGTTGACCGACTAGGTTGCAAACTAGTCGGTCAGCAATGCTTCTTTAACCGACTAACACATCATCTTAATTTTAGTTGAGCTACTGTTTACTCTTAGTCGGTCTAAGAACGTTCATCGACCGACTAGTTGCTAAACTAGTCGGTCAGTACTTGTTCATGGACCGACTAACTCTAAATCCTATTTTCATTCAGGAGTTACTGTTTACACTTAGTCGGTCTGAGTTGGTCGACCGACCGACTAGTTGCCAAACTAGTCGGTCAGTGGTTGTTCTTTGACCGACTAACCAGTGTTAAAACCCTAATTTCTGGGCAGCCGCCAGCCCAACCTATTTAAGCCCAACCCAAACGTTTTCTTCTCCCTCAACACGATCCAAAACCCTAAAATCTTCCCCCTTGAGCCCCCATCTTCCTCCAAGCTTCATCCCTTCATTCCAAGCCATAAATCCATCATCCAATCCATCCATTCACTCATTCCACCTCTCATCTTCCCCAAATCTCCATCGAAGTCCATCAAAACCCCCAAATCACCCAAAACCCTAATTTCCTCAAACTTCTCCATTGGCTTCCAGATCTGGTCCTAGGGTTCCCCGGAGTGTTTCTTCCGCCTCCCCTCGGTAAGAAATCGATCTACCGTTGTTTTCTTATCCTATTGTAATTTTTATGAAACCCTAATAAAATACTTGTGTTTTGATGATTGTTTCCCATAACAGCGATTCCCCGTAGGCTAGCATCCGCGGAAACGAACTTTCGTAACCGTCATCCCCGGTGATAGGCAAGTGAAACTTGCATTTCTTGGTTTGGGCCATGTCTTAGGCCATTTCCCTTGTTTTAGCGTAAAAGAGACTAAACGGTGAAAGGATAGCCGTTTAGACGCCATTGACCTAGCTTGACAACGAAGCTTGGTCCGTCACCCTCATCATGCTCATATGTCACGTTTAAATTCCATTAACGGTACGCAATTATCTGTTCATGGCATTGCATAGTGATTATTTACCGTGATTGCGTAGCACACGCTACAATCCCATGTTTCCTGGCTCGTGTTCCAGAAGCGAGCCCTGTAGTTGCTAACCCCAACGCTCGGATGTCAACACACACTTATTTTCCTGGCTCGTGACCAGAAGCGAGCATAATGAGTTGGAAACCCCAACGCTCGTCACATGTGGGTGGGGTAAGAGATAAGCGGACTGAGCCCGAGTGGCTTGATCAGCCACTCCGGCCAGCAGGTGAAATCTCTAGTGTTTCAGTGTTGATAGTGATAGAGATAAACGAGCTGGCCAGTAAGTGGACTCTCTATGCACTAAGTGTTAAGTGTTAAGTGTTAAGTGATAAGTGATAAGTGATAAGTGATAAGTGATTAGTGAATTGGTAGCTTTTGCTACACCATGCATGCTTGTCACTCTTTCAAACTGTTGCATCATATTCAACTGTCATGCCATTGTTTAACAATTAAATGCTAGGTTGTTAGTCACTTTCAGTTTCCTTGCCCAAGTCTTTTTAGACTTGCTGACATGTGCCCCTCTCTCTTTTGGGTGACGCATGTTAGACCTTGAGCCTGAGTTGCCAGCTGAGGGTGAGGTGTTTGCGGACGCCGAGCTTGAGCCCGTGTTGGACGGGGAGTACGTGGACACTGGGGACCAGTCCTAGTGTCTCCGTTGTGTTTTATTTTTGTTAGACAGTTGTTTTGTTATCGGTGCGTGGCACCCATACTTTTTATGTCGTTGCTTTTGTTTGGCCTTGTTCTGGGCCCTTAGACTCTTTCTTTTAGCCTGGTGGCTTTTCTGTGATGTTGAATATTTTGTGGACAAACTTTGGGATTGGTATTTCATATCCGTCTTATTATTATTGTTGTTGTTTCGATTGCAATTACAGGGACCTGCTTATACTAAATTGACGCTTATCGGGTTTGGGGCTTCATCGCTCCACTCCCGTGCGGACCTTTTCACGTCTCGCCTCCATTTTAGGGAAGCGGGTCGTGACAGGTTTTAGTGGTGGCCCATGCAGGTCCCTCTGTAACTGCAATTATCGGGATAACAATAATAATGCAAGATTGTCCAACAAATAAGTTCGACATCTGAGCCCTAAGCTATGAGTCTAATTGTTTCGTTTTCTGCGTCATTAGATGGCAGGAAGGCGGATCACCCGTGGTGGTGGTAGTGGTGCGCCCCCTCATGACGAGGAGCCTGAGCGGGAGCCCACTAATGGGGATATGATGAGGATGATGTTGCAGATGATGCAGGTTCAGCAGGGTGTGCTTCTGCAGGTGCAGAATGCTCCGGTGACTCGAGCTGCTCGGGTGGTGGAAGCCCCTCGCCCTGAGCCCGGGGCGAAGCAGTTCAGAGAGCTGGGTCCTGCGTATTTTGATGGAACCGAAGGTCCACTTGCTGCTGATGAATGGATGAGGAATATTGAGGACAACCTGAAGATGTCCAAGGTCAACGAAGTTAGTTGGGTTGACTTGGCGAAGCGCCAGCTGAAGGATAATGCTCGGAATTGGTGGGATGCTGAGGAGAGGATGTTGGTAGAGCCGATCGTCTGGGCTACCTTCAAGGCCAGATTTGATGGTGAGTTCTTCCCGAAGGCTGCCAGGGAAGAGATGCTGCAGCGTTTTATCGATCTGAAGCAGGGGAACTCGTCGGTGGACATGTACCACCAGGAGTTCATGAGGCTAAGTCGGTTTGCACCAAAGATGGTGCAGGACGCTGAGGAGAGAGCTCAGAGGTTTCTGCAGGGGCTTGCTTCAGAGCTCCAGAGCTTTGTGACCTCTTCTGACCGGGAATCTTATCAGAAGGTTTTGGTCGCTGCCAAGAGGCAGGAGCTGCTTGTGAACCAGAGGAAGGGGTCTATTGTTGGTGCTGTGAGGAGGCCCGTGGAACAGGCGAGAGCTGTGGTTAGACCTGGATTCAGGCCGAACCCGCCTGTTCAGTTTAAGAGGCCAGGAGGGCCTGTTCGGAGGACTTGCAATTTCTGTGGCAAGGAGGGCCATATCAAGGAATCGTGTAGGAAGTTCTTGGGGCAATGTATTATCTGTGGAGATCCTGCCCATGCTATCCGGGAGTGCCCGAGGTTGAGGCAACCTTGGAGGACACCTATTGCTGCCCCGCCATTGCAGCAGCGAGCCCCGGTGCCCGCTGGTCGTGGGGTGCCCCTCGTTCCGCAGAAGCAGGCTTTTCAGCAGGCCGCTCCGCCGAGGAGGCAGGCATTTCTGATGACTGAGGAGGAGGTTTTGGCCATGGATGAGGTCATTGCAGGTAACTTTCGATCTAGATTGTTCCTTCCTTAATTAAATTGATTGTTAAATTATGTGAATGCTTGTGTATGGTGTTGCTAGAGTAAGATTTGATTGATTAGACTGTTTGTTAGGTGTGGTTTTGGTTTGCACGTTCCCTGCCCGAGTCCTCTTTGACTCAGGTGCGTCGATGTGCATTTTGGCCCAGAGCTTCGTGGAGAAGCATTCCTTGTCGACGTCCCCTCTCTCCAAGAGTTGGAATATTGTCACAGGGAATGGAGTGGTCACGGTGCATCGTGGATGCAGTCCTTGCTCTGTGGTGGTTTGTGGACATGAGCTTTATGCTGATTTTATTGTCCACAACATCACCAACTACGATGCGGTCTTTGGGATGGATTGGCTTGCGAGCTTCTATGCTACGATCGACTGCATGAGGAAGAAGGTGGTGTTCGAGATTCCCGGACATCCAGTGTTTGAGTTCAGTCGTGGTAGCAGTTCGCTTGGTCCTGTCAGATTTCGGGCCAGGCCGGTGGAGGCTGTAGCTATGCAGATGGAGCTGGAGTGGCCAGCTGTGGTGCGAGATTTTGGCGACGTCTTCCCCGAGGAGATGTCTGGTTTGCCGCCTGATCGAGCTCTGGAATTTTCTATTGATCTCGTTCCAGGTGCGCAGCCGATTTCGAAGGCGCCGTATCGTATGGCACCTGCAGAATTGGAAGAGTTGCGAAAGCAATTGGATGAGCTGTTGCAGAAGGGTTATATTAATCCTAGTGTGTCTCCGTGGGGAGCACCGGTGTTGCTGGTTAAGAAGAAGGATGGTTCGCGTCGCATGTGCGTGGACTATCGGGGATTGAATGCGGTGACCGTTAAGAATAAATACCCGTTGCCTCGCATCGATGATATTTTTGATCAGCTTGGAGGTTCGAGGGTGTTTTCTAAATTGGATTTGAGGAGTGGTTACCATCAGTTGAAGGTGAAGAGGGATGATGTTCCGAAGACAGCGTTCAGGACGAAGTATGGACACTATGCGTTTGTGGTTATGCCTTTCGGCGTAACTAACGCGCCCGCAGTTTTCATGAATCTGATGAACCTGATTTTCTACGACTTTTTGGATAAGTTTGTCGTTATCTTTATCGACGACATTCTGATCTATTCGAAGTCGGAGGAAGAGCATGCATCGCACTTGAGGACGGTATTGGAAATTTTGAGGAAGCATCGTTTGTATTCTAAGTTTTCGAAGTGCGAGTTTTGGCTGGATCGAGTTGCTTTTCTGGGGCATGTGGTGACTGGAGATGGTATTTCTGTGGATCCCGAGAAGATTAGGGCCATCAGGGAGTGGCCTGTTCCGTCGTCTGCGTCTGAGATTCGGAGTTTTCTTGGACTTGCTGGTTACTATCGGCGATTCATTAAGGACTTTTCCCGTATTGCTGAGCGGATGACCAGGTTGACGCGGAAGGATGTTGCTTATGTTTGGTCGGGTGATTGCGAGAGTGCTTTTGGTGTGCTGAAGGAGAGGTTGACGAGTGCCCCTATTCTTGTCGTGCCTGACCGCAGCGGTGGATTTGAGATCTTTTGCGATGCTTCTGGCAAGGGTCTCGGTTGTGTGTTGCATCAGCACGGGCATGTTGTGGCGTATGCGTCTCGTCAGCTTAAGGTTCATGAGAAGAATTATCCGACGCATGATTTGGAGTTGGCTGCCGTCGTGTTTGCTCTTAAGATTTGGAGGCACTTCCCGCTGAGTGAGAAAGTGAAGATTTTCACCGATCACAAAAGCTTGAAGTATATTTTCACTCAGAAGGAGCTCAACATGCGACAGCGTCGATGGTTGGAGCTTATGGCGGATTATGAGATTAATTTGCAGTATCACCCTGGCAAGGTGAATGTGGTTCCAGATGCTTTGAGTAGGCTTCCAGCGGTGATGATGTTGACCTCGCAGTGGAGATTGCAGCAGGATTTTTGTGAGTCTGGCGTGGATGTTGTTCTTCCTGGAGAGGCTTCTTCGTTGATGTACATGCATGTACAGTCGACGATCGTGGATCGGATTAAGACCGGCCAGGCTGAGGATCCGAAGCTGGTGAGTATTCGGGAGCAGGTGGAAGCCGGTCTGCGGACTGACTTTTTGATTCATGAGGATGGCTCGCTGAGGTTTGGAGCCAGGTTGTGTGTGCCAGCTGGGGATATTAGAGAGGAGTTGATGGTGGAGGCACACAGTTCGCCGTATTCTGTGCATCCTGGTGGCACCAAGATGTACCAGGATCTTCGTCTGAATTATTGGTGGCATGGTATGAAGAGGAGTGTGGCTCGAAGTGTAGCCAAGTGTTTGGTTTGCCAGCAGGTGAAGGCGGAACATCAGCGTTCGGCCGGGTTGCTACAACCGCTTCCGATTCTGGAGTGGAAGTGGCAGCACATCACTATGGATTTCATGACTGGACTACCTCGGAGTCCGAAGCAGAATGACGCGATTTGGGTAATCGTGGATCGGTTGACCAAATCTGCGCATTTTATTCCGTTCCGAGTGGGACAGTCCACTGAGGCACTGGCGAGGAGGTATATGGAGGAGGTCGTGCGACTTCATGGAGTCCCCGTGAGTATCGTGTCGGACAGAGACACGAGGTTCACATCTCAGTTTTGGCAGAGTTTGCAGAAGAGCTTGGGTACGCGTCTGAGTTTCAGCACGGCGTACCATCCGCAGACGGATGGCCAGTCCGAGAGGACGATTCAGATTTTGGAAGACATGCTGAGGGCGTGCATGTTGGATTTCAAGGGTTCGTGGGAGGACCATCTACATCTGGTAGAGTTTTCCTACAACAACAGCTTCCAGGCGAGTATTGGCATGGCGCCTTTCGCCGCTCTTTATGGGAGGAAATGTCGATCGCCATTGAGTTGGGATGACGTTGGTGATCGGGAGTTGTTGGGACCTGAGATGATCATGGAGGCCGTGGATATCGTCAGGAATATTCGGGAGAGGTTGAGGATTGCTCAGGACCGTTTTAAGCATTGGGCGGATGCTAAACGTCGTCCTTTGGAGTTTCAGCCGGGCGACCATGTGTTCTTGAAGATTTCCCCGAATCGTGGTGTGATTCGTTTTGGGAAGCGTGGGAAGTTGAGCCCGCGATACATTGGACCGTTTGACATTTTGGAGAGGGTTAGCGAGGTAGCGTATCGCTTGGCCTTGCCGCCGTCTTTGGAAGGAGTTCACGATGTTTTCCATGTGTCGCAGCTTCGTCGATACATTAGTGATCCGTCTCATGCGGTGGATTTTTCGGAGATTACCATTCGCCCTGATATGACGTATGACCAGCATCCAGTGCAGATTCTGGACAGGCGTCAGAAATCGCTTCGGAACAAGATTGTCAATCTTGTGAGGGTGATGTGGCGACACGGCTCACCTGGAGAGTCTACTTGGGAGAATGAGGATGAGATGCGAGAGCGTTTCCCACTTTTGTTTCCGGACTCGTGAGTTTTTGGAAATTCCGAGGACGGAATTTTTCTTAAGTTGGGGAGGATGTAACGACTGCTTTTTATGTATCTGGATTTATTATAATATAATATTTGTTTTGGTGGATTTTCTCCTCATGTGTGGTTTTCATCTCCGTAGCTTTCATTTTCGATCGATTCGTCGTATTTTCTCGTTTCTTCCTTAGGATTGTCGATTTCGAAGTATTTCATTTGTGACGGACTTCATAACGGTCGTATCTAACTATTAGATCAAGCCTAGGAGTCTTAGGATTCGATCCCGGGGCCCCGCGCTCCGTATCGGAACTTTTGGTGCTCATTAGCCGGTATAAGAAGGGGCACCGACCGACTAGATGACGATCCAGTCGGTCGGCAATCCTTCTTGGACCGACTAGTGAGCTTTCTAAATTTTCTCAGGAGTTACTGTTTATCGTTAGTCGGTCTAAGAACGTTGGTTGACCGACTAGGTTGCAAACTAGTCGGTCAGCAATGCTTCTTTAACCGACTAACACATCATCTTAATTTTAGTTGAGCTACTGTTTACTCTTAGTCGGTCTAAGAACGTTCATCGACCGACTAGTTGCTAAACTAGTCGGTCAGTACTTGTTCATGGACCGACTAACTCTAAATCCTATTTTCATTCAGGAGTTACTGTTTACACTTAGTCGGTCTGAGTTGGTCGACCGACCGACTAGTTGCCAAACTAGTCGGTCAGTGGTTGTTCTTTGACCGACTAACCAGTGTTAAAACCCTAATTTCTGGGCAGCCGCCAGCCCAACCTATTTAAGCCCAACCCAAACGTTTTCTTCTCCCTCAACACGATCCAAAACCCTAAAATCTTCCCCCTTGAGCCCCCATCTTCCTCCAAGCTTCATCCCTTCATTCCAAGCCATAAATCCATCATCCAATCCATCCATTCACTAATTCCACCTCTCATCTTCCCCAAATCTCCATCGAAGTCCATCAAAACCCCCAAATCACCCAAAACCCTAATTTCCTCAAACTTCTCCATTGGCTTCCAGATCTAGTCCTAGGGTTCCCCGGAGTGTTTCTTCCGCCTCCTCTCGGTAAGAAATCGATCTACCGTTGTTTTCTTATCCTATTGTAATTTTTATGAAACCCTAATAAAATACTTGTGTTTTGATGATTGTTCCCCATAACAGCGATTCCCCGTAGGCTAGCATCCGCGGAAACGAACTTTCGTAACCGTCATCCCCGGTGATAGGCAAGTGAAACTTGCATTTCTTGGTTTGGGCCATGTCTTAGGCCATTTCCCTTGTTTTAGCGTAAAAGAGACTAAACGGTGAAAGGATAGCCGTTTAGACGCCATTGACCTAGCTTGACAACGAAGCTTGGTCCGTCACCCTCATCATGCTCATATGTCACGTTTAAATTCCATTAACGGTACGCAATTATCTGTTCATGGCATTGCATAGTGATTATTTACCGTGATTGCGTAGCACACGCTACAATCCCATGTTTCCTGGCTCGTGTTCCAGAAGCGAGCCCTGTAGTTGCTAACCCCAACGCTCGGATGTCAACACACACTTATTTTCCTGGCTCGTGACCAGAAGCGAGCATAATGAGTTGGAAACCCCAACGCTCGTCACATGTGGGTGGGGTAAGAGATAAGCGGACTGAGCCCGAGTGGCTTGATCAGCCACTCCGGCCAGCAGGTGAAATCTCTAGTGTTTCAGTGTTGATAGTGATAGAGATAAACGAGCTGGCCAGTAAGTGGACTCTCTATGCACTAAGTGTTAAGTGTTAAGTGTTTAGTGCTAAGTGATAAGTGATAAGTGATAAGTGATAAGTGATTAGTGAATTGGTAGCTTTTGCTACACCGTGCATGCTTGTCACTCTTTCAAACTGTTGCATCATATTCAACTGTCATGCCATTGTTTAACAATTAAATGCTAGGTTGTTAGTCACTTTCAGTTTCCTTGCCCAAGTCTTTTTAGACTTGCTGACATGTGCCCCTCTCTCTTTTGGGTGACGCATGTTAGACCTTGAGCCTGAGTTGCCAGCTGAGGGTGAGGTGTTTGCGGACGCCGAGCTTGAGCCCGTGTTGGACGGGGAGTACGTGGACACTGGGGACCAGTCCTAGTGTCTCCGTTGTGTTTTATTTTTGTTAGACAGTTGTTTTGTTATCGGTGCGTGGCACCCATACTTTTTATGTCGTTGCTTTTGTTTGGCCTTGTTCTGGGCCCTTAGACTCTTTCTTTTAGCCTGGTGGCTTTTCTGTGATGTTGAATATTTTGTGGACAAACTTTGGGATTGGTATTTCATATCCGTCTTATTATTATTGTTGTTGTTTCGATTGCAATTACACGGACCTGCTTATACTAAATTGACGCTTATCGGGTTTGGGGCTTCATCGCTCCACTCCCGTGCGGACCTTTTCACGTCTCGCCTCCATTTTAGGGAAGCGGGTCGTGACAGGTTGGCAAGTCTTCTTGGACCGACTAGTTCTATATGTCTGAAACTTCTTTTCACTGTTCACCAGTTAGTCGGTTCATACTGTTTGACCGACCGACTAGTTGATGAACTAGTTGGTCAGTGGTTGTTCTTTGACCGACTAGTTTGGTTCAAAATAGAGCCGTTGGAGCTTTAATTGAAACGTTTCTCTCTCTCTCTCTTTCCTCTAACCTATATATACTTGGTGTGCTGCATTTATTGCACTTAAGGCTGATTTTAAGAGAAGTTTAGAGATCAAAGAGAAAGCATTCAATCTCATTAAAGCTCATTCATTTCCATTCAAGAATCTCTCTCTCACTCTTATTTCAAAAGAGAGATTCATTGATTGTGAGCATTCCAAGCCAAGTGCTTGATCCTAGGTCACCAACAACCTCATAGCTCTCCATTGCTGATCTACATCTTGGAGCTAGGGTTTGGTGCCTCTTCATCTTCCCCAAAATCCGTTTTGCCCTAAATCGTAAGTTATACTCAAGGCATAGGATTTTGTCGGTAAGCAATTTCGTATTTCATTTACTTTCATATTATAAGTGTTTTACTCTCGGTTGTAAGAGTTTGTTTGTGATCCCGGGTTGTGGGAGTCACAAATTTCCTTTGTGTATGATTTGACTTGGTGAAGGTTCTTCACAAGTATTTCATAGTGGAAATCTTGAGTTAGGGTTTCTAACTCACGTATCCGGAGGGGATCCGGGTGGTTAGGACGTGGGATCACCGGGAACAAGTCGGGGAGACTTGGGTGGATCCGAACTCAGTAATATTGCTTGTTTGTGATTGTCTTATTTGTTGTCATATTTACATTTCCGCATTTCCGCATTAATTGGTAGAGTTTGTAAGATAATTAGGAATTATCCTCTTAATTATTTTAAAGTACTATTCACCCCCCCTCTAGTACTTGCGCAGTAGCTTAGCAGGGCATTACATTTGGTATCAGAGCCAAGTCTATAGCTATGTCTGCCAACGATAACAAGACCGTTCGTCCACCTTCTGACTATAGCACCTTCAGGAACCGTGAAGGAGCGTCTTCGGTAATGGAAGGACATTCCTCAACGAGGCCTCCTTTCTTCAACGGTACCAACTACGGGTACTGAAAATGCCGGATGGAAACTTTCCTCTAGAGTGCTTCATTATGGAGGGCCACGATGAAGGAGTATGTCGAGCCCACCGAAGAAGACTTCGAGAAGTGGACTACCGCGGAGGTCGCCGCGGAGGTAAGCAATTCCAAGGCAATGAACGCCTTGCAATGTGCATTGGAGCCCGAGGACTTCAATAAGATATGCACATGTAAAAGTGCATATCAAATATGGAACTCCCTCCTCATCTTGCATGAAGGAACAAGTAGGGTAAGAGACTCGAAACTCGTAGTTGTAAATAAAGATTACGAATTATTTCATATGCTACAGGGTGAGAAGATGAAGGAGTATTATGCTCGCTTCGTCGACATCACAAACGAGTTGGAGGCTCTCGGTAAAACCTACATCCAAAAGGAGAAAGTCTCGAAGATCATCGATGGAATTCCTTCTTGTTGGGAGAAACGGACCTTCGCCATCGAGGAAGGTAATGACATGAAAACTTATACCGTTGTTAAACTAATGGGTACCTTGATGTCATATGAGGTATGCAAGGATAGCAAGATGAAGTTGCAGGACAAGATGAAGTCCTACCTAAAGCAAGACGAGCCAAAGAAGAAGGCTATTGCTTTCAAGGCCGCTCCATCAACTTCCACATCGACCGATGATGAAAACTCGGAAGACGAGTTGGACTTGGAGTCCATGGCACTCATGGCAAAGAAGTTCAACCGGTTCTTCCGGAAAGGTAACTTCAAAAACAAATCGAAGTTTTGTTGAGTATTGGACTTCTCCCTACTTGGTGTTAATGATGAGCAAACATAAATACTTGTGACTAATCCCCTATTTTGTAGTTAATCCATTGCCTAAGCTTACTATGAAGATCAACTAACAATGGATGACTCACAAACGTGATTAAAGGCAAATGATATGAATTGGATGAACGTAGATTGATGATTGAAGCTCCGTAAAGACTTCGAGCTCATACGATGGAAAGAAGAGATTATTCGTCAATGTAAATTTTCTTTTATCTCTTCTAGTATGTAGCTTAGAAGTAGAACTATGATGGAGCACTCACACACATCTACTTTCGGTCATAGGACATCTCTAGACCTTTGTCCTTTGATCTCAATTCAATTCTCTTTTGTTTGTGCTAGGATTGTTCATAACAGCCGTCTGCTTAACAGTTTACAGTCGCCTGTCTCAAAAATAGTCGACTGTGTTTTGTTCTACAGTCGCCTGTTATGCACAGACTATTACTATACAGTTTTGGGCCTTCTCTGATTATTTCGCACAGGCTACTGTTGAACGATTCATAGGCGCCTGTCCTTGTGACAGTCGACTGTGTGTTGTACTTCAGTCGCCTGTATCTCCTTGCCCAAACTCTGTTTTGATCCGATTTCTACGGCCTGTCGACTTATGCTGTATATACAGTTGACTGTCTATTAGATCAGTCGACTATCTATGCTGCAACAGTCGACTGTCTGTAAGTCTATTCTTTGACTCAGCTCTCGGAAATTTCTCCTGTTTGTGACAGTCGTCTGTTTAAGGTTATACAGTCGCCTGTTCTGATTAACAGTCGACTGTGTTCCTTGCATCAGTCGTCTGTCCTGTATCTTGTGAGATTTCCAGAACTTTATCTAACTTACTCTTCTCTCGGTCAGTCGCCTGTAGAAGAATGTACAGTCACCTGTTGGTTTTACAGAAGACTGTCTTGGCTTCATCAGTCGACTATCCACGTGGTAAGTTACCGTTATGAATTCTCACCTACCCTTGCTGACTGTGCAACAGTCGACTGTCGCAAGTTCAGATTATATCCGTTGAGATTTTTCTCACGGATTTCGATTGGGTTTTTGCCTAAACTGTTTTGTGGATTTGAGAAAGCTATAAATAGAGCTTCTACTGTTTCATTGGAAGGTTACTCATTCAGTGCAAAATCCTTCAAGCTTTCATTTCCAAAGATCAAAGCTTTCAAATCCAAAGCCCTAAGTATTTCCAAATCTTGTTCTCTTGCTCTCCGACCTAGAACCAAAGATTGATCTTCTAGGCATTTGGGGCAGTCAAGAGAAATGGCTTTTCTCCTCTCTTCCAAGAGAGTTTTTCAAAACACATCACACTTCTCCTTCAAGTTCTACTTCAAGGCATAGGTGATTGTAAGTGTTGATTTCAGATTTCATAACTTCTTTATTTGAATTGTGCTCTCGGTTGTGAGAGTGGTTTTTGCTTGCTCCCTGGTTGTGGGAGTCAAGGACATCGATTGTATTCGATTGCACTTGTAGGGTTGCTACAAGTGGGTTTTAAGGAAACCTCAAGTTAGGGTTCTAACTTGAGTATCCGGTGGTATCCGGGTGGTAGGGACGTAGGATTACCGGGAACAAGTCAGGAGTTGACTTGGGTAATCCGAACCCT
Organism: Scilla litardierei; assembly: GCA_030789695.1. Taxonomy (NCBI): domain Eukaryota; kingdom Viridiplantae; phylum Streptophyta; class Magnoliopsida; order Asparagales; family Asparagaceae; genus Scilla; species Scilla litardierei. The sequence goes on from CM061141.1 coordinate 256,293,846, forward strand.
TGAAACATAACCGTGTTTGCGTGTGTTTCTCTTTGGGTTGTTTTTCTATTCCGCACTATTTGTTGGATTGCATTTTATTTGGCGTAAATTCCTTTTAAATTTGCATAAACACTATTCAACCCCCCTTCTAGTGTTTTCCCCATAGACAGGGTCCTTACAATTGGTATCAGAGCGCAAGGTTTTATCTATGGCATCCAACAACAACAACGTTCCTCCTCCGCCTACGTACAACAATCACGACCGTGATGGAGCGTCCACACTTTTCGAAGGTCAATCTACGGTACGTCCTCCACGTTTCAATGGTACTAACTTTGGTTATTGGAAGTGTAGGATGGAGACGTTCCTTAGGAGTGCTTCTCTTTGGAGAACTCTCCACAAGCAGTACGTCGAGCCCTCCGAAGATGATTTCGTGAAATGGACGACTTCCGAGAAGTCCACCGAAGTCAACAACGCTAAATCAATAAACGCTCTTCATTGTGCGTTGGACCCGAATGAGTTCAACAAGATATGCACATGTGAGAGTGCATATCAAATTTGGAACCATCTCATCGTTACCCACGAGGGAACGAATAAGGTAAAGCTTTCAAAGTTATATGTTGCCGTGCAAAACTTCGACTTGTTTCACATGCAGGAAAATGAGAGCAGTGCGTCGATGTACGGATGCTTTACCGACATCACAAACGAATTGGAAGCCCTTGGCCAAATCTACACTGAACCTGAAAATGTAAGGAAGATTATCATGGGGATGACCTCCAAATGGGTAAGACGAGCAATCGCCATTGAGAAGGTCAATGACTTGAAGAACTACACCGTGGTGAATCTCATCGGGACTCTTATGTCTTACGAAGTAAGACGGGATAACCGATTGAAGATTCGAGCCATGATGAATCCCTCATAGGCCAAGAAGAAAGCTTTGGCGTTCAACGCCAATTCGTCATCCTCCGAAAGTGATGAATCCGAGAACGAGATGGATTTGGGTGAAATGGCCCAAATGGAGAAGAAGTTCCAACGCTTCTTCTGCAAAGGTAAATTCCCCTCCAACAAACGTTTTGAGTCTACTAATGCTACTTCTTCTCTTTGTTATAAGTGTAATAAGCCAGGGCACATCAAGAGGGATTGCCCAATGCTAAACAATAAAGAAAAGTGGAAGGCACCAAAGTACCACAAGTCCAACAAGAACAAGAAAGACAAGAAGAAAGGACTCGTCGGTACCTTTGATGACTCAAGTGATGACTCATCAAGCGATTCCGATGATGAGAAGGGTGAAAGCGCCCACATGTGCTTCATGGCACTTGAAGACCCACTCTCGGATGAGAGTGATTCTGATACGGATAACACCGAGGTAACAATGGATGAACTTCGCATAGCTAATGAAGAACTATTTGCTAAATACAAATCTTTAATGCTTAGATACTCTAGCTTAAAGAAATCAAAAATTAGCAAGTCATCCATTCCATGCATTATCAACAATGACACCATTGTTGATACTTTAACCCTTGAGAAAGCAAACTTAGCTTCTCAAAATGTCACATTGAGAAATGAGGTGAATTCCCTCAAATCTCAACTAGATCAAACACATCCCATGGATAATAGTGATCTAGTTACATGCCACACACAATTGGGATTAGAGAATGATTCTCTTAAAACCCAAGTGCACGAGCTCAAAGCACGGGTGTCCACCTTGGATACCAACATTTCTTCTTTAAAGGAGAAATATGAGCTCATGTCCTCCCGTATTGTGAGATTCAATAAGGGACAAGGACAATTGGATGATTTGCTTGCAAACCAATTTCCGGCCACACATCGTGTTGGCCTTGGATTTGTAAAAGCGAATGCATCTAATGCTCGCACCTCCTATAGTGGTGTCACTATAGATTTTGTGAGGCCTTCCTCCGGTGCATCCACAAGTGGTGTCAAAGACACTATAGGTAGCAATCCTACCAAGAATGTCACCACATCACCTTCTCTTCCTTTTGGCAAGAAACCCACTAAGGGTGGAAACCAAAAGCAAGGCCATGCTTATATGTACACTAATACTCATCCACGTAGGAAACACCCTACTTCACAAGTGGATAATCATGACACATTTTATGCTCCGCACCCAAGGACACGTACACAACCACACATGAGAAATACTCATGTACGTGCTCCCACACACCCATATGCTCATATGCATCATTCCTTCATGTATGCTAATCCTCCACATGTCATGCATGATCAATATGCTTCATATAATATGCATGTTCCCAAGAATACATATCATTCTAGAATGTACAATGCATATCCTCCACCACATCTTTATGCTAGAAATCATGTTCCTAAGAAGCATGCACCACATAGAAATCCAACTCATATGCATGCAACTAGGAATATGACTCCTAAGATGTACACTATTTGGGGTCCTAAGAACACTAGTCTAACTGCTAGGAATGCTTATGTTGATTCCTACTTTCATGATGTAATTAGAAATAGTAACTATGTTGGGAAGCGGAAGTCCACTTGGACTTGGCTTCCAAAGGGCTAATCCCCTTGGACCCAACAAACATTGGGTACCATAAGCTTATGGTATATTATATAGGTACCCAAGAGAAAGAAGAAGAGCAATAAATGCCTTATTCGCTCTAAAGGGAAAGGATGGATTCTTGATAGCGGTTGCTCCAAACACATGACGGGAGATCCCTCATTGCTCTCCGAAGTGATTAGCATCAAAGATGGTGCAACGATCACTTTTGGAGGTAATCAAAAGGGAACCATCATTGGAGTAGGTATCGTTGGTAATCCTTCCAAACCCCTAATTACTAATGTTTATCTTGTTAGTGGTTTATGTCACAACCTCATTTCCATAAGTCAACTTTGTGACAAAGGTTACAAGGTTAACTTTGGAGAAGGATTGTGTACTATTGTTGATTGTGATTCAAATGTCTTATTTTCCGGTGTTAGGCGTAAAAATATTTATTATTTAACTTGCCTAAAACCGTAGAACATTGCTTAGTTGCTAACACAAGTGAACAACTATTATGTCATCGCCGTTTTGGTCATGTTCACTTCAAGCACTTATATAAGTTAGCTAAGCATGATCTAGTCAAAGGTTTTCCTAAGATTGTTTTTAATAAGAAAAACTTTTGTGATTCTTGTCAAAGAGGTAAACTAAGTAAATCTTCATTTAAGCTTAAAGAATGGATTACTTCTAAGAGGCCCCTAGAACTTCTACATCTAGATTTATTTGGGCCAACTAGAACCGCTTCTTTAGGTAATGCTCATTATGGACTAGTTGTCGTTGACGAATTTTCTAGATTTACTTGGGTTTCATTCTTAACTAATAAGAATGAAGCTCATGAAGAGTTTACCAAATTTGCAAAGAAGATTCAGAATCTTTTAGGATCCACCATTATCACTATTCGTAGTGATCATGGAGGAGAATTTGAGAATGAGTCTTTTACTAAGTTTTGTGATGACTCCGGGATAACTCATAACTTTTCCTTTCCTCGTGCACCACCACAAAATGGTGTTGTAGAAAGAAAGAATATGACTCTTATTGAGTGTGCTCGCACTATGCTCCATGATAGTCATTTAGGACTACAATTTTGGGCAGAAGCGGTGCACACGGCATGTTATGTGCTTAATAGAATCCTAGTGAGACCCCGAACAAACAAAACTTGTTTTGAGTTGGTTTATGATAAAAAGCCTCAAGTGAAATATTTTCGTGTCTTTGGTTCAAAATGTTTTATAAAGAACACCTTTGGTAATTTAGACAAATTTGAGCCAAGATCCAATGAAGGAATTTTTTTTGGATATTCCACACGTAGCAAAGTCTACCGGATATACAACAAAACTTCTTCAACGATCGAGGAATCACTTCACGTATCTTTTTATGAAGATTTTGACTTTCCTCATGTTGATGATGATAATGTAGATATTCTTTGTGATTCTCTTAATAATGTTAAGATTAATGATAATACTGTTGAGACTAACACTTCTAACGAAGTTGTTGAAGTTGTTCCTAGTGATCCAGGTTTACCCAAAGCTTATCCAACCGTTCGCAACCATCCCCAAAACCAAATTATTGGAGATATTGGTGTGGGTGTTCGAACGAGATCAAGAATTGAAGAATTCTCCCATTGCGTATTCGTCTCTACCATTGAGCCAAAGAACATTCAAGAAGCTTGTGAGGATAGCTCTTGGATAGTGGCAATGTAAGAAGAACTAGCGCATTCGAGAGAAATGAAGTTGGGGAACTTGTACCACTTCCAAGTGGTCACTAAGCTATTGGGACCAAATGGATCTTCAAGAACAAGACGGATGAAAACGAGGTAATCACACGGAACAAAGCAAGGTTAGTAGCTCAAGGCTACCGGCAAGAGGAAGGTATTGATTTCAAAGAATCCTTTGCCCCCGTAGCTAGATTGTAAGCTATTAGGTTGCTTTTATCTTTTGCATCCCATAAGAATTTTAAATTATTTCAAATGGATGTTAAAAGTGCATTTTAAATGGATTTGTAAATGAAGAAGTCTATATTTCTCAACCTCCCGGTTTTATTCATGAGAAATTTCCAAACCATGTTTTCAAACTTAAGAAAGCGTTGTATGGATTGAGACAAGCTCCTAGAGCTTGGTATGATCGCCTTAAGACCTTTATTTTGAATTTAGGTTTTAAAATGGGAGAAGTTGATTCTACACTATTCATTAAAGATTATGAAAATGACATTCTTTTGATTCAAGTTTATGTAGATGATATTATTTTCGGTTCTACTAACTTTAATCTTTGTCAAGAATTTTCCAAGTCTATGAAGGATGAGTTTGAGATGAGCCACATGGGAGAGCTCACCTACTTCCTTGGATTGCAAATTCGACAAATGGAGAATGGCACTTTCATACATCAGACAAAGTACACAGGGGAGCTTATTAAGCGATTCGGGATGGAATCGTCTTCAAGCAAAAGGACTCCCATGAGTACTACTACTCGTCTACCCAAGGTTGAAAGCGGAAAAGATGTAGACGTTCGTCTATATCGAGGTATGATCGGTAGTTTACTTTACTTAACCGCTAGTAGGCCCGATATCATGTTTTCCGTATGTATATGTGCTAGATATCAAGCAAGACCTAAGGAGTCACACTTGATTGCGGTTAAACGAATATTTCGTTATCTCAATCAATCCCTAGATTATAGGTTACTTTACCCTAAGTCTAGCACGTATGAGTTAATCTCATATAGTGATGCCGACTTTGTCGGATGCAAGTCCGACAGGAAAAGTACTAGTGGCACATGCCATTTCTTAGGAAATTCCTTAGTTTCTTGGTTCTCTAAGAAATAGAATTCGGTGTCATTGTCCACGACTGAAGCGGAATATATTGCCGTGGGTCTTGCATGTGCACAAGTTTTTTGGATGAGACACACTCTTAGTGACTATGGTGTCAATTGTGATACTTGCCCTATCATGGTTGATAATCAAAGTGCTATTTGTCTTTCCAAGAATCCGGTACACCACTCCCGTACCAAACACATAGACGTGAGACACCATTTTATAAATGATCATGTAGCTAAGAAGGACATCATCTTAGAGTACATTGAAACCCAAAAACAAATTGCTGATATCTTCACTAAACCTCTTAAAGAAGACTCATTTGTGAGGTTGCGTGGAGAATTGGGAATTATGGGTGAATCTGAAATCTAGAAGCTCAATTTTCATGCTATAACTCCTTATTGAGCTCATATTCTTAATTGTCTTTCTTCATGTGCTTTATTGTTTTATGAGATTAAGAAAGGCAATTGTGACTTATTTGATTTCATGGGTTTTCGAAGTTGATTGGAATAATTTGTGTTTCAATGGATTTATTGGTTTCATAATGATTTTAAGATGTATTTGTGATTAGAGTATTGGTCCTAGGGTGAGTGTTTTTATTCTCTGGAATTCTATATCACTGTGCATTTGTGGACCAGGACAGACGACTGTTTTTCTTTTGACAGTCGACTGCCCTACTCTATATCCTCTACATGAAAATAGATATCTTTCGCACAGCCGAGCCGACTGTTTTACATGACTGTTTTACAGTCGACTGTTAGTTTAACAGGCGACTGCAATTTAGTCATCATGCGACTGTACTCTCTGTCGAATTTTTACAGTGTTCTCTGTTATTCGTGTGAACTGTATTAATTCTCGGCCAGCCGACTGTTGTGTATATGTCAGTCGACTGTCCATCGGACAGGCGACTGCATTATACTTGCCAGTCGACTGCCCATCTCTCTGAACTTTAATTTTGTCACTTCATACAGTCGACTGACTTTTGTTCTCCAGTCGACTGTCACCTACTGTGTCGGTTCATTTGATTTAATCCGAGCCATCGATTCCTTGATCCAACGGCTCAGATTGATTTCCCCTATTTTATATTCAATCGAAGCGATCACTCCCCACGTCGATTTTCTCTCTCCTTCGCTTTGACCGTTCAACTTCCCGCTCGAGTTTCTCTACAAAAACGACCGATTTCGTTTCTTCAACCGTCGATCTCCTCCTAATCGTCGCTGTCGATTGTATTCTACCGTCGTCTTTGATCTTCCACTCCGCGATCGTCTGTCTTCCCTCAGTGGTTTGATTTCTCTCTCTCGATCTTCGTTGTTTCACTTTGTTGCCTTAGTTCTTCTTCTCTTGTTTCCATGGCTCCTAAACCTAAGGGAAAAGAGAAGATCATTGCTTCTAAACAACCTAGGGCTCCTAAGAAACTCATCTCCATGAGAAAGAAACCCTATAAAGCTAGAACCAAGCATGCCCAATCACCCGTGCATTCATCTTCGCCGGGTTATTCTCCTTCTTCTTCGTCGAGCGATGCTCAGCCCTTGATTCATCGTCAGCGCAAGCCTACTGGTGTTCACATCAGTGAGCCTGCTGCTGAGATCCCTCATGTATCTCCTTCTGCATCCAGTTCGTCTGAAGAGACTCCTGCTGTACCCCCCCCTCTGATCCCCTGGTTCCCGTTTGCCGAGACGATCTTTGTCTGGCAAAGTTTCACTCTCTCCTAGGGATCAACCTACTTAGGGAGCGGTACATTGCTTTCCCTGCATTCACTGCTGAGAGACTCTCTGACATTCTGTTCGCTACTCACCTGGCCGATCTTTTTCGCTTCTCTCAGAGCGAGTCCCCCAGAGCCTACCCATTTCTGGTGAAGCTCTTCTATGCGAACCGCGTTCACGGTGAGTACTCGACTACCTGCATCCTTGATACTGTCGTCAAGGGAACCCACATTCAGATCACTCCCTCTCTCTTAGGGACTATTCTTAGGATTCCATCTGTCGGTTCCCTCCCCACTGATATCAGCTTTTCCGAGATTGACGATCTTGACCAGTCTGTTCTCCGGGATATGTTTCGAGAGGTTCCTTTAGCTCTTGATTCAGGTGTCAGATCATCCATGTTCTCTGCACGGGGTTGGGCTGTTCACCTAGTGAAGTCCAATATTCTGCCGAGATATGGATCGTCCGACCAGCCGTCTCAGGATATACTAAAGTGTATGTATGCTATTTTCTCTGGCATGCCCGTGAACTGGGCCGGTGTGCTCCTTGACAGGATGGATAAGGTTGAGTTCACATCCTCCTCGTCTCACATTCCCTTTGGTGGTCTTTTGACTCGTGTCTTTCGTCACTTTGGTATTGACTTGACTCGTTACGAGCCCATGCCTTTTGGCCCTCTCCTCGATGCTTCTGCAAAGTCGAAGTCCTCTTCGGCTCTGCAGACTGCCTCGAAGAAGAGGAAGACTACTTCAGCTCCATCCTCATCCACTGTACCTCCAACTGATTTGCCTTCATCATCATCTGCTCCACCGTCTCAGGATACTCTTTTGTCGATGATCTCTGGTATTTACCGGCTCTCTCTCTCTCTCTCTCTCTCTCTCTCTCTCTCTCTCTCTCTCTCTCCTCAATCAAGGAATTCCCTTCCCTGAGGATTTGAGACAGTATCTTCCTCAGCCTCATGTGCCTCCTCAGCCTTCTGGTGTCGTTGAGCCTCCTGGTGTTGCTGCTACATAGGATGCTGCTGCTGCTGCTTCTGTTGCTCCTTCTGACCCTTCTCCAGAGGACACTCCTGCTGCTTCAGAGCCTGCTTCCTCGTCCACAGCCCCTGGAGACGCTCACCCTTAGATCGATGATTTTGAGTGATGTTATTTTTTTGGAGTGATGATATATGTTTTGTCGTTGTATGATGGATGATGCTGTATGCGACACTTATATATATATATATGTATGATGGTATACTCTTTGATGTCGTCATGATGTAGTTATTTTTTGTTGATCATGATGTATCTTTTTGGGGTGGCCATGTTGATGAACATCCGATGATGTACTCAGCTGCTTTATATCTATATATATGATGTTGCATCCCTCTCTTGTGTCACACTATGCTATATTGATTAACTTCTGTGTGATGTATGATATATTGTCTCTATGTATGCTTCACTCTTCTTGATGTGCTTTTGAGACAATACATGAATTTGATATTGGTTAATTCATGCTCTTTCGTTGATGTGATGAATTTGTGAATAGTATTTTCATTCCGAATATCTAAAATGTTGATATTGGATTTCAATTCCATTACTCACATGTGTATATGATGAGATTTTATGAGTTTTTGATTCGATATATCTTTATACTCCTTGATTGTTGTTAGTTCGTATTTTAGCACTATTATTGTTGTTGTTATTTGCTTCCACCTTTTTGGATAATGTCATAGGGGGAGAGAAATAAATGTACAAGATTCATAATGGATGTGCTAAGTATGTTCTAACGCTTGAATCTAAGATTTTCGTTGTCTTAGATTCAGGGGGAGTAAGATTACAATGAATAGGGATTTTATTTCCTAGATTTCTTGAATTAAATTCATTCATATCTCACTCATTTGCTTCAATTGCTATAAAGATGCTCTAATATTTGTTGGCTAACTTGATTGACATCTATGTAGGGGGAGTAAGTTTTCATTGCGCACAACTATTTATCTTTTTGTTTATATTTGTTTGTCATCATCAAAAGGGGGGAGAATGTTGAGTATTGGACTTCTCCCTACTTGGTGTTAATGATGAGCAAACATAAATACTTGTGACTAATCCCCTATTTTGCAGTTAATCCATTGCCTAAGCTTACTATGAAGATCAACTAACAATGGATGACTCACAAACGTGATTGAAGGCAAATGATATGAATTGGATGAACGTAGATTGATGATTGAAGCTCCGTAAAGACTTCAAGCTCATACGATGGAAAGAAGAGATTATTCGTCAATGTAATTTTTCTTTTATCTCTTCTAGTATGTAGCTTAGAAGTAGAACTATGATGGAGCATTCACACACATCTACTTTCAGTCATAGGACATCTCTAGACCGTTGTCCTTTGATCTCAATTCAATTCTCTTTTGTTTGTGCTAGGATTGTTCATAACAGCCGATTGCTTAACAGTTTACAGTCGCCTGTCTCAAAAACAGTCGACTGTGTTTAGTTCTACAGTCGCCTGTTATGCACAGACTATTACTATGCAGTTTTGGGGCATTCTCTGATTATTTCGCATAGGCTACTGTTGAACGATTCACAGGCGCCTGTCCTTGTGACAGTCGACTGTGTGTTATACATCAGTCGCCTGTCTCTCCTTGCCCAAACTCTGTTTTGATCCGATTTCTACGGCCAGTCGACTTATGCTGTATATACAGTTGACTGTCTATTAGATCAGTCGACTGTCTATGCTGCAACAGTCGCCTGTCTGTTGATTCGGGTTCAATATTACATATTTAACCCCCCCATTTAGCCCTATTTTGTGCTCATGTGATGCTACATTGTTCTCTAATTCATACGTATTTTCTACACATTTATTTATTAGAGAAAACACCTTATTTGAGCACAAAACAGCAATTAATGAAGTATGTCTGCACTTTTTATATTTTTTCTAGCACCGTCCCGATCTCACGATTCCAACGACTATTTATTTGTATTTTTCTGAGATCTGTGCTAATTACTATGAATTTTTGAATGCAGAATACCAATTAATTGAAGAAATACGGAAGAAATACTTTTAAAATACGCGGTACGAATCTTGGAGCGACACGTGGCAAGCATCCGCGCATTCCCGCTTGAATCCAACGACGCAGATCACTTTGATTCAATTTATATACGGGGCGATGTGGAATTATCTTGGCCGTTGGATTTCGATCCAACGGCCCGTATTCAAGAATGAACGCAGCGGGAGCGGGCGACTTACGGCCGTCCGATCACGATCCGACGGCGGAGATTTACAACGAGGCGGATTCGAGAGACGGCGACGTGGCGAAATTTCGATCGCCCGATCGCGATCGAATGGCTGAGAGAAACCCAGCGAACGGAGCGGCGAACGCAAATCAAAGGGACACGTGGCCAAATCCATACCGTCGAAAGACGATCCAACGGCTCGCATCCACCCCGAAGCGCAGAAGAAGCAGAAAATTTATACGGCGACGTGGCTTCATCAGTGCCGTTGATTCATGATCGGACGGCGCTGATTCGCCCCTACGCGAAGTCGAAGAATCGAAGCGGGTTCGGGCGATCGCGAGGAAGAGCACCCGATAAGAGTGGACACGTGTCAACAACACATCCAATCCAGCTTTTGATCAACGGCCTACATTTGCCCCGCTCGAGATGTACGGTTCAGATGCATTCGGGTATGATTTGGGCGCGGGTTTAGACCCGTCAGCACAACCCAAACCCGCAAGCCTATTATATAAGCGTATTTAGGGGGTTTTGAGCGTATTCAAGGAGATTGGGGCGTATTTTGAGCGTATTGGAGGCTCTAGGAGCCGTATTTCCCCCCTGAAAAATTCTGTAAAATTCCAGAGGCTTGTTTTATTATTTCCAGAGAGTTTGAAGTCTTTTCAAGGAGAATTGGTGATATTTTCTTCAACTTCTATCCCGTATTTTGGTGTTTTCTATTGTATTTTGCTATGAACTTGAAGTATTTGGCTATGAAACTTGTTTATTCTGATATTATGAGTAGCTAAAACTTATTTGTGCATGGTATGGCGTAGTTAGGGGCTATGATTTGTGTTTATTTGGTTGTATTCCATGTGCTAAATCGTTAAACGTCGTTAAAATTGTAATCTTTGTTCGTAAATCGACTTTTTCAGATTCCAAAAGAATTGATTTAGTTGATGATCGCCCCAAAAGGGTGAGTTTTGATCTCCCCAAAAGGGAGTTTCATACCGTAGTTTTGATCTCTCCAAAAGAGAGTTTCATATCGTATTATAACTTTAGCGACGATCTTTTTGAATATTGTGTTTGAACCCCCAAAAGGGCATCTTCCGATGAGTTGCTCCCAAAAGGAGAATTCATTGAGTTATATTGGGTATTTTCCGGTGAATTGCTCCCAAAAGGAGAATTCATTGCGTTATACCTATCAACCAAATTAATACGAATCGTTGATCCTAACGAACCCATACCATGTGCATACTCTTTATAGATATTTTCTTACACGATTTTCCATGTTTATTTTGTTCACGTGTTCACATCACCATCACCGTCACCATTGTCGAAGTGGTTAGTTTCTTTTCGTAGGATTTCTATTTGATTTGAATTGTGGTTGCAACAGATTTCTTCCCGTGGATTCGACATCTGGACTCCCAGATTTTACTACTTGTACGGACTCTTGCACTTGAGAGAGAGCACCTTTCCGGTCCCACCAAGTTTTTGGGCTTCATCAGTGCCGTTGATTCATGATCGGACGGCGCTGATTCGCCCCTACGCGAAGTCGAAGAATCGAAGCGGGTTCGGGCGATCGCGAGGAAGATCACCCGATAAGAGTGGACACGTGTCAACAACACATCCAATCCAGCTTTTGATCAACGGCCTACATTTGCCCCGCTCTAGATGTGCGGTTCAGATGCATTCGGGTATGATTTGGGCGCGGGTTTAGACCCGTTAGCACAACCCAAACCCTCAAGCCTATTATATAAGCGTATTTAGGGGGTTTTGAGCGTATTCAAGCAGATTGGGGCGTATTTTGAGCGTATTGGAGGCTCTAGGAGCCGTATTTTCCACGTGAAAAATTCTGTAAAATTCCAGAGGCTTGTTTTATTATTTCCAGAGAGTTTGAAGTCTTTTCAAGGAGAATTGGTGATATTTTCTTTAACTCAAACCCCGTATTTTGGTGTTTTCTATTGTATTTTGCTATGAACTTGAAGTATTTGGCTATGAAACTTGTTTATTATCGCATTATGAGTAGCTAAATCTCTGTTGTGCATGGTATGGAGTAGTTAGGGGCTATGATTTGTGTTAGTTTGGTTGTATTCCTCGTGCTAAATCGTTAAACGTCGCTAAAATTGTAATCTTTGTTCGTAAATCGACTTTTTTAGATTCCAAAAGAATTGATTAAGTTGATGATCGCCCCAAAAGGGTGAGTTTTGATCTCCCCAAAAGGGAGTTTCATACCGTAGTTTTGATCTCTCCAAAAGAGAGTTTCATATCGTATTATAGATTTAGCGACGATCTCATTGAATTTTGTGTTTGAACCCCCAAAAGGGCATCTTCCGATGAGTTGCTCCCAAAAGGAGAATTCATTGAGTTATATTGGATACTGTCCCGGTGAATTTCTCTCAAAAAGAGAATTCATTGTGATATATTCATCAACCAAATTAATACGAATCATCGATCCTAACGAACCCATACCATGTGCAAACTTTTTATAGGTATTTTCATATACGAATTTCTTTGTTCGCACATCACCATCACGCACTTTCACACCATCACCATCATTGTTGAAGTGGTTAGTTTCTTTTCGTAGGATTTCTATTTGATTTGAATTGTGGTTGCAACAGATTTCTTCCTGTGGATTCGACATCTGGACTCCCAGATTTTACTACTTGTACGGACTCTTGCACTTGAGAGAGAGCACCTTTCGGAGCCCACCAAGTTTTTGGCGCCGTTGCCGGGGAGGAATGGTTTGTGACTACGGTTTATTTCATTTAGAGGACCTTCGGTGAGATCTTTCCACTTTACTGTACATAAACTTTTTTTATTATTTTATTTTATTTTATTTCAAAATGGAATATATGAACTTCTATTGCACAAACAATCTTTATGATGCACGATATGCTAATGCACACAAACATAGAATGGAGAAGCTCAAAATTGTTAATTTTAATCAAACTGACTGTGAAACTTTCTTTCAGGCCTGGAGGAGCTTCACAGACCTAATATCGAGCTATCCGCAGCATGGGTACACAAATGAAGAGCTTATGGCGTTCTTCCTAGATGGACTACAACCGCAGCTGCAGGAATTATTGGGAGGCATGACGCCGACAGTGGCGTGGGAATACATGGAGTCTCTGCAAGAAAACGAAGAAACCGTGAAAGAGACTTCAGAGAGCGATTCAACGGAGGCTTCGTGCCTCGATCAAGAAGAGCAAAGCGTAGACGTACCTTTGCAATCCTTGAAAGAGGAAGCTTACCAGACTATTCAGACACAGGAGGCCACATCCCATCAATTCCAGGAGAATTTCCTTGCTCGGAGTCGGCAGATTCAAAAATCTATTGAAGATCTTAATTTGATTGCCGCTTGCTTAGAAGAAAATAATTATTTTGAAACTCAATTTAAAGAAACTAATACGAGTTCATCTTCTATTGCAGGAATATCGAGCGAGCCATGTCACGTTGCTGACACGAATAAAAATATCCACATGGCAAAAAGTGTGCGCAAAAGAGAGGACGAGCTAGCAATTTTGGATGAACGAGAGGAGGAGACAGCTAGGGAAAAGGGTTTTGAGATTATCGCCATGGAGTCAGAACCATGCCCTCCTCCAGTTTTGTCCCAAAATCATGTATCCCTCTCCACAATGAACGGGCATCATACAGAGAGTAGTGCATATGTTTCAGGGAGTAGTCGTCAACGTGCTTTAATTCATTTCACTTACTTTGATGACTACATTTGGAATATTTTTATCGAGAATAATTTTAAATTAATTTGGACTGACATAACTCATCTCTCGTAGGACATTGGCAAACAGCTTATATAGATGCTTGGAGTTGTGTTGCTGGGGTCCAAATTAGTTTTTTGGAAGAAGAATAATCGCCGAGGAGCGCAAGGAGCAAATTGAACAACTTCCTCCACAATTAAAGATTCGGGATCCGCCATTTGATCACGGTGTGTTCTTTCCAGTAGTGTAGTTTTTATATGCTTTCTAGGTTGCTTGCGTGAATAAACTCGTACCCCTTTCGACATCGAGGACAATGTCCATCTTTAGTTGGGGGTGTGTATGAGACCTTAGGAATTTTTTTAGAAGAATAAATCACCAAATCTCATATTTTAAAACTCCTTCATATGCCTCAAATACGGATGATTACGCGTTAATTGAGTTCTAAAATTTGTTTGTGGCTAGTGTTAATTATTTTTCCTTCATGGAATTACCGTTAATATGCTATTCATGAAAATTTTCAATTTCCATGATTAATATCTCGAAATAGTTTGAATATATTTCATGCATGCTAATGTGATGAAAAAGCTTGAGTATACACGATGTTTATAAAAGTTTTCAAGTTGAAGAGGAATTTGGCCTTTGATTCTAATGTTTATATTCATGTTGATGGGTTTTGAGTTGCTTACAAAGAAAGAAAAGAAAGAAAAGAAAGAAAAGAAAGAAAAGAAAATGAAATGTAAAATGAATGAAGGAAAATGAATGAATAAGTATGTCACTAATAAATAACTTGGTTTGCTCGAGTAGTACAGTCCGAGGGGTCCTTTTTGGCCTAATGCCCTATTATCGTCTGATTTGGGAGCCATTGACAGGAAACTCACTCATTTGATGGAGCGATCCAAGTTATACTTTTTTCAGCGAATGTTGCTTGATGCACGTTACGCAGAACGAATAAAAGAAAAGAATGGTGAATGTACTAAGCAACTTCAATACCCATGTCTTGAATGCTTATTTTGATAGGCCAATTCCTTGGAAACAAGAAAACTAGAGAAAAAACGACGTGTTATACTTTCGCTTGCGCAAAACGATGCTTGCATGCTATTTATTCATACTAAATTAGAGAAAATATCATGTGATTGATTTTGTTCATAGATGTGTATATTGATGGTTAAGATCATGTTGGAATGCGTATTATTGAGCCATGCCATGAGCGATTTGAAAGAACTTATTGTTTTATTACTCATCCGTATTAATCGCTCTTTTTGCTAGAGACTAGCAAATCGCTAGTTGGGGGGTGTGATTCGGGTTCAATATTACATATTTAACCCCCCATTTAGCCCTATTTTGTGCTCATGTGATGCTACATTGTTCTCTAATTCATACGTATTTTCTACACATTTATTTATTAGAGAAAACACCTTATTTGAGCACAAAACAGCAATTAATGAAGTATGTCTGCACTTTTTATATTTTTTCTAGCACCGTCCCGATCTCACGATTCCAACGACTATTTATTTGTATTTTTCTGAGATCTGTGCTAGTTACTATGAATTTTTGAATGCAGAATACCAATTAATTGAAGAAATACGAAAGAAATACTTTTAAAATACGCGGCACGAATCTTGGAGCGACATGTGGCAAGCATCCGCGCATTCCCGCTTGAATCCAAAGATGTAGATCACTTTGATTCAATTTATATACAGGGCGACGTGGAATTATCTTGTCCAACGGCCCGTATTCAAGAATGAACGCAGCGGGAGCGGGCGACTTACGGCCGTCCGATCACGATCCGACGGCGGAGATTTACAACGAGGCGGATTCGAGAGACGGCGACGTGGCGAAATTTCGATCGCCCGATCGTGATCGAATGGCTGAGAGAAACCCAGCGAACGGAGCGGCGAACGCAAATCAAAGGGACACGTGGCCAAATCCATACCGTTGAAAGACGATCCAACGGCTCGCATCCACCCCGAAGCGCAGAAGAAGCAGAAAATTTATACGGCGACGTGGCTTCATCAGTGCCGTTGATTCATGATCGGACAGCGCTGATTCGCCCCTACGCGAAGTCGAAGAATCGAAGCGGGTTCGGGCGATCGCGAGGAAGAGCACCCGATAAGAGTGGACACGTGTCAACAACACATCCAATCCAGCTTTTGATCAACGGCCTACATTTGCCCCGCTCGAGATGTGCGGTTCAGATGCATTCGGGTATGATTTGGGCGCGGGTTTAGACCCGTTAGCACAACACAAACCCGCAAGCCTATTATATAAGCGTATTTAGGGGGTTTTGAGCGTATTCAAGGAGATTGGGGCGTATTTTGAGCGTATTGGAGGCTCTAGGAGCCGTATTTTCCCCCTGAAAAATTCTGTAAAATTTCAGAGGCTTGTTTTATTATTTCCAGAGAGTTTGAAGTCTTTTCAAGGAGAATTGGTGATATTTTCTTCAACTTCTATCCCGTATTTTGGTGTTTTCTATTGTATTTTGCTATGAACTTGAAGTATTTGGCTATGAAACTTGTTTATTCTGATATTATGAGTAGCTAAAACTTATTTGTGCATGGTATGGCGTAGTTAGGGGCTATGATTTGTGTTTATTTGGTTTTATTCTGTTACGAGGTGGAACTCGCGTACAATGAATTTGTATTATGGGGAACCAAGGGCACGGTGGTTATATGGAAATGAGGGGTTAGGTAGGCTGTTTTACAAGTGATTAGTGGGATGAAGAGGTTGGATCCGTTGCCGGTGGAGCTCACGGGATCGTATCTCGTCGGACGCAGCTGAGGAAGATTGGACGGCGGGAGGATGACGCTGACTTTGGTCAAGGGGCGAGCTCTCCTGCAGCACGAACAACTCGTCAGAAGGGCGGGGTTGGGGTTCAACCCTTAGCCCCTCCGATGCCTAAGTCAGTAAAAGGGCTTAAAAGGGGGGCTAGACACGCCGGCCGGACTAACGGTGTGTCCGCCTCGCGTGACAAGCTATAGGTGGGAGAACAAAGATATGGAGGACCTTTGCTCTCGTGTGTGAGTGATAGAAGATGAGAGAATTTTCCCAACCCCCTTTCCGTAAGAGGAATGAGGGTATTTATACCTGACGGGTGATGACTAGGCGTGCTGAGCTGGCGCGTGTGTCAGCGGAAGCTCCAGACAAGGGCGTCGGGACTCGGGTTACCAGACCTGCTTTCGTCAGGCGGGCGACGGTCGGGGGGGGGGAGCTTTTATCGGGGTGTCAGAGCCGAAAGCATTAACTGTCAGATGGCTCAGCCGCCAGGGGTGCTTTGTCAGACGGTCGGGTGACGTATGTGTCAGTCGTGTCCTTATCCTAGGCTGTTTGTCGTTAGCGACGAACTAAAGGCCGGGCTGCGTCACCCCAGGTGCCGCGGTTCGCGGGGGTTGGGCGGGCTGTCCTGATCGGGGGTTGTCCGCCCCGGCCGCGCCCCTCGATCGGTCACGGGGTATGGCCCGCTGGTACGGAAGGGTACGTCCGCGCCCGTCAATAGGCCTGGCCTAGCTACCCAAGCGTCCCCAAGCGCCCTACCTCGGTGGGTCGGGCGGCTGCGGTTGTTCGCCTCCACCGGTTCGGGAGACGCCGCAAGGCGCGCCTGACTCCGTGATGCCCCGGACTTTCGGGGCGGCGGTCCTTTTGCGATACGGTGAGTTAATGGGGTATGTTAGCGGATCCGGGCGGGAGTCTGACTCCTACGACCCTTAGGTCGTAACAATTGCCCCCGGCATTCGAGTACGAAGTGGAAGCCCGGTTCGGCTCGGATGGCGTAACGTTACCGTGATACTACCTTTTACTTGTGACTCGGACCTGGATCTCGGCTCCGGGGGGTGACGCCGGCCCCGCGGGGTGTGTCCCGCTATAGCGGGGTCACGAAGTCTCTCCCTGACTCTGAGCTAAGCGGGGCGTTGTTCGAAAAAAAAGAAAAAAGGGGGAGTATTATGCACCAATCTTTATCGGAAATCTCGGTGATATTTACAAGACTTAGGAGAAGATGTGTGGGACGGAGTGTGGTCCACATTTGTTGTTCGTTTGCCGGGAGGAGCAGATCCCTGCGTCAGGGCGGTCTTCCCGTGTGTCGATTACTGAATTCCTACCGCCACTGTCCAGGGGTGAGCCGAGGAGCCGACCCACGGTCGCAGGAGGTGATCCTCTCCTTTTCCCCTTCTTTGCTTCCTCACGTTTTGCCTTGCTGTCGCCGTGCTGGGGGGTTGCGCGGCCTCGCCGGGGACCCCGTACACCGAGGGGGAACCCCCGGGTGGCTGAGGACAAGGTGGCGGTGGTGGCGCCGCTGGTCGAGCCGTTGAGGGGTTTTCCCCTCCCCGGCACCCTGTGGGGATCGCAGAAGGTGGCGGCGTTAATTAGGGTGTTGCGGCCCGCGGCCGGCTATCTGTACCCGCCTTTTGATATAGTAACAAGCAGGAGGAAAGCTGGCGGGCGGTGCCTCCCATGTGTAAGGGGAATATCCAATTGGAGGTGGTGGGGCATTTGGGGCCGTTTTGTGCCCGGAGTGAGGGTATGGGAATCCCCTGCATCTCTCTTTTTTCCCCTTTCCCCTGGCCTATGGATGGGGGGGGGGGGGGGTATTTATAGCGAGGTTCTGCGGAAGGGTTTCTCTTGAGTAATGTGGGGGATTAGCGTTTCTAAGGGGCTCCGCGGAATCACGTGCTTTGGGAATCGCTTTTCCCCGGCGGTATCCGGCACTCTGGCCTCTCGGGGATCGTGTTACTGCTGACGGCGTGTCGACCGAGCGGCCTTTCGTTATGTTGAGTTGCATCGCGGCACTGTTCTGACGAGACATGGCACTGCCTTTTCAGGACTGGGCGCATACTTCACGGCCCCTGCCTCGGGACCGGTCCATTCCGTGTCATGTTGTTTTGGCATCTTGCAGAAGTTACGCAATTACCAATCATGCCCCCAACATTCCCGTGTCCGAGATCGCGAGGTCTGGGGGAAGGGGATGTTGTTGGCTTGTGTTGCTTTTAGGCGGGGTGGGGGGTAGGCGGAGTGGCTAGGGGCGATTCACGCTATCCTATCGCTATTTAATCTCGGGTCGACCCTGTTATGCGGGGCGGGTTCCAGTGCATCTCTTTCCCCCCGGAGGGAAAGGTGTCGGTGACTTTTAGTGAGCGGGGCTCGTGCTGCAGGCGTAGATTTCCCGGAAGTCCTATGCCAGTTAGGAACGAAGGGTGTAGTGCGTTGCTAACCCAGAGCTTGGCGGGGGATAGCTATCCGCTGTGGTGTTCTCCGAAAAATCTGAGCGTATAAAGAAGAACATTTTTATTTAGGTTTGTAAAGGCTGATCTACAGCTTGTACAGGAGTTCTTAGTTTATCGCCCGTTGTGGGGTCCGACCCGGCTGGGGGGAGCCATAGAGCTGTCCTCGCCCGTGGTTTAATGACCTCCGGATCGGGTTATCGCTGTGGGCCGGGTGGGCCCTTCGTAACTTGACTTGAGCTCGGTGCGGAGGAGAGTGGCCGCCTTCCGTGCTGAAGTGTTGCAAGGTCTCTTTGGCGATCGTGCCGCCTTCCCTTCGTTGCGTTGTCATCTCTTTCCGCTGACAGGGTTTTCCTCGGTCCGGGGGAGGAGCCGAGGAGGGAAGCCGTCTTGCTGAGGCTTGCTCCTTGGGGAGGTTCTTGAGCATCGGGCCGTCCCCCGCCGCCCTGAGCCTCACTGCTTCGGTTTGAGGGTGGGGTTCGGCGCCCGATGGTGCATGGGCGAGCTGACGCGCCAGGACTCTCCGTTTGGGCTTGTCGGGGATGCAGCCTTTCCGAGGTCCTCGGTCGGAGGTCGAGGGCGGGGAGGTACCGGCCGGGTGGCGCTGGGGGCTCTCGCCCGCCCAGTCGGCTTTGAACGGATGCCATTCTTTCTCCGACTCGTCCTTGCTCAGGGGACGGAGGCGTGAAAGGTGGATTTCCCTTGTGTAAGTGGAATATCCAGTTGACGATCCGTTTGTAAGTGGAATATCCTGTTGGCAGTGCTGGAGATGCAGGCATCGCTGCCCTGGGCGGCGGGAACCATTGATGGCCAGTGACCTCTCTTTTGTTAGGGCGTTGTATCTCGGCCCGTTTCCCGGTGGGTGGGGGGATCAAGTGGCGGTTTCTCATGTCTGCCGGTTCGCTTCTTTTCTGAAGGAGGAGTGGCGTCTTTATAGGGAGATCTCGCTGACGGTTTCTCCTTTAGTTATTGCGCTGAGTTGGCACCATTAATGGGTTCCTCGAATTCATGCCTGTTGGAAACCGTCTTTGCCAGGTGGCTCTCACGGGTCCTCTTTTGGAACGAATCATTAATGGTGGCGTGTTTCTCAAGCGGCCTTTCGTTTCGCCGGGTCACATCGGGGCCGCCTACTCGGGAACTGATGCCGTTTCGTCCCGTTTTGTGTGCCTCTGTTTTTGATTTTTAGAGGGCCACGGGCCACGGGCCCCTCTCGGGTTTGGGTGGCTAGGGTTGGCCCTGCCCCAGAGGTCTGGGGGGGGGGGGGGAGCGGGCGCGTAGCCCGGCCCGTGCCCACCTCTGGTTTGGGTGGCTAGGGTTGGCCCTGCCCCAGAGGTCTGAGCGGGCGCGTAGCCCGGCCCGTGCCCTTCTCTGGTTTGGGTGGCTAGGGTTGGCCCTGCCCCAGAGGTCTTGAGGGGGGGAGCGGGCGCGTAGCCCGGCCCGTGCCCTTCTCTGGTTTAGGTGGCTAGGGTTGGCCCTGCCCCAGAGGTCTGGAGGGGGGGGGGGGGGGGGGAGCGGGCGCGTAGCCCGGCCCGTGCCCTTCTCTGGTTTGGGTGGCTAGGGTTGGCCCTGCCCCAGAGGTCTTGAGGGGGGGAGCGGGCGCGTAGCCCGGCCCGTGCCCTTCTCTGGTTTGGGTGGCTAGGGTTGGCCCTGCCCCAGAGGTCTGGAGGGGGGAGCGGGCGTGTAGCCCTTCTCTGGTTTGGGTGGCTAGGGTTGGCCCTGCCCCAGAGATCTGGAGGGGGGGGGGGGGAGCGGGCGCGTAGCCCGGCCCGTGCCCTTCTCTGGTTTGGGTGGCTAGGGTTGGCCCTGCCCCAGAGGTCTGGAGGGGGGGAGCGGGTGCGTAGCCCGGCCCGTGCCCTTCTCTGGTTTGGGTGGCTAGGGTTGGCCCTGTCCCAGAGGTCTGGAGGGGGGGGAGCGGGCGCGTAGCCCGGCCCGTGCGCTTCTCTGGTTTGGGTGGCTAGGGTTGGCCCTGCCCCAGAGGCCTGGAGGGGGGGAGCGGGCGTGTAGCCCGGCCCGTGCCCACCTCTGGTTTGGGTGGCTAGGGTTGGCCCTGCCCCAGAGGTCTTGAGGGGGGGAGCGGGCGCGTATCCCGGCCCGTGCCCTTCTCTGGTTTGGGTGGCTAGGGTTGGCCCTGCACCAGAGGTCTGGAGGGGGGGAGCGGGCACGTAGCCCGGCCCGTGCCCTTCTCTGGTTTGGGTGGCTAGGGTTGGCCCTGCCCCAGAGGTCTGGAGGGGGGGAGCGGGCGCGTAGCCCGGCCCGTGCCCTTCTCTGGTTTGGGTGGCTAGCGTTGGCCCTGCCCCAGAGGTCTAAAGGGGGGGAGCGGGCGCGTAGCCCGGCCCGTGCCCTTCTCTGGTTTGGGTGGCTAGGGTTGGCCCTGCCCTAGAGGTCTGGAGGGGGGGGGGGGGGGGGAGCGGGCGCGTAGCCCGGCCCGTGCCCACCTCTGGTTTGGGTGGCTAGGGTTGGCCCCGCCCCAGAGGTCTTGAGGGGGGGAGCGGGCGCGTAGCCTGGCCCGTGCCCTTCTCTGGTTTGGGTGGCTAGGGTTGGCCCTACCATAGAGGTCTGGAGAGGGGGAGTGGGCGCGTAGCCCGGCCCATGCCCATCTCTGGTTTGGGTGGCTAGGGTTGGCCCTGCCCCAGAGGTCTGGAGGGGGGGAGCGGGCGCGTAGCCCGGCCCGTGCCCTTCTCTGGTTTGGGTGGCTAGGGTTGGCCCTGCCCCAGAGGTCTGGAGGGGGGGAGCGGGCGCGTAGCCCGGCCCGTGCCCTTCTCTGGTTTGGGTGGCTAGGGTTGGCCCTGCCCCAGAGGTCTGGAGGGGGGGAGCGGGCATGTAGCCCGGCCCGTGCCCACATATGGTTTGGGTGGCTAGGGTTGGCCCTGCCCCAGAGGTCTTGAGGGGGGAGCGGGCGCGTAGCCCGGCCCGTGCCCTTCTCTGGTTTGGGTGGCTAGGGTTGGCCCTGCCCCAGAGGTCTGGAGGGGGGAGCGGGCGCGTAGCCCGGCCCGTGCCCACCTCTGGTTTGGGTGGCTAGGGTTGGTCCTGCCCCAGAGGTCTTGAGGGTGGGAGCGGGCGCGTAGCCCGGCCCGTGCCCACCTCTGGTTTGGGTGGCTAGGGTTGGCCCTGCCCCAGAGGTCTGGAGGGGGGGAGCAGGCGCGTAGCCCGGCCCGTGCCCTTCTCTGGTTTGGGTGGCTAGGGTTGGCCCTGCCCCAGAGGTCTGGAGGGGGGGAGCGGGCGCGTAGCCCGGCCCGTGCCCTTCTCTGGTTTGGGTGGCTAGGGTTGGCCCTGCCCCAGAGGTCTGGAGGGGGGGGAGCGGGCGCGTAGCCCGGCCCGTGCCCTTCTCTGGTTTGGGTGGCTAGGGTTGGCCCTGCCCCAGAGGTCTGGAGGGGGGGAGCGGGCGCGTAGCCCGGCCCGTGCCCTTCTCTGGTTTGGGTGGCTAGGGTTGGCCCTGCCCCAGAGGTCTGGAGGGGGGGAGCCGGCGCGTAGCCCGGCCCGTGCCCACCTCTGGTTTGGGTGGCTAGGGTTGGCCCTGCCCCAGAGGTCTTGAGGGGGGGAGCGGGCGCGTAGCCCGGCCCGTGCCCTTCTCTGGTTTGGGTGGCTAGGGTTGGCCCTGCCCCAGAGGTCTGGAGAGGGGGAACGGGCACGTAGCCCGGCCCGTGCCCATCTCTGGTTTGGGTGGCTAGGGTTGGCCCCGCCCCTGAGGTCTGGAGGGGGGGGGGAGCGGGCGCGTAGCCCGGCCCGTGCCCTTCTCTGGTTTGGGTGGCTAGGGTTGGCCCTGCCCCAGAGGTCTGGAGGGGGGGAGCGGGCGCGTAGCCCGGCCCGTGCCCTTCTCTGGTTTGGGTGGCTAGGGTTGGCCCTGCCCCAGAGGTCTGGAGGGGGGGAGCGGGCGCGTAGCCCGGCCCGTGCCCTTCTCTGGTTTGGGTGGCTAGGGTTGGCCCTGCCCCAGAGGTCTGGAGGGGGGGAGCGGGCGTGTAGCCCTTCTCTGGTTTGGGTGGCTAGGGTTGGCCCTGCCCCAGAGATCTGGAGGGGGGGGGGGGGGGGAGCGGGCGCGTAGCCCGGCCCGTGCCCTTCTCTGGTTTGGGTGGCTAGGGTTGGCCCTGCCCCAGAGGTCTGGAGGGGGGGAGCGGGCGCGTAGCCCAGCCCGTGCCCTTCTCTGGTTTGGGTGGCTAGGGTTGGCCCTGCCCCAGAGGTCTGGAGGGGGGGAGCGGGCGCGTAGCCCGGCCCGTGCCCTTCTCTGGTTTGGGTGGCTAGGGTTGGCCCTGCCCCAGAGGTCTGGAGGGGGGGAGCCGGCGCGTAGCCCGGCCCGTGCCCACCTCTGGTTTGGGTGGCTAGGGTTGGCCCTGCCCCAGAGGTCTTGAGGGGGGGAGCGGGCGCGTATCCCGGCCCGTGCCCTTCTCTGGTTTGGGTGGCTAGGGTTGGCCCTGCACCAGAGGTCTGGAGGGGGGGAGCGGGCACGTAGCCCGGCCCGTGCCCTTCTCTGGTTTGGGTGGCTAGGGTTGGCCCTGCCCCAGAGGTCTGGAGGGGGGAGCGGGCGCGTAGCCCGGCCCGTGCCCTTCTCTGGTTTGGGTGGCTAGGGTTGGCCCTGCCCCAGAGGTCTAAAGGGGGGGAGCGGGCGCGTAGCCCGGCCCGTGCCCTTCTCTGGTTTGGGTGGCTAGGGTTGGCCCTGCCCTAGAGGTCTGGAGGGGGGGGGGGAGCGGGTGCGTAGCCCGGCCCGTGCCCACCTCTGGTTTGGGTGGCTAGGGTTGGCCCCGCCCCAGAGGTCTTGAGGGGGGGAGCGGGCGCGTAGCCCGGCCCGTGCCCTTCTCTGGTTTGGGTGGCTAGGGTTGGCCCTGCCCTAGAGGTCTGGAGAGGGGGAGTGGGCGCGTAGCCCGGCCCGTGCCCATCTCTGGTTTGGGTGGCTAGGGTTGGCCCTGCCCCAGAGGTCTGGAGGGGGGGGGACCGGGCGCGTAGCCCGGCCCGTGCCCTTCTCTGGTTTGGGTGGCTAGGGTTGGCCCTGCCCCAGAGGTCTGGAGGGGGGGAGCGGGCGCGTAGCCCGGCCCGTGCCCTTCTCTGGTTTGGGTGGCTAGGGTTGGCCCTGCCCCAGAGGTCTGGAGGGGGGGAGCGGGCATGTAGCCCGGCCCGTGCCCACCTATGGTTTGGGTGGCTAGGGTTGGCCCTGCCCCAGAGGTCTTGAGGGGGGAGCGGGCGCGTAGCCCGGCCCGTGCCCTTCTCTGGTTTTGGTGGCTAGGGTTGGCCCTGCCCCAGAGGTCTGGAGGGGGGAGCGGGCGCGTAGCCCGGCCCGTGCCCACCTCTGGTTTGGGTGGCTAGGGTTGGTCCTGCCCCAGAGGTCTTGAGGGTGGGAGCGGGCGCGTAGCCCGGCCCGTGCCCACCTCTGGTTTGGGTGTCTAGGGTTGGCCCTGCCCCAGAGGTCTGGAGGGGGGGAGCAGGCGCGTAGCCCGGCCCGTGCCCTTCTATGGTTTGGGTGCCTAGGGTTGGCCCTGCCCCAGAGGTCTGGAGGGGGGGAGCGGGCGCGTAGCCCGGCCCGTGCCCTTCTCTGGTTTGGGTGGCTAGGGTTGGCCCTGCCCCAGAGGTCTGGAGGGGGGGAGCGGGCGCGTAGCCCGGCCCGTGCCCTTCTCTGGTTTGGGTGGCTAGGGTTGGCCCTGCCCCAGAGGTCTGGAGGGGGGGAGCGGGCGCGTAGCCCGGCCCGTGCCCTTCTCTGGTTTGGGTGGCTAGGGTTGGCCCTGCCCCAGAGGTCTGGAGGGGGGGAGCGGGCGCGTAGCCCGGCCCGTGCCCACCTCTGGTTTGGGTGGCTAGGGTTGGCCCTGCCCCAGAGGTCTTGAGGGGGGGAGCAGGCGCGTAGCCCGGCCCGTGCCCTTCTCTGGTTTGGGTGGCTAGGGTTGGCCCTGCCCCAGAGGTCTGGAGAGGGGGAGCGGGCACGTAGCCCGGCCCGTGCCCATCTCTGGTTTGGGTGGCTAGGGTTGGCCCTGCCCCAGAGGTCTGGAGGGGGGGGAGCGGGCGCGTAGCCCGGCCCGTGCCCTTCTCTGGTTTGGGTGGCTAGGGTTTGCCCTGCCCCAGAGGTCTGGAGGGGGGGAGCGGGCGCGTAGCCTGGCCCGTGCCCTTCTCTGGTTTGGGTGGCTAGGGTTGGCCCTGCCCCAGAGGTCTGGAGGGGGGGAGCGGGCGCGTAGCCCGGCCCGTGCCCTTCTCTGGTTTGGGTGGCTAGGGTTGGCCCTGCCCCAGAGGTCTGGAGGGGGGGGAGCGGGCGCGTAGCCCGGCCCGTGCCCTTCTCTGGTTTGGGTGGCTAGGGTTGGCCCTGCCCCAGAGGTCTGGAGGGGGGGAGCGGGCGCGTAGCCCGGCCCGTGCCCTTCTCTGGTTTGGGTGGCTAGGGTTGGCCCTGCCCCAGAGGTCTTGAGGGGGGGAGCGGGCGCGTAGCCCGGCTCGTGCCCACCTCTGGTTTGGGTGGCTAGGGTTGGCCCTGCCCCAGAGGTCTTGAGGGGGGAGCGTGCGCGTAGCCCGGCCCGTGCCCTTCTCTGGTTTGGGTGGCTAGGGTTGGCCCTGCCCCAGATGTCTGGAGGGGGAGAGCGGGCGCGTAGCCCGGCCCGTGCCCTTCTCTGGTTTGGGTGGCTAGGGTTGGCCCTGTCCCAGAGGTCTGGAGGGGGGGAGCGGGCGCGTAGCCCGGCCCGTGCCCTTCTCTGGTTTGGGTGGCTAGGGTTGGCCCTGCCCCAGAGGTCTGGAGGGGGGGAGCGGGCGCGTAGCCCGGCCCGTGCCCTTCTCTGGTTTGGGTGGCTAGGGTTGGCCCTGCCCCAGAGGTCTGGAGGGGGGGAGCGGGCGCGTAGCCCGTCCCGTGCCCTTCTTTGGTTTGGGTGGCTAGGGTTGGCCCTGCCCCAGAGGTTCGGAGTTTTGTCAAACTGCAACACTTGTGTAGGAATAACCATATTGGGAAGAACGGATGGATATGTATACTGCGTATAAGAAAAGAAAAACTCACAACTATTGGTAGAATTTTAGCAGATGTTTTGCGTTCCAAGGGTGGGCCAGTTCGCTCCCTTCGGGGGTAGCCAGGATGTACGTGGCCGGCCCGACAATGTCGATGACCGTGTAGGGTCCTTCCCATTTAGCGGCCAGCTTTCCCCGCTTTGCAGTCTCGGGGCGGAAGGTGGCATCTCGGAGGACCAAATCGCCGATCCTGAAGGTCCGCGGTTTCACACGGGAGTCGTAATACCGCGGCATCCTTTGGCTGTGCTTGACGAGGCTAGTTAAGGCCCGGTCTCGCACCTCGTCTATCAACTCCAAACTGAGACCGAGTCCTTCTCCGTTGGTTTCTTCGTCGAAGAGCTTTAGCCGGAGTGTCTCCTCGCCGATTTCCACGGGAACGACCGCCTCCGATCCGTATGCTAGCACGAAGGGGCTTTCCCCAGTTGAGGCCTTGTGGGTGGTACGATAAGACCACAGGATCCCCGGCAGCTCGTCGACCCAAGCCCCCAGAGCGGCGTCCACCTTATTCTTCATCGGGTTCAGGATTTATTTATTCGCGGCCTTCGCCATTCCGTTGCACTGTGGGTGGGCGACTGACGCGAATTGGAGTTTGATTCCCCAGCCCGAGCAGAAGTCGTGGAAGCCCTCGCAATCGAACTGCTTTCCGTTATCCGTGACAATGGAGCGGGGAATCCCGAAGCGGCATATGATGGATTGCCAGATGAAGCCCTTCATGTCCGTCCACGCGATTCGCGCCAGCGGCTCTGCTTCGATCCATTTTGTGAAGTAATCCATGGCGACGACTAGGTATTTCCTTCCCCCGGAGGCCTTTGGGATCGGCCCCAGGATGTCGAGCCCCCACTTGTCGAGCCCCCATGTGCTAAATCGTTAAACGTCGTTAAAATTGTAATCTTTGTTCGTAAATCGACTTTTTTAGATTCCAAAAGAATTGATTAAGTTGATGATCGCCCCAAAAGGGTGAGTTTTGATCACCCCAAAAGGGAGTTTCATACCGTAGTTTTGATCTCTCCAAAAGAGAGTTTCATATCGTATTATAGCTTTAGCGACGATCTCATTGAATTTTGTGTTTGAACCCCCAAAGGGCATCTTCCGATGAGTTGCTCCCAAAAGGAGAATTCATTGAGTTATATTGGATAATGTCCCGGTGAATTGCTCTCAAAAAGAGAATTCATTGTGATATATTCATCAACCAAATTAATACGAATCATCGATCCTAACGAACCCATACCATGTGCAAACTTTTTATAGGTATTTTCATACACGAATTTCTTTGTTCGCACATCACCATCACGCACTTTCACACCATCACCATCATTGTTGAAGTGGTTAGTTTCTTTTCGTAAAATTTCTATTTGATTTGAATTGTGGTTGCAACAGATTTCTTCTCGTGGATTCGACATCTGGACTCCCAGATTTTACTACTTGTACGGACTCTTGCACTTGAGAGAGAGCACCTTTCGGAGCCCACCATCTGTAAGTCTATTCTTTGACTCAGCTTTCTGAAAATTTCTCCTGTTTGTGACAGTCGTCTGTTTAAGGTTATACAGTCGCCTGTTCTGATTAACAGTCGACTGTGTTCCTTGCATCAGTCGTCTGTCCTGTATCTTATGAGATTTCCAGTACTTTATCTAACTTACTCTTCTCTCGGTCAGTCGCCTGTAGAAGAAATATACAGTCGCCTGTTGGTTTTACAGACGACTGTCTTGGCTTCATCAGTCGACTGTCCACGTGGTAAGTTACCGTTATGAATTCTCACCTACCCTTGCTGACTGTACAAAGTTGACTGTGGTTTGTTCAACAGTCGACTGTCGCAAGTTCAGATTATATCCGTTGAGATTTTTCTCACGGATTTCGATTGGGTTTTTGCCTAAACTGTTTTGTGGATTTGAGAAAGCTATAAATAGAGCTTCTACTGTTTCATTGGAAGGTTACTCATTCATTGCAAAATCCTTCAAGCTTTCATTTCCAAAGATCAAAGCTTTCAAATCCAAAGCCCTAAGCATTTCCAAATCTTGTTCTCTTGCTCTCCAACCTAGAACCAAAGATTGATCTTCTAGGCATTTGGTGCAGTCAAGAGAAATGGCTTTTCTCCTCTCTTCCAAGAGAGTTTTTAACACACATCACACTTCTCCTTCAAGTTCTACTTCAAGGCATAGGTGATTGTAAGTGTTGCTTTCAGATTTCATAACTTCTTTATTTGAATTGTGCTCTCGGTTGTGAGAGTAGTTTTTGCTTGCTCCCTGGTTGTGGGAGTCAAGGACATCGATTGTATTCGATTGCACTTGTAGGGTTGCTACAAGTGGGTTTTAAGGAAACCTCAAGTTAGGGTTCTAACTTGAGTATCCAGTGGTATCCGGGTGGTAGGGATGTAGGATTACCGGGACCAAGTCAGGAGTTGACTTGGGTAATCCGAACCCTTGAAACATAACTGCGTTTGCGTGTGTTTCTCTTTGGGTTGTTTTTCTATTCCACACTATTTGTTGGATTGTATTTTATTTGGCGTAAATTCCTTTTAAATTTGTATAAACACTATTCAACCCCCCTTCTAGTGTTTTCCCAATAGACAGGGTCCTTACAAGTTTAATTCTTCTAACGCCTCCTCTCATTTATGTTTTCAATGCAACAAGCCAGGACACATGAAAGCGGAGTGTACTCAAAACAAACACAAGGATAAGTGGAAGGCGCCGAAGTTCGACTAGTCCAAGAAGTACAAGAAAGGGTACAAAAAGGGGCTTGTCGGGACATTCACCGACTCCGACGATTCGTTAAGCGGAGAGTCGGATGATGAGAAAGTGGAGCAAGCACACATGTGCTTCATGGCTAGAGAGGAGCAAGATAAAGATTCCTTCTTCGATGATAGCGACAACGAAGGCGATGAGGTAACCATGGCTGACCTTAGAAATGCTAATGAGCAATTATGGTCTAAATATACTAAATTAGTAAATAGGTATACTAAAGTAAAAGATGATTTAGCTAGCATCCAAACCTCGCCTAAAACTATCATCACCAACAACGACACCGTTGTTGAAGAGTTGAAAAATGAGATTGTAAATCTCAAGTCTCAACTTGAACATGTTAGCATTGAGGATCCGGAGGAACACAAGATAGCAGATTTGACGTCTCAAAACTCGACTTTGAGTATTGAGACTGAAAATCTCAAATCTCGTGTTTATGTGCTCACATCGCAAGTATCCACTTTGGATGCTTCTTTGCATTCTCTCAACGAGAAATATGAGAGCACATTAGGGTGAATTAACAAATTCAATAAGGGTAAGAACCATTTGGATAACATCCTAAATGACTTACTTCCGGCCAACCACTACATTGGCTTGGGGGTATAAGATGGGGAGTTCATCTAAATCGGCCACTACTTTTGTTAGGCCAACTTCCGGTGACTCAACGAGTGGTAGCAAACACTCTATTGGTAGTTCATCTACCAATGGTGCTTCCACCTCGTTCACTCCCTCATTTGGAAAGAAACCCACGTTGGGTGTACCTCCAAAGAAGGGTCATGCCTACATGTACACAAATACTATACCACGTAGGAACACACGTCCTACTCCACCGGCTCACTCATATTATGATTTTTATGCTACACGTTCACAGGCACGTGCACACCATGTGAGACACCCTCACGCACGTGTTCCTCCACATGCATATGTACACCCACATCATCGTATGAATAATTCTCATAATGCACCATTTCATCATGTTACTTATGCCTATCCACGACATGCATCACGTAGAAATCAACAACGCATGCATGCACCCACTAGGATGAGGGCTCCCAAAATATTCACAATTTGGAGCCCAAAGGACACAACTATGGATGAAAAACAAATTTACATGAATTCTTACTTCATGAATGTTGTGCATAGTGATAATTATGTGGGGAAGTCTAAGTCCAATTGGACTTAGCTTCCAAAGGTCTAATCTTTTGGACCCAATGACCTTGGGTACCATGATACGAAATTTTCTATCTTTAGGTACTCAAGAGAAAGAAACGGAGCAACAAATCTAAATTTGGCTCCAAGAATAATTGGATACTCGATAGCGGGTGTTCAAAACACATGACGGGTGACGCTCAATTGCTCTCCGGAGTGGTGCCCATTGCAAATGGAAACCGGGTAGTCTTTGGAGGCAACGAGAGCGGAACCATCATAGGTGTTGGTAAAGTGGCTAATCCTTCTAAACCCCTAATATGTGATGTTTACCTTGTTAAAGGCTTAAACCACAATCTTATTTCAATAAGCCAACTTTGTGACAAATGTTACAAAGTTAGCTTTGCGAAAGGAATGTGCCATATTTTCAAAAAAATACTAATGTTGTATTGTTTTCCGGCACACGCCATAAGGATATATATATATCCTAGATCTTCCAAGATCACATGAACAATGTCTAATTGCCAACACAAGTGAACAACACTTATGTCATCGACGTTTTGGTCATGTGAACTTTGGAACACTATTTAAGCTTTCCAAGTTAAATTCTATTAGAGGCTTCCCTAAGCTAGTCTTTCAAAAGAAAAGCTTTTATGACTCGTGTCAATGAGGCAAGCTTCCAAAATCGTCTTTTAAACCTAAGAAAAGCATTTCTTCTAAGTGGCCACTAGAGCTATTACATCTAGATTTATTTGGGCCAACTAGAGTTGCTTCATTAGGAAATGCACGATATGGACTTGTCATCGTTGATGACTTTTCTAGGTTTACTTGGGTATTTTCATTGAGTAATAAAAATGATGCTTTTGAAAACTTCACAATTTTTGTTAAGAAAGTACAAAATCTCATTGGAACCACCATTGTCACTATTCGTAGTGATCATGGAGGTGAATTTGAGAATGAGACTTTCTCAACGTTTTGTGATGAAGTTGGTATTACACACACCTTTTCATTCCCTCGCGCACCTCCTCAAAATGGTGTTGTTGAGAGAAAGAATAGGACGCTAATGGAATGTGCTCGCACTATGCTTGATGATAGCCAACTTGGCCATCAATTTTGGGCGGAAGCGGTACATACCGCTTGCTATGTGTTTAATAGGATACTTTTGAGGCCCGACACTAAACAAACTTGTTATGAATTGTTGTTTGGTAGGTTGCCTCAAGTTAAACATTTTCGAGTTTTCGGTTCGAAATGTTTTATTAAAAACACGTATGGTAGTTTGGACAAATTCGATCCAAGATCCGATGAGGGGATTTTTGTTGGATATTCCTCACGTAGCAAAGCCTACCGGATATAAAAAAAAAGAACCTCAACGATCGAGGAATCTCTTCATGTTTCATTTAATGAAGGATTTGTTCCAAGTAGAATTACTAATGATGATGACTCCATGGATGTTTTATGTGATTCAATTGGTAATTCTAATTCTATTGATTCTATAGATACTAACCCGACTAATGAAGTTTTTGAGAATGTTCCTAGTGATCAGGGAATTCCCAAACGGCTTCATACCGTTCGTGACCATCCTCATGAGCAAGTCATTGGCAATATCCATGATAGTGTCAAGACGAGATCGCAAGTGAACTACTTCGCTCATTGTGCCTTTGCCTCCTCGATTAAGCCAAAGAATATTAATGAAGCATGCGAAGATAGCGCTTGGATCTTTTCCATGGAAGAGGAACTCATTCAATTCGAGAGGAATGAGGTTTGGGTGCTTGTTCCATTGCCATCGAAGAACCACACCGTCATAGGGACAAAGTGGATCTTCAAGAACAAGACCGACGAAAACCAAATCGTCATCCGGAAAAAAGCTCGGTTAGTAGCTCAAGGCTATCGGCAAGAGGAAGGTATTGATTTCGAAGAATCCTTTGCTCCGGTAGCTAGAGTAGAATCAATTAGATTATTGTTATCTTTTGCATGCCATAAGGATTTTAAATTATTTCAAATGGATGTAAAAAGTGCGTTTTAAACGGAGATGTTGTTGAGGAAGTTTATGTTTCTCAACCTCCGGGTTTTATAAATGAAAAATTACCAAACCATGTTTTCAAACTTAAGAAAGAACTTTACGGTTTGAGACAAGCTCCTCGAGCTTGGTATGACCGTTTAAAGAATTTTCTTTTGGATTTAGGTTTTAAAATGGGAGAAGTTGATTCCATATTATTTATTAAGTACTCGAATAATAATATAATTATAGTTCAAATTTATGTTGATGATATCATTTTCGGTGCTACTAACTTTGCTCTTTGCGAAGAGTTTTCTAATGTGATGAAGGATCAATTTGAGATGAGCCACATGGGTGAGCTCAAATATTTCTTAGGTCTCCAAATTCGCCAAATGAACGATGCAATCTTCATCCACCAAACAAAGTACACGGTGGAGTTGCTAATGCGATTTGGAATTGAGAATGCCTCCAGGAAGAAGACTCCGATGAGCACTACTACACATCTTGATAAGTATGCGGGCGGAAAAGATATAGACATTCGTCTATATCGAGATATGATAGGTAGTTTACTATATCTTACCGCAAGTAGGCCCGATATTATGTTTGCCGTATGTGTATGTGCTCGTTATCAGTCTCAACCTAAGGAATCTCACTTAGTAGCGGTAAAACGTATTTTCCGTTATCTAAGTTACACACTTGATTTTGGATTACTTTATCCAAAATCTAGCACGTATGAGTTAATCTCATATAGTGACGCAGATTATGCGGGATGCAAATCCGACAAGAAAAGTACTAGTGGCACTTGCCATTTTATAGGAAATTCTCTTGTCTCTTGGTTTTCCAAGAAGCAGAATTCCGTATCACTTTCAACCATCGAGGCGGAATATATTGCCGCCGGTGCCGCGTGTGCTCAAGTTCTTTGGATGAGACACACACTTAAAGACTTTGGTATAAACTGTGATACTTGTCCTATCATGGTGGACAACCAAAGTGCAATATGTCTCTCTAAGAACCCGGTACACCATTCCCGTTTGAAACACATAGATGTTCGTCACCATTTCTTAGATGATCATGTTGCTAAAAAGGACATCATATTATTGTACGTTGAAACCCAGAAGCAAATCGCCGATATTTTCACGAAACCCCTAAAGGAAGACTCCTTTGTGCGGTTACGTCGAGAATTGGGGATTATGGGTGAATCCGAGATTTAGGATTCATTTTCATTCAATAATCTTGCATGCTATTCAATTTCGTTATATTTGCACATGCTAGATTTATTGGAATTTTCTGGATTTTTCGTTGAATTTTCGGAATTTTCGCTCGATTTGTTCGTAAACGTCAAATTTCAGATTTTCGATGTTTAATGGGGTAGTATAATGATTAATGAGAGTATTTCGATGTTTCGTCAAGGTGCGATTAGGAGGGAACTCAAAATTTCAAATTCTAAAATTTTTGGACTCTCTTAGTCGGTCCAAGTTCATTGGCCGACCGACTAGATTAAATTCTAGTCGGTCAGTGAATGAGCTTAGACCGACTAATTCTTGTCAGATTTTTTTGGCTTCAGTTACTGTTTACAATTAGTTGGTTCAAGCTCATTGACCGACCGACTAGATCATCATCTAGTCGGTCAGTGCTTGAACTGTGACCGACTAATTGTGACGGGACTGTCTTGTCTTTTCGACTTCCAATCAAATTTATCAGCCCCCCGACGGACTTCTTTTCTATAAAGGAATATGCCCTCAGATCATTTGTATTTGATGCAAATGAAAATTTAAGCCTAGATAAGGACTAATTTGCATATGATGCAAAAGAGATTAAATGTGTCTTAAATTGTTTAAGACTATATTTAATTAAATAAACGCGTTGAAAATGTTACCTAGATGACGGGATCGTCCCGCTCTAAACGCAGGTTCAAACCGCGTCGAAAACGGAGTCCAAATGCACAAGTTATAGCCAAAACAAGTCAGCCCAAACTGTTGGGCTGAAACCAGCGAAAATGGAGGCCCACCAAGCCCAAATTTTCTGGTTAGGGGTTTTTGAAACCTGGGATTTTCTTGACGGCTACGTTTCTAAGAGAAGCATGACTTTTGGCTAACTTTGGACAATTGTTTGAAGGGTCAAACGGACTAGGATTGACGAGCCGTTTTTTCCTACGCGTTCGCCGTTGAACCCTCTTCGATTTGGTAGGTTGTACCAAAATTGAAGCTCAACGGTGAGGGAGTTAAAATTCGAGGAAGTTTGCCCTTTGTGAAAGGCAAACTAACTTGATTTAATTAATCCCAAATTAATAGTCCCACCTCGGTTGTGGAGAAAAGGGGAGAGCCAGCTGCCTCTATAAATAGAGGCCCTCCCCCTTCCTCATAACTCGTCCCAAGCTCTAGATCTGAGCGGCTCTCGTAAATGTTGGAGCACGCTCGGATCTAGGCTTAAATTAATATTTCTCCTCTCCCTATAAATTTCTGCCTTGCTCCTGAGGGCTCTAGCAAAGCCGCAAAGGAGTTCGGATTCAGATCCGAAATCTAGGTGGAGGTTTCACTCGCGTGAAACTTTCTTCGGCGCGTGGTTGGCTCGGCGACACGGGGATTGATCGCCTCGGGATGCGGAGCGGTTTGAGGAGCGGTTCGGGGAGCGGTTCGAGGAGCGGCTCGGCGTGGGACGGGAGCGGCTCGGAAGACGGTGCGGAACATCTTGCCTGCTCCAGGTTTGAGATTCCGGGTATGTGTTTATTAGCATTAGTTTAATATAATCGCAGTAGGCTTGATCCTTCTTGGGATGGTCAGACCCATCCCAAGTCGGCATAGATCTTGGATTAGGGTCTTGGACCTTAGGGTTAAATGTTAATTAGATTAACATGTTTATTTTTCCGCTGCTTTTCTGTCTATGTTCCGTCCGACTTAGGACGGGCATAGAGTTTTTGTGCCCTAAGGGTCTCAGAAAACCCTTCAGTGGTATCAAAGCCAGGTTGAGCATGAGTACGGGTTCTCGGGTTATGAGCCGACCCGAAGTAATCGCTCTTACCGTACCAAGTCCCGATAAGATGGGGATCTTATAATGGGTTGGGCATTGTTGAGAGGCATGCCGTAAAACAAGTTTCTGAGGGATCTTGTGACGGGTCTAGGGTGCCATGGATGATGGGCCTTAACAGTGTCGCAATGATATCAGAGTGATACCCTACAGTGGTATCAGAGCGTAGGTCTGCGTAACGATCTAGCCTGCGATTATTATTAAACTTTAAAATGCTTTTAAATGCTTTTAAAAATGTTTTTAAAATTATGAGATAATTTTCAAAAATGTTTTAGATGTTCAAATATTCTATTTGATAAATTTTGAACATGGAAATGTTTAAATGACGTTTTAAAATTTATGTGATAATTTTTTAAACTAAATTTAAATCTTTTAAAATTTATGTGATAAGTTTAAAGTGCCTAAAATTTTATATGATAAATTTTTAAGCATGAAAGTTTTTTTTAAAATGATGTTTTAATTTTATGAGATATTTTAAAACTGATTTTAAAGGTTAAAATTTTTATGCGATAAATTTTTTAAAGTAGCATGCAAATTTATGATTTTAAAAACAAGTTTTTATGAGATAAAAATAAAAGATTTTAAAATCATATTTTAAATTTAAATGTTAAATTTATGTATGCATGCTAAAATTGTTTATGCGATAAACTTAATCTATTTAATTGTTAAATAGTTGTGCACTATCTTTATGCGATAAATTAGTGTAGCTTTATTTTAATGGCTAGTTCTTCTTGCCCCTTATTTGATAACACAAGACAACCCTTTAGGTTAGCCATTAAAAATGATTAAAATTTATTACTTGAATTTTAATGACATGCTATGTTTTAATAAAACTTTTAACAATCCTTTAAGACCTAATTCATGATTAGGGTAGTCCTTTTAATGAATCTTAATTCTAATTGTTATAATTAATTCTCATTAAAGGACTTCGCTTTTGGAGTTGTTAATAAAGTTTATTAAAATCGTAATAACGATTAGGATAGCACGTGAACCTTATAGTTATAAGGTCTTAATAAAAGTTATTAAACAAATCCTAAAATTTTGAATTTAAGGATGCAACTAGTTGATAGGATTAATTAGTTGTTAATAAAAATTGTTTAGTCTATGGCACACATACAAAAATGACAAGCTTCATTCAATGGACCATGATCCAGTCAATGTGCTTGAATAAGAGTTCTGGATCAACCCTTACTAGTCTAAGGGGTAGTGATCCTGGCTTAGTCAATTCCCTGGCTGTGTTCCGCTGGACCGCAATGTCGCGAATTATGATTGTATGACACCCTGGACTATATCTAGTCAATGCGTTATAAATCTTATTAAAGATTAATCCGTATCCCTCCTTGATTTTGGAGCTTGGTAACTCAAATAAGACAATTATAGTTGTTGAGTCTCCTCAAGCTATGACATGTTTATCTTTAAGGAACAAACTCCAATATACATGTGATGTAGTCTAGACTTGACCCAAATCGATACGTCGGGTCTCCTCGAGCATCGATCTAAGTCAAATCTGGACACGAAATCAAGGGTCTGACTAGACCAGTCATTATGATTTGTTGAGTCTCCTCAAGATCATAAGTGACTGTGGGTAAAAAACGATAGGGAGTCACATGTGATGTGATTGACTAAGAGTTAGTCTACCAATCATGGAACCAATCAACTTGTTGAGTCTCCTCAAGGTTGTGAGGTTCAGGATGATTGGATCCCTCTTTCACTAAATTTTAAATATTTTAATTCGATTAAATCGTTCGTTATTAAGCTTTGAAACGATCGTAAAAATAGTGGGAGGATATAGATAGATAAAAGCCAATCTACCTATATTTAATATTGAACATATGCTAAACTAGGGCAAGGCTATGTTTACCGAAGAAATCAAATGTAATATTTTAATGGAATAAGTTAATTGGTCAAATATGTTGATTAATTGAATATCAAGTTAAATTCTAATTGATAGGATTAAACTATCCTCTCGTTGACATTAAAATGACCTTCTAAAGAACAGACTTAAGAAATATGATTTCATTAAGTTCTGGGTCCAACAAATAAATTCACGCTACATGTCAATCGTCTATGAGGCAGCTTGAACATATAGGATATTCGAAGTATGTTTCTCTCTACAACTTGTCGAGCTACCCTCAAGGTTGTATGGACAAACAATTCTGATCCGCAAAGTTCGAGAATTCGATCAAACCGTTTGAGTCGAATACGAGTGCATGAGCGGTGCAAGACTATGTATCCCAACCGGATCTTGAGACAAGCAACTTCTTGAGCTACACTCAAGATTGCAACTCTTAGGCGTTTGGATACATGAGATGCTTGCATAGCTATTTATTTATGTTGGGCTATTTAATATCTAAATGTGATTTAGAAAAGGAAGAAGGCACTCCGAAAAGTCAATTGAGAAAGTTAGTTTAATTTGTCATTAGTAAAGGCATAAGTAGGAGGAAACGAAAATGTGACATATTTTGATGTCACGATTTCGTAATTATTGTTATACAAAAGGTTAACACATTTTGACGAATGTCGTCACATTGCTTCTGAAGCAATGAGTAATATGTATAAAGATAATATATATATTAAATGTTAATATATATAAATACACAAGATAGTAGCAAACTTATATGGCAAAATAGACTAGGCCGTATCGAGAGACTAAGCTTCACAAGTCACATAAAGAGGGGTCTGACCTCTCGTATTATGAAGTCTACATACACTTGTGAGTCTTATCCTCTTAGATAAAATGGCCGAAACCCATCTGTAAGACAGTGGGAGAATGAGTTGTCGAACTCAGTCTCATACATACTGATGTACCCGAGTCTAGATTAACCGAAATAAGTTATTCGTATATTTTATTAAGACACGTGTTCTTGATGAAACACAAGTCTGATAAAATAAAGAACGAAATGACTAAAGTATTTAAACTGATTCGATTAGATCGAATGGTCAAATACTTAGATACATAAAATCTTGCGTAATTAAAAGAAAATGTGATTTTCTCTCAAGTCAAGTCTGTTAACACATCGGTGTGTTAAAAGCAATGAATCACACTTAGTTAGACTTGGTGTGATCCATTGTTAGTGACTCTGAGTTAAGTCCTCCTTCTGGGTTAAGTCCCAGACAGTAATGCCTAGGTTTTGATAATGTTCTATGAGGACATATCAATAAGATATTCATTAAATCGATCATTAGAAAGTTGTATAATTACTCAAATCTCGTGAGACGAATTGTCGAGTTAGACATCATAACTGATGATACTTAAATCAACTTCCGGGATGAAATTCAGAGTAGTAACTCCGATTTAAAACTTGATGCAATCAGAATAGGTCCGTGTGCGTAAATAAATTTTGGAATTTAGTTTACGTG
Source organism: Scilla litardierei (assembly GCA_030789695.1). Taxonomy (NCBI): domain Eukaryota; kingdom Viridiplantae; phylum Streptophyta; class Magnoliopsida; order Asparagales; family Asparagaceae; genus Scilla; species Scilla litardierei. The sequence goes on from CM061141.1 coordinate 256,332,180, forward strand.
CCCAAGGAAAATGTGTCCTCTCATTTTCTGCAAGTAAATCTTTAAGTTGAAAGATTAGGAGCAGAAAGGAAATAGTGAAGTACAATCATATTGGTCGAGAACGGTTTTCATCTTAATTCCTATAAAATGGATTATAATGAAACCGTTTTTCGCCAGCAGATGTGTACAGAACTACTCGGACCAACCTCGATGTAAACGCCTAAGTTGACCATGAAAATTGGAGCATTCACTTATAAGTTCGTTTTTCTAAATATGATTTAGACGGACCAACTTATATGAATTAGCCAGATAGTTTTCAAGGTCAGTGGGAGCGTATAAATTACATGCGAGACATCAAAGGGATGGAACATATATTTTTGACAAAGTGATCAAAAGAGTTTGATACTTTATCAGAAATAAATATGAGCCATTTGAAATGACCATTAACTAATTTAAATGATTATCGTAAGGTACGATGAACTGGATGAGATCCAAGGAAATAAAATATTATAGATTCCGAAAGACCAAGTGAATTATTTGAATGAGATTCAAATGGTTGGTCTAACATGAACATAGAAACCCCTTAAGTCTATAGTGTAGACGGTTTTAGCAGATCCACTCACGAAGGCTCTACCACATGAAGTCGGGAAAACTTATGTGTAAAAATGGTATTAGATCCGAGATAAATGGGTCTGAGTGCAAGTGAGAGATGTTGAGAGAAGATGCCTTTGAGGCAATCTATCTCTGTGTGTGAATAACACAAACATCTTGTTCGAAATAACAGTAAGCTGTTTGGTAAAAATTTATCTAAGTTATGTTATAATGTAGTTAACATTAGATATTAACTTAGGTAAAGTCCTGAGACTTTATGCGAGGTCAAACAGGTATCGAGATGAGTATCTCGATCATGGAGAAATGTTTGACCGTCTGTAGCATAAGTCTAAAAGGGTTCGTGGTCATATATGTTTCGAGACAAGGATATCGAAACATCGGATAGACCATTGTGTCTTAGTCTTTACCGTTTAGTGGTGGCGATGATCTCATGATCGCTTGACGTGGCGAAGTCGAAGATGAGACACAGGTGCTCATTAGAGAATGAGTTCACTGAACGATCCACCAGAGTTATCATATGGTTATATTGACCAATCTGTCAATGATGACTCTGAGTGATGATAGGCTAGTTGGTCTTTTGACTTGAGGTCATTTTGACGAACCTGTGCGTGAACGATGCCACTTAGATCAAATGACCTAGCTTCGAGGCAAGGCCTGTCGAAAGGTCTTTGATTGGGTGACACTTGAAGCGTAAGAGGAGAGTAATGACCAAGAGAGGATTCGTCTCTCCCGGTCAATGGGAGTTAGTGTCGTAGGGTTAGTTCGGTCTTTAGTAAAAACTCTGGCCAGAGTATGTTGGAAGAAGTCCAACATTTTTGACTAAAATATCGATAGAAACTAACCGGAGTCAAGTTATTGGGGTTGACAGTTTGACCGTACCCTAGACTTGATCTACACGACATAATTTAGACGAAGAGACTATAACTGCGGAACTCATCACGGAAACAGTCAGGGTGGTCCCGACAATACTCATGTCAATGAGTCAACCACATAATGATGATTCCTGAAACAGGGACGGCAACCACTGCTCGTGGTCACTGCCGTATAGGGCTTCGAGCCCAACCTGTTGTAAGGGTCAGGCTGTAGGGTCTCACACAGAGTACGACCTTCGTCTAGTAATAGGTAGAAACATTAGGGAGAATATACATTTGATGCAAGGGATAAATATTGCAAAAGACGTTTGCAATAATCTCCTGCATTCGGAATAAATGATCCTGAGTGCAAGTGGGAGATGTAGAGGAATATGCCCTCAGATCATTTGTATTTGATGCAAATGAAAATTTAAGCCTAGATAGGGACTAATTTGCATATGATGCAAAAGAGATTAAATGTGTCTTAAATTGTTTAAGACTATATTTAATTAAATAAACGCGTTGAAAAGGTTACCTAGATGACGGGATCGTCCCGCTCTAAACGTAGGTTCAAACAGCGTCAAAAACGGAGTCCAAATGCACAAGTTATAGCCAAAACAAGTCAGCCCAAACTGTTGGGCTGAAACCAGCGAAAATAGAGGCCCACCAAGCCCGAATTTTCTGGTTAGGGTTTTTTGAAACCTGGGATTTTCTTGACGGCTACGTTTCTAAGAGAAGCATGACTTTTGGCTAACTTTGGACAATTGTTTGAAGGGTCAAACGGACTCGGATTGACGAGCCGTTTTTTCCTACGCGTTCGCCGTTGAACCTTCTTCGATTTGGTAGGTTGTACCAACATTGAAGCTCAACGGTGAGGGAGTTAAAATTCGAGAAAGTTTGCCCTTTTTGAAAGGTAAACTAACTTGATTTAATTAATCCCAAATTAATAGTCCCACCTCTGTTGTGTAGAAAAGGGGAGAGTCAGCCGCCTCTATAAATAGAGGCCCTCCCCTTCCTCATAACTCGGCCCAAGCTCTAGATCTGAGCGGCTCTCGTAAATGTTGGAGCACGCTCGGATCTAGGCTTAAATTAATATTTCTCCTCTCACTATAAATTTCTGCCTTGCTCCTGAGGGCTCTAGCAAAGCCGCAAAGGAGTTCGGATTCAGATCCGAAATCTAGGTGGAGGTTTCACTCGCGTGAAACTTTCTTCGGCGCGTGGTTGGCTCGGCGACACGGGGATTGATCGCCTCGGGATGCGAAGCGGTTTAAGGAGCGGTTCAGGGAGCGGTTCGAGGAGCGGCTCGGCGTGGGACGGGAGCGGCTCGGAAGACAGTGCGGAACATCTCGCCTGCTCCAGGGTTGAGATTCCGGGTATGTGTTTATTAGCATTAGTTTAATATAATCGCAGTAGGCTTGATCCTTCTTGGGATGGTCAGACCCATCCCAAGTCGGCATAGATAATGGATTAGGATCTTGGACCTTAGGGTTAAATGTTAATTAGATTAACATGTTTATTTTTCCGTTGCTTTTCTGTCTATGTTCCGTCCGACTTAGGACGGGGATAGAGTTTTTGTGCCCTACGGGTCTCAGAAAACCCTTCATTTTCATTCAAGTCGGTTCATACTTTCCCTCTCTCTGTCAAACCCCCCTGCCCCTTCGATTCCGGCCATCTCTCCGACCTCTCTCCGGCCGTTTTTCCGTCGATCTCCCCTAGGGTTTCTTCTTACCTACTCCTAGCTGTCTAGGGTTAGGTTTTCTACTTCTAGGGTTAGGGTTTAGCTCCTAGTGTTAGGGTTTCTCTAGGATTTCGGCCTAGGGTTGAGTTTTTGGGCTTCCGATCTTTCGCTCTTGTGTTGTTTCTTGCTTTGTCTCGTCACGCTTATGGTGAAGACAAGGATTTCGATCGATCCCTCTCATCCGTCCCCTATGACCGTAAAGTCACCCCCTAGGGAACCCTCACAACCCAAACGCCGATAGAAAACGACCCAACCCCCTTCGTCGTCTTCGCCTCCTCTTAAGAAGAAGAGGACGACGGTGGCGAAGCCTAGATCTAAGCCTAGGAAGGAAACCATTTCACCTGCTTCATTCCGTGCCCCTACACCTCCTGATTCCGACACGGAATACATACCCGAGACCGAGACCCATCGGGATCCCTTACCCCCTCCTAGGGAACCTGTGTCTAGCTCTCGACCTCGTACTTCCACACGTCAGCCTAAGGGAAAGGGTCCGATGCTAGTTGGCGGTGTCGATATCTCATTATGTCGCGATGACCCGTTGTGTCTCGCGGCATATAACCGTATCGAACACTGTCCGCTGCTATTGGAGCATTTCGTACAGTTTTCAGACTTCCCTGGCCTTGCGGATCTTCTGTCGTCTTTCGGTCTTATCGATTAGCTTCGATATGACCCTAAGACGAATCCACACCCATACCCTCGCCTAGTCAAACTCTTCTACGCAAACCGTGTCCGGGGTCAGTACGACGAGACCCACTCTATTGAGACGACTGCCTTGGGGACACCGATTGTCCTCACGGCAGAAGTCTTAGGAGAGTTGATCGGTTGCTCGTCGTCTGGCCTCCTCCCTTCTGATATCTCCGTCGATGACATCTCTTCTCTCGATCAGGTCATACTTTCTGAGATTTTTCATGAGATCCCTCCTGCCATGATTGGTGTGCCTTCGAAGTCATTCAAGCCTAATGGCTGGGTCCTTAACCTGATTCTGAAGTCGTGCTTACTTCCTAAGTACGGCTCCTCTTCTTTGCCTTCCCAGCCATTCCTGAAGTTGATCTACGCCATCTTCATGGGGAGCGAGATTAACTGGGCTCGGATCATACTCGATAAGATGGATTCTTTCAAGTGTATCCGTAAGTCCACGAAGTCTTCTCATATCCCATATCCGTGCCTGTTGACACTCGTGTTTCGTCACTTCTGTGTCCCCTTGCCACCTGATGATGAGCGTCCTCTCGGTCCCCCTCTGAATGCGACGGCCGTCAAGAAGTCTCTTGCGGTGCTTCGTCACGTTCAGAGGACGACCCCCCTCTGCTTCAGCGTCTGCTTCTACCTCTGTTCCTCCTGCTCCCTCTACCACTCTTGACGAGCTCACACGTTCAGTGAGACGTATGGAGTCTCGTTATGCTCGGACTAAGGAGATACTTACTCGTATTGCCTCTCGTTTGGGCATTGAGATCCCTCTGTCAGTCTCTGACGAGGAGGAGTTGGATGATGAAGAGATTGAGGAGCTTGTTCATGTTGCTACTCGTGCCCCAGAGGGCACTTCTGGTGCTACTTCCTCTTCTACTGGTGACCCCGAGAGCACACCTGTTGCCACCGTTCCTGCGGTGGATACTCTGACTGGTGCTCCCGAGGCCACTACCGTTGCTCCCGTGGACACTTCAGCTGATCCAGTGACCACCTCCACTCCTGCAGAGCCTGCTGTTGCTGCAGATCCTCCCGCTGCCTCCTGAGTTTCTCTGAGGCCTCTCCCAATGCACTTTGGATGATAGATCTTATAGTGAGAGAGTTTGGGTAGGATAGAGTGTGGTTCTGTATTTTGATGTATCTTCATGTATTTTGGATACTTTTGATGTATTTTGGATACTTTTGATGTATCTCTGATGCTGTTATGATATTTTGATGTATTTTGTGCCCCGATCGTTGGATCGATGTTATGTATGTCGGCGATGTATATTTTTGATGTACTCATGGTTCATATATATATATATATATACATCGTTGTTGACATTTCATTATGTTGTGCACATTATATTTTATATGTCTCTGATGTTTGATTTCGTCGCTCGACGATAATACTTAGTTAAATAGAATTCATTTTATGAAAACATAGAATTGTTTTCCATGCACTAAATTAACCAAGAATGTTGATATTGGAGAGTATATTCCATAACTCAATTTGTAAAATTAATTTGAGTTTTTTGATGATTTTAATTATCAATTTTTGACTTTGGTCTTATTGACACGCTGTGATTTAATTCGTATTTTTCTTTGGTGTCATTTGGACCGTGGTCGTATTCTACGACTCCCGTGCTTTTATTTGAAGCCATTGTTGTTTTCGTTGATCTCCTCCCACTCTTTTTGCTTATGCCAAAGGGGGAGAGATATAATAATGACATGTGCTAAATGATAATTTAAAGCATTTTTCCAAGAATCTAATTTGATATGTTGGATTCAGGGGGAGTTAAGATATAAAAATTGGATTTCAAATCCTAAATTTCAATATTTGATTCTCATTTTATATACTCTACTCGTCTGCTTGATGCGTATTATTATTATTCATTTTGGAATTAACGTGTCATCAATGCAGGGGGAGTAAGTAAATTACATTTGAATCATTATTTTTGATTATTATTTATGTTGGTTTGTCATCACCAAAAAGGGGGAGAATGTTGGATATTGGACTCCCCGGATTTGGTTTTGGATGATGAACAAACATAAATATATCGTGAACTAACTCTTTGTGAGCGCAGTTATGGAGATCGTCGCCAAATTCATATGAACATCCAAAGCGACATCTCAAGATTTCTCAAAGCACGTGATCGTATGCCTAAATCTTCGTTGAAGCTTTTGGACCATTTTAGAAGTCAAGAAGATTCGAATCGAAGCTTTCGAAGACGGTTCGTAAAGTTTTATTTATAGTCTTTTAGCTTCGTTCTGTAGAATGTTAAGCCTTGAGTAGGTCTTACGTTTTAATCTTCATAACGCTCATATCTTAGAGCTAGGAACTTGTAAGAAGTCCATACGAACTTTCCCGAAGTATCACGCTTCGATTCGCGACTTCTTGTGCATGTTAGTTGGTTCAAGAAGAAGAACCAACCGACTAGATGGCGATCTAGTCGGTCGGCAATGCTTCTTGGACCGACTAGTTTGCCTTCTCAATTCTAAGCTCTTTACTGTTTACAGTTAGTCGGTCTACGTTGACTCACCGACCGACTAGTTTGTGAACTAGTCGGTCAGTGATGCTTCTTAGACCGACTAGTTGAGCTTTCCCTGTACATGCCAAGTTACTGTTTATCGTTAGTCGGTCTATGCACATTTGGCGACCGACTAGTTGATGAACTAGTCGGTCAACTTTTGTTCTTGGACCGACTAATTCAATTTGTACTCAGACTATTTGTTTTATCTCTTAGTCGGTCTATGAACACTCACCGACCGACTAGTTGTGAAACTAGTCGGTTGGCAAGTCTTCTTGGACCGACTAGTTCTATATGTCTGAAAATTCTTTTCACTGTTCACCAGTTAGTCGGTTCATGCTGTTTGACCGACCGACCAGTTGATGAACTAGTCGGTCAGTGGTTGTTCTTTGACTGACTAGTTTGGTTCAGAATAGAGCCGTTAGAGCTTTAATTGAAACGTTTTTCTCTCTCTCTTTCCTCTAACCTATATATACTTGGTGTGCTGCATTCATTGCACTTAAGGCTGATTTTAAGAGAAGTTTAGAGATCAAAGAGAAAGCATTCAATCTCATTAAAGCTCATTCATTTTCATTCAAGAATCTCTCTCTCACTCTTATTTCAAAAGAGAGATTCATTGATTGTGAGCATTCCAAGCCAAGTGCTTGATCCTAGGTCACCAACAACCTCATAGCTCTCCATTGCTGATCTACATCTTGGAGCTAGGGTTTGGTGCCTCTTCATCTTCCCCAAAATCCGTTTTGCCCTAAATCGTAAGTTATACTCAAGGCATAGGATTTTGTCGGTAAGCAATTTCGTATTTCATTTACTTTCATATTGTAAGTGTTTTACTCTCGGTTGTGAGAGTTTGTTTGTGATCCCGGGTTGTGGGAGTCACAAATTTCCTTTGTGTATGATTTGACTTGGTGAAGGTTCTTCACAAGTATTTCATAGTGGAAATCTTGAGTTAGTGTTTCTAACTCAAGTATCCGGAGGGGATCCGGGTGGTTGAGACGTAGGATCACCGGGAACAAGTCGGGGAGACTTGGGTGGATCCGAACCCAGTAATATTGCCTGTTTGCGATTGTCTTATTTGTTGTCATATTTACATTTCCGCATTTCCGCATTAATTGGTAGAGTTTGCAAGATAACTAGGAATTATCCTGTTAATTATTTTAAAGTACTATTCACCCCCCTCTAGTACTTGTGCAATAGCTTACCAGGGCATTACAAAAAGAACCCTTCCGATCGCTGGAAGAGGGGGAGGATATAACTGGTCCTAAAGTCCCTTATCTAAGTGCAATCAGGCACTCCTGGCTAACTGCACGCGTCCCGATATAGCTATTGCAGTAAACTCATTAGCCAGAGATAGTTGGCACCTAAAAAGGGCTATTAGACCGGAGTTGAGCCTTCTACGCTTCCTCCAAGGGTCGAAAGATTTGGACTTACAACATGAAGTATCATCCTCCAATGTTTATGCAAATGCAGGTTACAGGTCCGGTCCCTATACTGAGAAATCACAGAACGTGTACCCACAGTGGGATGGCCATCTCTGCAGATCTGCAAAGCAACTTATGAAGGCAACATCATCCTATTATTCCGAGATCCTCACCATTCCAGAATCACACCAATGGTGTATTTGAGGGCGCCTGGTGGTACATCACATCCCAGTGACGACTGGGATAGAGGCCGGCATTGTGGAGCTGACCACATAGTCTGAAGACCACATCAGAGACGGCGAAACTTAGTACACCTCTCCAGAGTTTCTGGATTCAGCAGCTGCTCAATGGTGATAATATTTGTAATCTGTGTATATTTTCAGAATGCTATAAATAGGAGTGATGAGATAAGCCTAAGAGATCTGAAATCCTAAGAGCTTTTACAGATCAGGGGGAGTTGAGGGAATTTGTACTATTTTCCCTTGGCTATGGTTTTTCCCACTGTGTTTTCCATAGCCAAAGGTTTTAACGAGGCAAATCACATCAACTGTGAATCCTGAAGTATCCACCCCTCTGTGATGCTCAGAATCCAGAAGTATTCATGAGTAGAGTCACTTGTACAAATCAGTGGGAGTTAAAGAGTATTTGTACTCTTTTTCCTTAACTATGGTTTCTCCCACTGGGTTTTCCATAGCTAAATGTTTTAACGAGGCAAACCTCACCAACTCAGGATCCTGAAGTATCCACCCTTTGTGAGACTCTTATTACGCTCAGAATCCCGAAGTACTCTTGAGCAGAGTCCACACCTATGGCTGGATAAGGGGGAGTGTTGTGAATGGATATAACCAGAGTCGGTTAGGATTGTAGGTATCTTAGAGATACGCCCATATCTATGTATTCTATCTTTCTACTCTCCTACCATGCCTATAAATAAAGGGCTGGGGGTTCCTCCCCCCAGTAGTTGATTCATAACATCTTATTCTTTATACTCCCATTGTTTTTTTTATTTATTTAGCACTACTTGTTGTTTCTCTACTCTCAAATTAAGTACCTCTATCACTGTTCCATTGGACATCTCTTAGACTCTCTAACATTTCTATTAGCACTAGTTGTTGTTTCTCTACTCTCAAATTAAGTACCTCTATCACTGTTCCATTGGACATCTCTTAGACTCTCTAACATTTCGATTGGAACTCAAGGCTCTCAAATTTCATTCCAAAGCCCTAAAAGCTCTAGAGTCAACAAGCTTTTCTCTAAATCTTAGCTTATCTTCCAATTAGAAACAACTCTTATCATCTAGCTTTGGTGAAGACAAGTGCAATGGATTTTCTCTCTTCTAGGAAGAGGATCTACACACTCCACTCTCTCCTCACTTCAAGTTCTACACTTCAAGGCATATGAGTTTGTAAGTGTGATTTCATATTTCATTATATATCTATCTTGTTGATTTTCTCTCGTTTGTGAGAGGGTATTTGCATGTTCCCGGTTTGTCGGAGATAAGGACATCAATAGTTGTATTGATTATACTTGTAAGGTTTCTACAAGTGGGTTTATTGGAAGCTCAAGGTAGGGTTCTATCTTGAGTAGCCGGGTGGACTTCCGGGATGTTTTTTTTTCATTTGGTATCAGAGCGAGGTTAAGCTATGACATCCACCACAACCACCACCACCAATGTTCCACCACCTTCCTCTTACAACCATCATGATCGAGACGGTTGAAACGACCCGACTTCTGGGGCATTACTTATTTGGTTACATTCACAGGTCTGCAGTGAACTACTGAAAACAAATAGCTTCTGATGCAGAGATGTACAAAAATACCCAAACAGAGTCCATTTATTACAATTCATATTGTACAATATGATCCAATAAAGATGCATGAAAGGAAAGAAGTACAAATAGTAGTACGCCACGACATGAATTCTAAAACTGTAGTCCATGGGTCGAACTCTGGTTCCTCATACTCAGGAACCTCTTCTTCTACCTGTTTGTCGTCTGACGGTGCCACGAAGGTGAAACCGTATGTAAGTCATAACAATTCTAGCAATAGAAATAAAGTAGTACAAAAGTACGGAACAGACTATAGTAAACAGTTAAAGATGATCATGCAAGTGCAATAAGTAATGTAAGAGCAGACATGCATGCAAGTGCGATAAGTAAAGTACAAGTAGGCAAGCATGCAAGTGCGACAAGTAAAGTAAAGGAAGGCAAGCAGACAAGTGCGACAAGTAAATTAAACGGTGACTGAGCAGGTACAATAAGTAACGTACCAGAATAACCATGATGATAGCAATAATGTGATTTCCATGACAATAGCAATAATGAAATTTCCATGTTAAGGGAGAGTAATTGTGCCTAGCCTAGTTCGTGACTTATAAAGCGGGGTACAATGAGCAACCAAGAGTCCATCTCTTACCACGGGCACTACCCGGGCGAGCTATGCTATGAATACTGTTCCATAATCTGTGATCAAGTCTATGAATTTGTCACCTGCTACTATAATGGGTTGCACCCGTACGGTGACAACAAAGACTGGACTAGTCGCTCTCGCACTTCTGCTATTATAAGTTACCCCAAAACCCCAAGTGTTTGTGATGTTTTTCAAGTACAAGTTTATTACGAGATGTTCCACAAGTTGTTCCACAAGATGTATCACAAGATATTCCACAAGATGTACCACAAGATATTCCACACAAGATATTACATTCGACAATTCACGAGTCATATATATGTCATGCAACAATTGATACGACTATTTAAACTCGAGCAATCATGCAATAAGTGTATCCAAAGTCCATGCATGGTGTTTAAGTGACAAACAACATTACGTTCCATATTTACTATGATAGTTAAACCAGGACCACCGATTGAATTTCTTATTGAAAAACCAAAAAGTTAAGGATAAAGACAAGTCCAACAAAGATGTTGATTCCATGCTTCGAGCATGTGGTTCTCAATTAGTATACAGTTTACCCAAGTAAATGATCGTGTTCTACAACCATCTAAGTTGAAAGTTAGCAATGTCGTACATTCAAGTCAAAGTCGCTCTGCAGTTGATTCGTTTCCTATTTAGTTAGGTCTCTAGCCATCTGTTCAGGTCAATAACTGTTTTGAGGCTATATGTCATGTCCTAAGTTCATATAAGTACACTATCTAAATTTCTAAAGTTAGAATTGAAGTGACTTTCAGATTTAATAATCGTTGTAGGAAGACGAGTTTGGAGCTTAAGTGATTTGGAGTGTTCGTGCACGTGGAACAGTACCTGCGAACATAAGAAATCATTTGTTAAGAGTTATACTAATTTCTATCTATTTTAACTTAACCGATTGTATTTTTATAATGGCTTAAAACTCTTCAAATTACGTACTAAATATTTTTAGAAAAATCTATCCGTGAGCAAAATAATTTTGTATATGAAGATTATATTTTTTTCTAAGGCTCATATGTATTTTTAATAATTTTTGAAAGCTTAAAAGAACTTAAAAATGAATGAAAACTAATTTTCTAAATTAGGAAAATAGCTATCGTGAATGTTCAAGATTTTATTCTGAAAGAACGACACATCGAATTAGCTGTTAAAACGAGCGTCTCGATTAGTAGAATATCAAGATATTTTTTTATATGGAAAATACGCGTATTTATAGAAGATATGAATTTTAAAAGCAAAATAGAATTAATTTAGTTTAGCTTTGAAAATTCATTATTAAAAATAGATGTCTCCGATTGGACCGATTCTAGTGTTTACGCGTTCACGTCGACACGTAGAATTTTCCAATGATCTCCTTGTATTTTTCTGGTCCTTATATTATTTGTTATGAATTTAAACTATTAAACCCCTATAATAAATAGAGATATATAGTATTATATGTATATTTGTATATACGTATCTAAATACGTATTAAAGTAAATACCCTCTCTTATCCTTCCTCTCTCTTTCTTTATGTTCTTTCTTTTTTTTCTTGTTGCTTTTTGCAGATGGGGAAGACCAAAGGGCAGGGGGCGGCGCGGATCAAGCAGGGCGACACCGGCGGTGAGCGGCGGCGGACCTGGGGTGGCAGCCCGCGGCTCGACAGGCGGAGGGAAGCTCGGCACGGGGGCAGCAACAAGGGGGTTATCGGAGGGGGGCGGCGCAGACTCAGCGGGCGCCGGCAACGAGCAGATCTGGAGCAGCGGCGGGGGGCCGGCAGAGGTGGGGGCTCGGATCTGTTCGGCTCAGGGTGGAATGACGATTTTGGCAGTTGCGTGCGCTAATTTCAGGCGGCGGCAGGGCAGATCCAGCGGCCCAGGGGAGGCACGACGAGCTGCAGGGCGACGCGGGGAGGCTGATGGCGGGTTTGGGAGGTGTGACTGAAGGAGATGGTGTCTCAGGAGACAGGGGATGAAGGTGATGATGTTGGTGGTGACGGAGACCTCGAGTGTGGCATGAGGCAGTGGCATGGGGGAAGCAGTCAGGGGCGTCAGCTGAGTTGAGTTGTGGGGTGCTCACCGTGGAGGCGTAGCGACGGTGGCGTCCGCAAGGGAGGGGCGAGGCTGTGGTTTGTTGGCCGACCGGTAGGATCTCTGGTGGTGCTGCCGGTCAAGGGGAGGCCGACGCTGAAGAGCGTTGCAGGACATCGGGTTGCTTGGGGAATGGAGGGGAGGATATGAGCATGAGATCAGAGGGAGCTCGGGGTTCCTTGGTGGTTCAGAGAGGAGGAGGAGGCTCTCATTTAAAGATGAGGCTGAGAGATGAGGGATGTTTGAGGGAGAAGGGTGAAGCTGCTTGCATGGGTTCAAGCTGAGTGTTCAGGCAAGAGGGGGGTCTTAAATAATTGAAAATGATCTCAGATTCATGAATTAGAATTGATTCATTTAATACGGTTGGTTGATGGAAATGAGTGTGGAAGGTAGTTGTCGACATAATTTTAAACGAAGGTGAGATGATTAATTAAAATATTAATTGGGGGAGTTGGTGTAATGGCCGAGTGCCATATACAGTACTGTATGTACTTTGTTTGATATGTAATGTATGCTTGCTTGTGTGCCTCCGTAGTGGGTATAGTAATTTTGTTGTGTGCATAGTCATTCCTACGTGAATGGCTACATGGTTGACTATGACGTGATTTGGATGTATAAGTGAATGCAAGTGATTGTATTAGATATGGTGTAATGAGTATTATTATTATTTATTAGTATGCTTAGTGATGGCATTCTAAAGAGATTATTTTAATGAGATCGTTACTATTATTATTGATGATAATGATGTTGTGTTACTATTATTAGTACTAATAAGATTATTATTATTGTTGCAAGTGGTATGAATGAATGGCATTGTGTTGTTATTATTAGTGTTACTATTAGTATTCTTATTGTTGTTGTTTTCATTAGTATTAGCTAATGGCATTTTTGTAATTGTAGGGGAGTGTATGTGTGTGTATAAGTGGAAGAATGAGAGAGGTAGTGGCATACTTGTAATTAAGAATGGGTTGTGTGTATAGAAAGATGAAGAGTGTAGAGCATGACAAACTAGTAATTAAATGGGTTTCTAGAAGATAGATATCTATTTAACCTTTTCTTTAAGACTTTCTACATTCTTCTTTATCTTTCTTTCTTCTTCATCTTTCTTTTATTTTTCTTTTTACTATTTTCTCCCATGGGGGCCAAATGAGAACAGGCCAAATGCATCAGGTCAAAAAAAGAGAGAGAAAATAAGAAAGAAAGGAAGAAGGAAGAAAAGAGAACAAAGGAGAGAGAACTCAAGAGGAGGAGGAAGGAGTAAGAGGAATTAGAGGTTGGAGCTTGGGAATCATGGTGGAGTTTCATGGATTTGGAAGAGGGCTTTGATTTCTCAAGCAAGATACGAATCCTACTCCATTTAGAGTGTTAATCCATGGTTTGTTTCTAAATAGAATATTGCTTTATTAATGGTTTTGAATTTATGAACAAGATGCATTCTTTTTTAAGTAGGATTCTCAACATTTCTATGGATTTTGTCTAAATTCATATGGGTTAAGCATGGCTAATGGTGCTCTAGGTATAAATTTACAATTTAATCTCCTCCTTCAAAGGTGATCATGCATGTATGATGCAAATTGTTCTCATTTTTTGAGTATCTTTATGGATTGGGAGTTAAAGCAATTCTGATTCAAATTCCAGCAATCTGGTCCCTGTTTAACTGATAAAATCTGTTATTTTTTGTTCAAATAAAAATCTGAAAAAATATATTCATGTAGTACATGAACACCATGTTCATATATAATTTGATATATGTTTAGTTCAAGTATTGGGAGAAAAATGGTTTTGTTGGCAGCATGGCAGATTTGAGCCTTTTTCGACACCCCGTACTAAAACGGCGATAACGGCCACTATACTTAATGAGATTAGATGATTTGGGATGCTACAGAAATTAGAAAGTCCTAATCTACAACTATCGTTTTATACATTTTACCCAGTTTTGACTGTAGCTATGCGTAATACACTGATTTAGTTGAGGCAATTGTGCTGTTTTTCTGTAGATTTGCTCTCTGTTGTTAAATGAAGCACCATAAATCACATACACATGATTATTTTCTGAAATTTGGTGGACATATGTAAAACTTCCATATCTACAACTTTCATTTAATAAGTTTTACCAAATTCTAATTAGAAATGGGTGTACACTGTCATTGTTCGGAACTGGCTACACTTTTCCTTGCGAGCTGAATTGATAAATTGATATTTGAACTAAATGTGATGTTAAATATACTTTCATTGTTAATTATTATTGGTGATACATGGAAGGAGACTCATTGGTATGGTTTGTTCATGGAATTGCTAATGGGCCAAGTGGCCATGTTCGTTGTTGTTATTCATCCTTGTTGTTACAAAATCTCATTTTATATGAAGGGAAAGTTCTTATGTTATTGCCTTCATACGTTTCATCTAAAACATTTTTTCACGACATGAATGTTCCAAGCATAATATGGTGATGAGTATGAAAGGATGGTGTGATGAAGATGAAAATGTTTGGTTTTATATGTGGGATTGGAAAATGTTGTCATGAACTTGTGAGGGTGAGTTAGTGTTTCAGTCCTCCCATTGGAGGGTGACACGGGTTTGGGGGAATTTCGAAGTATCGAGTAGGCCTATGGGATGGACTGGTGGTGATGTCTTTGTGGTTCTGTGTGGTGGGTAAACTTGCACTCCTGACGGGCTAGCGCGGCGGGGAGTGTAGAGTGGTACCCGAGGCTTCTGACGGGCTAGCACGGCGGGGAGTCCTCTTTACTCTCCCACACAGTTGGGAGAGGTCAGTCCCATATGTCGTATTCGATATTAAGGATCCCAAAAGCTAACATTGTGAGTAAATGTTTGACTGACTCTCTTTTGTGCGTTAGCCATACTTGTTGTTATTGTTGTATCATCGTCACCCCTTCCCTTATACCCCTTGTTATGGTGTTGTTCTCTTTTTCCTACATGTGGTACTATTGTTGCTTTCTTTTGCCACACATGCCATGTTTGTTTGTAGCAACTTTCTGAAGTGCCCTGTGAAGCTACTGCACACGTACTAGAGGGTGGGTGAATAGTACTTAAAATAATTAAGAGTGTTATTCCTAACTATTGTGCAAGAAACAAACGACTATGCGGAATTAACAACAATCAACAAGAAATAGCAAACGCAAACTAAGCATGTAACGGGTTCGGATCCACCCAAGTCTCCCCGACTTGTTCCCGGTGATCCTACGTCCCAACCACCCGGATCCCCTCCGGATACTTGAGTTAGAAACCCTAACTCAAGATTTCCACTAACCCACTTGCGGAAACTCCACAAGTGCAATCGACCTACAATCGATGTCCGTGAATCCCACAACCCGGGATCACGCAAACTCTCACAACCGAGAGTATACAACAATGAAATGAAATAAACACTTACCTACAAAATCCTATGCCTTGAGTAAATCTTACCAAATAAGGGCAAGGAGGGATTTTGAGGAAGATGATGCCACCAAACCCTAGCTTCAAGAAGATGACCAGCAATGGATGCCTAGGGTGGAGTATGGTGACTTGAATCAAGCTCTTGGCTTGAGAAGCTCACAATGGAGAGAATCTCTCTTGAGGAAGATGGCTCAAAGAGTGAAGGGAGAGATTCTTGTGAGGGAGAGAGAGCTTTGAATTAGCTTGGGAGAACTCTTCTCTTAGGTCTGAAATTGCTTGGAAAATGGACCTCTAACCTTGCCTCAAATGAATCAGGTTTGTATTTATAGAGGCAAGGAAAATCGTGTTGGAAAAGATCCCAACGGCTCTATTCTGAACCAGACTAGTCGGTCAAAGAAGGATCACTGACCGACTGGTTCATCAACTAGTCGATCGGTGATACAAAATAGACCGACTAACGGTTGAACAGCCAAAAGGTCGAAGTACAGGAGATGACAACTAGTCGGTCTAAGAAGACTTGCCGACCGACTACTTTCACAACTAGTCGGTCGGTGAATGATCTTTGACCGACTAACAGTCGAAATAGAGTAGGTTGACTTCAAGATAAATTAGTCGGTTTAAGAACAAATGCTGACCGACTAGTTTCTCAACTAGTCGGTCGACAAACGTTATTTGACCGACTAACTCGAAACAGTAACTCAGGCTGTACAGAGGCAAGCTCAACTAGTCGGTCTAAGAAGGATTCCTAACCGACTAGATCGTCATCTAGTCGGTCAGTTACTCTGCTTTGACCGACTAATTGACCAACAGGGAATGAGCTGAAATGAGCAAGGCATTCTAGTCGGTTCAAGAGGGATTGCCGACCGACTAGATCGTCATCTAGTCGGTTGTTTGTTCTTCTTGAACCAACTAACATGCACTAGAAGCCGAGGGAAGAAGCGATAGGCTTCAGGAAAGTTTCTAATGGGTTCTATGATAATCCTAGCTCTAAGACATGAGCGAAATGAAGATTATATTGTAAGTCCTACTCAAGGCTTAACATTCTAAACTATGAAGCTAGAAGACAATAAATAATACATGACGAACCGTCTTCAAAGCTTCAATCTTCATTCCTCTTGACTTCAATATTGCTCCTTGAGCTTCAACGAAGCTTCAGGCACTCGATCATGCGTATTGAGAAGTCTTGAGACGTCGCTTTAGATGTACGTAGTATTTTGGCGACGATCTCCATAACTGCGCTCACAAAGTATTAGTTCACGATATATTTATGTTTGCTCATCATCCAAAACCAAATCCCGGGAATCAATACTCAACATTCTCCCCCTTTTTGGTGATGACAAACCATCATAAATAATAAGCAATAATAATGATTCAATTGAAGTTTACTTACTCCCCCTGCATTGATGACACGTTAGTTCCGTATTCAACAATAATCATATGCATCAAGCAGCGAGGGAAATATAAAATAAGAATCCTATTATTGACATATAGGATCTAAATCCATTTTTATATATTCACTCCCCCTGAATCTAACACATGAAATTAGATTCATGGTAAATTCCTTTGAATTATTAATTAGCACATTGTCATTATTATATCTCTCCCCCTTTGGCATTAGCAAAAAGAGCGGGAGGAGATCAACGACAAAATGAATGGCTAAAAAATAAAGCACAGGAGTCGAAGAATACGACCACGGTCCAAAATGACACCAATGCAAAATATCAAATGTAAAATACCGAATAAAAGCAAAGCGTGACAAAGAGACCAAAGTCGAAAACCAAAAACCGAAATCCTAAAACCATCGGCGAAAATCGGAAAACGAAATCACCAAGCCATAGGCGAAAATCGAAAACCGAAATCATCAAACCATAGGCGAAAATCGAAATACGAAATCATCAAGCCATATGCGAAAATCGAAATACGAAATCATCAAAACTCAAATCAATTTCACTTATTGAGTTTTGGAACATACTCTCCAAAATCAATAGAATGCATGGAAAACAATTCTATGTTTCCATAGAAAGAATTATATTTAATCCATAAAATCGTCGAACGACGAAATCAACATCAGAGACAAAAATAATCCGAAGTGCATATCAAATGTATCATGCAAAAATGTTACGCCAAAAATAGATAGAACATCATAGGACAATGTCATACATTAATCTAGCATACAAAATGAAGCAAAATGATACCAATTGTAATATAATCTACCAATGGATACCAATGTGAATCAAAAGTATGAAAATACTTACAACATTAAGCTCCCCCTACTTTGGTGCATCACTTAAGCACCATCAACTCCAATTGAATGAAAATCCTTGCAACTCACGGAGTTGGTAGGGTTGGTATCTCATGGTGGATTTAACCTAGAGAAAATCATTTTGGTAACCAAAAATATTTTTGGATCATATGGGTTAGGCAATACATTTAGTGAACTAAATTCAAATTAAATGTAACCCATTCTTACCACTATTGCTTTGGTACCCATAAAAATGAAATTAAACTTATGGTACCAAGCAATGAAGGGTCAAAGGAAACTAACCCTTCGGAAACCAAGTCCACGAGGACCGTGATTTCCCAACATAATCATCATTCAAAATAATATCATTTATAAACGATTGCACATACAAATTCTTATTATGCGTGCTTGTGTTCTTCGGACCCCAAATGGTGTATGTCTTGGGAGTCCTAATCCTATTGGGAACATGCTCACGTTGTTGATTTCTATGTGATGCATGTCGTGGGTAAGCATATGGCATGCGATGCAATGGTGCATGATGATAATTATTCATATGAGAATGAGGATGAGCATATGAATATGGAGGAACACGTGCATGAGTGTGTCTCACATGGTGTGCACGTGCTCGTGGATGCGGAGCATAGAAATCATCATACGTGCTAACATGTGGGGGTAGGACGTGTGTTCCTACGTGGCATGGTATACATGAAAGCATGACCCTTCTTTGGAGGTCCACCCAAATTGGGTTTCTTTCTAAATGGGGGTGTGTTCCTAGCAGAAGCACCATTGGTAGAAGAACTACCCATGAAGTGTTTACTTCCACTAGTAGAAGCATCGAAAGATGGCCTAACAAAGGTGGCGGATTATTTGGATGAATCTCCCATCTTATACCCCAAACCAATGTGATGGTTGGCCGGAGGTAAGTCATTTAGGATATTATCCAACTTGCCCTTACCTTTGTTGAATTCATGAATTCGGCCTAATGTGCTCTTATGCTTCTCGGTAAGAGAATGCAAAGAAGCATCCAAAGTGGACACTTGCGATGCGAGTGCACAAACACGTGACTTGAGATTTTTATTCTCAATACTAAAAGTTGAGATTTGAGACGTCAAATCCGCTATCACATGTTCATCCGAATCCTCGATTTGAACCTGCTCAAGTTGAGATTTGAGATTTACAATCTCATTTCTCAACTCTTCAACAACGGTGTCGTTGTTGACAATGCAAGGCTTAGGCGAGTTTTTAAGACTATCTAATTCATTTTTAGTCTTCATAAACTTAGTAGCCATATTAGAAAACTTATTCCAAAGTTGTTCGTTGGCTAATCTAAGTTCATCATTGGTTACCTCTTCGCCTTCATCCTCGCTTCCATCCTCGCTTTCATCGGATGAAGTCTCTTCATCATGATCCTCTTTTCCCATGAAGCACGTGTGTGCTTTCTCCACTCTTTCATCGTCCGACTCTCCACTTGAGGAGTCGGAGTCAGTGAAGGTACCTACAAGTCCTTTCTTGTGCTTTCTCGACTTATCGTGCTTGGATGCGTTCCACTTCCCCTTATGTTTGTAGAGAGGACAATCCGGCTTGATATGTCCTGGCTTATTGCATTTATAACACACGGGAGTAGAAGCATTAGTCGAAATAAATTTTGATTTACGATTCAACTTACCTTGTCGGAAGAATCGGATGAACTTCTTTGCCATATCGGCCAAAGCTTCCATGTCCAACTCATCGTCCGCTTCTTCTTCCGAATCTTCATCATCGGTAGATGGAGCGGCCTTGTATGCAATCACCCTTTTCTTAGGCTCGTCTTGCTTCAAGTACGACTTCATCTTTTCTTTCATCATGAGCTTGCTATCCTTGCGTACCTCGTATGACATCAAGGTACCCATTAGTTGAGTAACCGTATAAGTTTTCATGTCATTACCTTCCTCGATGGCGAAGGTACGCTTCTCCCAACAAGAAGGAAGTCCATCGATTATCTTCGAGACTTTCTCCTTTTGGGTGTAGGTCTTCCCAAGAGCTTCCAACTCGTTTGTGATGTCGACGAATCGAGCATAATACTCTTTCATCTTTTCACCCAGCATCATATGAAATAATTCGAAATCTTTATTCACGACCACGAGTTTAAAATCTCTTACCCGACTCGTCCCTTCATGTAAGATGAGGAGGGAGTTCCATATTTGATATGCACTCTTACATGTGCATATCTTAATGAAGTCCTCGGGCTCCAATGCGCATTGCAAGGCGTTCATTGCCTTGGCATTACTTACCTCCGTGGAGACCTCCGCGGGAGTCCACTTTGCAAAATCTTGTTCGGAGGGCTCGACGTACTCATTCATCGTGGCTCTCCAAAGTGAAGCACTCCGAAGGAACGTTTCCATTCGGCATTTCCAGTACCCGTAGTTGGTACCATTGAAGGAGGGATGCCTAGATGAAGATTGCCCTTCCAAGACTGAAGAAGCTCCTTGACGATCCTTGAAGACGCTGTAGTCGTTGTTCGTCATAGCTTTGAACTTGTAGCTTTAACCTTGGCTCTGATACCAATTGAAGTGCCCTGTGAAGCTACTGTACACGTACGAGAGGGAGGGGTGAATAGTACTTAAAATAATTAAGAGTGTTATTCCTAACTATTGTGCAAGAAACAAACGACAATGCGGAATTAACAACAATCAACAAGAAATAGAAAACGCAAACTAAACATGTAACGGGTTCGGATCCACCCAAGTCTCCCCGACTTGTTCCCGGTGATCCTTCGTCCCAACCACCCGGATCCCCTCCGGATACTTGAGTTAGAAACCCTAACTCAAGATTTCCACTAACCCACTTGCGGAAACTCCACAAGTGCAATCGACCTACAATCGATGTCCGTGAATCCCACAACCCGGGATCACGTAAACTTTCATAACCGAGAGTATACAACAATTCAATTCAATGAAATGAAATAAACACTTACCTACAAAATCCTATGCCTTGAGTAAATCTTACCAAATAAGGCAAGGAGGGATTTTGAGGAAGACGATGCCACCAAACCCTAGCTTCAAGAAGATGACCAGCAATGGAAGCCTAGGGTGGAGTATGGGGACTTGAATCAAGCTCTTGGCTTGAGAAGCTCACAATGGAGAGAATCTCTCTTGAGGAAGATGGCTCAAAGAGTAAAGGGAGAGATTCTTGTGAGGGAGAGAGAGCTTTGAATTAGCTTGGGAGAACTCTTCTCTTAGGTCTGAAATTGCTTGGAAAATGGACCTCTAACCTTGCCTCAAACGAATCAGGTTTGTATTTATAGAGGCAAGGAAAATCGTGTTGGAAAAGATCCCAACGGCTCTATTCTGAACCAGACTAGTCAGTCAAAGAAGGATCACTGACCGACTAGTTCATCAACTAGTCGGTCGGTGATACAACGTAGACCGACTAACGGTTGAACAACCAAAAGGTCGAAGTACAGGTGATGACAACTAGTCGGTCTAAGAAGACTTGCCGACCGACTAGTTTCACAACTAGTCGGTCGGTGAATGATCTTTGACCGACTAACAGTCGAAATAGAGTAGGTTGACTTCAAGATGAATTAGTCGGTTTAAGAACAAATGCTGACCGACTAGTTTCTCAACTAGTCGGTCGACAAACGTTATTTGACCGACTAACTCGAAACAGTAACTCAGGCTGTACAGAGGCAAGCTCAACTAGTCGGTCTAAGAAGGATTCCTAACCGACTAGATCGTCATCTAGTCGATCGGTTACTCTTCTTTGACCGACTAATTGACCAACAGGGAATGAGCTGAAATGAGCAAGGCATTCTAGTCGGTTCAAGAGGGATTGCCGACCGACTAGATCGTCATCTAGTCGGTTGGTTGTTCTTCTATAACCAACTAACATGCACTAGAAGCCGAGGGAAGAAGCGATAGGCTTCGGGAAAGTTTCTAATGGGTTCTTTGATAATCCTAGCTCTAAGACATGAGCGAAATGAAGATTATATTGTAAGTCCTGCTCAAGGCTTAACATTCTAAACTATGAAGCTAGAAGACAATAAATAATACATGACGAACCGTCTTCAAAGCTTCAATCTTCATTCCTCTTGACTTCAATATTGCTCCTTGAGCTTCAACGAAGCTTCAGGCACTCGATCATGCGTATTGAGAAGTCTTGAGACGTCGCTTTAGATGTACGTAGTATTTTGGCGACGATCTCCATAACTGCGCTCACAAAGTATTAGTTCAAGATATATTTATGTTTGCTCATCATCCAAAACCAAATCCGGGGAATCAATACTCAACATTCTCCCCCTTTTTGGTGATGACAAACCATCATAAATAATAAGCAATAATAATGATTCAATTGAAGTTTACTTACTCCCCCTGCATTGATGACACGTTAGTTCCGTATTCAACAATAATCATATGCATCAAGTAGCGAGGGAAATATAAAATATGAATCCTATTATTGACATATAGGATCTAAATCCATTTTTATATATTCACTCCCCCTGAATCTAACACATCAAATTAGTTCACGATATATTTATGTTTGCTCATCATCCAAAACCAAATCCCGGGAATCAATACTCAACATTCTCCCCCTTTTTGGTGATGACAAACCATCATAAATAATAAGCAATAATAATGATTCAATTGAAGTTTACTTACTCCCCCTGCATTGATGACACGTTAGTTCCGTATTCAACAATAATCATATGCATCAAGCAGCGAGGGAAATATAAAATATGAATCCTATTATTGACATATAAGATCTAAATCCATTTTTATATATTCACTCCCCCTGAATCTAACACGTCAAATTAGATTCATGGTAAATTCCTTTGAATTATTAATTAGCACATTGTCATTATTATATCTCTCCCCCTTTGGCATTAGTAAAAAGAGCGGGAGGAGATCAACGACAAAAGGAATGGCTAAAAAATAAAGCACGGGAGTCGAAGAATACGACCACGGTCCAAAATGACACCAATGCAAAATATCAAATGTAAAATACCGAATAAAAGCAAAGCGTGCCAAAGAGACCAAAGTCGAAAACCGAAAACCAAAATCATAAAACCATCGGCGAAAATCGGAAAACGAAATCACCAAGCCATAGGCGAAAATCGAAAACCGAAATCATCAAACCATAGGCGAAAATCGAAATACGAAATCATCAAGCCATATGCGAAAATCGAAATACGAAATCATCAAAACTCAAATCAATTTCACTTATTGAGTTTTGGAACATACTCTCCAAAATCAATAGAATGCATGGAAAACAATTCTATGTTTCCATAGAAAGAATTCTATTTAATCCATAAAATCGTCGAACGACGAAATCAACATCAGAGACAAAAATAATCCGAAGTGCATATCAAATGTATCATGCAAAAATGTTACGCCAAAAATAGATAGAACATCATAGGACAATGGCATACATTAATCTAGCGTACAAAATAAAGCAAAATGATACCAATTGTAATATAATCTACCAATGGATACCAATGTGAATCAAAAGTATGAAAATACTTACAACATTAAGCTCCCCCTACTTTGGTGCATCACTTAAGCACCATCAACTCCAATCGAATGAAAATCCTTGCAACTCACGGAGTTGGTAGGGTTGGTATCTCATGGTGGATTTAACCTAGAGAAAATCATTTTGGTAACCAAAAATCTTTTTGGATCATATGGGTTAGGCAATACATTTAGTGAACTAAATTCAAATTAAATGTAACCCATTCTTACCACTATTGCTTTGGTACCCATAAAAATGAAATTAAACTTATGGTATCAAGCAATGAAGGGTCAAAGGAAACTAACCCTTCGGAAACCAAGTCCATGAGGACCATGATTTTCCAACATAATCATCATTCAAAATAATATCATTTATAAACGATTGCACATACAAATTCTTATTATGCGTGCTTGTGTTCTTCAGACCCAAAATGGTGTATGTCTTGGGAGTCCTAATCCTATTGGGAACATGCTCACGTTGTTGATTTCTATGTGATGCATGTCGTGTTGAATATTGGACTCCCCGGATTTGGTTTTGATGATGAGCAAACATAAATAATTCATGAACTAACAATTTGTGAGCGCAGTATTGGAGATCGTCGCCAATTTCACGAGAATATTCAAAGCGTCATCTCAACACTTCCAAAAGCTCGTATTCAAGCCTAAAGCTTCGTTGAAGCTTTTACAACGCTTTGGAAGTAATGAAGATTCAATCGAAGCTCTCAAAGACCGTTTATTAAGGTTTTATTTATAGTCTTTTCGTTTCGATTGATAGAATGTTAAGCCTTGAGTATATCTTACGTTTCTATCTTCATTACGCTCATTTCGTAGCTCTAGGATTCTTGCACAAGTTCATTCTAACTTCCTCGAAGCGTCGCGCTTCGATTCGGACTTTGTTGTGCATGTTAGTTGGTACAAGAACAAGTACTGACCGACTAGATGGTGATCTAGTTGGTCGGCAACTGTTCTTGGACCGACTAGTTTGATTCCTTAATTTCTTGGACTTTACTGTTTACAGTTAGTCGGTCTACGTTGACTCACCGACCGACTAGTTTGTGAACTAGTCGGTCAGTGATGCTTCTTTGACCGACTAGTTGTGACTTACTGTTCACTCTAAATTTCTCCTAAGCTACTGTTTACCGTTAGTCGGTCTAAGAACATTTGATGACCGACTAGTTGACAATCTAGTCGGTCAACTTTTGTTCTTGGACCGACTAAGTCAACTTGCCTTCAGACTATGTTGTTTTGCCTCTTAGTCGGTCTACGTTCATTGGATGACCGACTAGTTGTGAAACTAGTCGGTCAGACAGTGTTCTTGGACCGACTAGTTTTCTAGGTCTGAAATTCTATCTCTTCTCAGATCTGCTCTTAGTCGGTCCATGCTTTGTGACTGACCGACTAGTTGATGAACTAGTCGGTCAGTGATTGTTCTTTGACCGACTAATTCTCTCAGATTTCTTTCCGTTGGAGATTGACCTAACTTATGTTTTTGGGTTCCTATAAATACGAACCTAGGTCATTTCTATCTTCAATAGAGCTGCCATTAAGAGATTCATTGAGTTCTAAAGAGATAGCCATTCTCCCTCAAATCTAAAGCTCTCTTCCTCACAAGAAACCCATTCTCTCTCATTTCTAGATCTAGAGAGAAGCTTGTTCTTGGTGAGCTCTTCAAGCTATTGCTTGATTCAAGTTTCCAAATCTTCCCTAGGCACCCATTGCTGCTCATTTCCTTGGTGCTAGGGTTTGGTAACTTCATCTTCCTCAAATCCTTCATTCCACCTATTGGGTAAGAAAAACTCAAGGTACAGGATTTTGTGGTAAGCTTGTTTATTTCATATAAACTCTTTTATATTGCTTGTTGGTTCTCTCGGTTGTGAGAGAAGGTTGTGATCCCGGGTTGTGGGATTCACGTTTGCTATTGCATGTATGATTTGATCTTGTGAAAGTTTTTCACAAGATATTCATAGTGGAAATCTTGAGTTAGGGTTTCTAACTCAAGTATCCGGAGGGGATCCGGGTGGTTGGGACGTAGGATCACCGGGAACAAGTCGGGGAGACTTGGGTGGATCCGAACCCATTAACATCGTTTGTTAGCATTGTCAATTTCGTTGTCGTCGTTCAATTTAAGCTTCCGCAAATTGATTTGGTAGTTGATTACAATTTAATTTGGAATTATACTCCTTATTATTTTAAAGTACTATTCACCCCCCCTCTAGTACTTGTGCAGTAGCTGGTAGGGCATTACATTTGGTATCAGAGCCAGATACTCAGCTATGTCTGCCAACGACAACAAGACCGTGCCTCCACCTTCCAACTATGACACCTTCAGGAACCGTGAAGGAGCGTCATCGGTAATGGAAGGACATTCCTCTACAAGGCCTCCATTCTTCAACGGTACCAACTACGGGTACTGGAAATGTCGGATGGAAACCTTCCTCCGAAGTGCATCTTTATGGAGGACTACAATGAAGGAGTACACCGAGCCCGAAGAAGAAGATTTTGAGAAATGGACTACCGCGGAGGTCGCCGCGGAGGTAAGCAATGCCAAGGCAATGAACGCCTTGCAATGCGCATTGGAGCCCGAGGACTTCAATAAGATATGCACATGTAAGAGTGCATATCAAATTTGGAACTCTCTCCTCATACTACATGAAGGGACGAGTCGGGTAAGAGACTCTAAACTCGTAGTCGTAACAAAAGATTACGAAATGTTTCATATGCAACAGGGCGAGAAGATGAAAGAATATTACGCTCGCTTCGTTGACATAATAAACGAGTTAGAGGCCCTCGGCAAGATCTACACTCAAAAGGAGAAGTGCCTAAAGCTTATTGAAGGACTTCCATCTTCTTGGGAAAAACGTACCTTCGCCATCGAGGAAGGTAATGACATGAACAAATATACCGTAGTTCAACTAATGGGTACTTTGATGTTATACGAGGTACGCAAAGATAGCAAGGTAAAGCTACAAGAAAAGATGAAGTCATATTTGAACCTAGATGCGCCTAAGAAAAAGGCGATTGCATTCAAGGCGGCTTCATCCACATCTTCCGATGATGAAGACTCGGAAAACGAGTTGGACTTGGAGTCCATGGCACTCATGGCCAAGAAGTTCAACCGTTTCTTCCGGAAAGGTAACTTCAAGACCAAAGGTAAATTTGGTTCTTCTAACGCCTCTTCCTCTCCTTTGTGTTTCAAGTGCAATAAGCCAGGACACATGAAAGCGGAGTGTCCTCTCAACAAACAAAAGGAGAAGTGGAAGGCGCCAAAATTCGATAAGTCCAAGAAATACAAAAAGGGGTACAAGAAAGGACTTGTCGGAGCAACATTCACCGACTCCGAGGATTCCTCAAGCGGAGAGTCGGATGATGAGAAAGTGGAGCAAGCACATATGTGCTTCATGGCAAGAGAGGAGAACGATCAAGGATCCTCCTCTTCCGATGATAGTAATGACGAAAGCGATGAGGTAACAATGGATGATCTTAGAAATGCTAACTCTCAACTTTGGTCAAAATACACTAAGTTAGTAAATAGATATACTAAGGTAAAAGATGACCTAGCTAGCATTCAAACATCGCCTAAGACTATCATCACCAACAACGACACCGTTGTTGAAGAGTTAAGAAATGAGATTGTTAATCTCAAATCTAAACTTGAACATGTTAGCATCGAGGATCCGGAAGAACATAGGATAGCGGATTTAACTTCTCAAAACTCGACTTTGAGTATTGAGAACGAGAATCTTAAATCTCGTGTTTTTGTGCTCACATCGCAAGTATCCAATTTGGATACTTCTATGCGTTCTCTCAAAGAGAAATATGAGAACACATTGGGCCGAATTAACAAATTCAACAAAGGTAAGGACCATTTGGATAAAATCCTAAGTGACTTACTTCCGGCCAATCACCACATTGGTTTGGGGTATACGATGGGATGTCCATCCAAAGCGGCCACTACTTTTGTTAGGCCAACTTCCGGTGACTCTACGAGTGGTAGCAAACACTCTATTGATAGTTCATCTACCAATGATGCTTCCACTTCGTCCACGCCCTCTTTTGGAAAGAAACCCACCTTGGGTGGACCTCCAAAGAAGGGTCATGCCTACATGTACACCAATAACATGCCACGTAGGAACACACGTCCTACTCCACCATCTCACACATATGATGATTTTTATGCAACACATTCTCGGGCACGTGCACACCATGTGAGACACCCTCACGCACGTGTTCCCACACATGCTTATGATCACACACCGCATCATATGAATAATTCTCGTCGTGCACCATTCCATCATGTCCCATATGCCTATCCACAACATGCATCACGTAGAAATCAACGTCGCATGCATGCACCCAATAGGATGATGGCTCCCAAAATATTCACTATTTGGAGCCCAAAGGACACAAGCATGGACGAAAAACAAATGTACATGAATGCTTATTTTTCGGATGTTGTGCATAGTAAGAATTATGTGGGGAAGTCCAAGTCCACTTGGACTTGGCTTCCAAAGGTCTAATCCCTTGGACCCAATGACCTTGGGTACCATGATATGGAAGTTTCTATCTTTAGGTACTCAAGGAAAAGAAAAAGGGAAGGAGCAACAAATTTAAATTTAGCTCCAAAGGGAATTGGATACTCGATAGCGGGTGTTCCAAACACATGACGGGTGACGCTCGTTTGCTCTCCGGAGTGGTTCCCATTGCGAATGGAAACCGCGTCGTATTTGGAGGCAACGAGAGCGGAACCATCATAGGTGTTGGTAAAGTCGGTAACCCTTCTAAACCCCTAATTAGTGATGTTTATCTTGTTAGTGGTTTAAATCATAATCTCATTTCAATAAGCCAACTTTGTGACAAAGGTTACAAAGTTAGCTTTGCGAAAGGATTGTGTCATATTTTAAGAAAGGATAATGAAAAATTATTATTTTCCGGAACTCGTCGTAAAGACATTTATATTTTGGATCTTCCTAAGTCATATGAACAATGTCTCGTTGCCAACACAAGTGAACAACACTTATGGCATCGACGCTTTGGACTTGTGAACTTTGGAACACTATATAAGCTTTCAAAATTGAATTCCATTAAAGGTTTTCCGAAGCTCGTTTTTGAAAAGAAAAGTTTTTGTGATTGTTGTCAACGCGGCAAGCTTCCTAAATCTTCATTTAAACCTAAGAAAAGCATCTCTACTAAACGGCCACTAGAGCTATTACATCTAGATTTATTTGGGCCAACTAGAGTAGCTTCCTTAGGAAATGCAAGGTATGGACTTGTCATCGTAGATGACTATTCAAGATTTACTTGGGTATTTTCTTTGTGTAATAAAAATGAAGCTTTTGAAAACTTCACAATTTTTGTTAAGAAAGTACAAAATCTCTTAGGAACCACCATTGTCACTATTCGTAGTGATCATGGAGGTGAATTTGAGAATGAGTCTTTTGAGACATTTTGTGATGAAGTTGGTATTACTCACACCTTCTCTTTCCCTCGTGCACCGCCTCAAAATGGTGTAGTTGAGAGAAAGAATAGGACGCTAGTGGAGTGTGCTCGCACTATGCTTGATGATAGCCAACTTGGCCATCAATTTTGGGCGGAAGCGGTACACACCGCTTGCTATGTGTTTAATAGAATACTTTTGAGGCCCGGCACTAAACAACCTTGTTATGAATTGTTGTTTGGTAGGTTGCCTCAAGTTAAACATTTTCGTGTTTTCGGTTCAAAATGTTTTATTAAGAACACATATGGTAGTTTGGACAAATTCGATCCAAGATCCGATGAGGGAATCTTTGTTGGATACTCTACGCGTAGCAAAGCCTACCGGATATTCAACAAACGAACCTCAACGATCGAGGAGTCGCTTCATGTCTCATTTAATGAAGGATTTGTTCCAACTAGAATTTCAAATGATAATGATTCTATGGATGTTTTATGTGATTCGTTTGAAAATTCTAAGTCTAATGATTCTATTGATTCCATTGAGACTAACCCAACTAATGAAGTTGTTGAGAATGTTCCAAGTGATCAAGGTATTCCCAAACGGCTTCATTCGGTTCGTGACCATCCCCATGAGCAAGTCATTGGCAATATCTATGATAGTGTCAAGACGAGATCGCAAGTTCACCACTTCGCAAATTGTGCCTTTGCCTCATCGATAGAGCCAAAGAATATTAATGAAGCATGTGAAGATAGCGCTTGGATCTTAGCCATGGAGGAGGAGCTCATTCAATTCGAGAGGAATGAAGTTTGGGAGCTTGTTCCATTGCCATCGAAGAACCACACCGTCATAGGGACAAAGTGGATCTTCAAGAACAAGACCGACGAAAACCAAGTCGTCGTCCGGAACAAAGCTCGGTTAGTAGCTCAAGGCTATCGACAAGAGGAAGGTATCGATTTCGAAAAATCTTTCGCTCCGGTAGCTAGATTAGAATCAATTAGATTATTATTGTCTTTTGCATGCCATAAGAATTTTAAATTATTTCAAATGGATGTTAAAAGTGCATTTTTAAACGAAGATGTCGTTGAGGAAGTTTACGTTTCTCAACCTCCGGGCTTCATTAATGAAAAATTTCCAAATCATGTTTTTAAATTAAAGAAAGCTCTTTATGGTTTGAGACAAGCTCCTCGAGCTTGGTATGATCGCCTAAAGAATTTTCTTTTGGATTTGAATTTTAAAATGGGTGAAGCCGATTCAACACTTTTTATTAAGCATGCGAATAATGATATATTATTAGTTCAAATTTATGTTGATGATATCATTTTCGGTGCTACTAACTTCGCTCTTTGCGAAGAGTTTTCTAATGTTATGAAGGAACAATTTGAGATGAGCCACATGGGCGAACTCAAATATTTCTTAGGTCTCCAAATTCGCCAAATGAACGATGCAATCTTCATCCACCAAACGAAGTACACGGTGGAGTTGCTAAAGCGATTTGGAATGGAGAATGCCTCCGGGAAAAAGACTCCGATGAGCACGACTACGCATCTTGACAAGGATACGGGCGGTAAGGATGTAGACATTCGTCTATATCGAGGTATGATAGGTAGTTTGCTTTATCTTACCGCAAGTAGGCCCGATATTATGTTTGCCGTATGTATATGTGCTCGTTATCAGTCTCAACCTAAGGATTCTCACTTAGTAGCGGTAAAACACATTTTTCGCTATCTAAGTTACACTTTAGATTTTGGATTACTATATCCGAGATCTAGCACGTATGAGTTAGTCTCATACAGTGACGCTGATTATGCGGGATGCAAATCCGACAGGAAAAGTACTAGTGGCACTTGCCATTTTCTAGGAAATTCTCTTGTCTCTTGGTTTTCCAAGAAGCAAAATTCGGTTTCACTTTCAACCACCGAGGCGGAATACATTGCCGCCGATGCCGCTTGTGCCCAGGTTCTTTGGATGAGACACACATTGAAGGATTTTGGTATTCATTGTGATACTAGCCCTATCATGGTGGATAACCAAAGTGCTATCTGTCTTTCAAAGAATCCGGTGCACCATTCCCGATCGAAACACATAGATGTCCGACACCATTTCTTAGATGATCATGTTGCTAAAAAGGACATCATTTTAGTGTACGTTGAAACCCAAAAGCAAATCGCCGATATTTTCACGAAACCCCTAAAGGAGGACTCCTTTGTGCGGTTGCGTCGAGAATTGGGGATTATGGGTGAATCCGAGATATAGGATTCATATTTTAATTCAATCATCTTGCATGCTAATATATTTCGCGATATTTCATTCATGCTAGATTAATTGAATTTTTGGGAATTTTATGTGAAGTATTTGAATTTATTGCTCGAATTCGTATTTCAATGTCGTATTTAAGATTTCGACGTTTTATGGGGTAATTTAGATGACTAATGAGTGAGTTTGGATGTATCATCCAAGTGGTTTGTGAAGAGAAATCAAAATTCTACTTTTGGACTCTTCTAGTCGATTTCAGTTCACTTGTCAACCGACTAGATGCTCATCTAGTCGGTCAGCAAATGAACTCAGACCGACTAGCTCATGCACATATCCATCTCCTATCTTTTTCTATCTTTAGTCGGTCATAGTATACTTTCCAACCGACTAGATTGAAAACTAGTCGGTCAGTGAATATACTGCGACCGACTAATTCTTGCCCTAGAAATTCATCTGAGCTACTGTTTCGACTTAGTCGGTTCAAGCTCATTGACCGACCGACTAGATCGTAATCTAGTCGGTCAGTACTTGAACTGTGACCGACTAAGTGTGTTAGGGCAGCTGTGTCTTTTCGCATCCCGACCGACTTATACACGTTTTCCTCCGACTAAAATCTCTTTTAGTCGGTTTGTCTCCCCATCTCTCACTCGAAAACCCAAAACCCCCCTTCGAGCCCCTTCGCATTCCGTCGTCTCCGGCCGTTTCTCCGGCCATCGCCGCCATCCGCCGCCGTCGACTCCACCCCCTAGGTATATTCCTCCCTCTCCTAGGTCAATTTCTTACCCTAGGGTTCGTTTTCACCTCCTAGGATTTCTAGGGTTTCGAAATTTCTCCTCTAGGGTTTGTGTGTTCGATTTCATTTGGTCTTCTAGGGTTTTGTGCTAGCTTCTAGGTTTTGTGCTTAGGGTTGTTGATCCTCCGTTATTACTTGCGTGTGCTCTTAGAACTATGGCTAAGACTCGTATTCCGATCGCTTCTTCCGGGGCCTCTCCAATGACCGTAGAACAACCTACCGCTAGGAATCCCCCGAAACCTAAGCGTCGTGCCAAGTCTACCCAAGCCTCTCCATCGTCGCCCCCTCTTAAGAAGCCTAGGACTGCATCCGTCAAGCCCCGCAAATCCAAGACCAAAAAGCCTATTCTTCACACTCCGGCTACTCCTCCCGATTCCGATTCCGATACTGATTTTATCCCTGAGGATGAGCCTACTAGGGATCCTACCCCCCCTCCGAAGACCCGTAAGGCCAAGGGTAAAGCTCCTATGCCAGTTGGCGGTGTAGACATATCGTTGTGCCACGATGACCCTCAGTGTCTCACCGCGTACAACCGTATAGAACACTGTCCACTGTTGTTAGAGCATTACGTTCAGTTCTCTGATTTCCTCGGCCTTGCTGATCTTCTATCTTATAGTGGCCTTCTAGATTATCTCCGATACGACCCCAAGGCCAATCCCAAACCGTACCCTCGCCTCGTGAAATTGTTCTATGCTAACCGTATTCGAGGCCAGTACGACGCCAGCCACTCCATTGAGACGACTGTCTTGGGAACTCCTATAGTTCTCACGGCAGAAATCTTGGGGGAGATCCTTGGTTGTGCGTCGTGTGGTCTCCTCCCCTCAGACATTTCCGTAGACGACATTTCTTCCTTGGATCAGACTATTCTTTCTGAAATTTTCCAGGTTATCCCCTCCGCATTCATTGGTGTTCCTTCGAAATCCTTTAAGCCGAATGCGTGGGTTCTTAACCTGATCTTGAAGTCATGCCTCCTCCCGAAATATGGATCCTCTTCACTCCCATCTCAGCCGTTCTTGAAACTCATATACGCTCTTTTCTTGGGGTGCGAGATAAATTGGGCTCGCGTGATACTCGATAAGATGGATTCTTTCGAGTGTATACGCAAGACCAATAAGTCTGCGCACATTCCATACCCCTGCTTGTTGACACTCATATTCCGTCATTTTCGCGTTCCTCTCCCTCCTGACGATGAGCGTCCTTTGGGTACGCCTCTGAACGCGACGGCCGTGAAGAAATCTTTAGCGGCACTTCGTCACGTGCAGAGGTCTACCGCATCTGCTTCTCAGTCTACTCCGTCAGCCGCTGCAGCCTCCTCTTCCCCTGCTACTTTGGACGATGTCGTACGTCTTCTTCGTCAGCACGACTCCCGTTTGGCTCGTACTGAGGAGGTCGTATGTCGTATGGCTCGTATGATGGGGATTGAGCTTCCTCCTTCGGTGTCTGAGGCCGAGGAGATGGACGATGAGGAGCTTGACGAGCTTGTCACTTCTTTTGCCCGTGGCGATGAGGCCACTGCTGCTGCTGCTGGTGTTTCCTCTTCTGCTCCTGGAGTTGGCACCTCTTCCGGTGCTCCAGAGCCTTCTGCTCCAGCACTTCAGTCTTCAGAGCCTGCTGTTGACCCTGTTGCTGAGCCTGATGCTATTCCAGTTGACACTTCTGTTGTCGAGACCCTTGCTGCTGTAGAGCCTGTTCCTGAGATCTCGACTCCTGCCCCGACGATTCCATCTGTTGAGACGCCTCTTCTCCCTGCAGAGCCTGAGTCCACTCCGTCGACTGGACCCACGGACGCTGCAGATCCTGCCTCCTCCTCGTGATCGTTGTTCCGAGGACTCTCCATATACGCCTTGGATGATATATCTTAGCGAGAGTATTATGGGTTAGGATAGGGTATGAGGGTTATTATGTTTTGATGTATTTTGGATGTCGTCGCTGCTGCTGTATTTATCTTGATGAGAATGATGATGATGATGGTGTATTTCATTTTGATGGGTATATTGTATCGATGATGTTGATGTATTTCTTTTTGATGATATGTAGCGCTTGATATGATGTATCTCATATATTCGATGTGATATCTTTTTGGATATACTCATGTTGTCTCTGCATATATATATGTTCATCGTCATTCACTTTGTCTTTTATTCGTCGTGCAAATTTTAATATTCGTTGAATGTATTTGAAATGAGATTTCGTCGCTCGACGCATAAAAACTTGGTTAAATAGATTTAAATTCTATAATTGTATAGAATTGTTTTCCATGCACAAAATTAACCAAGTATGTTGAATATTGAAGAGTATGTTTCTTTATTCAATTAATGAATAATTATTTGGTATTTTTGATGATTTTGTTTTTCACTTTGTGATAATGGACAATTGGCACACTTTGAATTGATTTAATCGTTTTTCTTTTGGTGTCAATTAGCTCCATCGTCATTGTCTACGACTCCCGATGTTGGATTTTACATTTCCTAATTGTTGTCGTTGTATGCCCCCCATTTTTGGGATAATGCCAAAGGGGGAGAGATAATGATAATAAATAGTGCAAATGAAAAATTTAACTCCATTCCGAGAATCTAGTTTGATATGTTAGATTCAGGGGGAGTTACGATACATATAAGGATTTTCAAAATCCGATATTTCAAAAATCAATTCTCATTATATATCTTACTCGTCTGATTGATGCAATTCATATATATTCATTTGGGAATTAACGTGTCATCAATGCAGGGGGAGTAAGTATTTTACATTTGAATTATTATTTTTGATTATTATTTATGTTGGTTTGTCATCACCAAAAAGGGGGAGAATGTTGAATATTGGACTCCCCGGATTTGGTTTTGATGATGAGCAAACATAAATAATTCATGAACTAACAATTTGTGAGCGCAGTATTGGAGATCGTCGCCAATTTCACGAGAATATTCAAAGCGTCATCTCAACACTTCCAAAAGCTCGTATTCAAGCCTAAAGCTTCGTTGAAGCTTTTACAACGCTTTGGAAGTAATGAAGATTCAATCGAAGCTCTCAAAGACCGTTTATTAAGGTTTTATTTATAGTCTTTTCGTTTCGATTGATAGAATGTTAAGCCTTGAGTATATCTTACGTTTCTATCTTCATTACGCTCATTTCGTAGCTCTAGGATTCTTGCACAAGTTCATTCTAACTTCCTCGAAGCGTCGCGCTTCGATTCGGACTTTGTTGTGCATGTTAGTTGGTACAAGAACAAGTACTGACCGACTAGATGGTGATCTAGTCGGTCGGCAACTGTTCTTGGACCGACTAGTTTGATTCCTTAATTTCTTGGACTTTACTGTTTACAGTTAGTCGGTCTACGTTGACTCACCGACCGACTAGTTTGTGAACTAGTCGGTCAGTGATGCTTCTTTGACCGACTAGTTGTGACTTACTGTTCACTCTAAATTTCTCCTAAGCTACTGTTTACCGTTAGTCGGTCTAAGAACGTTTGATGACCGACTAGTTGACAATCTAGTCGGTCAACTTTTGTTCTTGGACCGACTAAGTCAACTTGCCTTCAGACTATGTTGTTTTGCCTCTTAGTCGGTCT
The DNA here is from genome assembly GCA_030789695.1 of Scilla litardierei. Classification (NCBI taxonomy): domain Eukaryota; kingdom Viridiplantae; phylum Streptophyta; class Magnoliopsida; order Asparagales; family Asparagaceae; genus Scilla; species Scilla litardierei. The sequence continues at coordinate 256,367,631 of CM061141.1, forward strand.
ACGTTCATTGGATGACCGACTAGTTGTGAAACTAGTCGGTCAGACAGTGTTCTTGGACCGACTAGTTTTCTAGGTCTGAAATTCTATCTCTTCTCAGATCTGCTCTTAGTCGGTCCATGCTTTGTGACTGACCGACTAGTTGATGAACTAGTCGGTCAGTGATTGTTCTTTGACCGACTAATTCTCTCAGATTTCTTTCCGTTGGAGATTGACCTAACTTATGTTTTTGGGTTCCTATAAATACGAACCTAGGTCATTTCTATCTTCAATAGAGCTGTCATTAAGAGATTCATTGAGTTCTAAAGAGATAGCCATTCTCCCTCAAATCTAAAGCTCTCTTCCTCACAAGAAACCCATTCTCTCTCATTTCTAGATCTAGAGAGAAGCTTGTTCTTGGTGAGCTCTTCAAGCTATTGCTTGATTCAAGTTTCCAAATCTTCCCTAGGCACCCATTGCTGCTCATTTCCTTGGTGCTAGGGTTTGGTAACTTCATCTTCCTCAAATCCTTCATTCCACCTATTGGGTAAGAAAAACTCAAGGTATAGGATTTTGTGGTAAGCTTGTTTATTTCATATAAACTCTTTTATATTGCTTGTTGGTTCTCTCGGTTGTGAGAGAAGGTTGTGATCCCGGGTTGTGGGATTCACGTTTGCTATTGCATGTATGATTTGATCTTGTGAAAGTTTTTCACAAGATATTCATAGTGGAAATCTTGAGTTAGGGTTTCTAACTCAAGTATCCGGAGGGGATCCGGGTGGTTGGGACGTAGGATCACCGGGAACAAGTCGGGGAGACTTGGGTGGATCCGAACCCATTAACATCGTTTGTTAGCATTGTCAATTTCGTTGTCGTCGTTCAATTTAAGCTTCCGCAAATTGATTTGGTAGTTGATTGCAATTTAATTTGGAATTATACTCCTTATTATTTTAAAGTACTATTCACCCCCCCTCTAGTACTTGTGCAGTAGCTGGTAGGGCATTACATGTCGTGGGTAAGCATATGGCATGCGATGCAATGGTGCATGATGATAATTATTCATATGAGAATGAGGATGAGCATATGAATGTGGAGGAACACATGCATGAGTGTGTCTCACATGGTGTGCACGTGCTCGTGGATGCGGAGCATAGAAATCATCATACGTGCTAACATGTGGGGTAGGATGTGTGTTCCTACGTGGCATGGTATACATGAAAGCATGACCCTTCTTTGGAGGTCCACCCAAATTGGGTTTCTTTCTAAATGGGGGTGTGTTCCTAGCGGAAGCACCATTGGTAGAAGAACTACCCATGAAGTGTTTACTTCCACTAGTAGAAGCATCGGAAGATGGCCTAACAAAGGTGGCGGACGATTTGGATGAATCTCCCATCTTATACCCCAAACCAATGTGCTGGTTGGCCGGAGGTAAGTCATTTAGGATATTATCCAACTTGCCCTTACCTTTGTTGAATTCATGAATTCGGCCTAATGTGCTCTCATGCTTCTCGGTGAGAGAATGCAAAGAAGCATCCAAAGTGGACACTTGCGATGCGAGTGCACAAACACGTGACTTGAGATTTTTATTCTCAATACTCAAAGTTGAGATTTGAGACGTCAAATCCGCTATCACATGTTCATCCGAATCCTCGATTTGAACCTGCTCAAGTTGAGATTTGAGATTTACAATCTCATTTCTCAACTCTTCAACAACGGTGTCGTTGTTGACAATGCAAGGCTTAGGCGAGTTTTTAAGACTATCTAATTCATTTTTAGTCTTCATAAACTTAGTAGCCATATTAGAAAACTTATTCCAAAGTTGTTCGTTGGCTAATCTAAGTTCATCATTGGTTACCTCTTCACCTTCATCCTCGCTTCCATCCTCGCTTTCATCGGATGAAGTCTCTTCATCACGATCCTCTTTTCCCATGAAGCACGTGTGTGCTTTCTCCACTCTTTCATCGTCCGACTCTCCACTTGAGGAGTCGGAGTCGGTGAAGGTACCTACAAGTCCTTTCTTGTGCTTTCTCGACTTGTCGTGCTTGGATGCCTTCCACTTCCCCTTATGTTTGTAGAGAGGACAATCCGGCTTGATATGTCCTGGCTTATTGCATTTATAACACACGGGAGTAGAAGCATTAGTCGAAATAAATTTTGATTTACGATTTAACTTACCTTGTCGAAAGAATCGGATGAACTTCTTTGCCATATCGGCCAAAGCTTCCATGTCCAACTCATCGTCCGCTTCTTCTTCCGAATCTTCATCATCGGTAGATGGAGCGGCCTTGTATGCAATCACCCTTTTCTTAGGCTCGTCTTGCTTCAAGTACGACTTCATCTTTTCTTTCATCATGAGCTTGCTATCCTTGCGTACCTCGTATGACATCAAGGTACCCATTAGTTGAGTAACCGTATAAGTTTTCATGTCATTACCTTCCTCGATGGCGAAGGTACGCTTCTCCCAACAAGAAGGAAGTCCATCGATTATCTTCGAGACTTTCTCCTTTTAGGTGTAGGTCTTCCCAAGAGCTTCCAACTCGTTTGTGATGTCGACGAATCGAGCATAATACTCTTTCATCTTTTCACCCTGCAGCATATGAAATAATTCGAAATCTTTATTCACGACCACGAGTTTAAAATCTCTTACCCGACTCGTCCCTTCATGTAAGATGAGGAGGGAGTTCCATATTTGATATGCACTCTTACATGTGCATATCTTATTGATGTCCTCAGGCTCCAATGCGCATTGCAAGGCGTTCATTGCTGGCATTACTTACCTCCGCGGAGACCTCCGCGGGAGTCCACTTTGCGTAATCTTGTTCGGAGGACTCGACGTACTCATTCATCGTGGCTCTCCAAAGTGAAGCACTCCGAAGGAACGTTTCCATTCGGCATTTTCAGTACCCGTAGTTGGTACCATTGAAGGAGGGAGGCCTAGATGAAGATTGCCCTTCCAAGACTGAAGAAGCTCCTTGACGATCCTTGAAGACGCTGTAGTCGTTGTTCGTCATAGCTTTGAACTTGTAGCTTTAACCTTGGCTCTGATACCAATTGAAGTGCCCTGTGAAGCTACTGTACATGTACGAGAGGGGGGTGAATAGTACTTAAAATAATTAAGAGTGTTATTCCTAACTATTGTGCAAGAAACAAACGACAATGCGGAATTAACAACAATCAACAAGAAATAGCAAACGCAAACTAAACATGTAACGGGTTCGGATCCACCCAAGTCTCCCCGACTTGTTCCCGGTGATCCTTCGTCCCAAACACCTGGATCCCCTCCGGATACTTGAGTTAGAAACCCTAACTCAAGATTTCCACTAACCCACTTGCAAAAACTCCACAAGTGCAATCGACCTACAATCGATGTCCGTGAATCCCACAACCCGGGATCATGCAAACTCTCACAACCGAGAGTATACAACAATTCAATGAAATGAAATGAAATAAACACTTACCTACAAAATCCTATGCCTTGAGTAAATCTTACCAAATAAGGGCAAGGAGGGATTTTGAGGAAGATGATGCCACCAAACCCTAGCTTCAAGAAGATGACCAGCAATGGATGCATAGGGTGGAGTATGGTGACTTGAATCAAGCTCTTGGCTTGAGAAGCTCACAATGGAGAGAATCTCTCTTGAGGAAGATGGCTCAAAGAGTGAAGGGAGAGATTCTTGTGAGGGAGAGAGAGCTTTGAATTAGCTTGGGAGAACTCTTCTCTTAGGTCTGAAATTGCTTGGAAAATGGACCTCTAACCTTGCCTCAAACGAATCAGGTTTGTATTTATAGAGGCAAGGAAAATCGTGTTGGAAAAGATCCCAACGGCTCTATTCTGAACCAGACTAGTCGGTCAAAGAAGGATCACTGACCGACTAGTTCATCAACTAGTCGGTCGGTGATACAACGTAGACCGACTAACGGTTGAACATCCAAAAGGTCGAAGTACAGGTGATGACAACTAGTCGGTCTAAGAAGACTTACCGACCGACTAGTTTCACAACTAGTCAGTCGGTGAATGATCTTTGACCGACTAACAGTCGAAATAGAGTAGGTTGAATTCAAGATAAATTAGTCGGTTTAAGAACAAATGCTGACCGACTAGTTTCTCAAATAGTCGGTCGACAAACGTTATTTGACCGACTAACTCGAAACAGTAACTCAGGCTGTACAGAGGCAAGCTCAACTAGTCGGTCTAAGAAGGATTCCTAACCGACTAGATCGTCATCTAGTCGGTCGGTTACTCTTCTTTGACCAACTAATTGACCAACAGGGAATGAGCTGAAATGAGCAAGGCATTCTAGTCGGTTCAAGAGGGATTGCCGACCGACTAGATCGTCATCTAGTCGGTTGGTTGTTCTTCTTGAACCAAGTAACATGCACTAGAAGCCGAGGGAAAAAGCGATAGGCTTCGGGAAAGTTTCTAATGGCTTCTATGATAATCCTAGCTCTAAGAAATGAGCGAAATGAAGATTATATTGTAAGTCCTACTCAAGGCTTAACATTCTAAACTATGAAGCTAGATGACAATAAATAATACATGACGAACCGTCTTCAAAGCTTCAATCTTCAATTCTCTTGACTTCAATATTGCTCCTTGAGCTTCAACGAAGCTTCAGGCACTCGATCATGCGTATTGAGAAGTCTTGAGACGTCACTTTAGATGTACGTTGTATTTTGGCGACGATCTCCATAACTGCGCTCACAAAGTATTAGTTCACGATATATTTATGTTTGCTCATCATCCAAAACCAAATCCGGGGAATCAATACTCAACACTTTCCACTTGTAGCACTGTGCATCCTGTTGTTGCATTAGTGTGCGTTGTGTTTAGGTTGGGGTATGGTATTCCTACTAGGTCACGCGTTGACGTGCCCCCGTTGACTTTTTTCAAGCGTGGTTCTTGGAGATGGCTGTTAGAGCTGGAGGTTGAGTTTGGAGTTCTGGTGTTAGGAGTTGGAGCTTAGGTTGGATGGTGTGGGGTGAGAAGAGAGTTATGTGTACTTTGGGTTTTCTTTTGCGGTGAGAGATGCTTGTACTATATGAATTGATGCACTGGGATGTTGAGATGTATATGAAATTGTCAGTGTTTGGTTTTTAGTATTTCTCTGTGGCTTTGTGTCGTTCTGTGTTTATTGGTTGGCTGTTTTGTTGAACACTATATGTACTACTCTCTGCAGCGTGCAGTGGACCTGCGTTGTACTTTGAGTTTTTTTTCGTATTTCCCTCCGTAACACTCGCTGCTCAGGGTATCCTGGGCAGCAGGCATTACATTTGGTGGCCCATGCAGGTCACCGCACTACGGTTGTGTACGGAATAGTGCGTGTAGCATTCGTGTGTGAGTAGTTGAGTCCTAAGGTGGGTAGAGTCCAGCCTTAGGATATGACCAAATATCAGAAGTTTGAGGTATAGAAATCTGAGGGTTGCAATTCGAGTGTTGATTCAATATGAATGTATGTACGTATTTATGTGTGTAGGTATGTGTACATATACATCTGTAGTTCTATAAGTGTTGAATATGGCTTGTCGAGTATATTGAGATGATATACTTATGTGCATATGACTGTTCGATTGATTATATGACTATGTGATTGTGTTTGAATTGTATGTGTTAATAAATGGTTGACTTATGAATAATGTGTGAGATTGAATTATATAATTGTTTGAGGTGCGAGTAGTGTATAGATGTACTGTGTAGTGACTATATACTGTATGTGATATGCACATGTAGGGTGTGCAGATGCATGTGTGGATCTTTGAGTTCCACTCATGGATGTGTGAATATGTCTTAAGAGTATTAGTGTTATGAGATGATGTATGTGATGAGTATATGATACATGTATGGTTGTAAGCTGGTACGCTTACACATGTATATGGATGAATGTAGTTTTGTATGGTTATCAATGTGTATTGATATTAATATGGTAGACCTAGTGTGGTGATATATATATGTGAATGTTGGATGGATGATAGGAGTCATACATGATTGTATGACTGAGTATAGAGGTGCATGTGTATATGTGTTAATGTATGGTAGCCTACGAGTAGTATGTATCATAGAACTATATGGTTGATTGAGCTCTAGGCGATGTATAAATATAGCATGCAGTTTGTGTTTGTAGTATGCGGTGTGTATGTACATGCTGATTGTGCAGATCCATGTATGGATCGTTGTGTTCCACTCAAGCATGAGTGGGTATGCCCCAGGTGTATTAGAATTGTGTGTTTGATATATATATATATATATATATATATATATAGAAGATGAGTATGGTTGCATGTCTGGTTGTAAGCGGGTACGCTTACGCCGGAGCTGAATAGATGTATCATTATATGAATATCTGTGTGTGTTGGTATTGTTGTATGAGACTTTATGTGATGACATGTGTGTGTGTGTGTGTGTGTGTGTGTGTGGGGTGGGTGGGTGGGTGGGGATATATACTAGGAGACATACATGGTGTATGTCTATATTTATATATATATCGAGAAGCATGTGTATGTATATGAGGTTATAATATCTATGTGTGCTTTTATGAATTTGTAAGTATGCGTATTATACTTCTGTGTGGACATGATGCGGGTGAGTATTGGTATATGAGTATCCTTGGGGTAGACTTGAATGGTTGATTGAGTATATGTATACTAGTCATAACCCGTGCCCGCGGGCACGGTTCAGTTAAGGTTTTTCCTCGCAAAATCTTTGTTTCCCAAAAAATTATTTTCACAGCCAAAATTTAACAGAACAACAAATTTGCGTAAAAATATTTAACGGCACAGGCACCTTCGACGCGGAATAACAAATTCGGCGCAGGTGCCTTCGATACAGAACAACAAATTCGGCATGGACGCATTTGGAGCAGAAGAACAAATTCGACATAGAATAACAAATTCGGCATGGCGCCTTCGACGCGGAACAACAAATTAGCGTGAAAAAATTTAGCATGAAACAACATATTAGCGTGAAAAAGTTTAGCGCGTGCGCCTTCGGCCCAGAACAACAAATTCGACGCAGACGCCTTCGGCCCAGAACATCAAATTTAGCATAGAATAACAAATTCGGGACGACGCCTTTGATGCAGAACTACAATTTAGCGTGAAAAATTTAGCGTGAAACAACAAATTAGCGAGAACATTTTTAGCGGGCGTCGAATTTGAAAAAAATAGCGTGAAACTACAAATTAGCATGAAAAATTTTAGCGGGCGCCGAATTTGAAAAAAATAGCGTGAAACTACAAATTAGCGTGAAAAAATTTAGCGGGCGGCCAGTACAATGCAATTGAATTGAATCCTGCAGCAAGACATCCATCGGTTCAGTTCAGACTCACAAAATCATAGCAAAAGTTTTAGACTCATTTTGGAGACTAATACCATATCATTGACTGCAAAATTAAAAATTCCATTACAAACGCAAAACATGCTCTTAAGCTAATCCAACACCAACCCATCCACAAAAAGGCTCAATCCTAGCAAGAAACCATAGCTGCCTCTCTCTCTGATCATATAGTATCATCATCTGCAACAAAGAAGAAGGAGACTTCAAAAAAAAATGCAATAGTTGTATTTCAAAAAAAAAACAAAGCAAATTTCTTAAGCTTGATATTTACATCCCATTTGGTCTCTTTGTCGCGTGCAAACTTATATCATAATCTTCATGACAGTCCCATTGCTAACTAAATCTCATCATGCTATTGTACGCCATAAGCCACCACACACATCCTAGCATCAGCTGTATTAAATTGTACAAAAAGAAGATAAAAGAAGAATAAATTATTGTAAAGAAATGTGATTCTGCTCTACTTCGTTGAGATTTGAGTACTTCTCACTTACCTATAATATGCATAAACAATAGAAAGGCAGTCAGTCATCTTCCCTTGTAAGCAAATATTAGACAAATGACTAAGTTTCTATCTGTCATAATCTCATCATCGCAAATTTATACAGGGATTCGGATGCAAGATTCAGATATCATTTACATTACATCATATTACCTCCAAAAATCATCAGAAATACAACTATTTAAAGATTGCTTGGTTCGGAGTCCTCCCTTTGCGCATGAGCTACTGATGGAGAAAAAGAAGCCGGTTAAAAAGACATGCGCAACACAATTAACGACCTCGGCCACGTCCACGTCCACGCCCACGTCCTCTACCCCTTCCTCGTCCCAAAGCTCTCCCTGATCCAGAAGCAACAAAGAAGAGGGGCATGCTATCGTTATTTATATTTTCCCTGTCGGAGATGTGGCTGTTTTAATATACTCTATTATCGTCATTAAAATTTTAGATATATCACATATGAATTATTACTCAAATAGTCAATGGGAAATTTGCAGCATAGTTCTGTATGACTCTTAATCTAATAATAAACTGACAACCTTTTTTCCCTTTTGTAAGGACAATGTTATACTCCTTTTGTAAAAATCAAACTTGACAGTTTATTTGTACATATGGTGCATGATATGAAAGTAAATAGATGATAGGTGGTGTAATTTATCATGCAAATAAATAAATTTAGCACCATAAATATATATCACTATAGAAGAAATTATTATTACCGATTCTAAATTTTCTGTTTAACGCATGGAAAAATATGAGAGAAGGCATGGATCATCATTTGAATGTAACAGGACTGAGGACTGAGGAAAGGAATTTTCGCGAAAATTTAGCAACCTCAAATGTAAAAGGACTGGTTAAGTCCGCCTTCTTATTTAACAAATAACTAAAAATTTAGAGCCTCAAATGTAACAGTACTGGTTAAGCCACATCATTCAAATGTTTCCCCCGGTGTTGATGACTGGTTAAAATTTATTTATAAACTAATAGGATTTGGGAAAGAGATTGCGGATCACGTAGAAATAACAGGATTGTAGAAAAGAAATTAACAAACGAAAATTATAAGAAGAAGAAATCGTGAAAATACCTGATGTTAGCGAAGAGATCAAAGATGGTGCCGATCTCTTCGAGGTCCCGCAGAGATCAAAGAAGATGCAGATGCTGATTTCTTCAAGGTTCCGTATGAAAAGCCACACCAATTGCAACACCCCATAACAATCTCCTGTTGGATATGGACGACATGAATACACCCATGAGGGGATGTATGAGGGTATACGGACCTCAGATGTCGCATGCACGAAAGCGTGCACGAAGGGAACCTTTTCTCGTGTGAAAAGGACCACTCGATAAGTGGAAAAAGCCACTCGATAAGTGGAAAAAGTCACTTTATAAGTGCATAAAGGCACTTGATAAGTGAATGAAGAAGAGGATAAATGAATGCGCTAATATAGGCTAATAAGCTTATATTTAGTTATTTCCTACAATAACTACCCCTAAAGCCTATAAATAGGACCCAAGGGTAAGGCATTCATACTACACTTTCCATGCCATAAGTTTGCAAAAGGCATCTTATGTTCTTCTTCTCCCTTCCATTAAAATCCTCTTCTAAATAGAGATTTAGGCGGTGAAACTCTGCTTCGATCCTCCGTGACGAAGTATCGACCGTTGTGGCGAATCCGAGGGCGAAGTTCCGAGATTACGGTGCCGCGTACGCAAGCGTAAGTCTCTACTTCATTATTCGATCTTAACGTCCTTGTTTTGTCAGGATCCTACATTTGTATCAGAGCCATACGGGTTCGCCCCGGTCAAACCGCCGCCCTGTCGAATCGATGAACGAGGCGTTGTCTTTTTCACGAATGGGTTTCCTACCATTATGGATATGGTAGGAACGCTTCGTGACGGAGAGAACACAGCGGTTGTTCTTTTCACGTTAGGGTCTTCTGTCATTACGGATATGGCAGGAACTCTCCGTGACGGGAAGAACCGACCGTTCATATCGTCAAGCTCGCACTCTTCATGGATGCTGAGTCTCCATTCATAGGGAATGTGAACTCTCTTCATGTGGAGCGTGTAGTTTGCGAACTTTAGAGTATGTTATTTCTTCATTTTGGCACACGGCTATTAGAGAATAACTACTTTCTCGACGAACGGGTGCTTCATCGACGAACGGGTGCTTCATCGAAGAAGACGACGGTGGTTATTCCCATCGGAGAAGATGACCTTTGGTGCATGATCACCATGGCCAAATGGGCTATGGAGGCAATGCATCCCCCCTCCCCATGCGGAGGGGGTTGGCTACGGCCAAATGACAACGAAAACCACCCCGTCAGGGGGGGAGTGTGTGTGCCAACCCCATGCAAGGGGGTGGCCGGCCATGGCCGGCCCTGGCCGGCCCCGACCAGGGCCTGGCCGGCCCCGACCAGGGCCTGGCCGGCTCTGGTCGGCCAGGGCTAGGGGGCCCTGGCCTGGCCGGCCCTGGCCGGCCCTGGCAGAGGCCGGGGCCAGGCCAAGGTCTGCCGGCCTTGGCCGGTGCCCGGCCACTGCCGGCCCCGGCCTCGGCCAGTGCCGAGCCCCGGTTGACCCAGATTTTTGATGGGGGGGCTTACGTAACTGAAAGGGGGTAACTTGCATGGCGGTGGCTTGCATGAACAACCACTACGGGTCCGACGGCAGTACTCTGCGGCAAATTCCCCTGCAGAAGGGGAGCGCTTGGATCCATACAGGAGCCGGCGACGGTGGCTTGCAGAAAAATCCCCTCAAGGGGGGTCCGGCCTTGGCACGGCTACGGCTCAATCCCGGCAGATGGCCAGGGATTGCCGTATATTTCGCTAGTATCATAAGGGTACTAAGCTGAAATATCGCATTTTTCCCCAAAGGGGGGATCCGGCTTTGGCCAAGTTGCGATGGCAACTCTCACTTCGGAAGGAAGATGAATTTGGCCTTGGCACGGCCTTGACACGACCCCGACAATGGCCGGGGAATTGTCGAAATATTTCGGCTATGACACCCTATAATGGGGTATAGGCCTTGCAAAATACGTTTGCAAAATGCATTTGAAAAATACGTTTTCAAAATACTGCAAAATACGTTTGCAAAATATTTTTGAAAAATACGTTTTCAAAAACGTTTTTCTGCTGCAAAGTACTATAAGAGTACTATTATTATTTGATAAAGTGATGGGGAAATATTGAAAGTTACTCTAGATGGTGATTGGAAACGTAGTGACCTTTCCGATTCTAGAGTAACATCTTCAATATTTTTCGAAAGTAACTTATCAAATTATAAATATCATTCCAAGTGGGAGTTGAAATTAGAACTATCCAAATGGGATATTCTATTATCATTTCAAGTGGGAATTATATTTTAAGAATTTTAATGCAGTGATTTTGATCAAACCTTTGGTTTTGTGTCTTTTGCAGCATTTTAAAAGTAAAATGTCTTCCACTTCAAAGAATATCGTCGCTGAGTTAAACAGAGGTGAAAACTCAACGGCGATAATTACAAACTATGGTCCATCAAGATACAATACGTTCTAGAGGAGCAAGAAGTGCTCGAAACTCTAAAGAACATAATGATTGAACCCGAGTTGGGCACTACGGCCCTGTAACGACTGCCTTTCATGTATCTGGATTTAATATAATATAATATATGTTTTGGTGGATTTTCCCCTCATTTGTGGTTTTCGTCTCCGTAGCTTTCATTTTCGATCGATTCGTCGTATTTTCTCGCTTCTTTCTTAGGATCGTCGTTTTTGAAGTATGTCATTCGTGACGGACTTCATAACGGTCATATCTAACTGTTAGATCAAGCCTAGGAGTCTTAGGAATCGATGCCGGGGTCTCGCGCTCCGTATCGGTACTTTTCTGTGCTCATTAGCCGGTGTAAGAAGGGCCACCGACCGACTAGATGACGATCCAGTCGGTCGGCAATCCTTCTTGGACCGACTAGTTAGCTTTCTAAATTTTCTCAGGAGTTACTGTTTATCGTTAGTCGGTCTAAGAACGTTGGTTGACCGACTAGGTTGCAAACTAGTCGGTCAGCAATGCTTCTTGAACCGACTAACTCATCATATTATTTTTGTATCAGTTACTGTTTACCCTTAGTCGGTCTAAGAACGTTCATCGACCGACTAGATGCTAAACTAGTCGGTCAGTACTTGTTCATGGACCGACTAACTCTAGAATCCTATTTTCGTTCAGGAGTTACTGTTTTCACTTAGTCGGTCTGCGTTGGTCGACCGACCGACTAGTTGCCAAACTAGTCGGTCAGTGGTTGCTCTTGGACCGACTAACCAGTGTTAAAACCCTAATTTCTGGGCAGCCGCCGGCTCAACCTATAAATACCCAACCCAAACGTTTTCATCTTCTCCAACACGACCCTAAGCCCTAGTTTCTTCCCCTCTAAGCCCCCATCTTCCTCCAAGCTTCTTTCCTTCAATCCAAACCATAAATCCATCATCCAATCCATCCATTCACTCTATCTACCACTCATCTTCCCCAAAATCTCACCAAAATCCATCAAATCCCCAATTTCCCCCAAAACCCTAGTTTCCTCAAACTTCTCCATTAGTTTCCAGATCTGGTCCTAGGGTTCCCCGGAGTGTTTCTTCCGCCTCCTCTCGGTAAGAAATCGATCTACCGTTGTTTTCTTATCTTATTGTAATTTTTATGAAACCCTAATAAAATACTTGTGTTTTGATGATTGTTCCCCATAACAGCGATTTCCCGTAGCCTAGCATTCGCGGAAACGAACTTTCGTAACCGTCATCCCCGGTGATAGGCAAGTGAAACTTGCCACTTAGGGTTTAGGCCATGTTTTAGGCCATTTGCTTATTGTAGGCGTAAAAGAGACTAGGCGACGAAATGATACTCGCCTAGGCGCAAATTGGGGAGTTAGCTTGACAACGAAGCTAATTCCGACATATAGCATGTTGCACAATTACCATGTCATGTTTACTTTCCATTAACGGTACGCAAATTAAATGTCATGTCATTGCGTTGTTTTGGTGATTCCGTGATTGCGTAGCTTTGCTACACTACTTGTGTTCCCTGGCTCGTGTTCCAGAAGCGAGCCCTGTAGTTGGAAACCCCAACGCTCGATATTGAATTGTGAACTAAGGAACAAGCTCCCGTGCGGGGCAACCCTGGCTCACTTGCTGGGCTCATGTTCAGGGACCCTGGCTTGTTTAGTGCGGGATGGGGTGAGGGTTAAGCGGCCATTCAACTGGGAGTCTGTTTGATCAACAACTGCAGTTGTAAGGCGTAAACTCTTTGGGGTGGGGTAGTGTTTGGTGCCGATCGGACTGACATGATAGCCATTCAGCGAAGGGCGCAAACATCTACAAAACAATCGTGAAATGTGAATTGTGTTTAGTGCCGATCGGTCTGAAATGCTTGCCATTCAGCGAAGGGCGTAAACACCTACAACAATGTGAATTGATTGAGAATGTTAGTAGCGTGGCTACTTTTGTCTTGTCTTGTCCCGATGGTTGCTCTCATGTACAAATTGTCTTGCCTTGTTTTAAATTGTGCACTCATGTTATAACTGCCATGTCATGCATACTAAACTGTTAGGTTGCTAGTTGCCTTACTTTCAGTTTCCTTGCCCAAGTCTTTTAGACTTGCTGACATGTGCCCCTTTCTCTTTTGGGTGACGCATGTTAGACCTTGAGCCTGAGTTGCCAGCTGAGGGTGAGGTGTTTGCGGACGCCGAGCTTGAGCCCGTGTTGGACGGGGAGTACGTGGACACTGGGGACCAGTCCTAGTGTCTCCGTGTGTTTTACTTTTGTTAGATAGTTGTTTTGTTATCGGTGCGTGGCACCTATACTTTTTATGTCGTTGCTTTTGTTTGGCCTTGTTCTGGGCCTTTAGACTCTTTCTTTTTAGCCTGGTGGCTTTTCTGTGATGTTGAACATTTGTGGACAACCCTTGGGATTGGTGTTTCTTTTCCGTCTCATATTATTATTATTGTTGTTTCGAGTGCAGTTATAGGGACCTGCTTATACTAATTTGACGCTTATCGGGTTTGGGGCTTCACCGCTCCACTCCCGTGCGGACCTTTTCACGTCTCGCCTCCATTTTAGGGAAGCGGGTCGTGACAGGTTTTAGTGGTGGCCCATGCAGGTCACCTGTAACTGCGACTATCGGGATAACGATAATGATATAAGTTCGTCCAACAAATAATTTCGACATCTGAGCCCTAAGCTATGAGTCTAATTGTTTCGTTTTCTGCGTCATTAGATGGCAGGAAGGCGAATCACCCGAGGTGGTGGTAGTGGTGCGCCCCCTCACGACGAGGAGCCTGAGCGGGAGCCCACTAATGGGGAGATGATGAGGATGATGTTGCAGATGATGCAGGTTCAGCAGGGTGTGCTCCTGCAGGTGCAGAATGCTCCAGTGACTCGAGCTGCTCGGGTGGTGGAGACCCCTCGCCCTGAGCCCGGGGCGAAGCAGTTCAGAGAGCTGGGTCCTGCGTATTTTGATGGAACCGAAGGTCCCTTAGCTGCTGATGAGTGGATGAGGAATATTGAGGACAATCTGAAGATGTCCAAGGTCAACGAAGTTAGTTGGGTTGACTTGGCGAAGCGCCAGCTGAAGGATAACGCCAGGAATTGGTGGGATGCTGAGGAAAGGATGTTGGTGGAGCCGATCGTCTGGGCTACCTTCAAGGCCAGATTTGATGGTGAGTTTTTCCCGAAGGCTGCCAGGGAAGAGATGCTGCAGCGTTTTATCGATCTGAAGCAGGGGAACTCGTCGGTGGACATGTACCACCAGGAGTTCATGAGGCTGAGTCGGTTTGCACCAAAGATGGTGCAGGACGCTGAGGAGCGAGCTCAGAGGTTTCTGCAGGGGCTTGCTTCAGAGCTCCAGAGCTTTGTGACCTCTTCTGACCGGGAATCTTATCAGAAGGTTTTGGTCGCTGCCAAGAGGCAGGAGCTGCTTGTGAACCAGAGGAAGGGGTCTGTTGTTGGTGCTGTGAGGAGGCCTGTGGAGCAGGCGAGAGCTGTGGTTAGACCTGGATTCAGGCCTAATCCGTCCGCTCAGTTTAAGAGGCCGGGAGGGCCTATTCTGAAGTCTTGCCATTTCTGTGGCAAGCCTGGCCATATCAAGGATCAGTGCCGGAAGTTTTTGGGCCAGTGTCTGGTTTGCGGTGATGCCTCCCATGTCGCGAGGGATTGTCGGCACGCGGGTCCGCTGCGGAGGGCTCCTGTTGCAGCTCAGCCGTTGCAGCAGCGAGCGCCTGTTCCTGCTGGGCGTGGAGCGGCGCTTGTTCCACAGGGGCAGGCTTTTCGGCAGGCTGTTCCGCCGAGGAGGCATGCATTTCTGATGACCGAGGAGGAGGTTTTGGCCATGGATGAGGTCATTGCAGGTAACCTTCGATCTAGATTGCTCCTTCCTTAGTTAATTGATTGTTAAATTATGTGAATGCTTGTGTAGGGTGTTGCTAGAATAAGATTTGATCGATTAGACTGTTTGTTAGGTGTGGTTTTGGTTTGCACGTTCCCTGCCCGAGTCCTCTTTGACTCTGGTGCATCGATGTGCATTTTGGCCCAGAGCTTCGTGGAGAAGCATTCCTTGTCGACGTCCCCTCTCTCTCAGAGTTGGAACATCGTCACAGGGAATGGAGTAGTCTCGGTGCATCGTGGGTGCAGTCCTTGCTCTGTGGTGGTTTGTGGACATGAGCTTTATGCTGATTTTATTGTCCACAACATCACCAACTACGATGCGGTCTTTGGGATGGATTGGCTTGCGACCTTCTATGCTACGATCGACTGCAGGATGAAGAAGGTGGTGTTTGAGATTCCCGGACATCCAGTGTTTGAGTTCAGTCGTGGTAGCAGTTCGCTTGGTCCTGTCAGATTTCGGGCCAGGCCAGTAGAGGCTGTGGCTATGCAGTTGGAGCTGGAGTGGCCAGCTGTGGTGCGTGATTTTGGCGACGTCTTCCCCGAGGAGATGTCTGGCTTGCCGCCTGATCGAGCTCTGGAATTTTCTATCGATCTTGTTCCAGGTGCGCAGCCGATTTCGAAGGCGCCGTATCGTATGGCACCTGCAGAATTGGAAGAGTTGCGGAAGCAGTTGGATGAGCTGTTGCTGAAGGGTTATATTAATCCTAGTGTGTCTCCGTGGGGAGCACCGGTGTTGCTGGTTAAGAAGAAGGATGGTTCGCGTCGCATGTGCGTGGACTATCGGGGATTGAATGCGGTAACCATTAAGAATAAGTACCCGTTGCCTCGCATCGATGATATTTTTGATCAGCTTGGAGGTTCGAGGGTGTTTTCTAAGTTGGATCTGAGAAGTGGTTACCATCAGTTGAAGGTGAAGAGGGACGATGTTCCGAAGACAGCGTTCAGGACGAAGTATGGACACTATGAGTTTGTGGTTATGCCTTTCGGCGTGACTAACGCGCCCGCAGTTTTCATGAATCTGATGAACCTGATTTTCTACGACTTTCTGGATAAGTTTGTCGTTATCTTCATTGACGACATTCTGATATATTCGAAGTCGGAGGAAGAGCATGCATCGCACTTGAGGACGGTGTTGGAAATTTTGAGGAAGCATCGTTTGTATGCTAAGTTTTCGAAGTGCGAGTTTTGGCTGGATCGAGTTGCTTTTCTTGGGCATGTGGTGACTGGAGATGGTATTTCAGTGGATCCTGAGAAGATTCGGGCCATCAGGGAGTGGCCTATTCCGTCGTCTGCGTCTGAGATTCGGAGTTTTCTTGGACTTGCTGGTTATTATCGGCGATTCATTAAGGACTTTTCTCGTATTGCTGAGCCGATGACCAGGTTGACGCGGAAGGATGTTGCTTATGATTGGTCGGGTGATTGTGAGAGTGCTTTTGGTATTTTGAAGGAGAGGTTGACGACTGCCCCTATTCTTGTTGTGCCTGATCGCAGCGGTGGATTCGAGATCTTTTGCGATGCTTCTGGCAAGGGTCTCGGTTGTGTGTTGCGTCAGCATGGGCATGTTGTGGCGTATGCGTCTCGTCAGCTTAAGGTTCATGAGAAGAATTACCCGACGCATGATTTGGAGTTGGCTGCCGTTGTGTTTGCTCTTAAAATTTGGAGGCACTTCTTGCTGAGTGAGAAAGTGAAGATTTTCACCGATCACAAAAGCTTGAAGTATATTTTCACTCAGAAGGAGCTCAACATGCGACAGCGTCGGTGGTTGGAGCTTATGGCGGATTATGAGATTGATTTGCAGTATCACCCTGGCAAGGTGAACGTGGTTCCGGATGCTTTGAGTAGGCTTCCAGCGGTGATGATTTTGACCTCGCAGTGGAGATTGCAGCAGGATTTTTGCGAGTCTGGTGTGGAGATTGTTCTTCCTGGAGAGGCTTCGTCGTTGATGTACATGCAGGTGCAGTCGACGATCGTGGATCGGATTAAGGCTGGCCAGGCTGAGGATCCGAAGCTGGTCAGGATTCGGGAGATGGTGGAAGCCGGTCAGCGGACTGACTTTTTGATTCATGAGGATGGCTCGCTGAGGTTTGGAGCCAGGTTGTGTGTGCCAGCTGGGGATATCAGAGAGGAGTTGATGGTGGAGGCACACAGTTCGCCGTATTCTGTGCATCCTGGTGGCACCAAGATGTACCAGGATCTTCGTTTGAATTATTGGTGGCATGGTATGAAGAGGAGCGTGGCTCGGAGTGTAGCCAAGTGCTTGGTTTGCCAGCAAGTGAAGGCGGAGCATCAGCGTTCGGCCGGGTTGCTACAACCGCTTCCGATTCCGGAGTGGAAGTGGCAACACATCACTATGGATTTCGTGACTGGACTACCTCGGAGTCCGAAGCAGAATGACGCGATTTGGGTGATCGTAGATCGATTGACCAAATCTGCGCACTTTATTCCATTTCGAGTGGGACAGTCCACGGAGGTGCTAGCGAGGAGATATATGGAGGAAGTCGTGCGACTTCATGGAGTCCCCGTGAGTATCGTGTCGGACAGAGACACGAGGTTCACATCTCAGTTTTGGCAGAGTTTGCAGAAGAGCTTGGGTACGCGTCTGAGTTTCAGCACGGCGTACCATCCACAGACGGATGGCCAGTCCGAGAGGACAATTCAGATTTTGGAAGACATGCTGAGGGCGTGCATGTTGGATTTCAAGGGTTCGTGGGAGGACCATCTGCATTTGGTGGAGTTTTCCTACAACAACAGCTTCCAGGCGAGTATTGGCATGGCGCCTTTCGTCGCTCTTTATGGGAGGAAATGTCGATCGCCATTGAGTTGGGATGACGTTGGTGATCGGGAGTTGTTGGGGCCTGAGATGATCGTGGAGGCCGTGGATATCGTCAGGAATATTCGGGAGAGGTTGAGGATTGCTCAGGACCGTTTTAAGCATTGGGCGGATGCTAAACGTCGTCCTTTGGAGTTTCAGCCGGGCGACCATGTGTTCTTGAAGATTTCCCCGAATCGTGGTGTGATTCGTTTCGGGAAGCGTGGAAAGTTGAGCCCGCGATACATTGGACCGTTTGACGTTTTGGAGAGGGTTGGCGAGGTAGCTTATCGCTTGGCCTTGCCGCCATCTTTGGAAGGAGTTCACAATGTTTTCCATGTGTCGCAGCTTCGTCGATACATTAGCGATCCGTCTCATGCGGTGGATTTTTCGGAGATTACCGTTCGCCCCGATATGACGTATGACCAGCATCCGGTGCAGATTCTGGACAGGCGTCAGAAGTCACTTCGAAACAAGGTCGTCGATCTTGTTAGAGTGATGTGGCGGCACGGTTCGCCGGGAGAGTCTACTTGGGAGAATGAGGATGAGATGCGAGAGCGTTTCCCACTTTTGTTTCCGGACTCGTGAGTTTTTGGAAATTCCGAGGACGGAATTTTTCTTAAGTTGGGGAGGATGTAACGACTGCCTTTCATGTATCTGGATTTAATATAATATAATATATGTTTTGGTGGATTTTCCCCTCATTTGTGGTTTTCGTCTCCGTAGCTTTCATTTTCGATCGATTCGTCGTATTTTCTCGCTTCTTTCTTAGGATCGTCGTTTTTGAAGTATGTCATTCGTGACGGACTTCATAACGGTCATATCTAACTGTTAGATCAAGCCTAGGAGTCTTAGGAATCGATGCCGGGGTCTCGCGCTCCGTATCGGTACTTTTCTGTGCTCATTAGCCGGTGTAAGAAGGGCCACCGACCGACTAGATGACGATCCAGTCGGTCGGCAATCCTTCTTGGACCGACTAATTAGCTTTCTAAATTTTCTCAGGAGTTACTGTTTATCGTTAGTCGGTCTAAGAACGTTGGTTGACCGACTAGGTTGCAAACTAGTCGGTCAGCAATGCTTCTTGAACCGACTAACTCATCATATTATTTTTGTATCAGTTACTGTTTACCCTTAGTCGGTCTAAGAACGTTCATCGACCGACTAGATGCTAAACTAGTCGGTCAGTACTTGTTCATGGACCGACTAACTCTAGAATCCTATTTTCGTTCAGGAGTTACTGTTTTCACTTAGTCGGTCTGCGTTGGTCGACCGACCGACTAGTTGCCAAACTAGTCGGTCAGTGGTTGCTCTTGGACCGACTAACCAGTGTTAAAACCCTAATTTCTGGGCAGCCGCCGGCTCAACCTATAAATACCCAACCCAAACGTTTTCATCTTCTCCAACACGACCCTAAGCCCTAGTTTCTTCCCCTCTAAGCCCCCATCTTCCTCCAAGCTTCTTTCCTTCAATCCAAACCATAAATCCATCATCCAATCCATCCATTCACTCTATCTACCACTCATCTTCCCCAAAATCTCACCAAAATCCATCAAATCCCCAATTTCCCCCAAAACCCTAGTTTCCTCAAACTTCTCCATTAGTTTCCAGATCTGGTCCTAGGGTTCCCCGGAGTGTTTCTTCCGCCTCCTCTCGGTAAGAAATCGATCTACCGTTGTTTTCTTATCTTATTGTAATTTTTATGAAACCCTAATAAAATACTTGTGTTTTGATGATTGTTCCCCATAACAGCGATTTTCCGTAGCCTAGCATTCGCGGAAACGAACTTTCGTAACCGTCATCCCCGGTGATAGGCAAGTGAAACTTGCCACTTAGGGTTTAGGCCATGTTTTAGGCCATTTGCTTATTGTAGGCGTAAAAGAGACTAGGCGACGAAATGATACTCGCCTAGGCGCAAATTGGGGAGTTAGCTTGACAACGAAGCTAATTCCAACATATAGCATGTTGCACAATTACCATGTCATGTTTACTTTCCATTAACGGTACGCAAATTAAATGTCATATCATTGCGTTGTTTTGGTGATTCCGTGATTGCGTAGCTTTGCTACACTACTTGTGTTCCCTGGCTCGTGTTCCAGAAGCGAGCCCTGTAGTTGGAAACCCCAACGCTCGATATTGAATTGTGAACTAAGGAACAAGCTCCCGTGCGGGGCAACCCTGGCTCACTTGCTGGGCTCATGTTCAGGGACCCTGGCTTGTTTAGTGCGGGATGGGGTGAGGGTTAAGCGGCCATTCAACTGGGAGTCTGTTTGATCAACAACTGCAGTTGTAAGGCGTAAACTCTTTGGGGTGGGGTAGTGTTTGGTGCCGATCGGACTGACATGCTAGCCATTCAGCGAAGGGCGCAAACATCTACAAAACAATCGTGAAATGTGAATTGTGTTTAGTGCCGATCGGTCTGAAATGCTTGCCATTCAGCGAAGGGCGTAAACACCTACAACAATGTGAATTGATTGAGAATGTTAGTAGCGTGGCTACTTTTGTCTTGTCTTGTCCCGATGGTTGCTCTCATGTACAAATTGTCTTGCCTTGTTTTAAATTGTGCACTCATGTTATAACTGTCATGTCATGCATACTAAACTGTTAGGTTGCTAGTTGCCTTACTTTCAGTTTCCTTGCCCAAGTCTTTTAGACTTGCTGACATGTGCCCCTTTCTCTTTTGGGTGACGCATGTTAGACCTTGAGCCTGAGTTGCCAGCTGAGGGTGAGGTGTTTGCGGACGCCGAGCTTGAGCCCGTGTTGGACGGGGAGTACGTGGACACTGGGGACCAGTCCTAGTGTCTCCATGTGTTTTACTTTTGTTAGATAGTTGTTTTGTTATCGGTGCGTGGCACCTATACTTTTTATGTCGTTGCTTTTGTTTGGCCTTGTTCTGGGCCTTTAGACTCTTTCTTTTTAGCCTGGTGGCTTTTCTGTGATGTTGAACATTTGTGGACAACCCTTGGGATTGGTGTTTCTTTTCCGTCTCATATTATTATTATTGTTGTTTCGAGTGCAGTTATAGGGACCTGCTTATACTAATTTGACGCTTATCGGGTTTGGGGCTTCACCGCTCCACTCCCGTGCGGACCTTTTCACGTCTCGCCTCCATTTTAGGGAAGCGGGTCGTGACAGGCCCAACACAGACGAGACAAGGAAGCTTTTGATGCCTGGTCTCGGAAGAACAAGATAGCTCACATTACGTTATTGAGCAGTATGGCCGATGACATAATGCGCATCTTCCGAGAGCATGACTTAGCCATGGACATATGGTCCAAGCTTAAGGAGAAGTTTGGTGGCACATCAGTGTCCAAACTTCGTTCTTTAACTATAAGATTTGATTCATACAAGAAACGTCCAGATCATTCCATGGGGAAACATCTGCGACATATGGCGAATCTAATCTCAGAGTTAAAGGATGCAGGTCATGTGCTCACTGATGAGCAACAAATCCAAGCAGTCATACGTTCCCTGCCTAATGGGTGGGACCAAATGAAGATGCATCTCACTCACAATGAGAGCATCAAGACTTTCAGCGATGTTTCTAAGCACCTTGAATTAGAGGAAGAGCGGCTTGCGACTGCCAAGCCAAGTGCAGAAGTGAACATGGTTGCTAGTTCCTCACACGGGGGAAAGAAACGAAAAGATCGTTTGAAGTCTAATAATGAACGTAATAAGCAACCTGAGTTTACCAAGAAACCCAAACATAAGGGTGTGCACAAGAAATGGCACAAGAAGAAAGACTTGAAGAAGATCAAGTGCTTCAAGTGCAATAAGCTCGGTCACTATGCTCGTTCGTGTACGAGTGGAGGCGACGAGGTAACTTGTAATACTAGTTACATATGTGTTTCGAGTTCAATATTTCTTGTAGAATCTAATCCATTTTGGATAATTGATTCAGGTGCCACCGACCACATAGTAAGGGACAGACGGTCCTTCGTGAAGTATCACCGGATACCCCAAGGAACAAAGTGGATTTATGTAGGAAACAACACACGTGTTGAAGTGAAAGGCGTTGGGACTTGCAAGCTAGTCTTGGACAACGGCCGCACTCTCTTACTACATGATGTCCTCTTCGCTCCATCGAAGGAATATTATATCTGTGGTCGTGTTAATGGGTCTTGGTTATAGCTGGTTCTTTCAAAATTGTAAAGTGGACTTGTTTTGTAATAATACTCTTATTGGTTTTGGGTATGTATTTAAAGGATTTATTGTATTATATACAATGTATGACTCTTCATTAAGTAATGAAAATTTCCTTGTCACAAATTCTTCGACTTATGAGTCAGATATAATTTGTTGGCACACAAGGCTTGGTCATATTGGACCAACGCATATGGATAGACTTCCCAAATGTGGCCTTCTATCCAATGTTTCAAAGGTTGAAATGTCGACCTGCTAACATTGCCTTGTAAGGAAATCTTGTCGCAAGCCGTTTGGAATCGGCACAAGGGCCGAGGTTCCATTACAGCTCATCCATTCGGACATATGTGGTCCGATGAATGTCAAGACAAGACGTGGGAAGTCCTATTTCATCACTTTTATTGATGATTTCACCCGATTCAGACATATCTATTTGATATCCCACAAAAGTGAAGCATTAACCTGCTTTAAAAACTATATGAGTTTAGTGGAGAATCAATTAGATCGCAAGATTAATGTCTTGCAAACCGATAGGGGTAGTGAATATCAATCAACAAGTTTTAAGGAACTTTGTGATGAAAAGGGCATAGTACATCAGGTAACTATGCCTTATACTCCTCAACAAAATGGTGTTGCTGAAAGGAGGAATATGACTTTAATGGAAATGGTCCGTTCAATGATGGCGCAAGCTAACTTGCCTATCACCTTTTGGGGTGATACATTATTGACGGCCGCTTTCATTTTTTAACCGCGTACCCTCGAAATCAGTTAGCTCCACTCCTTATGAGTTGTGGAACCAAAGGTCTCCTGACTTAAACATTTTAAAAACCTTGGGGATGTGCATCCTACGCACATATTTCCTCCCATAAGTATGGAAAACTTGGACCACGGGGAAGGAAATGTATCTTTATACGATACGCAGAAAACTCCAAAGGTTATGTTTTCATTTGTCAGGAAGACAATGGAGGTCTAATTGAGTTTGAGTAGAGGGATGTCACTTTCTTGGAAAACGAGTTTCCAAGACAGGGCGAGATAAGTCAGGACTTATATCTATTTTGAGATTAATGATCAAGAAGGATTACCTCATTCGAGTGGGAGAATTCTTGGTGAAGAAGAAAATACGTTTCAAACTTCACCAATGGATGATACGCATGACACTAATCCTATTCCATACAGGAATAATGATCCAAGTGGGAGCATTTCTAACGACATTCCAAGTGGGAGTGATATTAGAATTGATCTAAATTCGAGTCAACAAGGACTTGAAGAATCTCAAATAAGACGTAGTAGTCGTACAAGGTTGGCTCCTCTAAGATTTGAGGATGAATTTCCGCAAACCTTTGTGAATTTACTACAAGATGATGACGAGCCTGCTACTTTCAAACAGGCCGTATCATGCCATGCGAAAGACAAATGGATGGAAGCGATGAAGGAGGAGTTGGAATCCATGAACGTTAACCAAGTTTGGGACTTAGTTGACTTACCCAGAGGACGTAGAGCTATTGAGAACAAATGGGTTCTCAAGATCAAGCATAAGGCTGATGGCTCTATTGACAGATATAAAGCTCGCCTTGTCGCGAAAGGGTTTACGCAACAGGAAGGGATAGACTACGAAGAGACCTTCTCACCTGTTGTCCGTTTTACCTCGATTCGCCTGATTCTGGCTATGGTAGCTTGCTTAGACCTCGAATTACATCAGATGGATGTAAAGACTGCCTTTCTCAATGGAGAATTGGACGAGGAGATCTATATGGAACAACCAACATGGTTTGTAAAAGAAGGAAACGAACATAAGGTTTGTAAACTTCGTAACTCCATATATGGTCTTAAACAATCCTCGAGGCAATGGTATATACGATTTGAGGAAGTTGTCTTATCAAATGGTTTTTCCATGCTTGAAGAAGATAACTGTGTATATATCAAGAGGATTAAGAGCAAGTACGTTATTATGTCTCTATATGTAGATGACATTTTAATAGCCAGAAATGACAAGGGCTTTGTGATGGATATCAAGACTTGGCTTTCATCAGTTTTTGAGATGAAAGACATGGGAGAAGCCGCATATATCCTTGGAGTTAAGATTTCAAGGAATCATTCGAAGAAACTTCTTTCTCTTTCACAAGAGACTTATATAAAGAAGGTTCTCGAACGTTTTAATATGCAGGACTGTAAGTCCATTGATACTCCAATAAAGCAAATGCGATAATTTATATCTGAAGATGTGTCCTAAGAACCAAAAGGAAAAGGAAATTATGGAAAAAGTTCCATATTCCAGTACAGTTGGTAGTCTTATGTACACTATGATGTGTACAAGACCGGACATCTGTTTTTTTGCCGTTGGAATGGTAAATCGTTACCAATCCAATCCAGGGCAAACACACTGGAAAGTGGTTAAGAGGACAATTTTGCAAAAGACTATGATAGGACCAAGAAGGTAGACATAAGGTACATATCTACGCATGAGATGATAGCGGATCCGCTTACGAAGGCGATCCCCAGAGATGTGTTTTACAAACACTTATCATCTCAAGGATTGCGTCAGAGCTGAGTTGTACCAATATAAATTCCCATGTCTGTAAATGATCAAATTCAATAGAAGAATAAGTTCTTTTCAACATTGCATATGAAATTTTAAGAAATGTTTGTGTATATTTTTGAAATCTCAGCTAGATTTTCTAGTATGTCGGACAGATTGAGGTTGGCTCTCTCACATGAGCAACCGCCTTTATTATATCAGACAGATAAAATAAAGATGAGACCTGTTTAAAGTCAAAATCATCAGACAGATGATTTAGAGTCATGACTTAAACAAAATGGTCGTACAAAAGATCTGCATCATATGGATGCTTACAAAAGATCTAAGAGGATTTTTTGAAATCCTATCTGTCTTATGCGGGATGTGGGTCCAGAAGATTATTTGAGTAGCAAAAGGGACTCAAAATCAGACATTATGGTGTCTGATCATCATCCTTACAACATCATTAAGACATACACTCCCTGGGAAAGGAGTGATGTTGTAATACGTATTCATACTACGCATGCATTTTGACCATTGGGTTAGAATAGTAATTGTGTTTACTATTATGTGAGACCCAAAGACCACATGGGTCTTAACTCGTTACCCTTATGGACTCTAATTGGTTCCTTAAGATTTGACTGGGTGATTGCTATCTTAGCATGTTGCTTATGGACTATGGTTAATTCGGTCCGGTGGGGCATGTTAGAAAAGCGAGTCAAGTCAAGATCAAAAGGATCGCAAGAAGAGGAAGATTAATTTCAAATTCACATTTGGACTTTAAAGATTCAAAGCTGGCCAGCCAATTGTAATCCGGATGGGATTCAATTGTTGAATATAAAGTATACGAAATGTGAAGAAATAATCTAGGGTAAAGCATGCGTTGATCTACTCAACTTTGCACCTCGAGGGGTGTTGTGTATCTCTAACAAGTGCACACCAGCGGACTCTATGCGCATGACGGTCACACGGCCTATTTCTCGGTATGATAAACAGAAGAGTTAAAGGAAAGATGTTTCCTTACAATCCCCTCAAGTGTGAGTGGGAGATGTTGGATATGGACGACATGAATACACCCATGAGGGGATGTATGAGGGTATACGGACCTCAGATGTCGCGTGCATGAAAGCGTGCACGAAGGGAACCTTTTCTCGTGTGAAAAGGACCACTCGATAAGTGGAAAAAGCCACTCGATAAGTGGAAAAAGTCACTTTATAAGTGCATAAAGGCACTTGATAAGTGAATGAAGAAGAGGATAAATGAATGCGCTAATATAGGCTAATAAGCTTATATTTAGTTATTTCCTACAATAACTACCCCTAAAGCCTATAAATAGGACCCAAGGGTAAGGCAATCATACTACACTTTTCATGCCATAAGTTTGCAAAAGGCATCTTATGTTCTTCTTCTCCCTTCCATTAAAATCCTCTTCTAAATAGAGATTTAGGCGGTGAAACTCTTCTTCGATCCTCCGTGACGAAGTATCGGCCGTTGTGGCAAATCTGAGGGCGAAGTTCCGAGATTACGGTGCCGCGTACGCAAGCATAAGTCTCTACTTCATTATTCGATCCTAACGTCCTACATCTTGTCAGGATCCTACATCTCCTACTCCTTGCATTCTCTGCAAAAATCAGAACATAAAATTTGGATGGAGGAGTATGGTAAAAACCGAGTTCTCATATATAGAAACCCAAAAACAAAATCTGCAAAAAAACACCCTATATGAGAACTCATTTTTTCCAATATAGCTAGTAAATAGAAAAAAAGAAGTGCAGAACTAAAGTCTTACAGGAGGTCTCATAAGCGTTGAAACAAATAATGTTGCAGGAGGTCTCATATCCAAATTTCAAATTTCAAGTCTAACATGAGGTCTCATATCCAAATTTCAAAAAATCATTCAGGCAACAAATAATGGCTTTAAGCATTCAGGCAACAAATATCAACCAAAAATCTTACAGGCAGTCTCATACAACTATAGCATCATGTGCATCTAGCACTACATACTTAAATATTGACTTGAAACTCAATCAATTTTCTAGCATTGGGAACCCAATTTTGCCCAGATATTCAGGGGTGAGACACTCAGGTGACCAATGAATGTTGTGAACGAAATACCTGAAATGAAATCAAGCACAAAACCCTTTCAGATGGTCTTTGTGTGATGATTTGGACATTTGAGACTCATATATTTGAGAACAAAATACCTGAAATGAAATCAAGCAGCAACCATTTACAAAGCAAAAAGTGCATGAAGTTTTATTGATAGCTTGATAGAATGAAGTTTTATTGACAGCTTAACGTATTGCACACATCTAACCACAAAGACACTAACAATGCAACCGCGTCAGCATTCGGCTGCAGCTTAACAGAATGTGTAGCACCTTAAACATTCTCAAATTACAATTGGGGCAGTGTGATGAAGAACATCAAATTGACAATATATGCAGATGGGAAAAAAAGTAAGGTAAAATTGCTCACCTTTGCAATTGATGACCTTACCCGAATCTCTGTAAAACACAAAACACAAAAGCTCAGCTGCTGCCATTTACTTACTTGATCGCAGCCTTGATCTGCTCATAGCTGGCCGGCTTCTCTAGCCTGACAGTTAGATCAACAATGGACACATCGACGGTAGGCACACGGAATGCCATACCAGTCAGCTTCCCCTTCAAAGCAGGGAGCACCTTGCCCATAGCCTGTTTTATCAACAAATTTTTATTTAGCAAAAAATACAAAAAACCCATGAACAACTTGGAAACTAATTCAAGTCAACTTGAGAGACTACTCCAATCACATGATTCATACAGGTCTACCCCAATTGATGACCTTACCCGCCTCACCTTTGCAATTTTACCTTTGCACTTGATGACCGTACCTGCCTCTTTGCAATTGATGACCTCACCTTTGCAAAAAATTGTTGAAGCAATGAAATGAGTGAAATTTCTCTCCCAGCCTTTCTTCCCCTCTCTCTTATCTACAATGAGAGAGATCATACCATGGTGGCGAAGTGTAGAAAGAGAAGAAAAATCATACCTTTTTGTAATATACACCGACCCTGATCTTTTTTGTGATCCCCTTCTTCTGATGATGGCTGCCAGTAGCGGCGCACAAGGTTCTTTTTTCATCCCCACAAAACAAAATACTAAAATGCACCAACAATCAGATGCGTTACAACATAATTTTCTGCATATATCTAATTAAAAAAACTTCAAAATTTCTTTTCAGCAGCAAACATGTTGCATGATGAAGGAAATGCCGAGATTTGGTTTCTTCTGATGTCGAGAATGGATGAGAGCGAGGGTCGAGGGGGTTTCTTCTGATGTCTTTTCCGATGGCGCTGGGTTTCTTCTGATGTCGAGAATGGATGAGAGCGAGGGTTTCTTTCCAATTTCAGGAGCTCTCAGCAATCAAACGCCCGTTGCTCTCCCCCCCAAAAATGCCTCTTGCTCTTCCCTATGTCAAAAGGCTGAGTTAATATATGAGGGGGCTGTTTTCCAAGAAAAGATATCTCAAAGCCTCATCTAAACCGTTCATTCCCCAAGATTTAATCCTGGCCTTCTTTCTATCGACTCCTTTGTCCTAGTCAGCTTGTCCTAGTCAGCCCTAGGATTCAAAAATCGCTGTCAAATGTATAATAGATGTATGGATGTAAGTCAGTATACATGGTTGAAGTATTTGTGTAAGTATGCGTTTATCAGTGTGTTTTATCTTCGTATATGCTAGGGATAGATTGACCCGATAGTATATATCTATATACTGATCACCCTTAGATATGTCCTCAGTTGGAAAGTCCGAGGACGAACTTTATTTTAAGGTGGGTAGAATGTAATGGCCGAGTGCCATATACAGTACTGTATGTATTTTTGTTTGATATGTAATGTATGCTTGCTTGTGTGCCTCCGTAGTGGGTACAGTAATTTTGTTGTGTGCATAGTCATTTCTACGTGAATGGCTATATGGTTGACTATGACGTGATTTGGATGTATAAGCGAATGCAAGTGATTGTATTAGATATGGTGTAGTGAGTATTATTATTATTTATTAGTATGCTTAGTGATGGCATTCTAAAGAGATTATTTTAATGAGATCGTTACTATTATTATTGATGTTGTTGTTGGTGTTGTTGTTATTATTAGTACTAATAAGATTATTATTATTGTTGCAAGTGGTATGAATGAATGGCATTATGGTTGTTATTATTAGTGTTACTATTATTATTATTCTTATTGTTGTTGTTTTCATTAGTAGTAGCTAATGGCATTTTTGTAATTGTAGGGGAGTGTGTGTGTGTGTGTGTGTATAAGTGGAAGAGTGAGAGAGGTAGTGGCATACTTGTAATTAAGAATGGGTTGTGTGTATAGAAAGATGAAGAGGGTAGAGAATGGCAAACTAGTAATTAGATGGGTTTCTAGAAGATAGATATTTATTTAACCTTTTCTTTAAGACTTTCTACATTCTTCTTTATCTTTCTTTCTTCTTCATCTTTCTTTTATTTTTATTTTTCCTATTTTCTCCCATGGGGGCCAAATGCATCAGGTCAAAAAGAGAGAGAAAAAGAATAAGAAAGAAAGGAAGAAGGAAGAAAAGAGAAGAAAGGAGGGAGAACTCAAGAGGAGGAAGAAGCAAGAGGAATTAGGGGTTGGAGCTTGGGATTCATGGTGGAGTTTCATGGATTTGGAAGAGGGCTTTGATTTCTCAAGCAAGGTACGAATCCTACTCCATTTAGAGTGTTAATCCATGGTTTGTTTCTAAATAGAAGATTGCTTTATTAATGGTTTTCAATTTATGAACAAGATGCATTCATTTTTAAGTAGGATTCTCAACATTTCTATGGATTTTGTCTAAATTCATATGGGTTAAGCATGGCTAATGGTGCTCTAGGTATAAATTTACAATTTAATGTCCTCCTTCAAAGGTGATCATGCATGTATGATGCTAATTGTTCTCATTTTTTGAGTTTCTTTATGGATTGGGAGTTAAAGCAATTCTAATTCAAATTCCAGCAATCTGGTCTCTGTTTAACTGATAAAATCTGTTATTTTTTGTTCAAATAAAAATCTGATAAAAATATTCATGTAGTTCATGAAATCCTACTCCATGTTCATATATAGTTTGATATATGTTTAGTTCAGGTATTGGGAGAAAAATGGTTTTGTTGGCAGCATGGCAGATTTCAGCCTGTTTCGACACCCGGTACTAAAACGACGATAACAGCCACTATACTTAATGAAATTAGATGATTTGGGATGCTTCGGAAATCAGAAAGTCCTAATCTACAACTCTCGTTTTATACATTTTACCCAGTTTTGAGTGTAGCTATGAGTAATACACTGATTTAGTTTAGGCAATTGTGCTGTTTTTCTGCAGATTTGCTCTCTGTTGTTAAATGAAGCACAATGAATCACACGCACATGATTATTTTCTGAAATTTGGTGGGCATATGTAAAACCGCCATATCTACAACTTTCATTCAATAAGTTTTACCAAATTCTAATTAGAAATGGGTGTACACTGTCATTGTTCAGAACTGGCTACACTTTTCCCTGCGAGCTGAATTGATAAATTGATATTTGAACTAAATGTGATGTTAAATATACTTTCATTGTTAATTATTATTGGTGATACATGGAAGGAGACTCATTAGTATGGTTTGTTCATGGAATTGCTAATGGGCCAAGTGGCCATGTTCGTTGTTGTTATTCATCCTTGTTGTTACAAAATCTCATTGTATATGAAGGGAAGGTCCTTATGTTATTGCCCTCATAATTTTCATCTAAAACATTATTTCACGACATGAATGTTCCAAGCATAATATGGTGATGAGTATGAAAGGATGGTGTGATGAAGATGAAAATGTTGAAATTCTAACTTGTAAGGATCAAATACACTAGGGGGGGGGGGGGAATAATGTATATTAAAAAATTAACTGTTGCAATTAAAGAGTTACTTCTAATTGCTTAAGATGTGCAGAAAGTAAAGTATGTAGAAAATGTAAATCAAACGCAAACACAGAGATTTATCCTGGTTCGGATCCTTTTGATCCTACTCCAGTCCTCTACCCCGTAGAGATTTTCAATCCACTATAATCACTTGCCCCGCAAGCACCAACTTACAAAAATGGCGACACTCCCCGTGGTCCAAACTTTGTACAATCTCAAAAGAGATTCAAACCTGTTAAATAAGAAATAGAAAAACACCTATAGCCTTGTTATGAATTAGAATCAAAATTCAAGGATGGTGTTTAAAGAGAGACTTCAAGATGTATAAAATATGAAATGAAGACCAATACTTGAAGTTCTCTGGTTCATAAAAGAAGAGAGAGATCAATCGATTTCTTCTTACAATTATGAACACAAACAAATTTCTAAAATGATGTTGAAAAAGATCAAAATTGCTTCAAGGAAGAAAACTTCAATTTCCAAAAGATCTATGATTAAGAATCTTGAAGTTCTTCCGTTCTCATAAGAAGAGAGAAATCTATGGATTTCTTCTTACAAATGAGAAAAGAGCAACTAAGGCAATATTGCTTAGAATCAACAATTCTAGGAAGAAAGAGAGAAGAAAGTTGTGTGGAAAGAATGAGGGGTATGCCCTCTTATTTATAGTATTTTTGGGCAGTTATTCTGAGGGAAAATGGGGGGGGGGGGGGGGGGGAAAAGGAGTTTCCTACCGTTCAGAAACGGTCTGGAAAGTTTCAGAAAAAAAACGGACACAAAAACTTCATTAGTCGACTAAAGAAGGCTTAGTCGACTAAAAGTCAAACTTTGGAATTTTTGACTGAAATTTTAACGGTAACTTTCTGACGTTGACTGAAGACTACTCAGAAATTTTCAGGTCAAAATTCGAAGAAAAAGTTTTTAGTCGACTAATGGTTGCCTTAGTCGACTAAGACAGAAAAACGTGAATTTTGACTTATCTGAAAAAGGGTTGGTAGGATATGTTATTAGGAACCTAGGACTTAGATGGATTTCATATTCAAGGCTCTGAAATCTATAAATATAAAAAATACATCAGTCCGTAGATTTCCGTAGATATATATGATGAGCTTTATATGAGTATTTGAGATGCCTTTGTGCAGGGATTCCTTATCAAGTGATTATTGTCCAAGCGTGGATATATTAGGAAACTGCACATCTGCATAGATAGAGTGAGTAGCAATAATAATAATTGTCATATCAAAATCATATGGAATAGAATAGGAAAGGAAACATGGGATTATGAAACCCCAACATTCTCCCCCTTTTGATGATGACAAATATTTATAAAAAGTGAAGTGTCATACTCAGTTATATGCAGATATCATATCATATGTCATACTCAGTTTATGAACTTAATTTATGATGAAAAACATGTATGCTCCCCCTTAAAATTTGCCTAAATATTCTCCCCCTTTGTCATTGACAAAAAGATGGGGTAAAAATTATGTTAGTCGATTAGAGAACTAGTTAGTCGACTAAGAGGAAAAATAACACAGAATGATTACGAAACAGGGAACATAATGTTTACAAAACAGAACAAAATAGAGCTTTACTAAACAGAACATATATGAAGGATACAAAGTTACTAGCAAGCATACTTTCCCATACACCCAGTACTAAGGCCCAATCCTATAACAACTATGACTGAGAACCATAAAACAAATTGTTTCCAAAGCCCATCACAAAAAGCCCGAAGGCCTACAAACCAAAAGCAAAAATACCACAACATTCATGAAACAGCAAACACCGGTGACATGCGACAATAACTATGAGAACGACGACAACGAACCCACCCATCACAGCATAAAGACAATGCTCCAAGTCATTGGATAGATAGTTAAAGGAGCCTCCTTTCAGCATAAGATTGGAAACGATGACCTTAAGGATGATGCGAGCAGGCGGGTGGAAATGAACGGCGGAGAGTTTATGAACCCAGGGGATTGCGATTTTTGCAAGGATACGAGGATCGGTCATGGTGAAGATGAGAGAACCCGAAAAATGTGGAGGAAGATCAAGCAACTCACAGATCCGACTAAGAGTGAGACAAATTGGAAGATTCTTGACGCGGGTGAGGAGATGGGTATCACGACCGATGACGCACGGCTCGAGGTTGGCATAGAATTCGCAGACAAGGAGAGGGTAGTAGGGTTCCTTGTTTCCGAGTGCCCAAATCTTCTCGAGGCCGGCGGCGGAAAGGATGGAGAGAATATTGAACGAAGCAAGAGCAGTATAATCGATGAACCGCTCAGGATGGAACTTCGCACTCGCGGAGGCGTTGAAGCGATTTTCGGCCGCGACATCACGAAATTGAGGGAGAGCCATGGAAGAAGAAGATGAGGATGAAGGGATGGTTCGGTTTGGGATAAAAGAAATGGAGAGAAATTTCCGAAAATAAATAAGCAGAAGTTGAAGGAGTTATCCAAGTGAACGGGTGCCATGATCAGTTCGAGAGCAGTTTTAGAAACTGAATGGGTGAGATAGAACTGAAAAGTTTTCAAAAAATATGTGAAGAGGCGGGAGGAAGAAGAAACGAAAACGTGAAAAGACGGAAGTTAGATCGGAAACGGTTTAAAAAACCGAGTTAGTCGGCCAATAGATTGGTTAGTCGACTAAGGGAACCGAAATAAAAATATCTAGAACGCACCGTTCGGATTTTAATAATAATAATAAAATATTTAAAAAAATAAAGATTAAGTGGGAAAGGAACGTAGTGGGTAGAGATATTTTTAAGTCTCTTTAAGTCTTGTAAGAGTGGTTGGTCAAACACATTGAATTGGGTAGAGAAAGTACATTTTCCAATGGGAAATGATTAAATAAAATGGTGAGTTCTAAGGGGAATTAATGTCTAGTTCTCATTCCAAGAAAAGAGAAAATTTGGATTTTCTAGGTGAGAAGAGGGCCGACCCAAGAATCCAAAAAAAATCTTATGGCAGGATGCTGCAACCAAGAAAGTGGGTAAGTAAAAATTTAACTTTTAAAATAAAGTCTCATAAGAGAAAAGACAAACCGAATTTTTATAGGAAAAGACAATCCCATAGAAAGAAGAATGATTAGAAAGATACTCGAAATTACTGAACATTCCTAGTAGTTAGGAAAGAAATACTAAATATATAAAACCAAATGAGAAGCAACACGAAAAAAATCTGGATATATTAGTCGATTAAACAAAACATTAGTCGACTAAGAAAAATTATTATCAAAAAATTATAAGAAAATTCCAGAAATTCACTAAAATTGTAAAACATTAAATGGCAAATTCAGATTCACTGATGATACCTAGATCTCTTCGAAGTTTGATGAAAGATTCCTCTTTCAAAGGCTTAGTTAAGATATCGGCAAGCTGATGTTCAGTGGAAATGAATTTCAAAACTATATCCCCTTTTTGTACATGATCATCTAAAAAGTGATGACGGACATCTATATGCTTAGTGCGTGAATGATGAACTGGATTCTTAGACAAATTAATTGCACTAGTGTTATCACACATTATAGGACATGTGGAACACTCAATACCATAATCTGAGATAGTTTGTTTCATCCATAAAATTTGTGCACATGCTAATCCAGCGGTAATATATTCTGCCTCTGTGGTAGATAATGAAACAGAATTTTGCTTTTTGCGAAACCATGAGACCAAAGCATGTCCAAGAAAATGACATGTACCACTGGTACTTTTTCGGTCTGATTTGCAACCAGCAAAATCTGCGTTACTATATGATAATAAATCATATGTGCTAGTTTTAGGATAAAATAATCCAAAATCAGAAGTATGTTTAACATATTTAATTATCCGGTTTACAGCAGTAAGATGTGACATCTTAGGATCTGCTTGAAAACTTGCGCATAAACAAACTGAAAACATAATATCTGGTCTACTAGCAGTTAAATAAAGTAGAGAGCCAATCATACCTCTGTAAAGACGTTGATCAACACTCTTACCATTTAAATCTTTGTCTAGTGATGTAGATGTACTCATTGGAGTATGTTTATCAGCAGAAGTCTCTAAACCAAAACGCTTGATGAGTTCTTTGGCGTACTTTGATTGATGGATGAAGTTACCTTCCTTTATTTGTTTGATTTGAAGTCCAAGGAAGTAGTTGAGTTCGCCCATATGACTCATTTCAAATTCCTTCTGCATAATCTTAGAAAAATCTAAACAAAGAGTTTCATTAGTAGAACCAAATATAATAACGTCAACATATATTTGAATAATAATGATGTCAGATTTTATATTTTTAATAAACAAAGTTGAATCAAATTTACCAATTTTATAACCAGAATTTAAAGGATAACTTTTCAATCTATCATACCAAGCACAAGGTGCTTGTTTAAGACCATATAAAGCTTTCTTTAGTTTGAAAACATGATTTTCTAAATTCTCATGAGTAAAACCAGGAGGTTGTTCAACATAAACTTCCTCCTTGAGAAAACCATTTAAAAAAGCACTTTTAATATCCATTTAAAATAATTTAAAATCTTTAAAACATGCAAACGATAAAAGCATTCTAATAGATTCAAGACGTGCAACTGGTGCATAGGTTTCTTCATAATCAATTCCTTCTTCTTGATTATAACCTTGTGCAACCAATCGTGCCTTGTTTCTAATTACCTGACCAGATTCATCCAATTTATTTTTGAATACCCACTTGGTACCAATAATTGAATTGTCTGTTGGTCTGGGAACTAATTCCCAAACATCGTTTCTCTGAAATTGATTGAGTTCTTCCTGCATAGCAATGATCCAAGAACTGTCTTTGCAAGCTTCATTGATGTTCTTTGGTTCAATGGTTGAAAGGAAAGCACAATGCGCCATTTGTTCAATTTGACGACGTGTTCTTACTCCATATGTAATATCTCCAATGATTAATTCTGATGGATGGTTTGGAACTTGTGCAAATGCCTTAGGAAGATCTGCATTATCTGAAACAGACTCAACATAGGGTTTAGTAGCATCAATTTCATCAAGACTAATATTATCTAAAGAATTAGATAAAGGTAATATATTCTCTTCATCATCAATGATGATGGGAGAATTAGATGAATGGTTTTCATCAAATGTGACATGTAAAGATTCTTCAACTGTTGAAGTTCTTTTGTTAAATACTCTGTAGGCTTTGCTACTTGTTGAGTATCCAACAAAAATACCTTCATCAGATTTTGAATCAAATTTATCTAATGTATCTTTAGTATTGAGAATGAAACATTTACATCCAAACACTTTAAAATAAGATACATGGGAAATGCGATTAAAGAATAATTCAAAACAAGTTTTATTAAGTAAATGTCTTATAAGAACTTTATTCATAATGTAGCAAGCAGTTGCGACAGCTTCTGCCCAAAAATATTTTGGTAGATTACTATCACAAAGCATTGTTCTAGCGCATTCTTGTAAAGTTCTATTTTTCCTTTCTACTACTCCATTTTGTGGAGGGGCACGAGGAAAAGAAAAATTGTGTGTAATGCCATTTTCATTACAAAACTTGGTAAAAGAATCATTTTCAAATTCTCCCCCATGATCACTACGAATAGTGACAATGTTAGAGGATTTGATCTTTTGTATCTTTTTACAAAATATTGAAAATTCTTTAAAAGCATCATTCTTATTTTGTAAGAATATAACCCAAGTATATCTAGAATAATCATCAACAATGACAAATGCATATTTACTTCTATTCAAAGAGGCTACTCTTGAAGGACCAAACAAATCTAAGTGTAGAAGTTCTAATGGTCGCTTTGTTGAGATAATACCCTTTGATTTAAAAGAAGATTTATGCATTTTTCCTTGTTGACAAGCATCACAAAAATATTTGTGTTTCAAAGAAATATTTGGCATTCCATTTACTAATTTGTGTTTTGAAATATGTGCTAGATTTTTGAAATTTGTGTGTCCAAAACATTTATGCCATAAAAATGTATCATCTAAAGTAATCATTAAATAATGATTATTAGTGGTAATAGACATGCATAAAAATATTATTCTTACGCTTACCACGAAATAAAACAGATGACATACCAGAATCATAAATGATGCAATCATTTTGTTCAAAAACTATTTTATAATTTTTATCGCATAATTGACTAATGGAAAGTAAGTTGTGTTTCAAACCGTCAACCAGGTGAACATTCTCAATGATAGGCTGATTTGCATTACCAACTGTTCCAGTGCCTATGATTTTGCCCTTTTTGTTGTCACCAAAGGTAACTGTGCCTCCATCTTTATATATAATGTTAGAAAGCAAGTTGATATTTCCCGTCATAAGTTTTGAACATCCACTGTCCAAAATCCATCTTTCCTTTTTAGGTACCTGAAAAATAAAATATTAAGCATTGGTACCCTTTTTTTGAGGGTCCTTGTGATTAGATTTTTGGAAGCCAAACCCAAGTGGAATTTGGCTTTCTAATGTAATCACTAGAATAAACAATAGAGTGCATATAAGTAGAAATATAATTATTTCTATCTTTTAAACAAGAAACCTTAGGAACCCATATACTAATTGTAGTAGGTTTCCTAGGAAATGTTTTTGAAATGTTAGTAACATTTCTTTGTGAAGAAGAAGTAGTAATGTTTAATTTCTTCGTATAAATGGATGCGTGATTCTTCTTTTGTGGTTTAACAAAAGTTGTTTTTCCACAGGAGGAAGAAGTGTTATAAGTTTTGGGTGTATCCTTATTAGAATATCCCAATCCTTGTCTATGATTTGCTGGATATTGAATTCTAAGCAAATCATCGAGGTTAGTCTTTCCTTTGTTAAATTTATCAACATTGGAAGACATCTTGTCGTATTTCATCTGTAGTGATGAAATATTTTTATCCATTTCGGATATTTGTGTATGAAGTTCTAAATTCTTAGTTTTGAGAATATCATTCTCTTTACTAAGATCCAAATTTTGAGAAGATGTATTCTCAATATGTATGGAATTTGGTGTAGTGTTTTTAGAAGAAGATAATTCATGATATTTAATAAGGAGATTATTATTATTTTGTTTCAAAGATTTATATTGATTATTCAATTTTTTGAAACGAGAATAAAGATCTTTCAATGCTTCTAATAATTCTTCATTATTAAAGGAACTTACATCTTCTTCTTCATTTTGTGCCATAAAACACATATTAGCATTTTCATTATTGTCATCTTCATCATCTGAAGATTCATCCCAAGTTGCTGCTAATGCTTTCTTCATCTTATCAAACCTCCTTTCTCTTTTGGATTGATCGTTGTTGGAAGTTTTGAACTTTGCTTTGAGAAGTGGACAATCTTTCTTCATATGTCCTGGCTTATTACAATTAAAGCAAAGAGAAGAATCAGTATTTTTAAACTTATTATTATACTTACCTTTTTGAAAGAACTTTCTGAAGTTCTTGGCAAAGAATGCTATGTCATCATCTGAATCTTCATTATCTGATGTTGCGTTGAAGGCAAGTACTTTCTTCTTTTGATCTGATTCTTCTTTCTCATCTTGTAGTGTAACTTCATGGGCCATTAAGTTACCAATAAGATCTTCCATAGATAATGTGGAAAGATCATTGGCTTCCTCAATAGCGGTGATCTTTGGACACCATACTGGAGTTAATGCTTTAAGAATTTTGTAAACCTGTTCAAGAGAAGTGTAAGTTTTTCCAAGAGCATTTAAAGAATTTATAATATTAGTAAACTTGGTGTTCATTTCTCCAATTGTCTCTTGGTCCTTCATCTTGAACAACTTGAATTTGTGAACCAAAATGGAAATCTTGGTTTCCTTCACTTTACTGGTTCCTTCATGAGTTACCTCAAGTATATGCCAAATCTCCTTAGCACTTTTGGCCTGAGATACTCGATTAAACTCATGTTTATCCATAGCACAAAATAAAGCATTCATGGCCTTTGAGTTGTCGGTCTTTGCAGATTTATCATTGGTGGTCCAATCAGCAACATGTGTTTCTGGCTTTGTGTATCCTGTCTCTACGATGTCCCAAATCTCATAATTCATACTTTGGAGATGAATCTCCATTCGTATTTTCCAATATGAGTAATTTGAACCATCAAATAGAGGAGGACGAGTTAGAGAATGCCCTTCAGGATGCTGATTGTAGTTGTGTGGAACGGCGTTCATGTTTGATGTTGAGGAACTTGCTGCCATCTTAGCCTTGCTTTGATACCAAATGAAATTCTAACCTGTAAGGATCAAATACACTAGAGGGGGGGGGTGAATAGTGTATATTAAAAAATTAACTGTTGCAATTAAAGAGTTACTTCTAATTGCTTAAGATGTGCAGAAAGTAAAGTATGTAGAAAATGTAAATCAAACGCAAACACAGAGATTTATCCTGGTTCGGATCCTCTTGATCCTACTCCAGTCCTCTACCCCGTAGAGATTTTCAATCCACTATAATCACTTGCCCCGCAAGCACCAACTTACAAAAATGGCGACACTCCCCGTGGTCCAAACTTTGTACAATCTCAAAAGAGATTCAAACCTGTTAAATAAGAAATAGAAAAACACCTTTAGCCTTGTTATGAATTAGAATGAAATTCAAGGATGGTGTTTAAAGAGAGACTTCAAGATGTATAAAATATGAAATGAAGAACAATACTTGAAGTTCTCTGGTTCATAAAAGAAGAGAGAGATCAATCGATTTCTTCTTACAATTATGAACACAAACAACTTTCTAAAATGATGTTGAAAAAGATCAAAATTGCTTCAAGGAAGAAAACTTCAATTTCCAAAAGATCTATGATTAAGAATCTTGAAGTTCTTCCGTTCTCATAAGAAGAGAGAAATCTATGGATTTCTTCTTACAAATGAGAAAAGAGCAACTAAGGCAAGATTGCTTAGAATCAACAATTCTAGGAAGAAAGAGAGAAGAAAGTTGTGTGGAAAGAATGAGGGGTATGCCCTCTTATTTATAGTATTTTTGGGCAGTTATTCTGAGGGAAAATGGGGGGAAAAGGAGTTTCCTACCGTTTAGAAACGGTCTGGAAAGTTTCAGAAAAAACGGACACAAAAACTTCATTAGTCGACTAAAGAAGGCTTAGTCGACTAAAAGTCAAACTTTGGAATTTTTGACTGAAATTTTAACGGTAACTTTCTGACGTTGATTGAAGACTACTCAGAAATTTTTAGGTCAAAATTCGAAGAAAAAGTTTTTAGTCGACTAATGGTTGCCTTAGTCGACTAAGACAGAAAAACGTGAATTTTGACTTATCTGAAAAAGGGTTGGTAGGATATGTTATTAGGAACCTAGGACTTAGATGGATTTCATATTCAAGGCTCTGAAATATATAAATATAAAAAATACATCAGTCCGTAGATTTCCGTAGATATATATGAGGAGCTTCATGTGAGTATTTGAGATGCCTTTGTGCAGGGATTCCTTATCAAGTGATTATTGTCCAAGCGTGGATATATTAGGAAACTGCACATCTGCATAGATAGAGTGAGTAGCAATAATAATAATTGTCACATCAAAATCATATGCAATAGAATAGGAAAGGAAATATGGGATTATGAAACCCCAACAAATGTTTGGTTTCATATGTGGGATTCGAAAATGTTGTCATGAACATGTGAGGGTGAGTTAGTGTTTCAGTCCTCCCATTGGAGGGTCACACGGGTTTGGGGGAATTCCAAAGTATCGAGTAGGCCTATGGGATGGACTGGTGGTGATGTCTTTGTGGTTCTGTGCGGTGGGTAAACTTGCACTCCTGATGGGCTAGCGTTGCGGGGAGTGTAGAGTGGTACCCGAGGCTCCTGACGGGCTAGCGCGGCGGGGAGTCCTCTTTGCTCTCCAACACAGTTGGGAGAGGTCCAGTCCCATATGTCGTATTCGATATTAGGGATTCCAAAAGCTAACATTGTGAGTAAATGTTTGACTGACTCTCTTTTGTGCATTAGCCATACTTGTTGTTATTGTTGTATCATCGTCACCCCTTCCCTTATACCCCCTGTTATGGTGTTGTTCTCTTTTACCTACGTGTGATACTATTGTTGCTTTCTTTTGCCACGCATGCCATGTTTATTTGTAGCAACTTTCCACTTGTAGCACTGTGCATCCTGTTGTGGCATTAGTGTGCGTTATGTTTAGGTTGGGGTATAGTAATCCTACCGGGTCACGCGTTGACGTGCCCCCGTTGACTTTTTTTAGGTGTGGTTCTTGGAGATGGATGTTAGAGCTGGAGGTTGAGTTTGGAGTTCTGGTGTTGGGAGTTGGAGCTTAGGTTGGATGGTGAGGGTTGAGGAGAGAGCTATGTGTACTTTGGGTTTTCTTTTGGGGTGAGAGATGCTTGTACTATATGAATTGATGCATTGGGATGTTGAGATATACATGAAATTGTCAGTGTTTGGTTTTCTGTATTTCTCTGTGGCTTTGTGTCGTTCTGTGTTTATTGGTTGGCTGTTTTGTTGAACACTATATGTACTACTCCCAGCAGTGCGTAGTGGACCTGCGTTGTACTTCGCATTTTTTTTCGTATTTCCCTCCGTAACACTCGCTGCTCAGGGTATCCTGGGGAGCGGGGCGTTACAGTTGGGATTCGAATTTCTCGGATCTGAACAAACTTTAGCAGCCCATTAAGGGGGTGGGTGGGTTAAAGTAAATAGATTATGATAATTATAAATGGGGAGTGTAACACGCAAAAATCGAAATACATTCGGTTGTCTCGATTTTCGCGCCCGGCAAAAATGTTCTCGAAAAAAATCCAAAAAACAGTACTACGGGTTCGTATCGTCGTGAGGATCACTAAAATGAAGTCCATTTTAAGATTTGATCAAAGATAAAAATATGAAAAATCATTTACTCTGAAATCGTTTTAAAATCGTTTTGAACACGAAAAATCGTGCACCACAAAAACAGGTCGTTACAACGGTGCTTCATCGATTTTTGAAGTCCAATCTACGGATAGACATCTGCTTCAAAGGCACAAACTTCGGTTATTGGAAGTGTCGGATGGAAACAATCCTTAGGAGTGCTTCTCTATAGAGAGCCATTCACAAGGAATAGGTAGAGCCAACGGAAGATGACTACAACAAATGGACACCCTCCGAGATGTGTGCGGAGGTGAATAACACCAAGGCAATGAACGCTCTTCATTGTGCTTTGGAGCACGCTGAGTTCAATAAGATATGCATATGTAAGAGTGCATATTAAATTTGGAATCATCTCATCGTTACTCATGAAGGGACCAACAAGGCAAAACTTTCAAAGCTACATGTTGCAGTGCAAAATTTCTAAATGTTTCAAATGCAGGAAAATGAGATAAAATTGATACGATGTATGCTCGCTTCACCGACATCACCAATGAGCTTGAAGCTTTAGGAATGACGTACACTAAACTGAAAGTGAAAGCTCAAGTGGAAGCTCAATTGAAAGTGAAAGCTCTAGGAAAGACGTACATTCGGATGATGAAAAGAATGAGGAAGCACACATGTGTTTCATGGCGCATAAGGATACATATTCCGATGAGAGCTCAAGTGAAAGTGAAAGTGAAAAACCCGAAGTAACCATGGATGAACTTAGATTTGCAAATGAAAAATTATTTTCCAAGTACCAAAGACTAATGCTTAAATATACTAAGTCTAAGGAAATACTTGCTTGTAAGTCATCAATGTCTCCCATCACCAACAATGACACCATTGTTGAATCACTCACCCTTGAAAAAGCTAAATTGGATTCACATAATAGCTTGTTGAGAAATGAGGTGAATTCCCTCAGGTCTCAACTTGATCATGTGTCCATTGTGGATTACAATGATCTTGAGATTGAAAATCTTCAATCTCAAAACACGAGTTTGGGTATTGAGAATGAAACTCTCTAAACCCAAGTACACAAGCTTATCACACGTGCATCCAACTTGGATGCTACTATTTCTTCAATTACGAAGAAATATGTGCTTATGTCCTCCAACGTTGAAAGATTCAACAAAGGAAAAAGAAAATTGGATGATTTGCTTTCAACTCAACTACCAGCCAACCGTCGTGTTGGACTTGTGTATTCTAAGGCAAATGCATCCAAAGCATGCACCGCCTATAGTGGTATCACTATAGACTTTGTGAGGCTAACCTCCGGTGCATCCACAAGTGATGATCACAACATCTTAGGTAGCAAAACTACCAAGAAATTCATCACTTCTCGTACTCCCTCCTTTGCAAAGAAACCCACCAAGGGTGGAACTCAAAGGACGGGACATGCCTTCATGTACAGCCACACACACCCACACACACCCACATAAGAACACTCTTACTTCACGTGTGGATACTTATGATGAGTTCTATGCACAACACCAACGGACACGTGCAAACCAACACATGAGACATGCTCATGCACATGCTCCTCCACATACATATGCTTATCCTTATGCACCCCATCATATGTATGCTCCTTATGCTTCACATGACCACTTTATTTCTCATGTGTATCCTCCACCATTCACTTATGCTAGATCACATGCTTATAAGTCTCATACTCCACGTAGAAATCAATCTCATGTGCATGTAACTAAGAAACATGTGCATGTAACTAAGAAAAGAACTCCCAAAACTTACACTATTTGGGGTCTCAAGGACACTAGTATACATGATAGGAATTCATATGTGAAATCCTATTTTAGAGATGTTGTTAATTGTGAGGATTATGTTGGGAAGCCAAAGTCCACTTGGACTTGGTTTCCAAAGGGTTAATCATGTTGGACCTAACAAGCTTGGATACCACGAGCTTATGGTAAAATGTGTAGGTACCCAAGAAAAGAAAAAAGAGCAACAAATGCAAAATATGCTCTAAGAAGAAAGGATGGATACTAGATAGTGGTTGCTCCAAACTTATGACGGGAGATCCCTCTTTGCTTTCTGAAGTGATCCGTATCAAGAACGGTGCAACGATTATCTTTGGAGGCGATGAAAAGGGAACCATCATTGGAGTTGGTAAAGTCGGTAATCCATCTAAACCTCTGATAGAAAATATTTATCGTGTAGATGGTTTAAAACATAACCTCATTTCCATAAGTCAACTGTGTGACAATGGTTACAAAGTTAACTTTGGAGAGGGTATGTGTAGCATTATAGAAAATAAATCGAGTGTTTTGCTTTCTGGCACACGCCATAAAGAAATCTATATTTTAAGTATGCCACAATCATTATATCATTGCTTAGTTGCACATACCAATGAACACCTTGTATGGCATCGTCGTTCTGGACATATTCATTTTAAACATCTTTGTAATTTATCTAAGCATGATTTAAAGTTAAAGGATTTCC
Source organism: Scilla litardierei (assembly GCA_030789695.1). NCBI lineage: Eukaryota > Viridiplantae > Streptophyta > Magnoliopsida > Asparagales > Asparagaceae > Scilla > Scilla litardierei. The sequence goes on from CM061141.1 coordinate 256,411,507, forward strand.
AAAGATTTCTTTTAATAAGAAAAGTTTTTGAGACTATTGTCAACGTGGCAAACTCAGTAAATCGTCATTTAAACTTATAGATTGCTTTTCATCTACGAGACCCCTAGAACTTCTTCATCTAGATTTATTTGGGCCTACTAGGGTTGCAACTTTAGGTAATGCACATTATGGATTAGTCATTGTTGATGACATTTCTAGATTTACATTGGTATATTTTCTAACAACTAAAAATGAAGCTTTTGAAGAATTTACCAAGTTTGCTAAGAAAACTCAAAATCTCTTAGAAACCACCATTATCATTATTCGTAGTGATCATGGATGGGAATTTGAGAATGAGCTTTTCTCAAAGTTTTGTGATGACCACAGAATAACAGACAACTTTTTGTTTCCTCGCGCACCACCATAAAATGGTGTTGTTAAGAGAAAGAATAGGACACTTATTGAGTGTGCACGCATAATGATCCATGATAGTCATATTGGATTTCAATTTTAGGTGGAGGCGGTGCACACAACATGATATGTGCTAAATAAGATCCTAGTGAGGCCACGTATGAACAAAACTTGTTTTGAATTATTTTATGATAAAAAGCCACAAGCAAAATATTTTCGTGTTTTTGGTTCAAAATGTTTTATTAAGAACATATATTGTACTCTAGATAAATTTGATCCAAGATCCGATGAAGGGATCTTTATTGGATACTCCACACGTAGCAAAGCCTACCGGATATACAACAAGAACACTTCATCGATTGAGGAATCACTTCATGTTTCATTTAATAAAGATTTTGATGTGCCTCATGTTCATAATGATAGTTTAGAAGATTTGTGTGATTCAATCAATAATTCTAAACTTGATGATGTTATTGAGACTAACCCTACTAATGAAGATGTTGAGATTGTTCCTAGTGATCTGGGAGTACCCAAAGCATACACAACCCTTCGTGATCACCTACCTGACCAAATTATTGGAGATATTAGAGTGGGTGTCCAGACAAGATCAAGGGTTGAAGAATTCACTCATTGCGCCATTGTCTCCATAATTGAGCCAAAGGACATTCAAGAAGCATGTGAAAATAGCTCTTGGATCGTGGCAATGGAAGAGGAACTCATCCAACTCGAAAGGAATCAAGTTTGGGAGCTCGTTCGTCTACCAAGTGGACATCAAGTCATTGGGACTAAGTGGATCTTCAAGAACAAGACGGATGAGAATGAAGTCGTCACAAGGAATAAAGCAAGGTTAGTAGCTCAAGGGTATTGACAAGAAGAAGGTATTGATTTCTAAGAATCATTTGCTTCGATAGCTGGTTAGAAGCTATTAGATTATTATTGTCTTTTGCATCTCATAAATATTTTAAACTACACAGAATGGATGTTAAAAGTGCATTTTAAATGGAATTGTTAATGAAGAAGTATATGTTTCTCAACCACCCGGATCTATTCATTAAAAATTTTCAAACCCTGGTTTTAAACTTAAGAAAGCTTTATATGGGTTGAGACATGCTTTTAGAGCTTGGTATGATCGCCTTAAAAACTTTCTTTTGGATTTGGGATTTAAAATGGGTGAAGTTGATTCAACACTCTTTACTAAGTATTATGAAAATGACATTCTTCTCATTCAAGTGTATGTAGATGATATAATTTTTGGGTCTACTAACTATGATCTTTGCCAAGAGTTTTCAAAGTATATGAAGGACGAATTTGAGATGAGCCACATAGGTGAGCTCAACTACTTTCTAGGACTACAAATCCGATAAATGAAGGATGTCATCTTCATCCATCAAACAAAGTATACTGGCGAGCTAATCAAGCGGTTTGGGATGAAATCATCTTCAAGCAAAAGAACTCACATGAGTACCACCAAACACCTTCACAAGGATGAAAAATGGAAAGATGTAGACATTCGTCTATATCAAGGTATGATTGGTAGTTTACTTTATTTTGTAAGGACCCTGTCTATGAGGAAAACACTAGAAGGGGGTTGAATAGTGTTTATGCAAATTTAAAGGAATTTACGCCAAATAAAATGCAATCAACAAATAGTGTGGAATAGAAAAATGACCCAAAGAGAAACACACGCAAACGCAGAGATATTTCAAGGGTTCAGATTACCCAAGTCAACTCCCGACTTGTTCCCGGTAATCCTACGTCCCTAGCACCCGGATACCACCGGATGCTCCAGTTAGAACCCTAACTTGAGGTTTCCTTAAAGCTCACTTGTAGCAACCCTACAAGTGCAATCGAATACAATCGATGACTTTGACTCCCACAACCAGGGATCAAGCAAAACCACTCTCACAACCGAGAGCACAATTCAGATAACGAAGGTTATGAAATATGAAAGCAACACTTACAATCACCTATGCCTTGAAGTAAAACTTGAAGGAGGAGTGTGATGTGTGTTGAAGAACTCTCTTGAAAGAGAGGAGAAAGCCCTTTCTCTTGACTGCACCAATTGCCTAGAAGATTAATCTTTGGTTCTAGGTTGGAGAGCAAGAGAACAAGATTTGGAAATACTTAGGGCTTTGGATTTGAGAGCTTTGATCTTTGGAAATGAAAGCTTGAGAGATTTTACAATAAATGAGTAACCTTCCAATGGAACAGTAGAAGCTCTATTTATAGCTTTCTCAAATCCACAAAACAGTTTAGGCAAAAACCCAATTGGAATCTGTGAGAAAAATCTCAACGGATATAATCTGAACTCACAACAGTCGACTGTTAAACAATCCACAGTCGACTATTGCACAGTCAGCAAGGGTAGGTGAGAATTCATAACGGTAACTTACCACGTGGACAGTCGACCGATGAAGCAAAGACAGTCGTCTGTTAAAACAACAGGCGACTGTAATTTCTTCGACAGGCGACTGGCCGAGAGAAGAGTAAGTTAGACAAATACTGGAAATCTCACAAGATACAGGATAGACGACTGATTCAAGTAATACAGTCGACTGTTAATCAAAACAGACGACTGTAAAACCTTAAACAGATGACTGTCAAAAGCAAGAGAAATTTCCAGAGAGCAGAGTCAAGGAAATAACTTACAGACAGGCGACTGTTGCAGCATAGACAGTCGACTGATCTAAAAGACAGTTGACTGTATATACAACATTAGTCGACTGGCCGTATAAGTCAGCTCAAACAGAGTTTGGGCAAGGATAAACAGGCGACTGATTTACAATACACAGTCGACTGTCACTAGGACAGGTGCCTATGAATCGTTCAACAGTAGCCTGTGCGAAATAATCAGAGAAGGCCCAAAACTATATTGTAATAGTCTGTGCATAACAGGCGACTGTAGAACAAAACACAGTCGACTGTTTTTGAGATAGACGACTGTAAACTATTCAGCAATCGGCTGTTATGAACAATCCTAGCACAAACAATAGAGAAATTGAATTGGGATCAAAGGACAATTGGTCTAATGAAGTCCTATGACAGAATGTAGATGCGTGTGAGTGATCCATCAAAGTTCTACTTCTAAGCTACATACTAGAAGAGATAAAAGAAAAATTACATTGACGAATAATCTCTTCTTTCCATCGTATGAGCTTGAAGTCTTTACGGAGCTTCAATCAACAATCTATGATCATCCAATTCATGTTATTTGCCTTCAATGATGTTTGTGAGTCATCCATTGCTAGTTGATCTTCATAATAAGCTTAGGCAATGGATTAACTGCAAAATAGGGGATTAGTCACAAGTATTTATGTTTGCTCATCATTAACACCAAGTAGGGAGAAGTCCAATACTCAACAAATTTAACCGCAAGTAGGCCTGATATCATATTTTCCGTATGTTTATGTGCTAGAAATCAATCACAACAGAAGGAATCACATTTGATTGCGGTTAAATGAATATTTCATTACCTCAATCAAACTCTAGATTATGGATTACTTTATCCTTGTTGAGTATTGTTTTGGATCCTGTGGATGGCAAACAACACTAGAAGGGTGGGTTGAATAGTGTTGTGCAAATAGTAAACTTTTTTGATTATTAATAAGCGTCCTTCTAATGTTGCCTAAGAAACCAAGTAGAGCGATCTACGCTTGGTTCTTAATCAACAAAGTGATCTTAAAATTCACAGAGTAATTTCACAGCAGGTAGTCGACTCCCTATGATCAGTAGTCGACTCCCTGAGTATTTATATGCACACATTAGATTGCAAGAAGTACAAGTATTATATGTTGAGTATTGGTGTTTCATACCAATCTTATTTTGATGATGATCACAACATTATGTTGTTGCTAATGAATCTCATGTCTTAGTCTCTCAGTTTATTTCAAGGATATCTTTCTTGTAGACTAATCACTTGGTGTAAGGATGGACATCATGTGAAGAAGAGCCAAAGTTTGGACTCAAGGAGTGCCAAAGCTTGGAGATGATGGAGAGCATTCAAGGCATCAAGATTGAAGACTTAGACTCTTTTGAAAGCATTGTAATCCATGTAATTTACTTTATTGCTTTCTCTCTCTTGTGAGTCTAGGGTTGATGTAATGCCTTGCTAGATGGTTTACTCATTCATACTCATGCATTTAACCATCTTAGTGAACCTTAGGATTATCATAGAATCCAACCCAATAGGTTCACTCTCTCTGTCAGTCGCCTGTTGAGGGAAACACAGTCGACTGGGTGATTTTCAGTCGCCTGTAGATCCTTCTACAGTCGCCTGATATGCACTGCTCAAGTCAACATTTCTATTGACTCAAACTTGAGCTTTACACACAGTCGTCTGTCAATCAGTTTCCAGTCGTCTGTATATTTACAGTCGCCTGAGATTTGGTCAACAGTCACCTGTCTAGCGTAAGTGCAATCTCTGCATCTCTCTGTCTTCTCTCCATACTTTACAATAGTCGACTGATGAAGAATATACAGTCGCCTGACTATTCGACAGTCGACTGTAGTATTAACATCAGTCGCCTGTGCGAAGAATTGGAGAAAGAGTGCAGCTCTCTGTTTCGATCCATCCCCTGCAGCAGTCGTCTGCTGAAGGTTTAACAGGCGCCTGTCCTGTTTGTCAGTCGACTGTATTGACTTCGTCAGTCGACTGTCCTGGCTCAGATTATAGCCGTTGGATATTTTCTAGCCGTTGATCAGTAGACTGTCTTATGATCATCAGTCGACTGTTCCTGTCATTTTCACCCAGTTTCTAGCCGTTGCTGATTTGATTTTCTGGCTGTTTCTTTGGGTTTTTGGGCTTGATATAGGATTCCTATATATATGAGTGTGCTGCCTTTCTTGAGAACTCTTGACAACATTTGATAAACTCTTGACTCTATAGAAAATCTCAAGAGATCAATAAGCCACTCTCAAGCTCCCTCATTTCCCTCTATTGAGCATTCATCTTTCTTCATGCATTGAAGTCCAGCTCAAGGGAAATCATCCAAGTGCTCTCAAGCATATTCCAACACTTGGAGATCCTCTTCCATGCCTTGCATTCATTCATGAGTAAGCATCTTAAGGCATAGGTAAGAGTATTTACTTTATAGGGTGTAAATTGCTTTCCTATTTCTCTTTGTGGGATTAGAACTTTTTCTTTTTGTGGGAATTAACTCTCTTTGTGGGAGTTTAGTGTCCTAGTGTAGGGCTAACCCTAATTCTCTGAGTGGGAGTTAGTGATTCTCTTGGTGGGAGTCTTGACCCTTGTGTAGGGTTGGTTGGGTCCTTGTGTAGGGCAAAATCCTCTTGGTGAGGTCTCTCTCTTTGTGGGAGTGTATCCCTTTGTGGGATTTGTATTCACTTCTCTTTGTGGGATTATAGTGAATATTGGTGTGGCTGGATGTACCCAAGTTTGGGGAACCAGGGTAAAACTTTGTGTTTGCGTTTGGATTGATTGTGCCATTTAATTCATCTTGCATTTATAATTCCGCATTTGCAAGTTAAATTTTATTTGGACAATTTTATTGACATTACACTATTCACCCCCCCTCTAGTGTGTGTTGTTAGTATTGCAAGGGTTAGACGATCCCTACATTATATTCACAGCGGATAAAAGTAAGTTGATCTTTGCAATAGATTAATAACAATTAGCTAATAATGAAGTAAGAGCAAAGATAAACAAACACAGATAAGCAATCGCAGACACAAGGATTTTTATCCTGGTTCCCCACAACTTTTGGGTACGTCCAGTCCCCGACCAATCCGGTACGAGATTTTCAACTATCTGCCTTGGCAAATACAAGTACCTAACTCCACTCGTTAGGATTTCCAACGACCTAGTCTTGACCAGGATTTCCAACTGGCAACACCTAGACTTGTCTAGTGTTCCAACAACAACACAACAAAATTGATATCCAATTCACCACAATAAATTGGTGGAGATTGGTTTTACACCCGTATTCTATAGCCAAACAATGATAGACAAAATTGCGTGTAGTGGCTTGATAGAATAAGATTCTAGATCACACAAAGATACGAATGAATTCTTTGTGATCTAGATCTATTGTTTTTCAAAATCCTTTAAATAAAAATCAAGAAAAAAGTAATACGGATTTGAAAAACAGTTAGCCAATAAAACGAGAATATGATCTTTAAAAAATAATAACAGAATTTTGCAAGATCACAAATAAAATAGAATTGGCTAAAAGAAAGAATGAGAGCTTAGAACTTTAGAGCGTTTGCACGAGAGATTTTGAATTCAATAGTTGTTGTTATTTTCTCAATGAGAATGGTCCTCTATTTATAGGACAAAACTGAGAATTCGAATTTCAAAAATACTTTGACTTTTGACCCAAAAATCATGGAGAAAATCGCTCAACGATATTTCAAAATTCATGTCAAAAACGTCAAACTTTTACAGCTAGTAGTCGACTCCCTAGGAGTGGTAGTCGACTCCCAGTGTGTTACAGGAAATCTTGATTCTCAGCTGGTAGTCGACTCCCTACCTTTGGTAGTCGACTCCCAGAGGAGTTTTTCCTGCGACACAGCTAGTCAGACAGGTAGCTAACTCTAGGGTGTGTGGAGTTTCACTACAGAATTTATAAGATGACTAGAGAAATCTCTCAAAAACATTTTTGAAGATGATTTAAAAGATATTCAAAAATATTTTCAAATCGTTTGTGTGTGTGTGTTTGTATATATGATTTGGCTTTAACAATACCCTAAAAAGATACAACACACTCACTATAGACTAGGACACGTCTTCGGAAGCTTGATCGGTTTGATGAAGTAGATGTGAGCTTCACTTGAGCTTCTTTGTTCTATTTGAGCTTTGAGCTTCATCATTTGATCTTAGCCATGTTCGTCCTTGTCTTTGAGCGTAGATTTGCGCTTCTTTGAGTATGAGTAAAGCTTCGTATATTCTGCACACTTAATCGTAGTGTAGTTAGCACACTAAGCTTCATTTGGTGTGCTCATCATCAAAATCACTTGGGGGTGGAATTCAATTTCCATCACTCTCCCCCTTTTTGATGATGACACCCAAATGAAAAATGAAGTAAGTTTGAAATTTGAAAATACATGAAAGTATACTTACTCCCACTGCTTTGATGTAGTTCTCCCCATGCATCGAAGCCGTTAGCAAAACAATACAATACATATGATTTCATTTTTGCATTTCAGATTTTTCTCTTTTTCCTGCATCTAAGCCGTTAGTAAAACAATACAATACATATGATTTCATTTTTGCATTTCAGATATTTCTCTTTTTCTCCATTGTCATCAACAAAAAGAATATTTCAATGACAAAGTATTAAAACAAATGAATCATAATATGATTAGGAGGGGAATTCAATTTTCTATTCCTGCAAGAGAGATGTTAGTTTATAAGAGCAACCAATATATTGCATGATTGGTAAGTTCATAGTAGCAAGCATCACACAATTAAAAAGTTATTACAAACCATAAGTTTTTAAGACATAGTTTTTGAGAACCATTGTTTGAAAAACCATTGTTTTCAAGAAAAGCTAAGGATGACCGCCGTTCTTCTTCAGTTCCTTAATCTCATCAAGGATCCTAACAAGCGTGTCCTCCGTCATTTTGTTGCTCTTCAAGACGAGCTCCTTAAGGTCGTCCACCTTTTGGTTAAGGTCTTCAAAGCCTTTCTCTTGTGATATCTTCAATTTTCCAATCTTCTTTAGAAGCATTTATTGAAGCTCAAGAATATACGCCTGTGCTTCTTCTTATTCTTCTTCTTCGCTTCCTCTTTCTTCTTCTCCTTGTTCTTCCTCCTCAGAATCTGAAACAACAATTTTCTTACCTCTCCTGGAGGATGATGATCCTCCTTCAGCTGCAAGTTTTTCTTCGGGAATGTTCTCATCAAGATCATGGTGTAGATTCATTCTTCCAAGTGCATGAACATCAAAAACTCGAGCCGGTTTTAGAATTGAGGTTCCATGATCCAAAGGCACATTATAGCTAATAATCAAGATTGTGAGATAGTGCCCATGAGCTAAGGTGGATGAGGGTCAATCAGAAGAATCTGAAGCAAGGATAGAATCCATGATAACTTTGGCCCAATTAATGCCGATGTTACCTAGTATAGCATAGATACAATTGGTCTGCTTCTCAGATAGGATAGAATGACTTCCAGATTTTTGAGTAATATTATAGGATAATATATTTGCTAGAATTCTTGCCGGATAGTGAAGATCGCTACATGGAAGTTTAGTCTGAAAATGTCTTCCTGGCAAATACATTCTCTCTAGAATACTTCCTTCAGTCATTTCTATTTTATCAAGCAACATGCCAGAATATGGAATTCCTAGGGCTTCTCCTGGGGATTTGACAATAATGGCAAGTTTTGTATCAAGAACTTTGGTTATAAAGCGGCTTTTAGCAAGATCGTAATCCATATTAGCATAGAACAAGTGCACAAGCCTGTGATAGCAAAGATAAGTGTTTTCAGAGGAAAATAGGTTGGCCAAGTTCTGAAAATCTAGTAAGCTATCAATGCCATAGTTCACAACATCATCAAGCTTAACAAAATGTTCATTGAGGATGGGTTTCTTAGAGATTTTAATGAAGTGTTCATTTGTGGTGTTCTTGAATAGATATAGTAAAATGGTTCCTTTCTCAGAGTCAATTTCAGATGAGGTTTTTTTCTTCTTGGTAAATATTCCCTTGAGAGGCATCTAGATAGAGTAAAAACAACATTTTTACAATACTAGATAAGCAAGAAAAAAAATGAAGTAAAGATCATGAAGTAAAAAGAATTTTTACCTTGAGTAATTTGAGAAAGAGATGGAGTTGAAAGAGCTCCAAGCAACCAAGCACCAAGATGAAATTTCAAGAGAGAGAGATGAAAGGGGGTAGTCGGCTACCCTAGGGTTTCTCTTGGGGTTTTTTTTAACATATGATGAAAGATGGTGAAGAATGAGGGCCTTAGGATCAAGTGTTGGATGGTTAGGATAGAGTTTTAGCTTATTGGGTATAAGTTGCCTTTGAGGATATGAACCCATTAACTCTATAGAACCCAATAGGAGTTATTCAAAAACAAACCCAGAAATTCGCATACACGCTGGTAGTCGACTCCCTTATGTTGGTAGTCGACTCCCTACTGGGTTGAGTCGTTTTCTCATCCCGAGGGGTTTTTGATCCAGGTCGAGTGCGTTTTCTGAACACGAAATGTTTTAAAGGTATAACACAAATATATAAGATCATATAAAGAGGAAAAATATTTATTTAAGTAAATTTAATCATATATAAAAAATTGAGTCGTGCTAGAAAGTTTTTTTGATGTTGATCCTTCTACAAAGAGTTGGATCTCGTTTTCTTCCTTTCATTTCTTTGGAGTACCTGAAAAAAAATAAACGTTTATGGTACTCTTTTTTGAGTCCGAGGAGTTAGTCTTTAAGAAGCCAAACCCAGTATGGTTTAGTTCCTTCATGAACAACATATTTATAATTTTTGTTTAAATGAATTTGTTAAACAAAGTCGGTAGCGTACCTTTTCCTTCGTTGATCAGATAATTTCTTTGGTATCCAGATTCTCAAAACATTATCGTTAGAATGATGCATCCTAGTATGCTTAACCTGTTTCTTGGTATGATGTGAATCATAACCGAGTCCGGTTTTGCTAGATGAGGCTTTTTGATCTTTTATTATACTATCTAGCTTCCCCTTTCCTTTGTTGAAATTCCCAATAATTTTCATCGTAGCGTCGTATTTATCTTTGACAGATACGAGAAGATTATTCAGATTCTCAACTTTTTCATTTACCAATGAAATATCTTTTTGCAGAAAATCATTTTTTTCTTTAAGGAGACTATTTTCTTTAATGATTTCTTCTTTTTCTTTAGTATCCTTTTTAATACTTCTAAGTGTTCTTCTATGTTCTTTTATGAGATTTTCATGCATTTTGCATAGCTCCTTATATGCTCCCCTATAATCCATGTCTTCATCATCACTTGATGAAGAATCATTGTCGCTAGATGAATCATGATGCGAGCTTACCTTGGAGGATGTGGATGCCATGAAGCACATGTGTGCTGTTTCTCTTCTTTCATTGTTATCTTCTTCTGAGTATTCATCGGATAAGGAATCGTCGCTCTGGTCGAAGGCTGCGTAAGCTTCCTTCTTTGGTCGTCGGAATTTGTTCCTTCCATTGTTTCGCTTTTCATTATCGTCTTTGTTCTTCCCACGATCTCTGGAATCAAGATTGTTTCTCTCTAATGGACAGTCTCTCTTGACACGCCCTGGTTTATTGCAACCAAAACAAATAATACCGTTAGTGGGTCTAAAAGATCGTTTTCCATACTTGTGATGAATTCCTTGAAGTTCTTTGAGATGAACGCGATGTGGTCTTCTTTGTACGTGTAATCAGAATCTTCCTCTTGGGCTTTGAACGCGAGATTCTTCTTCTTTGGGTTTTCTTTGATCTTCTTGTCTTCTTCAAGCTCAATCTCATATGCCATGAGATTTCCCATTAGTTCTTCGATGGTGAGAACTTTTACATTATGAGCTTCTCGAATGGCAGTTGTCTTTCCCTTCCACTAGGGTCGGAGGGATCTTAGTATCTTCATTACCTGCTCATATTCGGAAAGTTTCTTTCCTAATCCTGCAAGCTCATTTGTAATATTAGTAAAACGAGTATTCACATCGGTGATACTCTCTCCTTCTTCCATTTTAAAAGATTCGAATTTTGAATGTAAAACATTTATGCGGGATTCTTTTACCCTTTCGGTTCCTTCGTGACTTACCTGAAGGGTGTGCCATATTTGGTGTGCTGTCTCACATTGGGAGACTCGATTGAACTCATTTCCTGTAACGGCGCAAAATAGTGCATTCATTACTTTTGCATTGAGATTAGCTCTCTTCTTGTCGTCGATAGACCATTTCCCAAACTCAACGTCGGTAGGAGCGATGTACTGGACTTTAGTAACGGTCCAAGCTTCGATGTCTAATGACTCTAGGTGAGTCTTCATTCGGATCTTCCAGCTAGCGTAGTTGGTTCCGTTGAATAGTGGTGGTCGCATGGTATTTAGTCCTTCAGAGTGAAAAGATGTTGACGCCATCACCTTTTTAGCCTCGCTCTGGTACCAAGTGTTGAATCCTGTGGATGGCAAACAACACTAGAAGGGGGGGTTGAATAGTGTTGTGCAAATAGTAAACTTTTTCGATTATTAATAAGCGTCCTTCTAATGTTGCCTAAGAAACCTTGTAGAGCGATCTACGCTTGGTTCTTAATCAACAAAGTGATCTTAAAATTCACAGAGTAATTTCACAGCAGGTAGTCGACTCCCTATGATCAGTAGTCGACTCCCAGAGTATTTATATGCACAGATAAGATTGCAAGAAGTACAAGTATTATATTCACAGCGGATAAAAGTAAGTTGATCTTTGCAATAGATTAATAACAATTAGCAAATAATGAAGTAAGAGCAAAGATAAACAAACACAGATAAGCAATCGCAGACACAAGGATATTTATCCTGGTTCCCCACAACTTTTGGGTATGTCCAGTCCCCGACCAATCCGGTACGAGATTTTCCACTATCTGCCTTGGCAAATACAAGTACCTAACTCCACTCGTTAGGATTTCCAACGACCTACTCTTGACCTGGATTTCCAACTGACAACACCTAGACTTGTCTAGTGTTCCAACAACAACACAACAAAATTGATATCCAATTCACCACAATAAATTGGTGGAGATTGGTTTTACACCCGGATTCTATAGCCAAACAATGATAGACAAAATTGCGTGTAGTGGCTTGATAGAATAAGGTTCTAGATCACACAAAGATACGAAAGAATTCTTTGTGATCTAGATCTATTGTTTTTCAAAATCCTTTAAATAAAAATCAAGAAAAAAGTAATACGGATTTGAAAAATAGTTAGCCAATAAAACGAGAATATGATCTTTAAAAAATAAGAACAGAATTTTGCAAGATCACAAATAAAATAGAATTGGCTAAAAGAAAGAATGAGAGCTTAGAACTTTAGAGCGTTTGCACGAGAGATTTTGAATTCAATAGTTGTTGTTATTTTCTCAATGAGAATGGTCCTCTATTTATACGAAAAAACTGAGAATTCGAATTTCAAAAATACTTTGACTTTTGACCCAAAAATCATGGAGAAAATCGCTCAACGATATTTCAAAATTCAAGTCAAAAACGTCAAACTTTTACAGCTGGTAGTCGACTCCCTAGGACTGGTAGTCGACTCCCAGTGTGTTACAGGAAATCTTGATTCTCAGCTGGTAGTCGACTCCCTACCTTTGGTAGTCGACTCCCAGAGGAGTTTTTCCTGCGACACAGCTAGTCAGACAGGTAGCTAACTCTAGGGTGTGTGGAGTTTCACTACGGAATTTATAAGATGACTAGAGAAAGATCTCAAAAACATTTTTGAAGATGATTTAAAAGATATTCAAAAATATTTTCAAATCGTTTGTGTGTGTGTGTGTTTGTCTATTTGATTTGGCTTTAACAATACCCTAAAAAGATACAACACACTCACTATAGACTAGGACACGTCTTCGGAAGCTTGATCGGTTTGATGAAGTAGATGTGAGCTTCACTTGAGCTTCTTTGTTCTATTTGAGCTTTGAGCTTCATCATTTGATCTTAGCCACGGTCTCCTTGTCTTTGAGCGTAGATTTGCACTTCTTTGAGTATGAGTAAAGCTTCGCATATTCTGCACACTTAATCGTAGTGTAGTTAGTACACTAAGCTTCATTTGGTGTGCTCATCATCAAAATCACTTGGGGTGGAATTCAATTTCCATCACTCTTCCCCTTTTTGATGATGACACCCTCATGAAAAATGAAGTAAGTTTGAAATTTGAAAATACATGAAAGTATACTTACTCCCCCTGCTTTGATGCAGTTCTCCCCCTGCATCGAAGCCGTTAGCAAAACAATACAATACATATGATTTCATTTTTTCATTTCAGATTTTTCTCTTTTTCCTGCATCGAAGCCGTTAGCAAAACAATACAATACATATGATTTCATTTTTGCATTTCAGATTTTTCTCTTTTTCTCTCCCTTGTCATCAACAAAAAGAATATTTCAATGACAAAGTATTAAAGCATATGAATCATAATATGATTAGGAGGGGAATTCAATTTTCTATTCCTGCAAGAGAGATGTTAGTTTATAAGAGCAACTAATATATTGCATGATGGGTAAGTTCATAGTAGCAAGCATCACACAATTAAAAAGTTATTACAAACCATAAGTTTTAAAGACATAGTTTTTGAGAACCATTGTTTGAAAAACCATTGTTTTCAAGAAAAGCTAAGGATGACCGCCGTTCTTCTTCAATTCCTTAATCTCATCAAGGATCCTGACAAGCGTGTCCTCCGTCATTTTGTTGCTCTTCAAGACGAGCTCCTTAAGGTCGTCCACCTTTTGGTTAAGGTCTTCAAAGCCTTTCTCTTGTGATATCTTCAATTTTCCAATCTTATTTAGAAGTATTTCTTGAAGCTCAAGAATATACGCCGGTGCTTCTTCTTCTTCTTCCTCTTCGCTTTCTCTTTCTTCTTCTCTTTGTTCTTCCTCCTCAGAATCTGAAACAACAATTTTCTTACCTCTCCTGGAGGATGATGATCCTCCTTCAGCTGCAAGTTTTTCTTCGGGAATGTTCTCATCAAGATCATGGTGTAGATTCATTCTTCCAAGTGCATGAACATCAAAAACTCGAGCCGGTTTTAGAATTGAGGTTTCATGATCCAAAGGCACATTATAGCTAATAAACAAGATTGTGAGATAGTGCCCATGAGCTAAGGTGGATGAGGGTCAATCAAAAAAAGCTGAAGCAAGAATAGAATCCATGATAACTTTGGCCCAATTGATGTGAATGTTACCTAGTATAGCATAGATTCATTTGGCCTGCTTCTCAGATAGGATAGAATGACTTCCAGATTTTTGAGTAATATTATAGGATAATATATTTTCCAGAATTCTTGCCGGATAGCGAAGATCGCTACATGGAAATTTAGTCTGAAAATGTCTTCCTAGAAAATACATTCTCTCTAGAATACTTCCTTCAGTCATTTCTATTTTATCAAGAAACATGCCAGAATATGGAATTCCTAGGGCTTCTCCTAGGGATTTGACAGTAATGGCAAGTTTTGTATCAAGAACTTTGGTTATAAAGCGGCTTTTAGCAAGATCGTAATCCATATTAGCATAGAACAAGTGCACAAGCCTGTGATAGCAAAGCTAAGTGTTTTCAGAGGAAAATAGGTTGGCCAAGTTCTGAAAATCTAGTAAGCTATCAATGCCATAGTTCACAACATCATCAAGCTTAACAAAACGTTCATGGAGGATGGGTTTCTTAGAGATTTTAATGAAGTGTTCATATGTGGTGTTCTTGAATAGATAGGGTAAAATGGTTTCTCTCTCAGAGTCAATTTCAGATGAGGTTTTTCTCTTCTTGGTAAATATTCCCTTGAGAGGCATCTAGATAGAGTAAAAACAACATTTTTACAATAATAGATAAGCAAGAAAAAAAATGAAGTAAAGATCATGAAGTAAAAAGAATTTTTACCTTGAGTAATTTGAGAAAGAGATGGAGTTGAAAGAGCTGCAAGCAACCAAGCACCAAGATGAAATTTCAAGAGAGAAAGAGATGAAAGGGGGCAGTCGGCTACCTTAGGGTTTCTCTTGGGGGGGTTTAACATAGGATGAAAGATGGTGAAGAATGAGGGCCTTAGGATCAAGTGTTGGATGGTTAGGATAGAGTTTTAGCTTATTGGGTATGAGTTGCCTTTGAGGATATGAACCCATTAACTCTTTAGAACCCAGTAGGAGTTAGTCAAAAACAAACCCAGAAATTCGCATACACGCTGGTAGTCGACTCCCTCATGTAGGTAGTCGACTCCCTACTGGGTTGAGTCGTTTTCTCATCCCGAGGGGTTTTTGATCCAGGTCGAGTGCGTTTTCTGAACACGAAATGTTTTATAGGTATAACACAAATATATAAGATCATATAAAGAGGAAAAATATTTATTTAAGTAAATTTAATCATATATAAAAAATTGAGTCGTGCAAGAAAGTTTTTTTTGATGTTGATCCTTCTACAAAGAGTTGGATCTCGTTTTCTTCCTTTCATTTCTTTGGAGTACCTGAAAAAAATAAACGTTTATGGTACTCTTTTTTGAGTCCGAGGAGTTAGTCTTTAAGAAGCCAAACCCAGTATGGTTTAGTTCCTTCATGAACAACATATTTATAATTTTTGTTTAAATGAATTTGTTGAACAAAGTCGATAGCGTACCTTTTCCTTCGTTGATCAGATAATTTCTTTGGTATCCAGATTCTCAAAACATTATCATTAGAATGATGCATCCTAGTTTGCTTAACCTGTTTCTTGGTATGATGTGAATCATAACCGAGTCCGGTTTTGCTAGATGAGGCTTTTTGATCTTTTATTATACTATCTAGCTTCCCTTTTCCTTTGGTGAAATTCCCAATAATTTTCATCGTAGCGTCGTATTTATCTTTGACAGATACGAGAAGGTTATTCAGATTCTCAACTTTTTCATTTACCAATGAAATATCTTTTTGCAGAAAATCATTTTTTTCTTTAAGGAGACTATTTTCTTTAATGATTTCTTCCTTTTCTTTAGTATCCTTTTTATAACTTCTAAGTGTTCTTCTATGTTCTTTTATGAGCTTTTCATGCATTTTGCATAGCTCCTTATATGCTCCCATATAATCCATGTCTTCATCATCACTTGATGACGAATCATTGTCGCTAGATGAATCATGATGCGAGCTTACCTTGGAGGATGTGGATGCCATGAAGCACATGTGTGCTGTTTCTCTTCTTTCATCGTTATCTTCTTCTGAGGATTCATCGGATGAGGAATCGTCACTCTGGTTGAAGGCTACGTAAGCTTCCTTCTTTGGTCGTCGGAATTTGTTTCTTTCATTGTTTCGCTTTTCATAATCGTCTTTGTTCTTCCCACGATCTCTGGAATCACGATTGTTTCTCTCTAATGGACAGTCTCTCTTGACGTGCCCTGGTTTATTGCAACCAAAACAAATAATACCGTTAGTGGGTCTAAAAGATCGTTTTCCAAACTTACTTGTGATGAATTCCATGAAGTTCTTTGAGATGAATGCGATGTGGTCTTCTTTGTCCGTGTAATCGGAATCTTCCTCTTGGGCTTTGAACGTGATATTCTTCTTTTTTGGTTTTTAACGCGATATTCTTCTTTTTTGGTTTTTCTTCGATCTTCTTGTCTTCTTCAAGCTCAATCTCATATGCCATGAGATTTCCCATTAGTTCTTCGATGGTGAGATCTTTTACATTATGAGCTTCTCGAATGGCAGTTGTCTTTCCCTTCCACTCGAGTCGGAGGGATCTTAGTATCTTCATTACCTGCTCATATTCAAAAAGTTTCTTTCCTAATCCTGCAAGCTCATTTGTAATATTAGTAAAACGAGTATTCACATCGGTGATACTCTCTCCTTCTTCCATTTTAAAAGATTCGAATTTTGAATGTAAAACATTTATGCGGGATTCTTTTACCTTTTCGGTTCCTTCGTGACTTACCTGAAGGGTGTGCCATATTTGGTGTGCTGTCTCACATTGGGAGACTCGATTGAACTCATTTCCTGTAACGGCGCAAAATAGTGCATTCATTGCTTTTGCATTGAGATTAGCTCTCTTCTTGTCATCGACAGACCATTTCCCAAACTCAACGTTGGTAGGAGCGATGTACGGGACTTTAGTAACGGTCCAAGCTTCGATGTCTAATGACTCTAGGTGAGTCTTCATTCGGATCTTCCAGCTAGCGTAGTTGGTTCCGTTGAACAGTGGTGGTCGCATGGTATTCAGTCCTTCAGAGTGAAAAGATGTTGACGCCGTCACCTTTGTAGCCTCTCTCTTAGACCAAGTGTTGGATCCTGTGGATGGCAAACAACACTAGAAGGGGGGGTTGAATAGTGTTGTGCAAATAGTAAACTTTTTCGATTATTAATAAGCGTCCTTCTAATGTTGTCTAAGAAACCAAGTAGAGCGATCTACGCTTGGTTCTTAATCAACAAAGTGATCTTAAAATTCACAGAGTAATTTCACAGCAGGTAGTCGACTCCCTTTGATCAGTAGTCGACTCCCAGAGTATTTATATGCACAGATAAGATTGCAAGAAGTACAAGTATTATATTCACAGCGGATAAAAGTAAGTTGATCTTTGCAATAGATTAATAACAATTAGCAAATAATGAAGTAAGAGCAAAGATAAACAAACACAGATAAGCAATCGCAGACACAAGGATTTTTATCCTGGTTCCCCACAACTTTTGGGTACGTCCAGTCCCCGACCAATCCGGTACGAGATTTTCCACTATCTGCCTTGGCAAATACAAGTACCTAACTCCACTCGTTAGGATTTCCAACGACCTAGTCTTGATTTGGATTTCCAACTGACAACACCTAGACTTGTCTAGTGTTCCAACAACAACACAACAAAATTGATATCCAATTCACCACAATAAATTGGTGGAGGTTGGTTTTACACCCGGATTCTATAGCCAAACAATGATAGACAAAATTGTGTATAGTGGTTTGATAGAATAAGGTTCTAGATCACACAAAGATACGAATGAATTCTTTGTGATCTAGATCTATTATTTTTCAAAAATCCTTTAAATAAAAATCAAGAAAAAAGTAATACAGATTTGAAAAACAGTTAGCCAATAAAACGAGAATATGATCTTTAAAAAATAATAACAGAATTTTGCAAGATCACAAATAAAATAGAATTGGCTAAAAGAAAGAATGAGAGCTTAGAACTTTAGAGCGTTTGCACGAGAGATTTTGAATTCGATAGTTGTTGTTATTTTCTCAATGAGAATGGTCCTCTATTTATAGGACAAAACTGAGAATTCGAATTTCAAAAATACTTTGACTTTTGACCCAAAAATCATGGAGAAAATCGCTCAACGATATTTCAAAATTCAAGTAAAAAACAACAAACTTTTACAGCTGGTAGTCGACTCCCTAGGAGTGGTAGTCGACTCCCAGTGTGTTACAGGAAATCTTGATTCTCAGTTGGTAGTCTACTCCCTACCTTTGGTAGTCGACTCCCAAAGGAGTTTTTCCTGCGACACAGCTAGTCAGACAGGTAGCTAACTCCAGGGTGTGTGGAGTTTCACTACGGAATTTATAAGATGACTAGAGAAAGCTCTCAAAAACATTTTTGAAGATGATTTAAAAGATATTCAAAAATATTTTCAAATCGTTTGTGTGTGTGTGTTTGTCTATATGATTTGGCTTTAACAATACCCTAAAAAGACACAACACACTCACTATAGACTAGGACACGTCTTCGGAAGCTTGATCGATTTGATGAAGTAGTTTTGAGCTTCACTTGAGCTTCTTTGTTCTATTTGAGCTTTGAGCTTCATCATTTGATCTTAGCCACGTTCGTCCTTGTGTTTGAGCGTAGATTTGCGCTTCTTTGAGTATGAGTAAAGCTTCGCATATTCTGCACACTTAATTATAGTGTAGTTAGTACACTAAGCTTCATTTGGTGTGCTCATCATCAAAATCACTTGGGGTGGAATTCAATTTGCATCACTCTCCCCCTTTTTGATGATGCCACCCAAATGAAAAATGAAGTAAGTTTGAAATTTGAAAATACATGAAAGTATACTTACTCCCCCTGCTTTGATGCAGTTCTCCCCCTGCATCGAAGCCGTTAGCAAAACAATACAATACATATAATTTCATTTTTGCATTTCAGATTTTTCTCTTTTTCCTGCATCGAAGCCGTTAGCAAAACAATACAATACAGATGATTTCATTTTTGCATTTCAGATTTTTCTCTTTTTCTCCCCCTTGTCATCAACAAAAAGAATATTTCAGTGACAAAGTATTAAAACATATGAATCATAATATGATTAGGAGGGGAATTCAATTTTATATTCCTGCAAGAGAGATGTTAGTTTATAAGGGCAACTAATATATTGCATGATGGGTAAGTTCATAGTAGCAAGCATCACACAATTAAAAAGTTATTACAAACCATAAGTTTTAAAGACATAGTTTTTGAGAACCATTGTTTGAAAAACCATTGTTTTCTAGAAAAGCGAAGGATGACCGCCGTTCTTCTTACCTACCCTTGCTGACTGTGCAACAGTCGACTGAGGTTTCTTCAACAGTCGATTGTTGCGAGTTCAGTTTCTATCCATTGAGATTTTTCTCACGGATTCCAAAGGGGGTTTTGCCTAAACTGTTTTGTGGATTTGAGAAACCTATAAGTGGGGCTTCTACTGTTCCATTGAAAGGTGACCTGAGCTATTGCAAAATCTCTTAAGCTTTCATTTCTAAAGTTTAAAGCACCCAAATCCAAAGCCCTAAGAATTCCAATCTTTGATCTCTTGCTCTCCAACCTAGAACCAAAGAGTGATCCTCTAGGTATTTGGTGCAGTCAAGAGAAAGGGCTTTCTCCTCTCTTCCAAGAGAGTCTTCAACACACATCGCACATCTCCTTCAAGTTCTACTTCAAGACATAGGTGATTGTAAGTGTTGCTTTCATATTTTATTACTTTCGTATGCTCTCGGGTTGTGAGAGCGGTTTGCATGCTTCCAAGTTGTGGGAGTCAAGGACATCGATTGTATTCGATTTCACTTGTAGGGTTGCTACAAGTGGGTTTTAAGATAACCTCAAGTTAGGGTTCTAACTTGAGCATCCGGAGGTATCCGGGTGGAAGGGACGTAGGATTACCGGAAACAAGTCGGGAAGTGACTTGGGTAATCCGAACCCTAGAAACATAATTATGTTTGCATTTGTTTCTTATTTGGGTTTAATTTTAATTCCGCACTATATTGTTGGTTAGCATTTTAATTTGGTGTAACTATCGTTTTAAATTGCTTAAACACTATTCAAACCCCCTTCTAGTGTTTTCTCCATAGACATGATCCTTACAATCCTAAATCAAGTACATATGAGTTAATCTCATATAGAGATGCTGATTTTGCTGGATGCAAGTCCGATAGAAAGAGTACTAATGGCACTTACCATTTTCTCAGAAATTCTCTTGTTTCTTGGTTTTCCAAGAAGAAAAATTCGGCATCATTGTCCATGACCGAAGCAGAATATATTTCCACAGGTCTTGCATGTGTACAAGTTCTTTGGATGAGACACACACTTAAAGACTATGGTATTGATTGGCAATATGAGCAATCGAAATGGCATGAAAACATGCAGAAAAAAGGTGTAAAATATGGACTGATCATGATACTTGCCCTATCATGGTTGATAACCAAAGTGCAATATGTCTCTCCAAAAATTCGGTACATCACTCCTGTACCTAACACATAGATGTGAGACACCATTTTATAAATGATCATGTAGCTAAGAAGGACATCATTCTAGGGTACATTGAAACCCTAAAACAAATTGCTGATATCTTCACAAAACCTCTTTAAAAAGATTTATTTGTGAGGTTGCATGGAGAATTAGGGATTCTGGGTGAATCTGAAATCTTGGACTTCATTTTCACATGTTATACCATGTTTTGTGCTTATGATCATTTTCCTCTCGTATATCTATTGTGCTTTTTTATCACTATGTTTTCTATGTGATTTTTTTAATAATTTTAAGAATTTATGATTATATTGATATGTGTACTAGTTTTATATGATTATGAAAGTATTTTGATGTGATTAGAGTGTCTAGTGCATAGGTTTAGGATGAGATAACTCATTTCCTCAATCCTAGGTTCATACTCATTTTTAGAACCAGGAGATGCACCCGTTCACTCTTCAACAGGCGGCTGCCCAATCCCAATGATCATGACTTTAAATCACATCTCTCACATAGGCGACTGATGTACAAATACATGCCCCTGGTTTTCACCAAGGCGACTGCATTTTTGTCATCAGGTGTCTCTTGGATTTTCCTAAGAGATGATGTTCCTAATCTAGAACTCGTTGATTGCGCACAGGCCCCTGTTAATCATTACACATTCGCCTGTCGTCCAACAGGCGGATGTATTCTACGATACATGCCTCTGTGCTTATGCTAAACGCATTTTCGATTCAATGCTTGACGGTTGCCTACAAGATGTGCAACAGTCGCCTGTCTGAGCAGTTTGGCATAGAGAGAATCTAATCTCAGCAATTCATTTTCATCCGACAGATCAAATCAATCCGACGCTTGATTTATAGGCATCGATTTGAGTCTTTTTCTCTCTCCTTCGATTCCACCCTAAATTCTGTCAAGAGGGTTGAGAGACCCCAATTCAGTTCGAATTCTTCGGTGCTCGAGCTCTCCGACCATCGTCTTCCACTTTCGTCAGTCTTCCATCCATCTCTTCCTCCTCTATGTAACCGATTTGAACTCGTTTCTCATCCAATTCGTGTCCTATAGCTAGGTTCTTTTCTGGTGTAGTTCAATGGGTCCTAAGCATGGGTCATCTGCTTCTAAATCCCTATCTCTCAAGAAACCTAGGGCAAAGCAGCATATGGCTCCTTAAATTGCTCCAAACCCTAAGTATACTCCGACCAAAGCTTGTACTAAGCGGGTTAGGTCACCTACACCTGTAATTTTCTCTCCATCTGATTTTGAAGACTCTTGGGCTAGTGAAGATGTTCCCCTAGCCCGTAAGCTCAAACAATCCTCAACTACTACATCTCAACCCCAAACCCATCTTGAAACTGCTACTTCTCCTTTAACTATAATTTCAGCCACTCTCCCTACTTATCGAGATGATATCTACCTAGTGAAGTTTAATGCCCTACCTAATGTCAAAATTTTGAAGGAGAGATTCATTGTATATGGAGACTTTCAAGAAGAAAATCTATCTCGACTTATGACAATGATAAATCTGATTGATCTCTTTCGATATTCACCCTCAGCCACAACAAAACCCTATTCTAAGCATATCAAGCTTTTCTATGCTAATCACATTCGTGGTGAGTACAACAACACTGAGGTTATTGATTCTTTTTTTACAAGGAATCCCCATCTAGCTTGACTCCAAGCTCCTAAGAACCATTCTAGGTATTCCTTCATCAGGGGCTCTTCCTTCAGATATCAACATTGGTAATATTCTAGAGCTTGATCAAGACATTTTGCATGACATGTTCAAATCAATTCCATCTAGACTCACTTCTGGAGTCAAGACTAGCATGTTCACTAAGCGTGGGTGTGCAGTTGATCGGCCCAAAATTTAAACTCCGGAAAGATTCCACAAGTACACGGTGTCAAAGCTTTATAATATAGAAAGATATCGATCGCACAGGGAGGCGATTGGTTTGAGGTCTTGTGTCTAATAAAAGTCATGGAACAATGTCAGTCATGGGCATGTTCTGAAGGTTGTCATATGTATTTCTTATCACAGATTAACAATATAATGAAAGCTATGGCAATAGGAGTCACCACTAGGATCGTTGGACATCGATGCTAAGTTATAATTTCTAGGTTGGATTGGTTTTATAGGGAGAGATTGTCGCATCTTAAATGTGGAATTCGTAGCCAATTATCATAGTACCACTCATCTAACGTATCACGTACTTAGCCCCACCATCGTGGATGGCCTTACACGCGATCCGTGCATTACGAACGATAATTATTCTCAATCTCCACTTACGCCACCATCGTGGGTTAGAGCTTCGATCTGTGATTTAATGGCTCTCATTAATGCTACTATCGTAGATCACCAATTAGTAGTATAAGACATCGGTGGAAACCATCAAAGTGCGTGCTACTATCGTGGATCATGAACTCTAATTGAATTCACTAACAAACCTAATTAAGTTTATGGGATAATATCTAGGATGTGTGCCACTATCGTGGATCACAAAACCTAAATGATATTTACTACAAGCTTGGCTAGATCAATCAAATCACATCCCTTAATTACACAACCAACATAAAAATCACAACTTTACATCTAAATCCTAAGATCCTAGCGCTCATCCATTAGCCCAAGAAAGAACTACTCAAGATTCATAGAAAAGATAACAAAAACAATGATATTAATTGCACAAGACATCGTAGCAATATAAACCATCAAAACAACGAGATAGAGACGAGAAATCGTTACCAAACCAATGAAGACGAAGAACTAAACTTCAGAGAACTAAGATCCAAAGATTCCAAACGATAGCAATAAAATTCAAAACCTTGTCTTCAAGTAATAACGACAGCTCGCCAAAAACTCTCTAAAAACTAAAACTAGAATAATAAGCGAGCTCTGTAAACCTTGGAATAAAATTAGGATTTTATACATGAGGGGTCGACCCACAAAATTTTACGCAAAAGCCCAATTCGACCCAAGTTATTTTCTGCTGTGTCGCCCTACTCGACCGAGTGGCGATGCCACTCAGTTCGAGTAGGGTACCACCGTCATCTGCGGCATTTTGATCTTGCACTCGAAGGTTGGGTGCTCGGCCTGAGTGGATATCCCACTCGGTCGAGCTGCAGGGGGCTGGAAAGGCTTCAAAAGTGTCACATCCAGCTTCAAAAGTGTCATGTCCAGCTTCCCAGGATACCTGGGAAGTACAAATCCATCCCAGGTATGCCTGAAGAGGCGAGGGTGATGGAGAAGGAGAGAAGAAGAGAGAGAAAGAAGACAGAGACATGCCACTGTGCACATGCTGGGATAGTATGTGTAATGCTCCACAATACTCAATGAATCGCAACATCACCCAGAGAGACACATGAACACAAGATTCTGAAACAAATACCATCCCATATAGGTAACAAAGCTAAATTATAACTTCTGTACACATTTTTCTCAGGTACAACTTAACACACTCAAGTACAACACTAAGGCACTACTACCACCATCTCACTCCACTACTCCACATCCCCAATACCCAGCCAACACTCCTAAAGCATCCAAACTGCTACCTGAAAACCCACGGGGTGGAGCACATCAATGCA
Source organism: Scilla litardierei (assembly GCA_030789695.1). Classification (NCBI taxonomy): domain Eukaryota; kingdom Viridiplantae; phylum Streptophyta; class Magnoliopsida; order Asparagales; family Asparagaceae; genus Scilla; species Scilla litardierei. The sequence goes on from CM061141.1 coordinate 256,435,788, forward strand.
TGCCCTATTAGGAAATCCCAACACAATGGAATATCATGTTTTTATACAAGCTAGTTATTTACGATAAGTTTTATAACCACATGACATAGCATTAAAGTAAAGCATACAAATACATGACATAAAAGCAATTAAAGCGTAAACTAAGGGAACGTACCGGTCGTTAAGTGGCGAGTTGTTGCAAAAGAGAGTTAGTGCTACAATTAATACGAGAAGTAAATGAAACAAAGGTAAACCACAACAAGGCATAAAGCTAGTGGAATGTGAGCATATCTACGAGGTACTAAGTGACAATGTGTAGGGGCTACAGTCAATATAAGTGCCACAAGCAAAATAAAGCAGAACAAATAACATCTGAACAATATTTATTAAATTAATTAGTTGGAAATCTGGGTAAACCATAAGATACGAGGACCTGGACCTCACCCCAAGGTGGGGTGGCACTCAAACTACCCCGCCAGTGGTACACGAGCATTGATGAATTTTAACGGGGCCTCTTGAACTCCCACATCCCTGGCAGGAGTGAGAATATCATCCACATCACCACACGTATCACACGATCACTCCTTGTAAGGCGAGTGAAACTAGTCACCACAACTACCACAGGTCACTCCACTCCCTACAGGTGAGTGGGTGCCAAGAATTTCCACCTCCAAGTCCAGGCCTCATACCTATAGTTTACTCAGATTTTCCCCCAAACCCTAGTTTATCAGTTCGCCCCCTTTAGAGAAGACTAAGAAATTCCAAGATTTCATCTTAACATCATATTGAGTAATGCAGTATCATGTTGCATGGCTTCACGTTTCAGCATTTCTCATTCATAAGAATATGGGTCATGCACCTTATTGTCATGCCCTCCATCATAGACATTTCAAATCATTACTCATGACATGTGAAGCCATGCCTTCCATATCCCCAACATCACCAATTTATAACAGGGTTCATGATACAAGTGTATACAAGCTCTTTTCTCATGTTTCTCAACTTTTGTTTCATTAAGGCATTTTCACAAACACTTGGCATGGAACATAAACATGGTCATTGCCACATCGGCAAATTCAATAGCCATTAGCATAACTAAGCTACCTTTCAAGTAACAACAATAATTAGTGATAATGGAAGTAAGATTAACATTCATACATAATTCAAAACACTACTTAAGCACTTCAGCTTGCAGTGTAACACATGTAGCATCATAGGTGGACTATTAACATCAATTTATATTGAGAATTTGATAACAGTTTCTAAATGAAAGTTGTTCATCAATAAATTATGCTTCCAAATACCAAATACCAACAAATCTAGGCAAGTAGGCTAATTATTGTGACATGTAGCGTAAACGATAGAAATTCTGTCCAAAATTAGAAATTTGTTACATCTAAATCAATGAATTTCAAGCTGGTCCCATCAGAATCTGGACAAATGCTCAACATAAAATTATAGATGGTGAAGTGTAGATGTTCAAAATGTTGAAGTTTACAGAATTTGGATATCTACAGTAGAGGATATAATCAGTTTAGTGAGAGGGTATAAATTCTGGCATAATCTGATACTCTGGAAATAGTTCCAGTTTAAGCATAATTGCATTTCGAAATTTGAAAAAAATTCAAACATGAAAGTTGTAGATAACTATCAATTCCTTTCAGAATAAATTTTTCAGAATTTTCCCATGTTTTAATTAAAAACAGCAAGGGAAACTGAACTAAATTTCAGCCACTTCATAACAAGATAATAGTTCAATTAAGCTAAGACTAACATAATATACCATTGGGGAGGGTGTCCTACCTCAATATGGAAGCTTTCCCAACTCTCATGCTTATTCTCCATGCCTCCTACATCCATCTAGCTCCAATCCTGAAGAAGACTCCATCTTGCATTTTTCATATGGTGGCTTATTCAAAAAGATATGCATAGTAGTAGCAAACATGGTAATATTAAAGGGAGATGTCTCCCCTCTAGAAATCTCTCCTAAGAGACTATCTAGGATCCTTATCTTTAAGCATGACTCAAATAAATTTACTAAAATGCCCTCACCACATAACCCTTCCTCTTCTAGGTATTTACAAGTTTGCCGCTAACCTTAACCCTTTTCACATTAAGCCCACATCCAAGACACTAACCCATTTCACACTTGCATCGCTCACCCTACACACCCCAATATCAAATATGAATACATACATATATACACAAGCATGTACATACATATACACTACCACATACTCCATACAATCCAATATCAAATATCAATACATACATATATACACAAGCATGTACATACATATACACTACCACAAACTCCATACAATTCAATATCAATACAATACCATAGATGCACACATATAATACACATTGCACATTAATCCATCTAAATAGATAATCCAATATCTATCTTGTGCGTTTAGCGTCTGTTTTGACGCTGTTCGAACATGGTTTAGACCGTGATGATCCCATCATCCATGTAACCCTTTCCACGTGTTTATTATATTAAATATGCACGTAAACATTTTACGACACATTTAATTCCCTTTGCATCATATGCAAATTTTCCACATTTAATATTAAAAAACCATTTGCATAAAATACAAATGAACTGAGGGAATACATCCCTCAATATCACCCACTTGCCCTTAGGATCATTTATCCCGAGTCCAGAAGCTAACCGCAAACTCTTTGCAGTTTTCTGTCTCTGGCATTAAATGCATTTTCTCCCTAATTTCTACCTATTACTTAACAAATGTCTCACTCTGTGTAAGACTGTACAGCCTGACCCTACTACATGTGGGGCTTGAAACCTAGACGGTAGTGACCACGGTCAGCAGGTGCCGTCCCTGTTTTGGTATCATACTTACGTGGTTAACTCATTGACATGAGTATTGTCGGGACCACCCTGACTGTATTCGTGATGAATACCGCAGTTTTAGTCCCTTCGTCAAAACTATGTCGTCTGGTCAAGCCTAGGGTATGGTCAACTGTCAACCCTACTAGTTTGAACTTGGTTAGTCTCCATCGATCTCTAGTCAAATAATATTGAACTTCTTCCAACATACTCTGGCCAGAGTTTCAATAAAGATCGAACTAACACTGCGACACTAACTCCCCTTGACCGGGAGAGACGAATTCTATCTTGGTCATTACTCTTCTCGCATGCTTCAAATGTCACCTAACCAAAGACCTTTCAATGGGGATTTCCCGAGGCTAGATCAGTGATCTAAGTGACACCGTTCACGCACAGGTTTGTACAATGACCTTAAGTCAAAAGACCAACTTGCCTATCATCACTAAGAGTTATCATTGACAGATTGGTCAATATAAACCATATGATAACTCTTGTTGGGTCGTTCAGTGAACTCATTCTCCAATGAGCACCTGTGTCTCGTCTCCGACTTTGCCAAGTCAAACGACAATGAGATCATCGTCACTACTCCATGGTGAAGACAAAGACACAATGGTCTGTCCGATGTTTCGATATCCTTCTCTCAAAACATTTATGAGCACGAACGATTTCAGACTTATGCTATTAACGGTCAAATGATTCTTCATGATCGAGATCCTCATTTCGATACTTGTTTAACCTCGTAATAAGGCTTAGGACTTTACCTAAGCTCTAATGTCGACTACATTTTTATTAACTTAGATAAATACTTACCATACAACTTACTGTAATTTTGAACAAGATGTTTGTTCACTTACACAGAGATAAATTGCCTCGAGTTCGAGGGCATACCTATCTCCCAATATCTCTCACTTGCGCTCAGGCCTATTTATCCCGGTATCTCATACCGCATTTACACATAAGTCTCTATAGAATTCACGTGACAGAGCCTTCGTAAGTGAATCTGTTAAACTGTCTACTGTATAGACTTAAGGGGTTTCCACATTCATTTTAGACCACACATTTGAATCTCATCCAAAAGATTCCCATGGTCCTTTAGAATCCATAATATTTATCTTGCCTGGATCTTATCTAGCTCATCGAGAGTAATCCAAATTAGTTTACTGGTCATTTAGACGGTTCATAATCATTTTTGATAAAGTGTCAAACTCTTTGACCACTTTGTCAACCATATGTTCCGTCTCCTTGATGCCTCGCAAGCCTTTTATTCGCTCCTACTAAACTTGAAAACGCTATAAGTTTGTTCTTCTAAATCATATTTAGAAAACAAACATATTCCAGTATTCATGATCATCATGAGAATTTGTATCGAGCCTGATTCGAATAGATCTGTACATATTTGCTGGAGAGAAAGTTTCATCATAATCTGTTCTAAAGGAGTTAGGATGATAACCGTTCTCAACCAACATAACTTGTACTTCACTATTTTCCATCTGAACTAATCTTCTGTCTCGAAGATTCACTTGCAGCCAAAAGAAACACTTTCTTTGGGCATGTAAACTAAAGTCCATACTGTATTTACGTGCATATACCTTTTTCGGATTGCATCAAGTTTATAATCAGAGTCCCTACTCCGAATGGCATCCTAGAAGTTGATTAAGTCATCATCAACTATGATGTTTTACTCAACTTAATCGTCTCACGAGACTCGAGTAATCCAATAACTTCCTAATGATTGATTTAATGAATATCTTATTGATAAGTTCCTCATAGAACCTTATCAAGAACCTATGCATTATAATCTGGGCTTAACCCAGAAGGAGGATTGTAACTCAGAGTCACATGCCATGTATCACACCATGCCAAACAAAGTACGATTCATGCACTCCAACACACCGATGTGTTAAGGGACCTGACCAGAGAGAAAATCACATTTTATTTTAATTACACAAGAATTATATAGCTAAGTATTCGACTCTTCGATCTGATCGAAGCAGTTCAAATACTTCTGTTACTGTGTACTCTATTTTATCAGACTTGTGTTTCAGCAAGAACACATGTTGTAATAAAATAAGAACAACTTATCTTGATTAACTTGACTTGGGTTCGGGTACATCTGTATGTACGAGACTACGAGTTCACAAACTCATTCTCCCACTGTCTTACAGATAGAATTTCGGCCATCATACCTTTGAGACAAGATTCACATGTGTCTATTGACTCATAATACGAGAGGTCAGACCCCTCTTTATATGACTTGTGAAGCTTAGTCTCTTTGGTACGTGCCAGTCTATTTTGCCATATAAGTTTTGCTACTATCTTACGTATTCATGTATTAGCATTTAATACATTATCGTTATACAAATTACTCATTGCTTTAGAAGGAAGGTGACGTCATTCGCCAAAAAATGTTAAACGTCCTCTATGGTCCAAGAAACAACAATTGCTCCCTTTTCCAACACGTATGACAATTCCCTTTTGTATAACGATTATCCTGAAACTGTGACTCAAATATGTCACATTTTCAGTTCCTCCTACTTTTGCCTTTACTAAGATAGATAAAACTTTCTTTCTCAATTGACTTTCAATAATGACTTCGTCCTTTTCTAAATCTCATTTAGATATTAAGCGTCTCAACACAAATAATAGCCATGCAAACATCTTATGTATCCAAACGCTTGAGCTTTGCAACCTTGATTGTGCTGAACAAGTTGCTCGTCTCAAGATCCAGTTGGGATACATAGTCGTGCACCGCTCATGCACTTATCTTCGATTCAAACAATTTGATCGAAATTTCGATCTTTTCGGATCGAAACTGTTTTCATACAACCTTGAGTTGACTCAACAAATCGTATGGAGAAACAAGCTTTGAACATCAGTATGTTCAAGCTGCCCCTCATAGAGGCAAGTGACAGGTAGCGTGCATTTATTTTGTTGGACCCAGAGCTCAAAGAAATCATTATCCTTAAGCCTGTGCTAAGAAGGTCATTTTAATGTCAGTGAGAACATAATTTAGTCTATCAATTAGAATTTGAGCTGATATTACTTTAACCAACCATTTTGACCAGTTGACTAATTCTCTTAGGATATTATGTTTTGGATTCCATCAGTAAACCTAGAACTACCCTAGTTTAACAGATGTTCAATTTTAAATATAGATAGAATGGCTTTTATCTTACTATATCCTCCTGCTATTTTTGCGATCATTTTTAGCCATAATAATGAATGATTTTGTTAAATTTAAATTTAATGGGAAAGATATCCAACCACCCTGAGCCTCACAACCTTGAGTGTGCTCAACAAATTGAGTGACTCTGCGATTGGTAGATGACTCTTCATCAATCATATCTATATGATTCCCTTATTGGTTTTTACCCCTAGCCACTTATGATTTTGAGTGTGCTCATCCAAATCATAATGACTAGTCTAGTCGGACCCTTGTTTTCGTGTCTAGCATAACTTACGTCGGCGCTCGGTGTATGGGATGTTGAGGGATGTATGCCCTCAGTTCATTTGTATTTGATTCAAATGGATTTTAAATATATGGAAAATAAAATAAATATATTGTAAAATGTTTACAAATATATTTTATAAAGGCATAGATAGGAAGAGGATTTTTCCATGAAAGTCGGGAAGAAACCGCGCTCAAATTGGAGTCCAACCGAAGGCGTTTTAAATAGAAAAAACAAATACAAAAGAGGGCCATTTAGGCCCAAGCCCAACCCCAAAAGGGGCTAGGGGCACCAGCCAGGCGGTGTTGAGTATTGATTCCCCGGATTTGGTTTTGATGATGAACAAACATAAATATCGTGAACCAACTCTTTGTGAGCGCAGTTATGGAGATCATCACCAAATTTCTATGAACATCCAAAGCGACGTCTCAAGACTTCTCAAAGCACGTGATCGTATACTTGAAGCTTCGTTGAAGCTCAAGGACCATTATTGAAGTCAAGAGATTCGGATCGAAGCATTTGAAGACGGTTCGTCAAGTTTAATTTATAGTCTTCTAGCTTCGTTTCGTAGATTGTTAAGCCTTGAGTAGGTCTTACATTTTAATCTTCATAACGATCATATCTTAGAGCTAGGATCTTAGTAGAGGTCCTTACAAACTTTCCCGAAGCTTCGCGCTTTGATTCGCGACTTCTTGTGCATGTTAGTTGGTTCAAGAAGAAGAACCAACCGACTAGATGGCAATCTAGTCGGTAGGGAAAGCTTCTTGAACCGACTAGAATGCCTTCTCAATTCTAGCTCACTTATTGTTTACAGTTAGTCGGTCAAAGAAGGTTCACCGACCGACTAGTTGTGAAACTAGTCGGTTAGGAATCCTTCTTAGACCGACTAATTGAGCTTCTACTGTACAGCCTAAGTAACTGTTTATCGTTAGTCGGTCTAAGTACATTTGTCGACCGACTAGTTGATAAACTAGTCGGTCAGCAATTGCTCTTAGACCGACTAATTCAACTTGTATTCAGACTATTCTATTTCTTCTGTTAGTTGGTCTATGAACACTCACCGACCGACTAGTTGTGAAACTAGTCGGTTGGCAAGTCTTCTTGGACCGACTAGTTCTTTAAGTCTAAACTTCTCTATTTGACTGTTCATCTCTTAGTCGGTTCATGATGTCTCACCGACCGACTAATTGATGAACTAGTCGGTCAGTGATCCTTCTTTGACCGACTAGTCTGCTTCAGAATAGAGCCGTTGGAGCATTTAATGCCACGAATTTTGCTCTCTCTTTCCTCTATCCTATATACACTTGGAGTGCTGCATTCATAGCATTCAAGGCTGATATTAATTGATCTTTAGAGAATCAAAGAGAAGCATTCAATCCTCATTCAAAGCTCATTCATTTCTAAAGAATCTCTCTTCCACTCTTACTTCAAAAGAGAGATTCACATTGATTGTGAGCCATTCAAGCCAAGAGCTTGATTCTTGGTCTCCAACATCCTCCTAGCCCTCCATTGCTGGTCTACATCTTGGAGCTAGGGTTTGGTGCCTTCTTCTTCCCCAAAATCCATTTTGCCCTAATTCGTAAGTTTACTCAAGGCATATGTATTTTGTGGTAAGCATTTCTATTTCATTTACTTTGATATTGTAAGTGTTTTACTCTCGGTTGTGAGAGTTTGTTTGTGATCTCGGATTATGGGAGTCACATTTCGATTTGTGTATGATTTGATCTTGTAGAGGTTTCTACAAGTATTTCATAGTGCAAATTTGCGTTAGAAGTTTCTAACTCAAGTATCCGGAGGGGATCCGGGTGTTTGGGACGTAGGATCACCGGGAACAAGTCGGTGAGACTTGGGTGGATCCGAACCCGTTAATATCGTTTGTTTGCGATTGTTTCTTTGTTGTCTATACTTACATTTCCGCATTTTCCGCATTGTTGATTGAGTTTGCAAGATAATTAGGAATTATCTTCTTAATTATTTTAAAGTACTGTTCACCCCCCTCTAGTACTTGTGCAGTACCTACGTAGGGCATTACATTTGGTATCAGAGCCAAGTACCTTGCTATGTCTTCCAACGACAACAAGACCGTTCGTCCACCTTCAGATTACAGCACCTTCAGGAACCGTGAAGGAGCTTCTTCGGTGATGGAAGGACACTCCTCGACTAGGCCTCCCTTCTTCAACGGTACCAATTACGGATACTAAAAATACCGGATGGAAACTTTCCTCCGGAGTGCTTCACTATGGAGAGCCACGATGTCGGAGTATGTCGAGCCCGCCGAAGAAGATTTCGCTAAGTGGACTCCCGGGAGGTCGCCGCGGAGGTAACCAATGCCAAGGCAATGAACACCTTGCAATGCGCTTTGGAGCCCGAGGACTTCAACAAGATATGCACATGTAAGAGTGCATATCAAATATGGAACTCTCTCCTCATCTTGCATGAAGGAACAAGTAGGGTAAGAGACTCCAAACTCACCGTTGTTAATAAAGATTACGAGTTATTTCATATGCAACAGGGTGAGAAGATGAAGGAGTACTATGCTCGCTTTGTCGACATTACTAATGAATTGGAGGCTCTTGGGAAAACCTACACCTAAAAGGAGCAAGTCTCGAAGATTATTGACGGACTTCCTTCTTGTTGGGAGAAGCGTACATTTTAAGGTAACGATATGAACAAATATACCGTTGTTCAACTAATGGGCACCTTGATGTCTTATGAGGTACGCAAGGATATCAAGATGAAGATGCAAGACAAGATGAAGTCCTACTTGAAGCAAGACGAGCCAAAGAAAAAGGCGATTGCGTTCTAGGCCGCTCTATCTACTTCTACATCCACTGATGATGAAGACTCGGAAGACGAGTTGGACTTGGAATCCATTGCCCTCATGGCAAGGAAGTTCAACCGGTTCTTCCGGAAAGGTAATTTCAAGAACAAGTCAAAGTTTAGTTCTTCTAACGCCTCCGCTCCTTTGTGTTTCAAATGCAACATGCCAGGACACATGAAAGCGGATTGTCCTCAAAACAAACACAAGGAGAAGTGGAAGGCGCCAAAGTTCGACAAGTCAAAGAAGTACAAGAAAGGGTACAAGAAAGGACTGGTCGGGACATTCACCGACTCCGGCGAGGACTCGTCAAGTGGAGAGTCGAACGATGAGCAAGTGGAGCAAGCACACATGTGCTTCATGGCACGAGAGGAACGTGATCAAGGATCTTCCTCCGATGATAGCGAGGATGAAGGCGACGATGAGGTAACTATGGATGACCTTAGACTAGCTAACGAACAAATATGGTCTAAGTATTCTAAATTAGTAAATAGATATACTAAGATAAACGATGAGTTAGCAAGCATTCAAACCTCACCTAAACCTATCGTCATCAACAACGACACCGTTGTTGAAGATTTGAGAAATGAGATTGTAAATCTCAAATCTCAACTCGAACATGTTCATATCAAGGAATCAGATGAACATGAGATGGCGGATTTAATTTCTCGAAACTCAACTTTGAGTATTGAGAATGAGAATCTCAAGTCTCGTGTTTGTGTACTCACATCGCAATTATCCACCTTGGATGCTTCTATGCATTCTCTCACCGAGAAGTATGAGTGCACATTAGGCCGAATTAACAAATTCAATAAGGGTAAGGATCATTTGGATACAATCCTAAATGACTTACTCCCGGCCAATCACCACATTGGCTTGGGGTATAAGATGGGAAGTTCATCCAAATCGTCCACTACCTTTGTTAGGCCAACTTCCGATGCCTCAACGAGTGCTAGCAAACACTCTATTGGTAGTTCATCTACCAATGGTGCTTCCACCTCGTACACACCCTCGTTTGGAAAGAAACCCACTTTGGGTGGACCTCCAAAGAAAGGTCATGCTTATATGTACACCAATACCATGCCACGTAGGAACACACATCCTACTCCACATGTTCACACATATGATGATTTTTATGCACCACATCCACGGGCACGTGCACACCATGTGAGACACCCTCACGTACGTGTTCCTCCACATGCATATGTTCACCCACATCATAATATGAATAATTATCATCATGCACCATTTCATCATGTGCCTTATGCCTATCCACGACATGCATCACGTAGAAATCAACAATGCATGCATGCTTCCAATAGGAATAGGGCTCCCAAAATATTCACTATTTGGAGCCCAAAGGACACAAGCATGAATGAAAAACAAGTTTATACGAATTCTTATTTTATGAATGTCGTGCATAGTGATAATTATGTGGGGAAGTCTAAGTCCAATTGGACTTGAATTTCAAAGGTCTAATCTTTTTGGACCCAATGACCTTGGGTACCATGATACGATATTTTCTATCTTTAGGTACTTAAGAAAAAGAAACGGAGCAACAAATCCAAATTTAGCTCCAAGAATAATTGGATACTCGATAGCGGGTGTTCAAAACACATAACGGGTGACGCTCAATTTCTCTCCGGAGTGGTGCCCATTGCAAATGGAAACCGAGTAGTCTTTGGAGGCAACGAGAGCGGAACCATCATAGGTGTTGGCAAAGTGGGCAATCCTTCTAAACCACTAATAAGTGATGTTTACCTTGTTAAAAGATTAAACCACAATCTTATTTCAATAAGCCAACTTTGTGACAAAGGTTACAAAGGTAGCTTTGCGAAAGGAATGTGCCATATTTTAAGAAAAGATAATGATAATTTGTTATTTTCCGGCACACGCCATAAGGATATATATATATCCTAGATATCCCCAAGTCACATGAACAATGTCTCATTGCCAACACCAAGTTAGCCGACTATATAAATATGGGTCATACTCTCCTTGAAAACTTGCACCAAGTCTCTAAATCCGAGAAGCTCCTAAAATTTTGGAGCACGCTAGGATTATGACTTAAATTAATTATTCCCTCTCTCCCTAAATTCTTCCTTGATCCTGATCAGGCTTTAGCAAATTACGAAGGAGCTCGGATCGGTTCCGAAGTCTTGACGGAGGATCCACTCAAGGTGAAATCTTCTTCGACGCGTGGTTGGCTCGGACAAGGGTGTTGCTCGCCTCAGGTGTGGTACAGTTCGGGAAGTGGTTTGGCTCGGGACGCGGTTTGGCTCGAGACACGGTTCGGCTTGGGAGAAGCGACGCGGGGCCAAAGAAATGTTGCTGGAAACGACACTTCATATTCTACGGAAACGAAGTGAAAGGTATTTAGTTTAATTAAACATGCGTTTATAATTGCAAATGTTAGATAGATCTATTCTTAAGGGTTAGTCGGACCCAACCCCAGGATAGTAGAGATCTTGGCTAGGGTTGTTCTCTTTAGGGCTGTTCTTAAAATATTTTTAAGAAGTTTTTTCCGCTGCTTATTTGATTTCTTCTTCCGACCGAATTGGGTCAGACGTCGATTTTATGGCCCTAAGGACCCAGAAACCCCAACAGTGGTATCAAAGCCAGTCTACATGATCTATGTTTTGCAGTTATAAATTTTATGTGATACATCATGTTTCTTCATCAGATGGAGGTTTTATTTAAACTTTAAAAATATCGTTTTAAAGCAACGTTTTTTATTTTCGAAAATTGTTTTTGAAAATTAGATTTAATTTTATTTTAAAATTTAGTCTCTAAAATTATGTGATAATTTTTGATGTAACTTAAACTTATGCGATAAATTTTAAGTTGCATGTTTAGCAAAATTTATAGGATAAGTTTAATTGCTATGATTATTATGCTAAATTGTTTAATTAATATTCTTAATGGTTATATTAGTTTTATTGATTATGTGATAATTCAAGAAAAACTATTAGGATAGCCATTAAAAACTTACAGAAAATTATATGATAATGTTTTAAAGGACATGCTATGATTTAAAGTTGTTTAAATGCCTAATACATGATTAGGATAGCACACTAAACATCCTTATAGTTGATATAAGCATTAACAAAAGTTATTAACCAATCCTAATAATTTCAAATTTTAGGATTCAACTAGTTGATAGGATTAACTAGTTTTAATGAAGCCATATTTAGTCGACAGCACACATATGAATGATAAGTCTCCTTCAATGGACCATGATCCGGTCTAGTGTGTTTTGAATAGTGTTCTGGATCACCCTAGCTCGACTGGGGATAGTGATCCTTGCCTAGCCAAATCACTGGTTATGTTTCACTAGACCGCAAGGATGCGAATTATGATTAGGTGACACCGTCGACTATATCTAGTCAATTACGTTAAAAATCTTCTTCAAGGTTAGCCGGAGCCCTCCTTACTTTTGGACTTTAGGAACCAAGGATTTCATGCTATTGACTAGACCAAATTCCATTAAACATGTGTTGTAGTTCGACTTAACCCAAACCGTCGCGTCGTGAACAAACCGAGTGCCGGTGTAAGTTAGGATTGGACAAGAAAGTAAGGGTCTGACTAGACTAGTCTTTATGATTTGTTGAGCCAACTTAAGGTCATAAGTGACTAGGGGTAAAAACCCAAAAGGGAATCACATTTGATGTGATTGATGTGTTGGGGGATGTATGCCATCAGATCATTTGTATCTGATGCAAATGATATTTTAAGCTTAGATAGTGGACTATTTTGCATGTGATGAAAAAGGAGTTAAATGTGTCTTAAATTGTTTAAGACCATATTTATTATAATAAATGCATTGAAAAGGTTACCTGGATGACATGATCGTCCCACTCTAAACGCAGGTTCAAACCACGTCAAAAACGGAGTCCAAATGCACAAGTTAGAGCCAAAACAAGTCAGCCCAAACTGTTGGGCTAAACCCAGTGAAAATGGAGGCCCACCAAGCCCGAATTTTCTGGTTAGGGTTTTTGAAACCAGGGATTTTTTTACGGCTGGATTTTCCATCTTTTGAATGGTTTTTGTCTAACTTTGAGACGACGTTTGAGGGGTCAAATGACGTCGGATTGACTCGCGGCTTTTTCCTACACGTTCACCATTCAACCCTCTTCGATTTGATAGGTTGTATCGAGATTGAAGCTCAACGGTGAGGGAGTTGAAATTCATGGAAGTTTGGCCTTTATGAAAGGCAAACTAACTCGAGTTATTAAACTCTAAAAACATAGTCCCACATCGGAAGTGGAGTAAAGGGGAGGGGTCAGCCGCCTATATAAATAGGGGCCTACCCACTCCTCTAAACTCGTCCCAAGCTCTAGATCTGAGCGGCTCCCAAAAATGTTAGAGCACGCTCAGATCTAGGCTTAAATTAAATATTCGCTTCTCCCTATAATTTCTGCCTTACTCCTGAAGGGCTCTAGCAAAGCCACGAAGGGGTTCGGATCCGATCCGAAATCTTGATGAAGGTTCACACTCAGGTGAAACTATCTTCGGCACGTGGTTGGTTTGGCGACAAGAGGATTGCTCGCCTCGGGACGCGGAGCGGTTTGAGGAGCGGTTCGGTGCCGGATGGGGAGCGGCTCGGAAGACGGTGCGGTACACCTTGTCTGAACCAAGGCAAGGTTCCGGGTATGTGAATTTAATTAGCTTTCCTTTAATTTAATCGCAGTAGTTTAGATCCTTTTTGGGGTGGTCAGATCCACCCCAAGTCGGCAAAGATCCTGGCTAAGGGTCTTGAACATTAGGGCTTCGTTAAAATAGTTTAACGGATCAATTTTTTCGCTGCATTCTTTTCGATCTATAGTCCGTCCGACTTAGGACGTGCATAGATTTGTGCCCTGAGGGTTTATAAAACCCAACATTGGTATCAGAGCTAGGTTTGCATGATGATCTAGGACTGCGATATAATTAATTGAAATGCTTTTTAAATGCCTTTTAAAATGTTTTAAATTTATGTGATAATTTTAAAATGGTTTTAAATGCTTTAAAATTTTATGCGATAAAAATTATAGTAGCATGCAAATTTTGTGATGATTTTAAAAAAGTTTTTTTATATTTTTATGAGATAAAAATAAAATGTTTTAAAATCATAATTTTAAATTTAAGTGTTAAATTTAAGAATAAATTTTAAAATGATTTTAAATGCTTTAAAATTTTATGCGATAAAAATTTTAGTAGCAAGCAAATTTTGTGATGATTTTAAAACAAGTTTTTTTTAATATTTTTATGAGATAAAAATAAAATGTTTTAAAATCATAATTTTAAATTTAAGTGTTAAATTTAAGAATGCATGTTTATTGTTTATTAGATAAACCTTTTTCTATTTAATTGTTAAATAGTTGGACACTCATTTTATGCGTTAAAATTAGTGTAGTTTATGCTTAATGGCTATGTTTTTCTTGTCCCTTATTTGATAACACAAGACAACCCTTTTAGGTTAGCTATTAAGAACTCGTTAAAATTTATGAAATGAATTTTAATGACATGCTATATTTTAATTGTTTGGGTTGAATTCTACTGATATTTGTTGGCATTAGTGGCACTATAGCTGAAGAGCTCAGTTTGCAGAATCAGAATTGCTTTTGGGCAGTTTGAGCAGTAATATTGAACATAATGTCGTTCAACATAATGTTCAACATTCGGTATCTGGAATTCTGGTTCGTATGCAGAAACGCTGCTTTGTTCTGCAGATCTGCCTAGCAGATTCAGATCTGATTTGCTGCCTAGAATATCGGGGATTCTTGAATATGGTTGTGGAATATCTGCATGCGAGATATTTGGAAAGACCTTCCTAAATCAGTTGCTAAATTGAAGGGTTGTTGGGTTGATGTAGAAAGGGAATATCTCGCAGATTTGTTGGGTGGAAAGATTGATTGCTGCAGATCTTTTTATAGTAGCTTCAACCTATTCTGGTATATGTAGCTGTGATTGAGGAATCGCTGGAGATATACTTGGAAGCTATTATTCTCTTGTTATTATTATTGATTCGGTTGGAGAGAATCTCGCCCACTTATTGTTTTTGCTATTGTTAGAAGATTTGGCTTAATCATTTCCTATCTTGGTTCAGTTCATTGTGGGTGAGCTGGAGATATATTTGGAAACTATTTATCTCTCAGGATTTGTTATTGAATTTGTTAGAGAGATTTTCGCCTGCAAATATTGGTTGGAAGATCTTGTTGAAGATGTTGCGGAACCACTTGTCCGAAGTGATTCCTTGATTTGAGGGCTGCCGATTTTGCACGGGATTTTTGATCGAGCAACCTTCCATATCTACGCCGTCATTGAGAGGGAGCGGTTGATTGCAGGAGCTTGCGATTTTGCGGCTTGGGCAGAACTTTTACAAAAGTTTTGAAGAACTCCGGGAGGAGGCCGACGACTACGCACGTAGGGATCAAGGGAGTTGATCTAGTCAGTTGTGCAAGGGGAGCTTGCTGAGAATACTCCATGGGTTGGTTGAGACCTCTCATCACGGTTTGTATTGAGGGGGAGGTTGTTCCTCCTAATAGAATCGTGATAATTAGTGATTGTACTCATTGATTATTTTAGTGGAGTATTCTGATTTTCTGGGCGTGGCCCCGCAGATGTAAGTGTGCGCACCGAACTGCGTTACCAAGTTTTGGTTGTCGTTGCTTGATTCTTGTGTTGTTCTTTTGGCTTTATTGTTTATTACTGTGAACTGAATTCACAATTGGTATCAGTGCAGGTTACCAGTGTTCCTTTGTTATCAAAGCGGGTGTGATCTTGAATTTCAGTACTTGAATCATGTCTACACGAGAAGGTGCCTCCGTTGTTCGTCCTCCATTGCTCATTGGTACAAATTACACTTACTGGAAGTCTCGGATGCGTGTATTCATTAAGTCCATTGATGAGAAGGCCTGGATCGCTGTCAGTGCAGGATGGACACAGCCAACCGAAATTGATGAATATGTCGAAGAACACCTCAAGTCGGCAAGAGACTGGAGTCAGATTGAAGAACATGCGACATTGTGCAATTCTAAAGCAATTAATGCTATTTTTTCCACTGTCGACGAAGAGCAATTCAAATTAATCTCTACGTGTGAGTATGCAAAGGAAGCGTGGGATATACTGCAGAATATTCAAGAAGGAACCAGTACGGTAAGAGCATCTAAACTTCAAATGCTCGCATCTCAATTTGAAAATCTCAGGATGAATGATGATGAGACTGTGGCTGAGTTCAATGGGGGACTACGTGATATATCTAATCAGGCATTTCAATTAGGGAAGAAGTACTCTTAAAAGAAGTTGGTTGAAAAAACTTTGAGAACCCTACCCGATAAGTTCTCTGCGAAGATTACGGCCATTGAAGAAGTGAGGAACACATCCACAATGAGATTGGATGAACTCATGGGATCTCTTCAGACCTATTAAATGAATCTGAAGCTGAACCACAGGGATAAAGGGGTGGCTCTAAGGTTGAAGACAGTAAAACATCTAAGCCTAAAAATGACTCGGATATTGATGAAGACATTGATCTGCTGACTAAGAATTTCAACAGAATGATCAGGAAGATAAGTAACAAGGGACAGAATTACAGATCTACCAACAAGGAATCAAGACCGTATCTTCCTACTGCTGGAAAGGCAATCAGTCATCCCGCACAGAAGTATGAGCCAAAGAGTAAGGATAAAGGAATACAGTGCAGGGAGTGCGAAGGTTTCAGTCACATACAGGCCGAATGTGCTAATACCCTCAAGAAGAAAAAGGGGAAATCATTAGCTAGTACCTGGAGTGATGAAGATTCAGAAGGAAGTTCTGGAAATGAAGACAACACCAGCAACTATGTGGCTTTTACGGCTATTCTTAATGATCAATCTGCTAGGTACACCCCTAGCTGTGTTGGACTTAATGTTGCGACAACTAGTACACCATTGGAGAACAAAACTGCAAATGTCAGAAAGAATGTTACAACATTATGTACAACATCATGTACAACATCTACAACCGAATCAGATTCTGAAGCTCACAGCGATGAGGAAGTTAGTGACAATGATATTCATACAGCATACCAGATGATGTTTGAGAAATGGATGCAAATCTGCAATATCAACAAAGTCCTGAAGGAGAAGAATGATAGACTGAAGAAAGAGAAGGAGGTCAAAATCGAATGTCTGAAAGCTGAGGGAAACTGTAGAGAATTGGAAAGAAACTTCAGAAATGTTCTTCTCAAGGAAGAGAAAGCTGAATGCACATTGGAGAAGTGGAATTCTGGAAAAGCAAAGATAGATGATATCTTAAACTTGGGTAAGATTTCTGGAGATCGCACCGGAGTGGGATACAATAGAGGAGCTTTTTATAATGTGTCTGCTGAAAGAAGAAGTCAAGTTACCAAAGAACTTGAAAGAATGGGTCAACACAATGGCCATGATCAAAAGAAGAGGCAGATTAAAGGTATAAAAGGTGGTCGTTCTGTGTGCATTTACTGCAAGTTCAAAGGCCATACTGAGAGAAACTGCTTCAGCCGCATGCGACATTGGTCAGAAGGAAGAAATGTCAGACATCTTGATATGAAGATAAAGGAGCAATGGGTCAGGAAATCTGAATTATACAGCAAGAACACTACAGCTTCAGGGAGTACACTTCATGTTGTGACTAATGTTGTAACATTAGATACAAATAAAAAACAATGTCGCTACAGATGTTATGACACCAGACTCGACATCTCCCCTCGACAATCACTGTGAGCAGCTTGCGCCAAAGTCTTATGAATCTTCCTCTAGAATTATCAGAGTGCTATTTCGTCACTCTGCTCACTGTTCTTTCTCTGCCGGTGCCATTGGATCTTCACAGCAATCCACCGATGTTCCATCTTTCGCGGCCTCTTCACATACACCGGCTGACTTCACCAAATTCTGTCCACTTCTTCGCCGTTCCCACCGCATCCATGTCACCAGATTTTGACATGCAAATCTCCGAAGGCTCTCTATCAGCACCGCCGATGTCTTCGACTCGATTTCTTTTTTGGCCCCTCGGAGCTCGACTTCTACACTGGATATCATTCCATTTGGACAGCCTTCCGTCAAATGTGAGGTATAGTTTTCTTCCTCTTATTCCGATGTGCCTGAGGATTTATTTGCTAATAAGAGAGACAGAGAAGCCTCTGGATGTGTCTCGGTTGAGTTTTTTTTTCTGAATTTTCGTTTGGAGATGTGAGGCTAGCTGAAAAGTATTAGAGTTCAATAAGGACATATTTTTTCTGAATTTTAGCTGTCTCTTCTAAGGTGATCACTGCTCGGGTTGTTCTAGTAAGGGGGAGAATGTGGTTTGGATTATTGTGGCTCAAAGGGGGAGAATGTGTGCTTGGTTGGTGCTTGCTTTGGGTTGTGCCACATAATGCCAAAGGGGGAGATTGTTAGGGTTGAATTCTGCTGATATTTGTTGGCATTAGTGGCACTATAGCTGGAGAGCTCAGTTTGCAGAGTCAGAATTGCTTTTGGGCAGTTTGAGCAGTAATATTGAACATAATTTCGTTCAACATAATTTTCAACATTTGGGATCTGGAATTCTGGTTCGTATGCAGAAACACAACTTTGTTCTGCAGATCTGTCTTGCGGATTCAGATCTGATTTGCTGCCTAGAATATCGAGGATTCCTGAATATGGTTGTGGAATATCTGCATGCGAGATATTTGGAAAGCCCTTCCTAAATCAGTTGCTAAATTGAAGGGTTGTTGGGTTGATGTAGAAAGTGAATATCTCGCAGATTTGTTGGGTGGAAAGATTGATTGCTGCAGATCTTTTTATAGTAGCTTCAACCTATTCTGGTATAGGTAGCTGTGATTGAGGAATCGCTGGAGATATACTTGGAAGCTATTATTCTCTTGTTATTATTGTTGATTCGGTTGGAGAGAATCTCGCCCACTTATTATTGTTGCTATTGTTAGAAGATTTGGCTGAATCATTTCCTATCTTGGTTCAGTTCATTGTGGGTGAGCTGGAGATATATTTGGAAACTATTTATCTCTCGGAATTTGTTATTGAATTTTTTAGAGAGATTTTCTCCCGCAAATATTGGTTGGAAGATCTAGTTGAAGATGTTGCGGAACCACTTGCCCGAAGTGATTCATTGATTTGGGGGCTGCCGATTCTGCACGGGATTTTTAATCGAGCAACCTTCCATATCTATGCCGTCATTGAGAGGGAGCGGTTGATTGCAGGAGCTTGCAGTTTTGCGGCTTGGGCAGAACTTTTACGAAAGTTTTGAAGAACTCCAGGAGGAGGCCGACGGCTACGCACGTAGGGATCAAGGGAGTTGATCTAGTCGATTGTGCAAGGGGAGCTTGCCAAGAATACTCCATGGGTTGGTAGAGACCCCCCATCACTGTTTGTATTGAGGGGGAGGTTGTTCCTCCTAATAGAATCGTGATAATTAGTGATTGTACTCATTGATTATTTTAGTGGAGTATTCTGATTTTCTGGGCGTGGCCCCGCAGATGTAAGTGTGCGCACCGAACTGCGTTACCAAGTTTTTGTTGTCGTTGCTTGATTCTTGTGTTGTTCTTTTCGCTTTATTGTTTATTACTGCGTACTGAATTCACAATTGGTATCAGAGCAGGTTACCAGTGTTCCTTTGTTATCAAAGCGGGTGTGATCTTGAATTTCAGTACTTGAATCATGGCTACACGAGAAGGTGCCTCCGTTGTTCGTCCTCCATTGCTCATTGGTACAAATTACACTTACTGGAAGTCTCGGATGCGTGTATTCATTAAGTCCATTGATGAGAAGGTCTGGATCACTGTCAGTGAAGGATGGACACAGCCAACCGAAATTGACGAAGATGACGAAGAACACCTCAAGTCGACAAGAGACTGGAGTCGGATTGAAGAACATGCGGCCTTGTGCAATTCTAAAGCAATTAATGCTATTTTTTCCGCTGTCGACGAAGAGCAATTCAAATTAATCTCTACGTGTGAGTATGCAAAGGAAGCGTGGGATATACTGCAGAATATTCAAGAAGGAACCAGTACGGTAAGAGCATCTAAACTTCAAATTCTCGCATCTCAATTTGAAAATCTCAGGATGAATGATGATGAGACTGTGGTTGAGTTCAATGGGGGACTGCGTGATATATCTAATCAGGCATTTCAATTAGGGAAGAAGTACTCTTAAAAGAAGTTGGTTGAAAAAACTTTGAGATCCCTACCCGATAAGTTCTCTGCGAAGATTGCGGCCATTGAAGAAGTGAGGAACACATCCATCATGAGATTGGATGAACTCATGGGATCTCTTCAGACCTATGAAATGAATCTGAAGCCGAACCACAGGGATAAAGGGGTGGCTCTAAGGTTGAAGACAGTAAAACATCTAAGCCTGAAAATGACTCGGATATTGATGATGACATTGATCTGCTGACTAAGAATTTCAACAAAATGATGAGGAAAATAAGTAACAAGGGACAGAATTACAGATCTGCCAACAAGGAATCAAGACCGTATCTTTCTACTGCTGGAAAGGCAATCAGTCATCCCGCACAGAAGTATGAGCCAAAGAGTAAGGATAAAGGAATACAGTGCAAGGAGTGCGAAGGTTTCGGTCACATACAGGCCGAATGTGCTAATACCCTCAAGAAGGAAAAGGGGAAATCATTAGCTAGTACCTGGAGTGATGAAGATTCAGAAGGAAGTTCTGGAAATGAAGACAACACCAGCAACTATGTGGATTTTACGGCTATTATTGATGATCAATCTGCTGGATACACCCCTAGCTGTGTTGGACTTAATGTTGCGACAGCTAGTACAACATTGGAGAACAAAACTGCAAATGTCAGAAAGAATGTTACAACATTATGTACAACATCATGTACAACATCTACAACCGAATCAGATTAATTAGTTGTTAATAAAAGTCTTTTAGTTTACGGCACGCATATATAAATGATAAGTGGCATTCAATGGATCATGATACCGGTCAATGTGCTTGGCTAATTTTTGTTGGGTCACCCTACCTAGACTGGGGGTAAGTGACCCTGGCTTAGTCAATTCCCTGGCCGTGTCCGCTGGACCATAATGACACAAATCATGATTATATGACACCCTGAACTATATCTAAGTGAATTACGTCAATTTTTTTTCAAGATTAGCCATAGCCCTCCTTACTTTTGGAATTTGGAAACCATGGATTTCATGTTATAGTTGTTGAGTCAACTCAAGCTGTAACATGAATATCTTTTGGGAACCAATTCCATTAAACATGTGATGTAGTTCGACTTAACCCAAACCCTTGCGTCGTGAATCAACCGAGTGCCGGTGTAAGTTAGGATTGGACACGAAAGTAAGGGTATGACTAGACTAGTCTTTATGATTTGTTGAGCCAACTCAAGGTCATAAGTGACTAGGGGTAAAAACCTATAAGGGAATCACATTCGATGTGATTGATGAAGAGTCGTCTATCGATCGTAGAGTTAAGTAACTTGTTGAGTCAACTCAAGGTTGTGAGACTCTGGGTGGTCGAGTCCTTTTCCCATTATATTTAATTTGATTAAATCGTTCATTATTATGGCTTAAAATGATCGCTAAAATTAGTGGGAGGATATAGTTAGATAAAAGCCATTCTATCTATATTTAATAACTTGAACATATGCTAAACTAGGGTAATTCTATGTTTACCGATGGAATCAAAAATGTAATCTCCTAAGAGAATAAGTTAACTGGTCAAAAAGGCCGTTTGATGGAATATCAAGTTAAATTCTAATTGATAGAATAAACTATATTCTCGTTGACATTAAAATGACCCTCTTAAGGACAGACTTAAGGAATATGATTTCATTAAGTTCTGAGTCCAACAAAATAAATGCACGCTACATGTCACTCGCCTCTAATAGGACAGCTGGAACATATTGATGTTCAAAATAAAGTTTCTCCATACAATCTGTTGAGTCAACTCAAGGTTATATGGAAAACGGTTTCGATCCGCAATGTTCGAAACTTCGATCAAACTGTTTGATTCGAAGATGAGTGCATAAGCGGTACAAGACCATGTATCCAAATTAGATCCTGAGTCAAGCAACTTGTTAAGTCAACTCAAGGTTGTGAAGCTCAAGTGTTTGGACACGTTAGGTATTTGTATAGCTAGTAATTTTGTTGTGACATTTAATATCTAAATGAGATTTAGAAAAGGAAGAAGGCACTCAGGAAAGTCAATTGAGAAAGATAGTTTTATTTATCATTAGTAATGGCATAAGTATGAGGAGCTGAAAATGTGACATATTTGATGTCATGATTTCATAATAATTGTTATACAAAAACGACTAACACATTTTTGACGAATGTTGTCACCCTTCTTCTGAAGCAATGTTTTGTGTGAGTAATAACTATAATATATTAAATGTTAATATATGAATACGCAAGATGGAAATAAACTTATATGGAAAAATAGACTAGGCCGTATCAAAGAGACTAAGCTTCACAAGTTACATAAAGAAGGGTTTTCCCTCTCGTATTATGAAGTCTACGAACACTTGTGAATCTTATTCTCAAAGGTATGATGGCCGAAACTCCTTCTGTAAGAAAGTGGGAGGGCCAGTTGTTGAACTCACAGTCTCGTACATACTGATGTACCCGGACCCAAGTCTAAGTTAGCCAGGATAAGTTGTTCTTATTTTGTTAAGACACATGTTCTTGATGAAACATGATCGCTCCATATTTTGCACCTTTTTTCCGCATGTTTTCACGCCATTTTGATCGTCCATATCGCGTTTTCACGATTATTCCACAATATTGCGATGCTTTTCACTATTTCTTGTTTTTGTCGTATTTCAGGAGATATGGAGTGATTTGGAGTGATTTTGAGATCAAGAGGATTTGCACCCACTTTGGAGTGTCGCCCACGGCTCATTTGCAGACTTATCGGCGATGGAGGATGAGTGGAAGAAGAAGGAACTTCATAGGAGCGACGAGGAGGAGAAACGGAGAAGATTGGGCATTTACAGCATGCCACTCGGCCGAGTGAAGCACACACTCGGCCGAGCAAGAAAGCCCACTCGACCGACCAGAACGGATATGTGCACAATGTTTTTCAGCGTATACTTGGCCGAATGACAAAGTCCTACTCGGCCGAGTGAGGAAGCTCACTCGCCCGAGTACGTCAGGGAAATTTTCCAGAGAAGAGGCCGAATCTACTGCGATTCCCAGAGACCCGTCGATGGCCTACTCAGCCGAGTACACATTACCACTCGGCCGAATGATGAAAGCTACTCGGCCGAGCCACCCCTGGAGACAGACCCCTGAGGACCTCGAAGTTACTGTTTTTCTACAGGGTCTGTCACTCAGCCGAGTAGAGAAGTCCACGCGACCGAGTGAAGAATCCCACTCGGCCGAGTGACGCCGATGACACACACGCCCAAATTTTCAGATAGCCTTCCACTATTTTGAAATCTGCTATCATTCCAGCAATCAAAGTATTTTTCTCATATTTTTTATAAATAGTAGACTTCATGAAGGTTCCAACGCCGCTAAGAACGTGCCAATCGGAGGTCGGATGAAATCTGGAGAATTTCTGCAAGTTGACGATACATGGCTGGAATTTCCACTCGGCCCGAGTGGCGGCGGGCCCAGATTTTAAGTTACGGTTAGGGCTGTTTTTGGGCATGAATTTGAGGGGTTTTCTAGGGTTATTTGCTAGGGTTTTGTGGGGCTATATAAGAGGGTTGTAGCTATCATTAGAGGGGAGTCCCCACATGTTTTCTTAGGGATTATTTTGGAGGTTAGGCCATGCCCTAGGCCCCCCTCTTGGATCTAAAAAGCTTGTATTTGGATTGAAGATCTTCATCAAAGCTAAGTATTTTGTTCTTGTTATTTAAATCTTTGTTTTTTCTATCTTTTTGTATGCAAGCAATGATTTTTATTGATTCTCATATCGTTATTGCTATGCTTGAGTAGATTTGTTGTTCTAGGGCATGGGGATGAACCCTATGGATCTAATTTCAGAGTTGTGATGAATGAATTGAAATGTTGCTAGAATTTCTAAAGGGGTTAGGTTGTGATTGATTTATTACGGATAGCTAGAAATTTCCATCGATTGGGGTTTGCAAGAGATTGGATTCTAATCGATGGGAAGGCCTAGATATTCGATTTAGGTTTATAATCGAAATCCAATAGACTTGGTTTGCAAGAGATTGGACCAAAGCTAGGATTTTTATTATAAATCTATACACATATTTGTTTGAAAGAGATTGGATGAATACGAGCTATCACAACCTAGATCGTGACTTGAGTTTGCACGAGAGTGGGCTCGAGGGGCGATTGAACAATGATGTCGATCCTAATGCTAGTGGCTTAGGTTGGGGTTTGCACGAGAGTGGGCCCTAACCTAGTTTGCTATAGACTGGCAATAGCACGAGAGCGTGAGCTTGGTTCTCTATTCAAGTTACGACTAGTTCACCTCAATTCAAGTCTAGTAATATTGAGATTCGCTATTTACAAGGATGAATGACGATCCGTAGCAGGAATTTCCTAGCCCTAGACACTTTTATTATATTGTATTTGAACCGATATTTGACCGACTTCTTTATCACCGACACTGACATCCCCCACCATTTCCATTATATCATTCCATAACCATCTCCACCAATAATACATTCGTAGTCGAGCCAACCTAAGATAGATTGGAGCCAACACCACCTCCTCGTGTTCGATACCCGCTCGCCACTTGACCGTGCGCTTGCGGTAAAACTACAATCGTTCTCCGGGTGTATATCCGGGGCCGATCAAGTTTTTGGCGCCATTGCCGGGGAGGTGTTTCTCGTTGGGTGCCAATTTGTCACAATTAGGTTGATTAAACTACGAAAAAAATTTAACAAAAGAAAATTTTCACCCCCGCCACCATTACTACCATTTCTATATTCTTTTGTGCCACTGATATTTTTCTCCAAGTATTTATCTTTGTTTATCAGGTATTATGGATGGTTTTATGTGGACCACAGATTTTGAGGAGGAAGCATTTCGGAACTTATTGGAGGGCCTCTTGGAGTCAGTGAGGTTCACCGGTTCAGAGAGCATTACAACAGGTGATGCATTTGATCTACGATTTGCAGATTTTGTTCTGAACCATGTTTCAGATGCAGGAACAATTGAGGAGGATATCTATGTCAGTCTTGAGGGGGATAAACTAAATTTTTGGATTGCTCGTGGGCATTCCCCTCCACATGATGCATCCCCACAAGTTGACACACATTCGCAGCCAGCATCACTATTCCAAAGAGAGCCTACATTGATAGTTCACGAGGAGGCATCACATGCGGAGCCAGAGCATTGCATTACAGAGGCAGCACTTTGGGACGAGGGTAACTTCATTCAAATAAATCCAGAGTCTTGCCCACAGATAGTTGAGCTTCTGTAGCCACCTCTACCTTCTGCTGAGGCTGTGATCATATGGACCATACATTTTTATGCGTACCTGGATGAGATTCTTGGATGGCAGGCTGAGGACATCGATGCTTCCACCTCTGAGGAGACAACGGTACCAGGCACAGATGCAGCCACTTCTAATGAGAGAACTGCGATGAGACACTCGGGACGTGTTGTTGCAGAGCCGAGTTGCACCGTCATCATCACCCCCTCATCTCCTACGTTTGATTCGCCTCCCGTGTATGATGTTTTTTGTGATTCAGATTTTGACGACTCATCGTGCCTTCTACAGGATACACATACATATGAACAAAAGGTACAATGGGATGTATACGAGGAGGAGAGCGAGGAGTTAGCACCCATGGATGCATATGGATATGATCAAGAGGTGCGCTGGGATGAGTCTGACGATGATGAGGAGCATCTTGATGAGGTCCACACCTATGATCTAGATTTACCTGAGCAACATAGAGAAGACACCATGGAGACAGCTATCACGACACGTGAGGATATTGGATTATTTTCAGGGAAGTATCGTCCACCATTATTTATTCCATATATTTCTATAGACGATCCTCTTTGGGATGCTTTTATTATGAGGGTGAATTTTTTGCTGCGAACTGATGCATCCTATTCTCTGCAGGGTACAGGTGGAGTCCTTGTGGGAATGCTGGAGGATGCATTGCTGGAGTTCGTTGATGTTCGTGGACGCATGCACCTGGCAGAGCCACGAAAAGAGAAGTTGGAGCAGTTGCCTGCACCGGCAAAGATACTAGATCTGCCTTTTGCTATAGGTGATATCAATCCAGTAGTGTAGAAATTTTATGCTTTAAATAAACACGAATTCTCTCGACAGTGAGAGGACAGTATAGATTTGCTTGAATAAATATTACCTCATATGATGGCAACAAAAATTTTTACACCCCAAACCCATTATATATCTTAATTTATATCTTTATATTTTGATGTGTCACATCCTTTTTGCTCACCACCCATCGAGCATTTCTTTCAAGTGAATACACACATTCTTATCCGTTTGACTCAATCTCGCTTAGCAAAGACGTGACATTTTTGATCGAGTCATTTGAATAGGATTGCTTGGTATAAGCTTGGGGGAAGGCGCTCTCATGCATCATTGCATGTGCATGTAGTTGCATTAGGATTTCATGTCATTCATTTCATCATTTTTCATTCACCCCCTTATTATTATCGTTGTTCCTCATATTCCTCCACTATGATCACATTGAGGACAATGTGAAGTTTAAGATTGGGGGAGTGCATTTCCATGCTATTTAGATGCATTAGTAGCATTTTTACTTTATTTTAGGGTTTTTAAAATTTTTGCATCTTCTTTTTGATTTTTCCCATCTTATTTTCCTTTTATGTGTGTTCATGCATCATGTTGTGTGCTTGTTTTTCTTTTCTTTCCTCTTTTTTATTTTATATCTTTATTTTATTTTCCTCCTTTTGCTAGATTTGTTCCTTATGATGATATCTCTTATTGCTTTCGTAGCTATCACGATACTTATTATTCCTTACCATGCTATTTAGAGTATTCCATAGTCTTGCTATTCACATATGCTTGCAAATCTATTTCTTTTGATGATTCCTCTACATGAATGCATGATATTAATTGAAACTGAATGTATGGATTAGTGTTTAGTATGCTTTTGTTGGAAATGCACCAAGATTCACGCAACATTAGTATATCTGAAGCACAACATTAGTATATCTGAAGCATCAGTTTTATTGTCTTATTCACCTTCTGTTGCATGCTTGATATGGTTGTAAACTTTACTGCTTGACTTCACTATTTATTGAAATGATTGAGAATATCCATGCTTACATATGAGTTTTAGTTGAAGTATTATTTTATTGAACCGTTCGTGCACATCTTAGAGTGAACCGAGTGTTACATTATTTCTTTCTCCACATATATCTTTTTATTCTCTACATGTCCCTTGAGTTCACCTCCTAAAGCTACTTATATCGCATCTATTTCCCAAAAATCCCCACAAAAGAAAAAGTTAGCTCCAAAAAGTCCAAAAAGCCAAAAAGGAGCCAAAAATCAAAAATACAAATCAAATTGCTCCTACAAAAATCCAAAAAGAAAAAATGAGAAACAAAATGTTTAAAAAAGAAAAAGACAGATATTTCTCTATCTCATTATTGGAGCCACAAAATACTTGGGAAAACCAAGGCAAAAATACCATTTCCACTATCATATTCCTTTGGATGTGATGCCTCAAACTAAGCTTGGGGGTGAATTCATTTGACCAAATGAGTGAGTATGACCTTAGAGTGGAGACGTGCATGAATGCGAATATTCGATAATGCTTAGACTTTGCAAAATATATTAGATATGGAGATTTTTCATCATTTGAAATAAATATGTGAATGCCATGACTATTATTCTATTCTCTATTGCATGCTTGGTGTGCATCTTATATGCTTCATTTATAACTTTTGATTGAAAAGTGCATCGCCAACATTTGAATATTAAATTCTTTGAAATGCGTGATGTGAATATGAATTGATTGTATGAATTTAGAGAGTCCCTTTTGTTGTTCTTAAAAGCTTGCAAGTACCATGTTTAAGTAAGACATGAAATCCTTATAGCATGTGATTCGTATTTTCCAAGTTATCGTGATGTGTAGCTTATGGCTTGAGATCTGAGAGAATAATCTAGCGACCCATTACACTTCGTATTCCTTTTTCTTTCATTTCATTTCCTTTGTTTTCATCTCCCGAGTTCGCCTCTCTACTTATCTTCCTCGAGGACGAGTAAGAGGTAAGCTTGGGGGATTTTGATCGCTCCATATTTTGCACATTTTTTTCTGCATGTTTTCACGCCATTTTCATCGCCCATATCGTGTTTTTCACGATTATTCGACAGTATTGCGATGCTTTTCACTATTTCTTGTTTTTGTCGTATTTAAGGAGATATGGAGCGCTTTGGAATGATTTTGAGATCAAGAGGATTTGCACCCACTTTGGAGTGTCGCCCACGACTAATTTGCAGACTTATCGGTGATGGAGGATGAGTGGAAGAAGAAGGAACTTCATAGGAGCGACGAGGAGGAGAAACGGAGAAGATTGGGCATTTACAGCATGCCACTCGGCCGAGTGAAGCACACACTCGGCCGAGAAAGAAAGCCCACTCGGCCGAGCAAGAAAGCCCACTCGGCCGACCAGAACGGATATGTGCACAATGTTTTTCAGCGTATACTCGGCCGAATGACAAAGTCCTACTCAGCCGAGTGAGGAAGCTCACTCGCCCGAGTACGTCAGGGAAATTTTCCAGAGAAGAGGCCGAATCTACTGCGATTCCCAGAGACCCGTCGATGGCCTACTCGGTCGAGTACACCTTACAACTCGGTCGAATGATGAACGCTACTCGGCCGAGCCACCCCTGGAGACAGACCCCTGAGGACCTTGAAGTTATTGTTTTTCTACAAGGTCTGTCACCCGGCCGAGTAGAGAAGTCCACGTGACCGAGTGAAGAATCCCACTCGGCCGAGTGACGCCGATGACACACACACCCAGATTTTCAGACAGCCTTCCACTATTTTGAAATCTGCTATCGTTCCAGCAATCAAAGTATTTTTCTCATATTTTTTATGGATATTACACTTCATGAAGGTTCCAACGCCGCCAAGAACGCGCCAATCAGAGGTCGGATGAAATCTGGAGAATTTTTGCAAGTTAACGATGCAGTGCTGGAATTTCCACTCGGCCCGAGTGGCGACGGGCCCAGATTTTAAGTTGCGGTTAGGGCTGTTTTTGGGCACGAATTTGAGGGGTTTTCTAGGGTTATTTGCTAGGGTTTTGTGGGGCTATATAAGAGGGTTGTAGCCGTCATTAGAGGGGAGTCCCCACATGTTTTCTTAGGGATTATTTTGGAGGTTAGGCCATGCCCTAGGCCCCCCTCTTGGATCTAAAAAGCTTGTATTTGGATTGAAGATCTTCATCAAAGCTAAGTATTTTGTTCTTGTTATTTGAATCTTTGTTTTTTCTATCCTTTTGTATGCAAGCAATGATTTTTATTGATTCTCATATCGTTATTGCTATGCTTGAGTAGATTTGTTGTTCTAGGGCATGAGGAGGAACCCTATGGATCTAATTTCAGATTTATGATGAATGAATTGAAATGTTGCTAGAATTTCTAAAGGGGTTAGGTTGTGATTGATTTATTACGGATAGCTAGGAATTTCCATCGATTGGGGTTTACAAGAGATTGGATTCTAATCGATGGGAAGGCCTAGATATTCGATTTAGGTTTATAATCGAAATCCAATAGACTTGGTTTGCAAGAGATTGGACCAAAGCTAGGATTTTTATTATAAATCTATACACATATTTGTTTGAAAGAGATTGGATGAATACGAGCTATCACAACCTAGATCGTGACTCGAGTTTGCATGAGAGTGGGCTCGAGGGGCGATTGAATGATGATGTCGATCCTAATGCTAGTGGCTTAGGTTGGTGTTTGCACGAGAGTGGGCCCTAACCTAGTTTGCTATAGACTGGCAATAGTGCGAGAGCGTGAGCTTGAGCTTGGTTCTCTATCCAAGTTACGACTAGTTCACCTTAATTCAAGTCTAGTAATATTGAGATTCACTATTTACAAGGATGAATGACGATCCGTAGCGGGAATTTCCTATCCCTAGACACTTTTATTATATTGTATTTGAATCGATATTTGACCGACTTCTTTATCACCGACACTGACATCCACCACCATTTCCAGTATATCATTCCATAACCATCTCCACCAATAATACATTCGTAGTCGAGCCAACCTAAGATAGATTGGAGCCAACACCACCTTCTCGTGCTCGATACCCGCTCGCCACTTGACCGTGCGCTTGCGGTAAAACTACAATCGTTCTCCGGGTGTATGTCCGGGGCCGATCAAAACACAAGTCTGATAAAATAGAAAACAAAATGACAGAAGTATTTGGACTGATTCGATTAGATCGAAAAGTCAAATACTTAGCAGTATAAATATTGCATAAATAAAAGAAAATGTGATTTTCTCTCAGGTCAAGTATCTTAACATATTGGATGTGTTAGAGAGCATGAATCACACTTTGTTAGACATAATGTGACTCATGGCAAAGCGACTGAGTTACAATCCTCTCTCTGGGTTAAGTCCCAGATAGAAATGCCTAGGTTTTGATAAGGCTCTATGAGGACCTTATAAGTAAGATATTCATTAATCAATCGTTAGGAAGTTAAAGGATTACTCGAGTCTCGTGAGACGAAGAGTCGAGTTAGACATCATAGCCGATGATGGTCTAAGATAACTTCCAAGATGAAATTTAGAGTAGAGACTCTGATTAACAACTTGATGCAATAGGTCCGTGCACGTAAATAAAGTATGGACTTTAGTTTACGTGTCCAAAAGAAATTGTTTCTTAATGTCTGCAAGTAAATCTTCAAGTTAGAAGATTGGTGCAGAAAGGAAAATAGTGAAGTACACTTACGTTGGTTGAGAACGTTTTTCATCCTAATTCCTATAAACGGATTATGTTGAAACCGTCTCGCGAGTAGATGCGTACAAATCTACTCGGACCGAACTCGATGTAAACGCTCATTATAACCATGAAAACTGAAGCATTCATTTGTAGTTCGTTTTCTAAATATGATTTAGAAGAGCGAACTTATATGAATTGACCAGAGAGTTTTCAAGGTCAGTGGGAGCGAATTAAATACATGCGAAGTATCAAAGGGCTGGAACATATTTTGATAAAGTGGTCAAAAGCGTTTGACACTTTTAAATATGAAACATCTAAAATGACCAGTAACTTATTAAAATTATTGTCGTAAAATACGATGAGCTGGATGAGATCCAGTGGAATTAAATATAATGGATTCCATTGGACTAAAGTAAATTATTTGGATGAGATTCAAATAAATGGTCTAAGATAAACATATAAAAACCCCTTAAGTCTAATCAGTAGAAGGTTTAGCAGATCCACTCACGAAGGCTCTACCACGTGAAGTATGGAAAGACTTATGTGTAAATGCGGTATGAGAAACCGGTATAAATGGGCCTGACTGCAAGTGGGAGATGTTTGGAGATGTATGCCCTCGAGGCATACATCTCTCTGTAATTGTACAAACATCTTATTCAAAATAACATTAAGTTGTTTGGTATAAATTTATTTAAGTTAATTATAATGTAGTTTTCATTAAATATTAACTTAGGTAAAATCCTGAGACTTAATGCAAGGTCAAACATGTATCGAGATGAGTATCTCGATCATGGAGAAATGCTTGACCGTCTGTAGCATAAGTCTAAAAGGGTTCGTGGTCGTAGATGTTTCGAGAAAAGTATATCGAAACATCGGATAGACCATTGTGTCTTAGTCTTTACCGTATAGCGATGACGATGATCTCATGGTCATTCGATTTGGCAAAGTCGGAGACGAGACATAGGTGCTCATTGTAGAATGAGTTCACTGAACGACCCATAAGAGTAATCATATGGTTATATTGACCAACCTGTCAATGATAACTTTTAGTGATGATAGGCTAGTTGGTCTTTTGACTTGAGGTCATTATTTGAACATGTGCGTGAACGGTGTCACTTAGATCACTGACCTAGCTTCGAGGCAAGGCTTGTTGAAAGGTCTTTGGTTTTGTGACATTTGAAGCGTACAAGGAAAGCAATGACCAAAAGAGGATTCGTCTCTCCCGGTCAATGGGAGTTAGTGTCGTAGAGTTAGTTCGTTCTTTAGTGAAAACTCTGGCCAGAGTATGTTGAAAGAAGTCCAACATTATTTGACTAAAGATCGATGGAAACTAACCGGATTCAAGTTATTGGGGTTGACAGTTTGACCGTACCATAGACTTGAATTAAACGACATAGTTTAGACGAAGAGACTAAAACTGCGAAATTCATCACAGACACAGTCAAGGTGGTCCCGACAATACTCATGTCGATCAGTTAACCCCATAATTATGATACTGAAACATGGATGACAACTACTGCTCGTGGTCACTGCCGTATGGGGCTTCGAGCCCAACCTGTAGTAGGGTCAGGCTGTAGGGTCTCACACAGAGTGCGACCTTCGTCTAGTAATAGGTAGATACATTAGGGAGAATGTGCGTTTGATGCAAGGGATAGAACACTGTAAAGAGTTTGTAGTTATCTTCTGCATTCGGGATACATGATCCTGAGTGCAAGTGGGGGATGTTGGGGGATGTATGCTCTCAGATCATTTGTATCTGATGCAAACGATATTTTAAGCTTAGATATCGGACTATTTTGCATGTGATGCAAAAGGAGTTAAATGCGTCTTAAATTGTTTAAAACCATATTTAATATAATAAACGCGTTGAAAAGGTTACCTGGATGATGGGATCATCCCACTCTAACCGCATGTTCAAACCACGTTAAAAACGGAGTCCAAATGCATACGTTAGAGCCAAAACAAGTCAGCCCAAACTGTTGGCTGAACCCAGTGAAAATGGAAGCCCACCAAGCCCGAATTTTCTGATTAAGGTTTTTGAAACCCGGGATTTTTTTGACGGCTGGATTTTCCATCTTTGAATGGTTTTTGGCTAACTTTGAGACGACGTTTGAGGGGTCAAACGATGTCGGATTGACTCGCCGTTTTTTCCTACGCGTTCACCATTCAACCCTCTTCGATTTGATAGGTTGTATCGAGATTGAAGCTCAATGGTGAGGGATTTAAAATTCATGGAAGTTTGGCCTTTATGATAGGCAAACTAACTTGAATTATTAAACTCTAAAAACATAGTCCCACATCGGAAGTGGAGTAAAGGGGAGGGGTCAGTTGCCTATATCAATAGGGGCGTACCCCCTCCTCTAAACTCGTCACAAGCTCTAGATCTGAGCGGCTCCCAAAAATGTTGGAGCACGCTCGGATATAGACTTAAATTAAATATTCTCTTCTCCCTATAATTTCTGTCTTACTCCTGAAGGGCTCTAGCAAAGCCACGAAGGGGTTCGGATCCGATCCGAAATCTTGGCAAAGTTTCACACTTGGATGAAACTTTCTTCGGCACGTGGTTGGCTCGGCGACAAGAGGATTGCTCGGCTCGGGACACGGAGCAGTTCGAGGAGCGGTTCGACGCCGGATGTGGAGCGGCTCAGAAGACGGTACGGTACACCTTGCCTGAACCAAGGCAAGGTTCCGGGTATATGAATTTAATTATCTTTCCTTTAATTTAATCGCAGTAGTTTAGATCCTTCTTGGGGTGGTCAGATCCACCCCAAGTCGGCAACGATCCTGGCTAAGGGTCTTGAACCTTAGGGCTTCGTTAAAATAGTTTAACGAAACAATTTTTTCCGCTGCATTCTTTTCGATCTATAGTCCGTCCGACTTAGGACGAGCATAGATTTGTGCCCTGAGGGTCTATAAAACCCAACATGATGAAGTGTCATCTACCGATCGCAGAGTTAAGCAACTTGTTGAGCCAATTCAAGGTTGTGAGAGTTAGGGTGGTTGGGTCCCTTTCCCACTAAATATTATTATTCGTTCATCTATATGGCTTAAGATGATCGCTAAAATAGTGGGAAGATATAGCTGAATAAAAATCCATTTTAACTATATTTAAAAATCATTGAACATATGCTAAACTAGGAAATTCTGTGTTATACAATGATGGAATCCAAAAATAATATCCAAAAGAAAAATGTAAACTTGTCAAGATGATTGTTTAAGGAATATCAACTCAGATCAAGTTTGATAGTCTAAACCAGGTTCTCACTGATCTTAAAATGTCCTTGCTAGCACAAGCTTAAGGACAATGATTTCCTTGAGCTCTGTGTCCAACAAAATTAAAGCACGCTACCTGTCACTCACCTCTATGAGGGCAGCTTGAACATACAGATGTTCAAAGCAAGTTTCTTCATGTAATTTATTGAGTCAACTCAAGGTTGTATGGAAAACGGTTTCGATCCTCAAGATTCGAAACTTCGATCAAACTGTTTGACTCGAAGATGAGTGCACGAGCGGTGCAAGACCATGTATCCAAATCAGATCTTAAGTCAAGCAACTTGTTGAGTCAACTCAAGGTGATGAAGCTCAAGTGTTTGGATACGTGAGGTGCTTGCACATCAAATAATTTTGTTGGGAACGTATTGTCTAAATGTGATTTAGAACGGAGAAGGCATTGAGCAAGTTGGTTGAGAAAGAAAGTTTTGTCTATGATAAGAAAAGGCAATAGTAGGATGAACTAAAAATGTGACATTTGATGTCACGATTTCAGGATAATTGTTATACAAAAGGAGAACACATTTTGGCGAATGTCGTCACTTTGCTTCTGAAGCAATGTCTCGGTGTGAAAGTTTTGTATAACGATGTTGTATTAAATGTTAATATACAAATACACAAGTTATAAAAAATTTATCCATGTCAAAATAGACTGGGCCATACCGATGAGAACAAACTTGACAAGTCACATAAAGAAAGTTTTGATCTCTCGTATTATGAGTCGAAAGACACTTGTAAGTCTTGTCTCAAAGGTATAATGGCCAAACTCCTTCTGTAAGACAGTGTGAGAATAAGTTGGAGAACTCACGGTCTATACATACGGATGTATCCAGACCCAGGTCTAAATTAGCCTAGATAAGTTATACTTATTTTATGAAGACACATGTTTTTGATGAAACACAAGTCTGATAAAATAGGGTACACAGTACCAGAAGTATTTGAACTGCTTTGATCAGATCAAAGAGTCGAATACTTAACTATATAATTCTTGCATAATTAAAAGAAAATGTGATTTTCTCTAATGTCAAGTCTCTTAACAGATCGATGTGTTGGAGAGCATGAATCGCACTTTGTTAGACATGGTGCGATGCATGGCAAATGACTCTGAGTACAATCCTCCATCTGGGTTAAGTCCCAGATAGTAATGCCTAGGTTCTTGATAAGGTTCTGTGAGGACCTTATCAATGTGATATTCCTTAAATTAATGGTTAGGAAGTTAAAAGAATTACTCGAGTCTCGTGAGACGAAAAGTCGAGTAAGACGTCATAGTTGATGATGGCCTAGACGGCTTCCAAGATGCCATTTGGAGTAGTGCATCTAAGAAATGGCTTGATGCAATCCGAAAAGGTCCATGCACGTAAATAAAGTATAGACTTTAGTTTACGTGCCCAAGGAAAGTGTTCGCTTGGCTGCACGTGAATCTTCAAGATAGAAGATTAGTGCAGATGGAAAAGAGTGAAGTACAAGTTGTGCTAAGAATAGTTATCATCAGAACTCCTATAAACGGATTGTGATGAAACTTTCTTGCCAACAGATGTGTACAGATCTGTACAGATCAGACTCGGTGTAAATGCTTATGATGACCATGAAAACTGGTGTATTCATGTATAATCTGTTTTCTAAATATGATTTAGAAGAACGAGCTTATATGAATCAGCCAAAGAGTTTTCAAGGTCAGTGGGAGAGAATTAAAAGCATGCGAGGCATCAAGGAGCCGGAACATATATTTTGACAAAGTGGTCAAAGAGTTTGACACTTTATCAGAAATTATTATAAACCGTGCAGTTGACCATAATTATGTAGGATTATTCTCGTAAGGTACGATGAGCTGGATGAGATCCGGGTAAATTAAATATTATAGATTCCAAGAGACCAAGAAAATTATTTGGATGAGATTCAAATGTATGGTCTAACAAGAACATAGAAACTCCATAAGTGTATACTAAAGATGGTTTAGCAGATTCACTCACGAAGGCTCTGTCATATAAAGTCTATAGAGACTTGTGTGTAAATACGGTATGAGATACCGTGATAAATGGGCCTGAGTGCAAGTAAAAGATGTTGGGAGATAGTTATATTGGAAACATAAAGTTTTCTTCCCATAAAGTTTTTGATGGTACAATCATTTTGTATATATATGTGTATACTAACTAGTTGGATGAAGATTATCAAGCTCAAATTCTTCACATATGACAATCATGAAAGTTACTTTGCAAGATAAAGAATCAAAATGCAAAATGAAGCTCAAGCAATGAACTCTTATATCTAGAGAAAGATGATGTAATTGTACTTTTTATTCTTGCATAACTTTAGATTGTTAAAGCCTTGATAATACTCTAACGTTGTTCTTTAGGACTCAGCCTCAAAATCCAAACTTCAGAAAATTAGCAGACCAGCACTTTCCCCTAGTCGACTAATACAATTTTGCTTATTTTTTAAGAAATAATTATTTTTGGTCAAAATGTATTTTCCAATCATAAGGATCAAATTCTGAAAAATTTCTCAAAAATTTTTTCCTAGTCGACTAATAGGTTCTCCTGGTCTACCAGACAGTTATACCGTCAGTTATTATAACTGATTTCTATAAAAAAAATTTAATTATTTAATGGCAGTTATAAACTACCTTCTAACGTTCATATTGTCAGTTTCTAGCCGTTTTTGGCAGTATGAAAGTTTCTAGCCGTTCTCCTTGAAAGGACACTTCAACAACTATTTTTGGTCTAGCAGTCCTGTTAGTCGACTAACAAAATTACATATTCGACTAATTTTTGGAAAAACGGCTCAGAATTTTATGAAAATTTAGGCAGTTGTCCAACGTTCAAAAACTAACTTTTTGGACTATAAATAGACCCCCAGACCTCTACCTAAAACACACGAAAATTCTCTCACTTTCTCTTTTCTTAAGTTTTCTTTCTTTCTCTAGAAAGT
The DNA here is from genome assembly GCA_030789695.1 of Scilla litardierei. Taxonomy (NCBI): domain Eukaryota; kingdom Viridiplantae; phylum Streptophyta; class Magnoliopsida; order Asparagales; family Asparagaceae; genus Scilla; species Scilla litardierei. The sequence continues at coordinate 256,472,947 of CM061141.1, forward strand.
GCGTGATTTTCAGATTTCCATAGGGGAACCTCTGCAGAAATTCTGCCCCTTTAGGAAGTCCAATTTCTAAGAGTGTTCTATCACAATTCACATCTTGAACCTTGGAGATTCCATCACCAACGTTCGAAATTTCCATAGAGGACTGGACATAGGATCACAAGGATCCGAACCAGGATAAATCTTTGTGTTTGTGTTTGAAATTCTCTGGATTGTGTTCATTTATTTCTGCACTCTTATTGCAATTTTTTATTAACTTTTAATTTTGCAATACATCGTGATTTACACTATTCACCCCTAGTGTATTTGGTGTGCCAGGAGATCCAACATTTGGTATCAGAGCTTCATGGTTAAGATGGCCTACACCTATCCGACGAACACTTCAACGTCTTCATCACAATTTTCAGAAGGGCACTCTACTACAAGGCCTCCACTATTCAATGGTTCCAACTCCTCCTATTGGAAGACAAGGATGACGATCTATCTTCAAAGCATCGACTACGAACTTTGGAACATATTGGAAACTCAATACGAGAAGCCTACAACTCCATATGCCCAATGGAAAACTAATGACAAATCTGCTGCAACCCGCAACTCTAAAGCAATGAATGCGCTATTCTGCGCTATGGACAAGAATGAGTTCAATCGTGTCTCCCAGGCCAAAACAGCCTATGACATCTGGCATACACTCCAGGTAACACATGAAGGAACTAATAAAGTTAAGGAAACTAAAATCTCTGTTCTTATTCACAGGTTTGAGTTATTCAGAATGAAGGAGAATGAACTAATTGGAGAAATGATCACTCCTTTCACCGACATTGTCTACTCCTTAATAGCCCTTGACAAGACCTATACTCAAACGGAACAAGTAAGGAAGATTCTTCGTGTCGTAACGTCAGAATGGGAGAAGAAGACTACAGCCATAAAAGAAGCCAATGACTTGTCAACTTTCACCGTTGAAAGCTTGGTTGGTAACTTGATGGCCTATGAAGTACAACTCCAAGATCGCAAAGAACAAGCAGATACAAAGAAGAAAACTCTTGCCTACGCCGCTTCCTCAGACACCGATAATTTAGACATAGACGATGACGACATGACACTAATAACTAGAAACTTTAAGAAGTTTCTAAGAAGAGGTAAGTTTAAAAGTATTAACCCAAAACTACTGATGCTTCTTTATGTTTTCAATGTAACAGACCAGGACATATGAAAAATGATTGTCTACTTCTTAAGCCAAAAGAAAGGACATTCAACAACTTCAGAAAGGATAAGAAGTTCGAAAAGAGAAAGAAGGCAATAGCAGCAACATGGGATTCTTCATCTTCAGATGAAGAAGAGGTCAACGATCAATCTAATGAAGAGAATGCGCAGATGTGCTTTATGGCACACTGTGATAATGAGGTAAGTAGTTTAGATAATGAAGAACTACTTGATGCTTTTAATGAATTATATACGAGATACAAGAAATTGAATTCTCAACATAAGACATTAGTTGTTTCTCATTAAGAACTAACCTCTTCTTCTTCTTCATTAGATAGTCTAAAAATTGAGAAGGAAACATTATCCTCTCAAAATAATAAACTACTTCATGAAAATGAGATTCTCAAATCTGAGAATCATAACATGATTTCACGCAGTTCCATTTTAGATAAATATATCTCCTCTCTAAATTTGAAATATGATAATATGTCTTCTAACATTAGTAAGTTTAATAAAGGAAAGAATAATCTTGATGATTTACTTAGAATTCAACATCCTGCTAATCATAGACAAGGTTTGGGGTATAAGAATACTCCCAAATCCAATATTATTGGTAATGTTATTTTAGAAAAGAAAAATCATGTATTTATTACAGCAAAGAAAACTGATTCTTCTAATATTATGAAAAAGGATACTATTCATATTTCAAAGAAGACCAATTTTCTTACATCTTCTAAGAAAACAATTATGCATAATATTTGGGTTCCCAAAGACATTTGTTTATATGACAATGATATATATGTTTCTAACTTTATGAAAAATGTTATTCTTTCTTCTAATTATTTGAAGAAACCAAATTCTACTTGGGTTTGGTTTCTTAAGTACTAATCCTAAGGACCCATATAAAAAGGGTACCAACATTTATTGTTTATCTTTCAGGTACCCATAAAAGAAAGATGGATACTAGATAGTGGATGTTCTAAACACATGACCGGAAACATCAAGCTTTTATCAAGCATACAATTTAAAGATGGTGGCACCGTTAATTTTGGCGATAACAACAACGGTAAAGTGATTGGCATCGGATTAGTTGGTGATCCAACTAATCCAATCATCGAAAACGTGCTCCTCATTGACAGTTTGAAACATAATCTCTTATCCATTTCTCAATTATGCGATAAAGACATTAAAATAGTTTTCGAAAAGAATGCATGCATTATATATGACTTTAACATGTCTAATATTTTATTTCAAGGCAATCGTAAGAATAATATATATGTCTTATGCATGAAAATATCTTCAAATGATCATTGTTTACTAGCATCCACAGATAACACATTATTATGGCATAAACATTTTGGTCATACTAACTTTAAGCATTTAGCACGTATTTCAAAACAAAAGTTAGTTTCTGGTATGCCTAATATATCTTTCACTCATACACAATTTTGTGATGCATGTCAACAAGGTAAAATGCATAAATCCTCTTTTAAATTGAAAGATGCCATCTTTACAAAAAGAACACTAGATAAGTTTGATTCTAAATCAGACGAAGGTATTTTTGTAGGATATTCTACACGTAGTAAAGCATATAGGATTTATAATAAAAGAACCTTATGTATTGATGAATCTCTTTATGTAAATTTCGATGAGAATTTTACACCTATCACTCATTTAGATGAAGAAGACTGTATACATATCACTGGTTCTTTAGAAAACACTAAGCTAGATGACGATGATTCTACTAATTCCATTCCTGATATTATCCCTAAAAATACAAGTCTTCCTAAAGCATTTGTTGAAATTCCTAATCATCCACATGATCTAATTATTGGAAATATTTCTGATCGAGTAAGAACTAGATCTCAAATAGAACAAATGACTAATTGTGCATTTATATCATCCATTGAACCAAAGAATATTATTGAAGCATGCAAAGATAGTTCATGGATTATAGCAATGCAGGAAGAACTTAATCAATTCAAAACGAATGATGAATGGGAATTAGTACCTAGACCTTCAGATCATCCTATTATTGAAACAAAGTGGGTATTTAAGAATAAATTGGGTGAATCTGGTCAAGTAGTTAGAAATAAGGCTAGATTAGTTGCACAAGTTTATAATCAGGAAGAAGGCATAGATTATGATGAAACATATGCTCCTGTAGCAAGATTAGAATCTATTAGAATGCTTTTAGCATATGCATGTTACAAAGATTTTAAGTTATATCAAATGGATGTTAAAAGCGCATTTCTTAATGGTATTATAAAGGAAGAAGTCTATGTAGAACAACCACCAGGATTTCAACATGAAAGATTTGAAAATCATGTTTTCAAGTTAAAGAAAGCATTATATGGATTAAAACAAGCACCTCGTGCTTGGTATGGAAGATTGAAGAACTTCTACTAAAATCTGGTTATTATATTGGAAAGATAGATTCGACTTTATTTACCAAACAAAGATGTTATCATTATACAAATATATGTTGATGACATAATTTTTGGTTCTACTAATGATTCTCTTTATTAAGAATTTTCTAAGGAAATGCAGAATGAATTTGAGATGAGTCACATGTGTGAATTAACCTATTTCCTTGGACTTCAAATCAAGCAAATGAAGGAAGGTATATTTATACACCAAAGTAAGTATACAACGGAACTCATCAAAGGTTTGGATTAGATAATTCTGCAGAAAAGCCTACTCCAATGGGTACTTCATCGAATCTTGATAAAGATCCAAATGGTAAGAGTGTTGATCAAACATTATATCGAGGTATGATTAGATCATTACTTTATCTTACCGCAAGTAGACCAGATATTTTGTTTTCTGTTTGCATATATGCTAGATATCAGTTAGATCCTAAGTTATCACATTTGACTGTTGTCAAATGGATAATTAGGTATATCAAACATACATCTGATTTTGGTTTATATTATCCAAAATCAAATTCATTTGATCTAGTTTCATACAGTGTCGCAAATTTTGCTGGTTGCAAAACAGATCGTAAAAGTACAAGTGGAACTTGTCACTTTTTAGGATATGCATTAGTATCATGGTTTAGTAAGAAACAAAACTATGTTTCTTTATTTACTACTGAAGCGGAATACATTGCCGCTGGTTTAGCATGTGCACAGATTTCATGGATGAAACAAATGATACTAGATTATGGCATTAAATGTAACACATGTCCAATCATGTGTGACAACACCAGTGCTACAAATTTATCCAAAAATCCGGTACATCATGCACGTACTAAGCACATAGATTTACGTCACCATTTCTTGGATGATCATGTCCAAAAAAGTGATATTATTCTTAAGTATATAGATACTAAGAATCAAATTGCCGATATACTAACTAAGCCTCTTAAAGAAGAGACTTTTCTAAAACTTAGAAGAGAACTTGGTATAGTTAGTGAATCGGAATTTTAACTATAGATTATAGTTATATATTATGTTATTATGAATATAGAATTTTTCTGAATTTTTCTGAATTATTTTATATTTTTATTAGTCGACTAGCAGATAGTTCTGGTCGACTAGCCCGCTAGATATTTGTATGTATCAGTTATATCTATATATATTCTTTTATTTTTATATTTATAATAAAATATGTGATTTGATCGGTCAACAGTATTTTGAAATCACTACGAAACAAAAAGAACTTACTTTTTGTTTTCCCTCCAATTTTCAAAGCTCATTGGAAAGACAACTTGTCAAGAACACATCTCCTTGGAAAGGGGCTTTGCTAAGTCAAACTCAAGTACAACCTATCCCTAGGCATTCGACAGAAGTCAGGTCCTCTTGTACTCTCGTTTGACCGGCTATATTAGTAAAAAATCCACAGTTTTTGTGTCTTCCCATTACAATATTCCAAGAGTCTCGAGTAGCCGACTAGACGTTTCGACTAGTCGACTAGAAAATTACAGTTTTTTGAAAAACTGTGATTTCGACCGTTTTCTTCCACCGTTTTTTGCACCAATCGGTTCTTTAACATCTAGAGAAGTTAAGGAAAGTTATCAATTGATTCCAAACCAGTTTCACTTTCGAATTTCGAAATTCCCTCAACTTTTTCTCTATTTAATCCATGGGTTCCTCTTCTCATCCATCATGCGAAAACCACTCTCCATTTGGTCCAAATGATCATCCATATTTCAACACCATTCTCAGATGGCCTCCTCCTCTTCCCGTCGCCCAAATCCTTCCGACCACCGGCCATTGATCTTCAACTCCGCCGAAGCCCGCGCCAAATTTGATGCCATGACCAATACCCCATTTTATCCGGAAAGATTCATCGATTTCAATGATACCGAAATCCTCAACTATGATGTTTTCAATCTTCTTCATGATGCTTCCCTCCTTAATCATTGGAGTTATGTTGAAGTTGTCCCTTACTATCCGAGTCTTGTCAAGGAATTCTACGTCAATATGGAAGTAACCCAAGATGCTGGCGATGTCTACTTCGATTCCATTGTCAAAGGTCGTGAAATTCATCTCACCTACACCTCTCTTGCCGAATGTATAGGTATCCCTCGCTCTCATGTCTCCGACCTTGGTTTTCCTTTGGTAACGCCAATGTTCTTGCCCGCTTAAGCCCAACTTTCCTTGTGGAGATGAGCGCAATTGACTTGCTTCCTACTCCACGTCTCATCTTCAAGATCCTCATCTACATCCTCCTTCCCAAATCCGGTTCCATAAATTATGTTAGCAATTATCTTGCTCTTTGTCTTTACGCCATTGTTGGCGGTTTGAAGGTGAATTGGGCTTACGCTATCATGAGCGTACTCATCAAGCCCATTACAACACACATCTACCTTCCATGCACCATCACCTGGATTTTCAAATATTTCGACATTCCTCTTATTGGTGAAGTCTCTGTGTTTCCTACCATCAATTTCGATCGTTCGGTCCTCAACCGCATGACCCTACCTCATCCTCCTCCGAGAAATGAAGAAGAAGATCGCCCCTTTGAACCTCCTCTTCGTTGTTGTCGTTTTGGTGTTAATACTAACAATCCTCCTCCTAACGCGCCACTCTCTAAACGCAGATTGACAACCTGCACGAGGATGTTAACAAGGGACTTACAGGAGTCCAGGAACACTTGAGCGGTTTTGAAATGCGTCTAGAGAACATCACCACCGCCATGAACAAGGGCTCCGAGACTACCCACAACAGTCAGGCCCAGATCCTCAGTCTCCTTGAACACTGGTCCACTTATTCCCCATCAACGTCATAGTAGCCTCCTCCACCGTTTTAAGCAATTTCTGGAGAAATTCGCTTATTAGTCGACTAGGACTATCAGTTAGTCGACTAATGCCTGTTTATGACTGGTTGTTATTTTCAGTTGTCTGGATTGTTGTTTAGTTGCATTAAGTTGTTGTGTGGTTTGTTTGTTCTGGCATTACGTCAGACTATACGATGTTAGTTTGACTTAGGTTGCTTTTGCTTGATGTTGCTTTATCCGTCCTCGGTCTTATGTACGACCTTTTCTATGTATTACATCTGTTATCTTAATGAAGTTCAGTTTATTTTGGTTTATATTCTTCTCTATTTTTCAAAGTTCTGCACTGATTAGTCGACCCGACCATTTCATTAGTCGACTAATTTAATAATTTCCTAAAATTCATCCCATTTTTGATAATTTCAAGGGGGAGAAAAATATGAAATGACATATGACAAGTGTAGAATATGCATACATTATTAATATGCACACATATACATGTTTATCCCATATACAATTTTTCACTGCAAGACAATTTTTACTATCATTCACATTGGCAAATAGATTGTTCATTCTATCAAGCATATATTCAGGGGAGCTTTATAATTAAAAATATTGTTTTTCATATACCACATATATTTCATATTATCTTAAGATATATTGTAATCATCAAAAAAGGGGGAGAATGTTAGAAACATAAAGTTTTCTTCCCATAAAGTTTTTGATAATACAATCATTTTGTATATATATGTGTATACTAACTGTTTGGATGCAGATTATCAAGCTCAAATTCTCCACATATGACAATCGTCAAAGTTGCTTTGCAAGATAAAGCATCAAAATGCAAGATGAAGCTCAAGCAATGAACTCTTATATCTTGAGAAAGATGATGTAATTGTATTTTTTATTCTTGTATAACTTTAGATTGTTAAAGCTTTGATAATACTCTACCTTAGTTCTTTAGGACTCAGCCTCAAAATCCAAACTTCAGAAAATTAGCAGACCAGCACTTTCCCCTAGTCGACTAATACAATTTTACTTATTTTTTAAGAAAAAATAATTTTTGGTCAAAATATATTTTCCAATCATAAGGATCAAATTCTGAAAATTTTCTCAAAATTCTATTCCTAGTCGACTAATAGGTTTTCCTGGTCTACCAAACAGTTATACCGTCAGTTATTATAACTGATTTCTATTAAATAATTTTCTAATTATTTAAGGGCAGTTATAAACTACCTTCCAACATTCATATTGTCAGTTTCTAGCTGTTTTTGGGAGTTTAGGGAAGTTTCTAGCCGTTCTCCTTGAAAGGACACTTCAACAGCCATTTTTGGTCTAGCAGCCCAGTTAGTCGACTAACAAAACTACCTAGTCGACAAATTTTTGGAAAAACGGCTCAGAATTTTATGAAAATTTAGGTTGTTGTCCAACGTTCGAAACTAACTTTTTAGACTATAAATAGACCCACAGACCTCTGCCTAAAACACACGAAAATTCTCTCACTTTCTCTTTTCTTAAGTTCTCTCTCTCTAGAAAGTGTGTGATTTTCAGATTTCTATAGGATAACCTCTACGAAAATTCTACCCCTTTAGGAAGTCCAATTCCAAGAGTGTTCTACCATAATTCACATCTTGAACCTTGGAGATTCCATTACCAACCTTGCGCTATAACCCCGATATTATCAAGGCTATATGTGATATTGTTTCATACTCTTTCTTTATTTTATTTGGTGAATCTCGTATTGAAGAGATTGTACAAATTTACAACACGGGGAGTGTTGGCATCTTTGTATGTTGATTACTTGCGGTGAGCAAGTGTTTTAGTGGATTCAAATTTCTACGAGAGTACGAGGTAGAGGACTAGACGTAGGATCACACGGATCCGAGCTAGATACATCTCTGTGTTTGTGTTTGGAATTCTCTGGATTGTGTTCATTTATTTCCGCACTCTTACTGCAATTTTTTATTAACTTTTCATTTTGCAATATCGTCGTGCTTTAAACTATTCACCCCTAGTGTATTTGGTGTGCCAGGAGATCCAACGAGGTATGCCCTTGAACTTGAGCCAATTTATCTCTATGTAAGTGTAGAAACATCTTGTTCAAAATTATAGTAAGCTGGACGGTAAGAATTTATCTAAGTTAATAAAAATGTAGTCTACATTAGAACTTAGATAAAGTCTTAAGACTTAATGCGAGGTTAAACAAGTATCAAAATGATGATCTCGATCATGGAGAATTGCTTGACCATTAGTAGCATAAGTTTAAAATCGTTCGTGGTCATATATGTTTCGAGAAAAGGATATCGAAACATCGGATAGACCATTGTGTCTTTGTCTTCACCATGAAGTGGTGACGATGATCTCATAGTCGTTGGACTTGGCGAAGTCAGAGGCGAGACATATGTGCTCATTGGAGAATGAGTTCACTGAACGACCCAACGAGAGTTATCACAGGGTTTACATAACAAATTTGTCAGTGATAACTCTATGTGATGATAGGCTAGTTGGTCCTTAGACTTGAGGTCATTGTACGAACCTGTACGTCAATGGTGTCACTTAGATTTCTGACCTAGCTTTGAGGCAAGGCATGTTGAAAGGTTTTTGGTTGGGTGACACTTAAAGCGTGCGAGGAGAGTAATAACCAAGAGAGAATTCGTCCCTCCCATTATGGAGAGTTAGTGTCGCATGTGTTGGTTCGGTCTTTAGTGAAAAACTTTGGCCAAAGTATGTTTGAAGAAGTCCAACATGATTTGACTAAAAACCAATGGAAACTAACGAAGTTCAAGCTATGGGGTTGACAGCTTGACCGTACCCTAGGTTTGACTAGGCGACATAGTTTTGACGAGGGGACTAAAACTGCGGTATTCATCACGGACACAGTCAGGGTGGTCTAGATAATACTAATGTCAATGAGTTAACCACATAATTATGATACCAAAATAGGGACGACACTTACTGCTCGTGGTCACTGCAGTCTGGGGTTTTGAGCCCCACCTGTAATAAGGTCAGGCTGTAGGGTCTCATACAGAGTAAGACCTTCGTCAAGTAATATGTAGAATTAAGGGAGATATACATTGGATGTATGGGAATTAATTAAGTCGCAAAGAGTTTACGATATTAGTCTAATATATTTAAGATGTGGGTTTAATGCATTTTATGCAAGAGACATAAGACTGCAAAGAGTTTGCAGTTAGCTTCTGCATTCGAGATAAATGATCCTGAGTGCAAGTGGGAAATGTTGAGGAATGTGTGCCCTCACTTCATTTGTATTTGATGCAAATGGATTTTAAATATTAAATGGAAAATAAAATACATATATTGTAAAATGTTAACAAATATATATTATAAAGGCATAGATAGGAAGAGGATTTTTCCACGAAAGTCGGGGAGAAAACCGCGCTCAAATCAGAGTCCAAACGGGTCCAGAAAACTATTTAAAAGACGTTTTAAATGGGAAAAGAACAAATACAAAAGAGGGCCTTTTAGGCCCAAGCATAACTCCAAAAGGGGCTAGGGGCACCAGCCCAACGGGACTGGGCACCCAGGCCCGTTTTAGGCATGGGCGCCCACCCCAGCGGGAGGGGCCAACCCACCCAACCGTGCGGGCGGGCGCCTGCCCGCTAAAATCTGGCCGACGCCCAGATCCAGCCCAGATCTGAGCGCCCAGATCTGGGCACCCAGATCTGAGCGGGTGGGGCCCACTAGTGGGCCCCACTTGCTAGGATTTTTGTTCTTTTATTTGGCGGCTGGTTTTCTTTGCGAAAATCAGATTTTTGCTAAACTTTGATATGACATCTGAGGGGTCAAACGAAGTCAGAATTGAGCCCCGTTAGTTTCTATGCGTTCACCTTTCAGTGCTCTTCGAATTGATAGGTTGTATCACTTGCGAAGCTCAACGGTGAGGGAGGAAAAATTTGCTAAAGATTGCCTTTGTGAAAGGCAAACTTTAGTTGATTTTTTCCCACTCCATATCTTCAGTCCCACATCAGATATGATGAGAAGGGGAGGATTCAGCCGCCTATATAAATAGGGACCAACACTCTCCTTGAAAACTTGCACCAAGTCTCCAAATCCGAGAAGCTCCCAAAGGTTTGGAGCACGCTTGGATTAAGACTTAAATTAATTATTCCCTCTCTCCCTAAATTCTTCCTCGCTCATGATCGGGCTTTAGCAAATCTAAGAAGGAGCTTGAATTAGATCCGAAGTCTTGACGGAGGATCCACTAAATATGAAATCTTCTTCGGCGTGTGGTTGGCTCGACGACAAGGGTGTTGCTCGCCTCGGGACGCGGTTCGGCTCGGGATGCGGTTCGACTTGGGAGAATCGACGCGGTGCCAAAGAAATGTTACTGAAAAGACGCTTAATATTCTGCGGAAATGAAGTAAAAGGTATGTAGTTTAATTAAACATGTGTTTATAATTGCAAACGTTAGATAGATCTATCATTGGGGGTTGGTCGGACCCAACCCGGGATAGCAGAGATCTTGGCTAGGGTTGTTCTCTTTAGAGCTGTTCTTAAAATAGTTTTAAGATATTTTTTTCACTACTTATTTGATTTCTTCGTCCGACCGAATTGGGTTAGACGTCGATTTTATGGCCCTAAGGACCCAGAAAACCGAACATGGGCACGATGCGACGGTTTGGGTTAAGTCTACACTACAGCTCATGTAATGAGAAGTTGGTTTCTGTAAAGTAGCTATGACATAGCTTGAGTGTGCTCAACAACTATAACATAGAACCTATAGTTGCCAACCTCTAAAACAAGGGTTAGGACTAATCTTGAAGAAGATTTTTAACATAATTGACTAGATGTAATCGACGGTGTCACATAATCATAATTTGCATCCTTGCGGTCCAGTAGAACACGGCCAGGGATTTGGCTAGGCAGAATCACTATCCCCAGTCGAGATAGGATGATCTACAACACTAGTCAAAAAACACTAGACCGGATCACGGTCCATTGAAGGAAACTTATTATTCATATGTGTGCCATTGATTCATTAAAACTAGTTATCCTATCAACTAGTTGAATCCTAAAATTCGAAATTATTAGGAATGGTTAATAACTTTTATTAAAGTCCTTATCAACTATAAGGATGTTTAGTGTTTTATCTTAATCATGTATTAGGCATTTAAACAACTTTAAATCATAGCATGTCAAAAAATTATCTTATAATTTTTTGAAAGGTTTTAATGGCTATCCTAATAGTTTTTCTTGAATTATCACATAATCAATTAGAAACTAATATAACCATTATCAACTAAACAATTTAGCTAAGCATGCAACTTAAAATTATCTCATAAATCTAATTTACATCAATAATTAATTATCATTATATTATAATTAATATCTAATTTTAAAATTATCAAATGATTTTAAAATTAAATTAAATTTTCAAAAACAATTTTCGAAAATAAAAACAGTGCATGGGAAAACGATAACTTAATAGTTTAAATAAAACCTCCATCTTATGGAGAATGATGTATCACATACATTTTATAATTGCAAAACATTGATCATGTAGACCTAGCTCTTATACCACTGTAGGGGTTTCTGGGTCCTTAAGGCTATATAATCGACGTCCAGCCTAAATCGGACGGATGACGAAATCAAACAAGCAGCAGAAAATAGCACTTAAAACAGTTTTAAGTCTAGCCCTAAAGAAACAACCCTAGCCAAGATCTATACTATCCCGGGGTTGGGTCCGACCAACCCCTAAAGATAGATCTATCTACCATTTGCAATTATAAACGCATGTTTAATTTAAAGTACATACCTTTCACTTCATTTCTGCCGAATACGCAGCGTCGTTTTCAGCAACATTTCTTTGGCCCTGCACCGCTTCTCCCAAGCCGAACCGTGTCCCGAGCCACACCTCGTCCCCAGCCGAACCGCTTCCCAAGCCAACCACGCGCCGAAGAAGATTTCACCTTGAGTGGATCCTCCTTCAAGACTTCGGATCCGATCCAAACTACATCGTAGCTTTGCTAGAGCCCGATCATGAGCAAGGAACAATTTTAGGGAGAAAGAGAGAATATTTACTTTAAGCTCAGATCTGGGCTTGCTCACGTTTAATGGAGCTACTCAGATCTGGAGCTTGGGATGAGTTTCAAGGAGGGGAGTAGGCCCCTATTTATATATGCGGCTGACCCCTCCCGTTCACTCCATTTCCGATGTGGGACTAAAGTATTGAAGAGTGAAAAATTAAATTAGTTTGCCTTACACTACGGCTAAACTTCAACTAATTTTCTCTCTCTCTCTCTCTGTTGAGCTTCACAAATGATACACCTATCGAATCGAAGAGCACTGAATGGTGAATGCATATGAAAAAATTGTGGGTCCCTGGCTGTGAGGAAAACACTAGAAGGGGGGTTGAATAGTGTTTATACAATTTAAAATGATAGTTACACCAAATTAAATTCCTAACCAACAATAAAGTGCGGAATGAAAACTAACCCTAAAAATGAAACATTGCAAACGCAGATATGTTTCAAGGGTTCGAATTACCCAAGTCAAATCCCGACTTGTTCTTGTAATCATATGTTCCTGCCACCCGGATACCACCGGATACTCAAGTTAGAACCCTAACTTGAGGTTTCCTTAAAACCCACTTGTTGCAACCCTACAAGTGAAATCGAAGTACACTCGATTTTCATTGACTCCCCTAACTTAGGAGCAAGCAAACCACTCTCACAACCCAAGAGTAAATCAAATAACAAATGTTATGAAATATGAAATAAACAACACTTACAATCACCTATGCCTTGAAGTAGAACTTGAAGGAGAGTGTGTTGTGTGTTGAATGGCTCTCTTGAAGAGAGGAAAGCCCTTCCTCTTGACTGCACCAAATGCCTAGAATATTTCTCTTTGGTTCTAGGTTGGAGAGCAAGAGATGAAAGATAGAAATTCTAGGGCTTTTGGATTTTGAGAGCTTTGATCTTGGAAGATTGAAAGCTTGAATGTTTGAGCAAATGAATCTCAAGTGAGTAACCTCTCAATGGAATATTAGAGGCTGGCTTTATAGTTTTGTCAAAACCCTCAAACAGAATTCCTAAATGCCCCTTTGAAATCCGCGAAGAAAAGCTCAATGGATAGAATCTGCGCACGCGACAGTCGACTGTTGAACAAAACACAGTCGACTGCTGCATTGTGTCAGAGGGTAGGTGAGAATTCAAACGATAAATTACTATGTGGACAGTCGACTGATGAAGAGAAGGCAGTCGATTATTAATCCAACAGGCGACTGTAATTCCTTCTAAAGGCGACTGGCCGCAATCTGGATAAATTGAGAAAGTCTCAGAAAAGTCTGGGAAGACAGGACATGCGACTGATAAAGTGAAGACAGTCGACTGTAAATCCAACAGGTGACTGCAATTCCTTCTACAGGCGACTGTCACAAACCTTGACATTTTCTAGAGAGTTGAGTCTGTAGAGAAGCTCAAAGACAGATGACCGTTGAAGCATTGACAGTCGACTGTGTCACTGACAGTCGACTGTAAATACAACATCAGTTGACTGGCACTAGAATATGAATTATTCCAGAGTGCAAGTCCTACAGAAGAATCATGGACATGCAACTGTTGAAGCATTTACAGGCGACTGGTCCTTGGACAGACGACTGTAAATACAACATTAGTCGACTGGCCAGATCAAACTGAGAATGATCTTTGGTTGAAGATAGACATGCGACTGATTAACAAATCACAGTCGACTGTCACTTGGACAGGCGCCTGTGAAATGTACAGTAGTCGCCTGATAGAGTTAAAGATTAGAAAGCCCACAAATCAACTGATTAAGTATGTGCATAACAGGCGACTGTAGATCAAAATACAGTCGACTGTTTTAAGACAGCCGACTGTAAAGTGTTCAACAGTTGACTGTTGAAATCATGACATGCACATTCTTAATAGAAATGAATTGGAGTCAAAGGAAAGTTGATCTAATGATTTCCTAAGACTGAAATGAAGATGGGTGTGTGCTCCAACATAGTTCTACTTCTAAGATACATACTAGAAGGGAAAAAGAAGATTACATTTGTAGAACTCTCTCTTCTATCCAATGTATGAGCTTGAAGTCTTCTAGGAGCTTCAATCACCATCTTTGATCATCCAATCCACTTCTTTTGCTTTCATTGATCTTTGAGTGTCATCCATTGCTAATTGATCTTCATCATATGCGTAGGCAATGGATTAACTGCAAATAGAGGATTAGTCATAAGTATTTATGTTTGCTTATCATTAACACCAAGTAGTGAGAAGTCTATTACTCAACAAAAATAGCACGTCATTCCAAGCTCGTTTGACCCCTCAAGCATAGCTCCAAAGTTGCCCAAAAGCCATGTTTTTCGCAAAAACACAGCCACCAAAAGACCTAGGGTTTATCAAACCTGTGGGCCCCACAATGGGGCCCATTGCACATTGTTTCAGCTGCACAGGGGCCAGCCCACCCGGGACTGGGCGCCTGGGCGCTGGGCCCAGCGCCCAGGCCAACCCAGCGCCTGGGCGCCTGGGCCCAGTGCCCAAGACGACCCTGCACCTGGGCCAAGTGCCTGGGCGCCTGGGCCCAGTGCCTGGGCAGGCCCAGTACGAGCTCACAGGCACCCAAGCCTGGCTGGCTTAAGCCAATCTTGCGATGGGCAATGTACTTTTGGTGTTTTGGCTCTACCTTGTGCGTTTGGCGTCCGTTTTGGATGCTGTTCGAACCTAGGTTTAGACAGGGACGATCCCGTCATTCAGGTAACCCTTTTCACGCATTTATTATATTAAATATGCATGTAAATATTTACGACACATTTAATTCTATTTGCATATGATGCAAAATTCCCACATCTAATATTCAAAAACCATTTGTATCAAATACAAATGAACTGAGGGCATACATCCCTCAACCATAACTTTTCCTTTATGAATTTTATTTTCTTTATAAATGTAGGAAATTTTTGGCATTCAGCTTTTTCATGCTTGCTAGACTTTTCTTTTTTCAACAAATCAATGGTAGCTTTATAAGAATTAGTTTTAGCTTTCTGTTTATTAACTTCTAGAGACATGTTGAAATTATATTGCGGCAGTTCGTAGTTAGCATCTCTAAAAGATTCCACAGTTGATTCTAAGCCATCGATTTCATTTTGCATTTGTTCACAAATATGCAGAAACTCAATTTTAGTGCAAGATTTTACCGCATCAAGCTCTTCCATCATGCAAAGCGAGGAGTGAGCAGTCTCCTCCTGGGTCTCATCCTCGCTATCCTTATCCCTCGTTACTGCCAAGGATTTTCCTTTCTTCTCTGCAGAGTTATTCTTTCCTTGTGGGCAATTCTTCATAAGGTGTCCATGCTTCCTGCATTTAAAACAAAGTACTTGATTAGTAGTATTCTACTTAGAAGAATTATTTGCATGATTAAATTTATTGGAGCGATTGAACCTTTTTGTCATTTTAGCTCGTCCCTGCCTAGTCTTGATGTATTTTCTGAATCCTCTGACCATCAGTGCCTGCTCCTCATCAAGTTCTTCTTCTTCTTCTTCCTCAGCTTGAAAAGATAGTGCCTTGGGAGTCTTGGCGTCAGATTTCTCTCTTGATTCGATGGTCTTTATTTCAAGCTCATGGGACATCAGGTTTCCTATCAGTTCCTCCATGCTCATCTTTGCAAGATCCTTAGCTTCCTGGATAGCTGTGACTTTGGGACGAAATGAGCTTGGCAGTGCCCTCAAGATTTTCCTTAGTTTCCTATCAGTTCCTCCATGCTCATCTTTGCAAGATCCTTAGCTTCCTAGATAGCTGTGACTTTGGGACGAAATGAGCTTGGCAGCGCCCTCAAGATCTTCCTTACTTGCTCTAGACTCGAGTATGGTTCCTAGAGCGTTTGAATTATAAACAATGTCTGTGAACATTGCAAACATCTCTTTGATGGATTCTGTAGGAAGCATGCGGAAGCTTTCACATTCTGTGCTCAACAAGGCTAGTCTAGGCTCATTCACCTGCGACATTCCCTCATGTGTTACCTCCAGCGTGTACCAAATTTCCTGCGCAGTTAAACATTGAGAGATACGATTAAATTCAGTTTTATCCATAGCATAGATAATTGCATTCATAGCACAACCATTCAGCGAAAAACATTTCCTATCAGCATCATCCTATTTATCTTCAGGTTTCAAGATTTCAGTGTCTTCAATTTTAATCATGGGGGGTTTATATTCTTTTTCAACTATGTTCCATACATCATAATTAACAGACACCAAATAGATTTTCATTATTGCTTTCCATTAAGCAAAGTCTACACCATTAAACTTGGGGGGTTGACCGCCCGCCCGTTTGACACGCAAACCGGGACGGGGATACTAGAATTAGAATTTATAAACCGCAAGCGCACAGTGTCGAAGTGTGGCTTGGGGGTCGATCACGGGGAGGCAAGTGTTGTACTCGCAAACATTCAGGGACCGGATCTCCCGGTGGATGAGCTAGCCTATTCTCTGGTTGGTTGTCACGATTGTAAACTGATGGAAAAGCTGTAAACGGTAAAAAGGTAACCCAGGACTTTGGCTTCCGCCCTAATCATGGATTCTCACTATTACGGCCAAAGGATAGGAATGTGACCGAATGCTAGGGTTTGGCGGTGAGACGTTGCCTCTAAAAGTGGTACCTAGCGTCCCATGGACCCATATTCCGGTCGATGCTCAGGATGATACGCTAGGTCTACCCGGCTTTGGACGGTGGGCATTCCCATATCCAACACCATCCGACTCTGGGAGCACTAAGTTTGCAACGATCGCTCCCAACATTTCATCCAAGCCATTCCCACGTGCAAGGACTCGAGTCAACGCGGGGGGGGGGGGGTGAGCTATGTCTAGATAATCAAACTCCCTTTTTATTTCCTCTTGGCCCAACGGTCAAAGACGGTCTGTTTCCCGCCGATGACAATGAAATGCCCTGGCGTAACCATCAAAATCCCTAGATCCGATCGGATCCCTAAACCCATGGCCGTTCTAGGGAGAACCCACGAAGGGGCTTCCACCAATGTCCCAGATTGAAGAACTACTCACTAAACATGGTATGAAATGCAATAAAACAAGATATAGCCATAAGAATATAAATCAAGGGATTGTTTACTGTAGCAAATAGAAGCATAAACACGATATCAAAATATAGAAACGATCAAAGAACTTACAATTCGAGTTTAATTCCAAGCAGCTAAAAATCCCTAAAAACAGCTTAAAATGGTGATTGCGTTTCTGAGAAAACCTAGCCCTATTTATACAAGTGGGCAAGATGCCAGGGAATATTCCCACAAAAAGATAAAAACAGACACTCACCCGATCGGGTGAGACTTCACCCGATCGGGTGAGACGATGGAAAAATCTGTCTTAAGCTCTGATAAATTCTCACCTGATCACTGAACCGATCGGGTGAGCCTTGGATTTCTTGAGCTTGAGAAGTAGCAGTAGCTGACCCGATCGGTTGAAAGTGCCCAGCCGATCGGATCATAATTTTGGCCTTCGAAACTGCCCTCTATAAAATATCCACCCGATCACAGAACTGATCGGGTGGAACTGTCTCTTCTTCTGCACTGACACCGACCCCTTGACCCGATCGGTTGGCTGTTCCACCCGATCGGTGAAGAGCTGATACATAGTTATCTTTGACAAATGGCTCTTGGGATCTCGTGCGACACTTCCCGTTGCTTCGGGGACTTATGATGTCGGCCATATATGTCCCCTGCGCTAGCAATGTCCTGCAAATGCACGTAACACGACGAAAGTAAAAAGAAACTGAAAACACAAAGAAACGGATACGAAATAACAAAAAATGACAGAAACGATGGAGAAGACGTGCGTGAATATATAAAATATAAACGCACGTCAAAATCCCCCAAGCTGAATCATTCCTCGTCCTCGAGGAAGCCGAGTGAGAATAGAAGCTCGGTGGGAGAAAATAGAAGGAGAGAAACAAACAAAGAAGAAGAAATCCTAGATTACCCGTCAGAGCCAACGGAAACAATCACAACACACTAAGCAAGCACACGAGAAGCATAACACTAAGCCCAGGAATACGAGTTCCTACTAGTGTCGTGGGTTTACGCGGTGAAACGCGAGTGAGTGCGGTGGTGAGCTAGCCAACAGTGTAACTATCTAAATCATGCGATGAAGCTCCATATATACAAATCCATGGAATGACCCAAATATCGAATCAATTCGAGTGTGCGGTGAATAATAGTTCAAGCATGCATGAGAATAGAGTAAGAATAGAAACATGTCATATGTTTGGGACTCTACTGCTAGAAACTAGGAAATCGCCGCACGATTGCCAAGATGATTGCTAGAAAGATCCTATGCCAAGTGTGTTTGAAAACGAAAGGGGTTGAGTAGGTTTGGAGGAGAGCACTTGGTGCAAATTCTCGCCTTCCTTTTATTCACGGCTATAAGAGTAATATTTACAACAGATTTTTTTTTGGGTTTTGGATTTTTGTATATTTTATTTATTTATTTATTTATTTATTTATTTATTTATTTGATTTTGGCTATACATATTCTTTCTTTTTTCCTCTCTTCCCCTTTTTTTCTCTCTTTTTTGGTAAAAGTAGGAAAATGCGCATTCTCCAATAGCAGGAGAACGATGTGCTAGTATGTGGCAAAATTGTGTATTCTCCCAAGTGGGAGTTAAGTACACGATGAGGGGATTTGCACCAAGTAAAACAAAAAAGAATTCGAATTCTAAACACTTGGCAAAAGGCGTTTTTTCACGGATCAGAGCGTAAGCAACATGGGTTATCCTAGTCATATCGGTAGAGTCTCGACACATGCGATTTGAAGCGTATATATATAGTATGATTCATGCATAATGAAGCAGAAAGTAGAAGCAATATACCGCATATTCGGAATTGAAGCATGATAGTCTAGGGGTCATCCATGGATGGGCATATAAAACCAAATCACGACCTAGAAGCACACCAACTAGCTAGTCACAACACACAACTCAACACAAAAGGTGAAGTGAACCCACGGAGCATAAGATGCAATAGAAATTGGCTTCCTAGGGTTAGTGAAGATAGTTATTATAGCTTAGCTATGTGTGTGTGGTAGTGGCAGTTTCATCATGCGGGGTCATCTCTAGGAGAGGGAGAATAAAAGGATGGAAAAAAGGATAAAAGAAAAACACGACAAAAACGACTCAAAACGGCCAAAAAGACACGACTGACACACATAGTTCGACTCCCCCAAGCTGAACATTGCATTGCCCTCAATGCAATAGGATGAAGTGCGGGAGGGCAAAGAAAGATGGGAGGGAAGTATGCACATGACACAGACAAAGAAACGGAAAAACATGAAAAACATAGAAAACGAGACATAGAAAAATAAATAAAATAAAGACCGAAACCAACTAGACAAAAGACACACACACAAACACACAAAACAAGCACATGGCAAACAAATGACACGACCACAAGCACAAAATATAGATCTCCCCCAAGCTGATCTCAACAATGCCTGAAAATAGATGTGATCATGGTGAATCAGAAAAACTGGCTAGGGGAAAATCGAAAAAAAAAGGAAATCAAGATGCAGGAGCAGAAGGCTCCTCATCCTCCTCGAAAGAGAGTGGAGGGGTGTGGTCGGGAGAGGTGACGGGTGTGCGAAGAACTGGAGAAAGAGATGGATATCGTGCACGGATGGGCTCGGTGGGGATGTGAATGATGGGTGGGGTGTCGGTGGTAACGGAGGGTGGTGGGGATACGACGACTGATGAGGAGGGTGTGGGTAATGATCTCGCGTGCACAACGACCTATTTCTTGCGACGCGAGTAGGCGGTGGTGATAGAGGTGAAAGGTGGTGGAAGATCGTTAGTAGGAGATGGAAGTGGTGGGTCAACGGTAGTGATAGGTAAGGAAGTAGTGGTGGTGGGGGTAAAGAAGTGGTGGGTGTTGGGGGATGTATGCCCTCAGATCATTTGTATCTGATGCAAATGATATTTTAAGCTTAGATAGGAGACTGTTTTGCATGTGATGCAAACGGAGTTAAATGTGTCTTAAATTGTTTAAGACCATATTTAATATAATAAACACGTTGAAAAGGTTACCTGGATGACAGGATCGTCCTGCTCTAAATGCAGATTCAAACTGCGTCAAAAACAGTGTCCAAATGCACAAGTTAGAGCCAAAACAAGTCAGCCCAAACTGTTGTGCTGAACCCAGCGAAAATGGAGGCCCACCAAACCCAAATTTTCTGGTTAGGGTTTTTGAAACCCGGGATTTTTTTGACGGCTGTATTTTTCATCTTTGAATGCTTTTTGCCTAACTTTGAGACGACGTTTGAGGGGTCAAACGACGTCGGATTGACTCGTCGTTTTTTCCTACGCGTTCACCGTTCAACCCTCTTCGATTTGATAGGTTGTATCAAGATTGAAGCTCAACGGTGAGGGAGTTAAAGTTCATGAAAGTTTGGCCATTATGAAGGTAAACTAACTTGAATTATTAAACTCTAAAAACATAGTCCAACATCGGAAGTGGAGTAAAGAGGAGGGGTCAGCCGCCTATATAAATAGGGGCCTGCCCCCCTCCCAAATCTGGTCCCAAGATCTAGATTTGAGCGGCTCCCAAAAATGTTGGAGCACGCTCGGATCTAAGCTTAAATTAATATTCTCTTCACCCTAATTTTATGCCTTGCTCCTGAAGGGCTCTAGCAAAGCCACGAAGGAGTTTGGATCCGATCCGGAGTCTTGGCGAAGGTTCACATTCAGGTGAAACTTTCTTCAGCGCGTGGTTGGCTCAGCGACAATGGGATTGCTCGCCTCGGGACGCGAAGCGGTTCTAGGATCGGTTCGGCGTGGGACGAGGAGCAGCTCAGAAGACGGTGCGGTACACCTACCAAGGCAAGGTTCCGGGTATGTAATTTAGAAGCTTTCTTTTAATTATGTCGCAGTAGCTTAGATTCTTCTTGGGGTGGTCAGATCCACCTCAAGTTGGCAGAGATCCTGGCTAAGGGTCTTGATTTTCCTTTAGGGCTTTCTTAAAAAGTTTAACGATTTTCTTCCGCTGTGCTTTCTTTTGCCTCTATTGTTTGTCCGACTTAGGCCGTGCATAGAGATTTGTGCCCTGAGGGTCCATCAAAACGCAACATTGGTATCAGAGCTTAGTCTGCATGATGATCTAGGACTGCAACGTTTTAAAAATGAATGCTTTTTAAATGCATGCTAAAATTTTTTAACTTTATGTGATATTGTTAAAAATGAAACCGTTTTCATTTGAGATGTTTTTTAAAATTCTTTTATGCGCTAAAATTATTTTTTGAAATATGGAAATTTTATGATGATTTTAAAACATAGTTTATGTAATGAAAATTATATGATAATTTTTATGAAACTGTTTTAAATTTTAAAATCATGCTTTTAAATTTAAATGTTAAATTTAGTTGCATATTAATTATTTATATGATAAATTTTTTAAAGTGTTGATGCATGTTTAATAATTATGTGATGATTGTTAAACAATTATAAACCTTTTATGCGATATTTAGTTTAATAATTTCATACTAATTTTATAGTTGATAAAGTTAGATTATGTTTTAATGGTCATGCTTCATTATGTGATAATTGTTGAAACCTTTTAGGTTAGCCATTAAAACATATTTGAAATTTATAAGATAAATTCTAAATGACATGCTATGTTTTAATAATCATTACAACCTTTTAAAACCTAATTCCTGATTAGGGTAGTCCTTTAACGATGATTATTATTTTAATCGTTATTATAATATTCTCATTAAAAGACTACACTTTAAAGTGTTGTAAATGATTTATTAAAATCCTAATAACGATTAGGATATCACGTGAACCTTATATTGATAAGGATTTAATAAAAGTTATTAACAAATCCTAAAATTTTGAATTTTAAGGATTCAACTAGTTGATAGGATTAATTAGTTGTTAATAAAAGCCTTTTAGTCTATGGCACGCATATATAAATGACAAGCTTCATTTAATGGATCATGATCTGGTCAATATGCTTGGCTAATTTTGTTGGATCACCCTAGCTAGTCTAAGGGATAAGTGATCCTGGCTTAGTTAATTCCCTGGCATTGTTCCGCTGGACCGCAATGACGCGAATCATGATTATATGACACCCTGGATTATATCTAAGTCAATTACGTTTAAAATCTTTTTCAAGATTAGTCGTAGCCCTCCTTACTTTTGGAATTTGGAAACCATGGATTTCATGTTATAGTTGTTGAGTCAACTCAAGATGTAACATGATATCTTTTGGAAACCAATTCCATTAAACATGTGATGTAGTCCGACTTAACCCAAACTGTCACGTCGTGAATCAACCGAGTGCCTGTGTAAGTTAGGATTGGACGCGAAAATAAGGGTTTGCCTAGACTAGTCTTTATGATTTGTTGAGTCAACTCAAGGTCATAAGTGACTAGGGGTAAAAACCGATGAGGGATTCACATTCCATGTGATTGATGAAGAGTCGTCTACCGATCGCAGTGTTAAGCAACTTGTTGAGTCAACTCAAGGTTGTGAGACTCAGGGTGGTCGGGTCCCTTTCCCATTATAATTTAATTCAATTAAATAGTTCATTGATTGGCTTAAAATGATCGCGAAAATAGTGGGAGGAAATAGATTGATAAAAGCCATTCTATCTATATTTAATATTGAACATATGCTAAACTAGGGTAAGTAAGTTTACCAATGGAATCAAAATGTAATATTCTAACAAAATAAGTTAAATGGTCAAATAGGTTGGGTAATGGAATATCAAGTTATACTCTAATTGATAGAATACACTATATTCTTGTTGACATTAAAATGTGTTGGATCTGGATCGTAGCCTAGAGGGGGGGTGAATAGGGTAATAAAAATATTCGTGCAACCCACGAACAATCACACGCAGTTATAAGCACATGCACAGTAAATAAAATGCAATCATAGAGTATGCACAGATATACCCTGGTTCGGTCATCCCCACGACATACTCCAGCCCGAAAGCAGCTACTAGATAGATATGTGATCAAGGTACAGCAATGAGTCAAGAGCCCTAACTCAACTCTCACCTAGCTCGTACGCACTCCCGCGTGCTCTACACTATCAACCTAGTTAGATGCTCTCACCCTTGACGAGCCCCAACTCGTCAAGTGCCCAAAAATATAATAAACTGGAAAAGTTTCCCCTGCAGGGATCGCTACACTACTACACAATAATGAGTATAGAGTTTAGAAATGCTCAGTGTGTAGGCGTGGTCATCTCTGTCAATCAGCACGGCGTCAGCTTCAGTCTGGCGAAAACGGTGTCTCGATCTGATGTATGTATCTCAAGTTCTGGGTCAAATAGCTCTCTGGTCTGTGCACAAAGCAATCCCAGCGCAAATTAATAATAACTCGGTCTGTGCATATAGCAGATCCAATCTTCTTTAATTCTTTACGTAACTTTTGTATTATCCTGTAGCCACGTCACCCAGTCTCCTATTCCTCTTCGACCACTGCTCAGAGATGAGGTTGCGAGGGCTTCGTGATGCGGCTAAGGCAGCTCGACTTGCGTCTCTCTCCTCGACGACAGCGGGATGATCACACAGCGGCTGCTTCTCCGTTCGACTTGCTCTCAACGGTGGGCCCTCCTCGACAACGTGACGGTGGCGGGCGTCTTCGACTCCGACTGATCTCCTTCGACAGCGAGCAGATGACGACGGTGACAGGAATCCTGTAGCAACTCACAACAGTGACTTCGTAGTGGCAGCAACATGAATTCACATCGACGGCGAAGCGTTGCTTCAGGGCCTGCAAGCGGCAGCGACATGAAGTCACGTCGACGGCGAGGCATTGCTTCAGCGACTGCGAGCAGCAGCAACGTGAAGTCACGTCGATGGCGAGGCGTTGCTTCAGCGACTGCGAGTGGCAGCGACGTGTGGATCTTCGGCGACGAACTCTTCAAATGATGCAGCAACGAATCCGGCGACGCGACGGCGACAGCGTAGGAGGTGAACGACGGCGAGATGAATCACTCGTCGTCGTCATAGGATGATGATCTCCGGTGACGTTGAAGTTAGGGTTTTGGCTTTAGTTGCTTGCGGATATAGGCTTCAAAACATGATGATGATTTTAGCTATAGGGTTTTGAGACTTGGAAAATTGTTTGTTGTTGGCCGCAACTTATTTTGATAGGTGCTTGAGTTCCTACAGCTTGTCAATGGCAACACTTAGTGTCTCCCTCCTTCTCTATAGGACCCCAATGAATCTCCAAAGAGTGGTGTAGATACTTTGAAGCTTTAATTGCTAGAGATGATAGTTGCAGCAAGGGGTTCTTCTTTGGCCTACGAATATTTCGGTAATGGTAGGGAGACGAACTTGAAGCTTGGTTGTCTTGGAGATTTTTGCAGTGGCCGACACTTTTTTTGTTGCCGTGGGGTTCTACTTCCAACCCTAGAAGGATGGCCTATATATATGAGATATGGTTAGGGTTGTGCGGCAATATGATGTAGGCTAGGGTATGGTCGCAATTAGAGAGACGTAAAGGGGTGATTGATTTGCCTATTGGGGAATCCCTAAAGAATAGGGATTAAGTCTTTGAATGAGAGATGTAATTGGGATATCAATATTGAGAAAGATTTGATCTCATCTCAATTCAATCATCCTTTGACCAAGTCCAACTTGTATGTGTATAGTAATTTCCCACATCTCCAATGTGCTATATGAATAGCACTTTCTCCAACAATTGACTTAGACATCGCTTTGAGAATTTACGCCTCTGCCATTCCTGCAAACACTTAACACACATATCAAATCGTTCACAAATATTTGTCATCATCAAACAATAAAACCTAGATCGGTGTATCCAACAATCTCCCCCTTTTGATGATGACAAACCAATAAAGATTTGCACTTAATGATTTTAAACAATACCATCACGACACGTGTGTGTGAAGTGTAATGGAGGGTGTATGCAAACAATAATATATGATGTTCAAGCATACAAGCATGCAACACAATAACAATATATTTCTAGCATGCTCCCCCTATTCTCATGCTCCCCCTTGAACATGTATTCACCCATGTAGTATCACAAATAATACCAAATACCGAATACACCGAGTACGGTACCACTCACAAACAATACCACAAATCCACAACAAATCTTATCATGTATTTCTCCCCCTTTGTTATCATGAAAAGGATATTCCTGAAGTTTAAAAAATACCACATGCAAAATAGAAGAGCATTATAAACTATAACTAGCATTGGCATGTAGACATTCATATAATAGCACTTCAAATACATTGAAAATCATAATTTTGAATTCAACACCAATGTGTAAGTGCAATTACTAAACATAGAAGTACAAAGGGAGATACTTTTATAAATCCAACCAAAATCAATCCATCATTTTCCAAATAACTTTATATCACCCAGGATTGATTTTCCCCACCTCATTACAAATGATTTCAAGGTATCACACCCCAAAACATAGCCTAAAAGGACTCTTAGATGTGGGGGTGACATTGCTTGACGAGTAAAGACACCAATGCTAAATATTACCCATAAAGCTTATGTTGGATACTCATGGGTAGTGTCATTGCCAAGGATAGTATCCATTTTCATACGGAGTATGTTTACTATCTTTTTCATTTTTCATAACATGAAAACCAATTCTTTTTAGCTCAATTTTTATCCATGGCAACACACATCATATCCCTTATATTTTCATTTATTATTCATCTTACATTCACTTTCCAATATTCATAAATAGTATCTCGAGATGTCCAACATAGTTTAAAGTTCGTGGACATGAAAGTAGGTGTAGAAATCATATTATCAATTCATTGAACTTGTCATGGCTAATATGAAATAAAACATGCGCATGTAGCCATAATAATAATACTACAATTTCTACATGGATAAGATTATCATTCATTTATAACACTTGAATGATGTAAAGAGAAGGATAAGCATTAAGCTCCTTTTTTGTTGTTTTTTTGGTTTTTCATTTGTAAAGAACTAAACAAGCTAGCATCAATCAAACAAGCACACAAAACTCCATCGCCAAAACTAAGGAATGAATCATTTAAGTCAAAGTCCCTCGCCAAAACTCTATCTTAACTACACGGTGATGCTTTGTGTGACCTTGGAATCCAACAAGGTCCACTATTGTTAGTCAACAATGATTTAGGAACCCATATTTGTTTGAATTTAGTCTTGGTGTTCCTATATTTGTAATGATATAATGTGTGACCAACACTATCACAAGTATGACGCTTTGCATAAACATTTTTAGTAATAGACGGCACATTGTGAAATTTCTTATACTTGGGGTTTTCAACATTCTTACTACCAAATCCAAGGCCACATCTATTATTGCCATACAATTGATTTCCAAGAATAATATCCAAATTTTGTTTTCCTATGAAAAATCTCTTTAATGACAATTCTAGGAAAGTGGCTTTAGATTTCAAAATAGAATTTTCATTCACAAGCAAAGTGCACTTACTAATGAAAGCTCGCTTGTTTTCCTCTTCTTTCTTTTTCAAAATCACTCATTTTTTCCTTAAGTTCAAGATTTAGCATATTAATCTTTTCAGTAAGCGATTCATTATCAGTTTCAAGCTTTATCAATTCTTGCTTATACATGCTAATATCTTTTAGCAAAGAGGAACAAGAGGAGCAATCATCTTTTTCAGGCAAGCTAGCTTTCTCCATTTTCAGCATATTAATGGTGGAGTTACATGCAACAAGTTTTTCATTAAGTTTATCAATTTCTTTAGAAAAGTCATAGTTTTCTTGTTGCAATTCAAAGCTACCCTCCCTATAATCATCTATGGTAGATTCTAGCTCATCTATTTTAGCTTGCATACCTGTGCAAATATTCAAAAATTAAGCTTTCGTGCAAATATTCAAAAATTAAGCTTCCGTGCCCATTAAGCACATGACAGAGTGGGCTTCTTGCTCCTCGTCCTCATCCTCAGCTTCGCTGTCCATGTCCCACGTTAACACTTTTGCTTTTTCTTTCTTCTCTGCGACATTTAAAGTATGTTGTGGGCAGTTTCTCATCATGTGTCCTTTCCTCCTGCATTTAAAACATTCCATTTTATTAGTAGATTTCTGCTCAGAGGAAATTCTATCAGAATTAAAATTATTGGAACGAGTAAACCTTTTTCCCATCTCAGCTCTTTCTTGGTCAGTCTGAATGTATCTTTTGAAGTTTCTGACCATTAGAGCTTGCTCCTCATCAAGATCGTCATCGTTAGCTTGAAGAGCTAATGGTGTGGGAGCTTTGACTTTTTCTTCAAGTTTCTCTCTAGCTTCTATACTTTGTAGCTCAAGCTCGTGGGACATCAGGCTGCCGATTAAATCCTCCACTCTCATCGTTGATAAATCCTTAGCTTCTTGAATAGCGGTTACTTTAGGCCTGAACGAGCTCGGCAGCGCCCTTAAGATCTTTCGTACATGCTCATGGATAGAATATGGCTTACCGAGGGAGCTGGATTTATATATGATGTCCGTGAATCTCACAAACATCTCCTTGATTGACTCAGATGGCAGCATGAAGAAACTCTCATATTCTGTATTTAGTAGCGCAAGTCTGGATTCCTTCACTTGCGATATTCCCTCGTGCGTCACCTCCAGCGTATGCCATATTTCCTGTGCAATTAGACAATGTGAGATATGGTTAAACTCAGATTTATCAAGAGAGCATATAAGCGCATTCATAGCTTTACCATTAAGAGTATAAAGTTTCTTATCAGCTAAATCCCACTTGTCTTTAGGCTTAATCATAACAGTGTCTTCAATTTTAATAGTAGGTAGACTGCAACCATTTTCAACAATATCCCACACATCATAATCTACAGACACTAAATAGATTTTCATCCTGGCCTTCCAATATGCAAATTCTACACCGTTAAACTTAGGGGGACGGGCTATAGACTGACCTTCAGCAAATGCACAATCAGATATATTCATGGTCATCTAAGAATCTAGACTAGATCCTCTAAACTGGCTCTGATACCACTTGTTGGATCTAGATCGTTGCCTAAGGGGAGATGAATAGGCTAATAAAAATATTCGTGCAACCCACGAACAATCACACGCAGTTATAAGCACATGCACAGTAAATAAAATGCAATCATAGAGTACGCACAGATATACCCTGGTTCGGTCGTCTCCACTTCCTGCTCCAGCCTCGAAAGCAGCTATTAGATAGACAGCTACAATGAGTCAAGAGCCCCAACTCAACTCTCACCTAGCTCGTACGCACTCCCGCGTGCTATACACTATCAACCTAGTCAGATGCTCTCACCCTTGACGAGCCCCAACTCGTCAAGTGCCCAAAAACACAATAAACTGGTAAAGTTTCCCCTACAGGGATCGCTACACTACTACACAATAATGAGTATAGAGTTTAGAAATGCTCAGTGTGTAGGCGTGGTCGTCTTTGTCAATCAGCACGGCGTCAGCTTCAGTCTGGCGAAAACGGTTCTCGATCTGATGTCTGTATCTCAAGTTCTGGGTCAAATAGCTCTCTGGTCTATGCGCAAAGCAATCCCAGCGCAAATTATTAATAACTCGGTCTGTGCATATAGAAGATCCAATCTTCTTTAATTCTTTACGTAACTTTTGTATTATCCTGTAGCCACGTCACCCAGTCTCCTATTCCTCTTCGACCACTGCTCGGAGATGAGGTTGCAAGGGCTTCGTGATGCGGCTAATGCAGCTCGACTTGCGTCTCTCTCCTCGACGGCAGCAGGATGATCACACAGTAGCAGCTTCTTCGTTCGACTTGCTCTCAACGGCAGGCCCTCCTCGACAACGTGACGATGGCGGGTGTCTTCGACTCCGACTGATCTCCTTCGACAGCGAGCAGATGACAGCGACGGTGGGAATCTTGCAGCAACTCACAGCGGCGACTTCGTAGCGGCAGCAACGTGAAGTCACGTCGACGGCGAAGCATTGCTTCAACGATTGCGAACGGCAGCGCTGTGAAGTCACGTCGACGGCGAGGTGTTGCTTCAGTGACTACGAGCGGCAGCGACGTGAAGTCACGTCGATGGCGAGGCGTTGCTTCAGCGACTGCGAGCAGCAGCGACGTGAAGTCTGGCGAAAACGGTCCTCCAGACTTTAGCTTGCATACCTTTGCAAATATTCAAAAATTAAGCTTTCGTGCAGGATTCTACCTCATTGTGGAGGACCGTTTTCGCCAGACTTTAGCTTGCATACCTTTGCAAATATTCAAAAATTACAATTGATTTCCAAGAATAATATCCAAATTTTGTTTTCCTATGAAAAATCTCTTTAATGACAATTCTAGGAAAGTGGCTTTAGATTTCAAAATAGAATTTTCATTCACAAGCAAAGTGCACTTACTAATGAAAGCTCGCTTGTTTTCCTCTTCTTTCTTTTTCAAAATCACTCATTTTTTCCTTAAGTTCAAGATTTAGCATATTAATCTTTTCAGTAAGCGATTCATTATCAGTTTCAAGCTTTATCAATTCTTGCTTATACATGCTAATATCTTTTAGCAAAGAGGAACAAGAGGAGCAATCATCTTTTTCAGGCAAGCTAGCTTTCTCCATTTTCAGCATATTAATGGTGGAGTTACATGCAACAAGTTTTTCATTAAGTTTATCAATTTCTTTAGAAAAGTCATAGTTTTCTTGTTGCAATTCAAAGCTACCCTCCCTATAATCATCTATGGTAGATTCTAGCTCATCTATTTTAGCTTGCATACCTTTGCAAATATTCAAAAATTAAGCTTTCGTGCAGGATTCTACCTCATTGTGAATGAGAGATGTAATTGGGATATCAATATTGAGAAAGATTTGATCTCATCTCAATTCAATCATCCTTTGACCAAGTCCAACTTGTATGTGTATAGTAATTTCCCACATCTCCAATGTGCTATATGAATAGCACTTTCTCCAACAATTGACTTAGACATCGCTTTGAGAATTTATGCGTCTGCCATTCCTGCAAACACTTAACACACACATCAAATCGTTCACAAATATTTGTCATCATCAAACTATAAAACCTAGATCGTTGTATCCAACAAAATGACCTTCTTAAGGACAGACTTAAGGAATATGATTTCATTAAGTTCTGAGTCCAACAAAATAAATGCATGCTCCATGTCACTCGCCTCTATATGGGGCAGATGGAACATATTGATGTTCAAAAGAAAGTTTCTCCAAACAATTTGTTGAGTCAACTTAAGATTGTATGGAAAACGGTTTCTATCCGCAAGGTTCGAAACTTCGATCAAACTGTTTGATTTGAAGATGAGTGCATGAGCGGTACAAGACCATGTATCTACATTAGATCTTGAGTCAAGCAACTTGTTGAGTCAACTCAAGGTTGTGAAGCTCAAGTGTTTGGACACGTTAGGTGTTTGTACAGCTAGAAATTTCGTTGTGACATTTAATATCTAAATGAGATTTAGAAAAGGAAGAATGCACTCAGGAAAGTCAATTGAGAAAGATAGTTTTATTTATCATTAGTAAAGGCATAAGTATGAGGAACTGAAAATGTGACATATTTAATGTCACGTTTTCATAATAATTGTTATACAAAAGATGACTAACACATTTTTTATGAATGTCGTCACATTGCTTCTGAAGCAATGTTTTGTGTGAGTAATTTGTAATAACTATAATATATTAAATGTTAATATATGAATACGCAAGATAGTAATAAGCTTGTATGGCAAAATATACTAGGCCGTATCAAATAGGCTAAGCTTCACAAGTTACATAAAGAGTGGTCTGACCTCTCGTATTATGAAGTCTACGGACACTTATGAATCTTATTCTGGTATGATGGCCGAAACTCCTTCTGTAAGACAGTGGGAGAGCGAGTTGTTGAACTCGCAGTCTTGTACATACTGATGTACCCGGACCCAAGTCTAAGTTAGCCAGGATAAGTTGTTCTTATTCTATTGAGACACGTGTTCTTGATTAAACACAGGTCTGATAAAATAGAGAACAAAATGACAGAAGTATTTGAAATGATTCGATTAGATCGAAATGTCAAATACTTAGATGTATAAATCTTGCAAAATTAAAAGAAAATGTGATTTTCTCTCAGGTCAAGTCTCTTAACATATTGGATGTGTTGGAGACATAAATCTCACTTTGTTAGACATAATGCGACTCATGGCAAAGTGACTGAGTTATGATCCTCCCTCTGGGTTAAATCCCAGATAGTAATGCCTAGGGTTTGATAAGGTTCTTTGAGGACCTTATCAATAAGATATTCATTAAATCAATTGTTAGAAAGTTAAAATATTACTCGAGTCTCGTGAGACGAAGAGTCGAGTTAGACATCATAATCGATGATGGCCTAGTCAACTTCCAGAATGAAATTCGGAGTAGTGACTCCGATTAATAACTTGATGCAATCAGAAATGGTCCATGCACGTGAATAAAGTATAGACTTTAGTTTATGTGCCGAAAGAAATTGTTTCTTATTGTCTGCAAGTAAATCTTCAAGTTAGAAGATTGGTGCAGAAGAAAAATAGTGAAGTACAATTATGTTGGTTGAGAACGGTTTTCATCCTAACTCCTATAAACGGATTATGATGAAACTGTCTCGCCAACAGATATGCACAGATCTACTCGGACCGAACTCGATGTAAATGCTCATGATGACCATGAAAACTGGTGCAATCATGCTCGGCCGAGGTTCTCAGGGGTCTGTCTCTCTGACTGACTCGGCCGAGGAGACTTCTTTACTCGGTCGAGTGAGCAATCATGCTCGGCCGAGTGGGCTTCCTCAGACTGACTCGACCGAGGAGACTTCTTTACTCGGCCGAGTGAGCAATCATGCTCAAATGGGAGTGAATAAAACATATGCGAGGCATCAAGGGGCTGGAACATATTTTTGACAAAGTGGTCAAAAGAGTTTGTTCACTTATGAATATGAACCGTCTAAAATGACCAGTAACTATATTATTATCGTAAGGTACGATGAGCTGGATGAGATCTAGAAAAATTAAATGGATTTCGTAGGACCAAAGGAATTATTTGGATGAGATTCAAATGGTTGGTCTAGCATGAACATAGAAAACCCCCTTAAGTCTAATCAGTAGATGGTTTAGCAGATCCATGCACGAAGGATCTACCACATGAAGTCTAGAAAGACTTTGTGTATATACGGTATGAGATACCGGGATAAATGGGCTAAGTGCAAGTGGGAGATGTAGCGAGATAGGTATGCCCTCAAGGCAATTATCTCTGTGTAATGGATCCTTCGTCAAGACTTCGGATCCAATCCGAGCCCCTTCGTGGCTTTACTAGAGCCCTTCAGGAGCAAGGGAGAAATTTAGGGAGAAGAAAATATTTATTTTAAGTTTAGATCCGAGCGTGCTCCAAACTTTTGGGAGCCGCTCAGGTCTAGAGCTTGGGACGAGTTATGAGGAGGGGTGCATGCCCCTATTTATATTGGCAGCTGACCCCTCCCCTTTACTCCACTTCCGATGTGGGACTAAATGTTTTGGAGTAATTAATTCAAGTTAGTTTGTCTTAAAGAAAGGCCAAACTTCCATGAATTTTAACTCCATCACTGTTGATCTTCACATTTGATACAACCTTTGATTGTACTGTTGATGTTGATGGGGCGGAGGTTGTTGTTGTTGAGGAGGAAGTTGTTGATACGTTTGTTGAGGCGGAGGAGGTTGGTATTGTTGTTGTTGAGGAAGTTGCTGAAATTATTGGTAGGGTGCCTTGTAGCTAAAATTTGGATGATTCTGATTGTTGGGAGAATATCCAGGGTTAGAACTTGTTCTTGGCGGATAGGGCGCATTTCTCGTAGGATTATAGAATAAGGCACTTGCTTGGTCCACGGGCGCCAAAATCTCTCCAACACCGAAGTCTCCGATCACTTCTGTTTCCACGGCCGCTACTTGCTGTGGGCTAGCGGCACCAGCTCCAACCATAAACGCTGAAATTTGAGTGGAAAGTGAATTTGCTTGATAGCTTGTCCACTTCCTCAATCCGATGTACGCCACCAGTCTTTGGTGTCGCACGCTTATCACTCCACCTCTCGTTGTTGGACGCCATGTTCTCCAAGATAGTTCCGACGTCCACTTCGTTTCTCAACATGAAAGATCCACCCGCTGCGGCATCCATAGAGGACTTCAAATCATCCTTCAGTCCATTATAGAATAGTTTGATGATCTGCCAACGGGACAGCTCATGGTGAGGACACTTCCTTTACATTTCCGTGTACCTCACCCACGCTTCATGTAGCGACTCATGGCTAGCTTGGGAGAAAGAGGAGATATCACTCCTTAGCTTCATTGTCTTCCCTGGAGGAAAGAACTTGTTCAAGAATGCGTTCGAAAGCCACTTCCAAGTGGTGAATGTGTTGGGGTCCTTGCCCCTTAGCCACTGCTTCGCTTTATCCCGCAGAGAGAACGAGAATAACCTTAACCGAATAGCCTTGATTGATACGTCATTGATCTTAAATGTCTCACACTTCTCCAAGAAAGAGTCTAAGTGCTCGATGGGATTCTCCATGGGAGCTCCAGAAAATTGGTCTTGTTGGATCCAAGCCACAAGTGATGGCTTCAAATCAAAGTTTCCGATCGTGATGGCCGGAGGTTGAATGCTGGATGTAGACCCAATAGACGGCATTGAATATTCGAGCAAAGACTTTGGAGGAGTGACGTTTCCTGCCATGGCGGCAAATTCTTCTCTTCTTCTTCTTTCTACGTTCAAAAGCCTCAGGGTAGCGTTGATCTCAGGATCCAAAGGAACTAAATCGTCGAGACTCCTTGAGTTCCTGTGCATGAAAAATTAAGATATACCATGAAGCACGTATGGTATGATACGAAATAAAAACAAATAAAAACAAAAGTGTAGAACGTGAAAATGATCACGGTGTGAGGATGTGAGCTAGTCTCAAGGACAACAAGGTCCTAAGTGTAACAAGCACATTGCCTCCCCGGCAACGGTGCCATAAAGCTTGACCGCCCGCCCGTTTGACACGCAAACCGGGACGGGGATACTAGAATTAGAATTTATAAACCGTAAGCGCACGGTGTCGAAGTATGGCTTGGGGGTCGATCACAGGGAGGCGTGTGTTGTACTTGATCACTCCATATTTTACACCTTTTTTTGCATATTTGCATGCCATTTCGGTTGCTCATATTACGATTTTCTGAGCTTAAGGGACTTGCACCCGCTCTGGAGCGCCACCAAAGGCTCTTTTGAGGGCTATTCGGCGATGGGAGACGGGTGGAAGAAGAAGGAACGTCGTAGGAGCGACGAGGAAGCGAAAAGATGAAGATTGGGCATTTTCAGCATGCCACTCGGTCGAGTGAAGGAGTCACTCGGCCGAGCATTGAGACCCCGCTCGGCCGGCCAGATCGGACACACAACAGAGATATATCAGCGTGCACTCGGCCGAGCATCGCACGCCCAGTACTCGTAAACATTCGGGAACCGGATCACCCGGTGAATGAGCTAGCCTATTCTCTGGTTGGTGGTCACGATTGTAAACTAATGGAAAAGGTGTAAAAGGTAAAAAGGCAACCTAGGACTTTGGCTTTCGCCCTAATCATGGATTCTCACTATTACGGCCGAAGGATAGGAATGTGAACGAATGCTAGGGTTTGGCGGTGAGACGTTGCCTCTAATAGTTGTACCTAGCATCATATGGACCCGATATTCCGGTCGATGCCCAGGATGATACGTTAGGTCTACCCGGCTTCAGACGGTGGGCGTTTCCATGTCCAACACCATCCGACTCTGAGAGCACTAAGTTCGCAACGATCGCTCCCAACTTTTCGTCCAAGCCGTTCCCACGTGCAAGGACTCAATGTCAACGCGAGGGGGGAGCTATGGCTAAAGAATCAAACTCCCGTTTTATTTCCTCTTGGCCCAACGGTCAAAGGCGGTCTTTTTCCCGCCAATGACAATGAAACGCCCCTGTGTAACCATCAAAATCCCTAGATCCGATCGGATCCCTAAACTCATAGCCGTTCTAGGGAGAACCTACGAAGGGGCTTCCACCAATGTCCCAGATTGAAGAACTGCTCACTAAACATGGTATGAAATGCAATAAAACAAGATATAGCCATAAGAATAGAAATCAAGCGATTGTTTACTGTAGCAAATAGAAGCATAAACACGATATCAAAATATAGAAACGATCAAAGAACTTACAATTCGAGTTTAATTCCAAGCAGCTAAAAATCCCTAAAAACAGCTTAAAATGGGGATTGTGTTTCTGGGAAAACCTAGCCCTATTTATACAAGTGGGTAAGATGCCAGGGAATATTTCCACAAAAAGACAAAAACAGACACTCACCCGATCGGGTGAGACTTCACCCGATCGGGAGAGATGATGGAAAAATCCGTCTTAAGCTCTGATAAATTCTTACCCGATCACTGAACCGATCGGGTGAGTCTTCGATTTCTCGAGCTTGGGAAGTATCAGTAGCTGACCCGATCGGTTGAAAGTGCCCAACCGATCGGATCACAATTTTTTCCTTCGAAACTGCCCTCTGTAAAATATCCACCCGATCACAGAGTCGATCGGGTGGAACTATCTCTTCTTCTGCACTGACACGGACCGCTTGACCAGATCGGTTGGCTGTTCCACCCGATCGGTTGAGAGCTGATACATAGTTATCTTTGACAAATGCCTCTTGGGGTTTCGTGCGACACTTCTCGTTGCTCCGGGAACTTATGATGTCGGCCATATATGTCCCCTGCGCTAGCAATGTCCTGCTAATGCACGTAACACGACGAAAGTAAAAAAGAAACTGAAAACACAAAGAACGGAAACGAAATAACGAAAAACGACGGAAAACAACGGAGAAGACATGCGTGAATATATAAAATATAAACGTACGTCAGGGGTCTGGCAATGGACCGACCTTCATCAAAGGCTAAATCAAAAACATTCATGGTTCTCTAGCCTAGATCCTCTTACCTGCTTTGATACCACTTGTTGGATCGGGATCTAAGCCTAAGGGGGTGAATAGGCTAATAAAATATTTTCGAGATTACGCGGGCAATATTCAACATAACCAATCAAGCACAGAGTAAAGTAAGTGCAAATAAAGACAATCACAGAGTTCACGAGAGATTTCATAGAGTTCACGAGAGATTTACCCTGGTTTGGTCGCCCCAACGACCTACTCCAGTCCCAAAGCAAATACTAGACTTAATAGTATCGAGGTATAAACTATACAGAGCCACGAGCCCTAACTCTACGCTCACCAAGAATTGTACCACACTCACCAATGTGTCAAACACTATAAATCTAGTAATAGCTCTCTCTTGACTAGCCCCAACTAGTCAAGGCCCCAAAAACCCCAAAGTGATAGTTTAAACACACTACAAAGATCAAAATACCAAGCATCACAAACGTAAAGAGATAATAAGTTTAGAAAGCTCAGTTCATGTTTGTGTTGCAGTCTCTCTCAATCAAAGCTTGGTCAGCTACGCTCTGAGAATATGTAGTCACCCAGTCTGAAGTGTAGATGAAGTCTTGAAGCTCTCAGGAGTTAGTTGGGTAGATCTACCCAAGTTGCTTGTTGGCTTGTGAAGGCTTGAGGAAATTGAAGTATCCTTGGGACTTGACGCCTTGGAGATCCTTGCATATTGAAGGTCAAGGATTGCAGCTTGAACTCTTGATTTGCATGGAGAAGACTTTGCGACCTGACCTTCAGATTTTCATGAACAAATTGTTACGGCTGCCCAAGGCAAGTTGTTGGAACTCGTGCAAGGAGAAGATGTCGAAAAAGTCTTGTCGGTGCTCCTGCATACAAACCCAACTCAAGTTAATGAAGATTCAAGTCTCTAAAATAAATTAATAATACAAAAATCATGAATTATTTTGGCCCAGTGTTCTTTTTGTTGCATGCGATTTGGCGGCTTGTTCTTCATCTTGTTGATGGATTGAAGAAAACTACGGCTAATAACTTGAGGAAATCGAACTTGGGACTTGATGATGAAAGGAGCTTGCGGCTTGGGACTTGAGGAAATCGAACTCGGGACTTGATGATGAAAGGAGCTTATAGATTGCAGTTTTGCTTAAGAAAAAAAGAAGCTTGCGGCATCACCCCTTTTATTTGTATGAGGAAGTCAAACATTGTGGCATGGAGCTTGATTTGTATGAGAAGGTCAAAAGTTAAGGCCTGTAGCTTGGTAGGGGATGGCTTGAAATCCTTGCGGCTTGGAGTTTCTTTTGATAATAGGTTTTTTTATTGTTGGCCGCATCTATTGGCTCTCTTTTGAGATGGGTTTATATAGAGGTATATGGAGATCAATTAGGCTCAAGGAAAATCCCTAGATTATAGGAATTTGATTGGGATATGAAATTTGAGTTGGATTTCAGTGAGATTTGATTTTCAATTTGAAATTGGCTTCCTTTTCTCGACATCTCTTGACTAAGTCCACCTTGAATATGAATTGCTAATTTCTCCATTACTTTGACCAAGTCCCCCTTTGAATACTTACAAGCTTGCCACCTTCTCCGTATTTACATCACTGTCACTCCTGAAACACTTAGTACACACATCAAAACGTTCACACGAGTTTGTTATCATCAAACACAAAGTCCTCGATCGTTGTATCCAACAACAGGTGGTTAACTCATGGGTGTTTTGGTAGTTGACTCCCTCTTGATAAGTGATTTTCTCAGGAAGTTTTGCTCTCATATATATGAACATAAGTTTATATAATAATACCATGAATTCATAACCATTTTCAAAAATTCTTTGTGTGTGTGTGTAGTTATTCTAACGTGGCTTTGACAATATTCTAAGAAAATGAAAAACAACTCACACACTAGACTCTATGAAGAACTTGAAGCCATGGATGAGCTTGAGGTAGTTGCATAGGCTTCACTTGAATTTGAGCTCCTCTTTAGCTTGAGCTTGAGCACAGTCTTTGAGCTTCATCTTCGAGCTTCAGGCTCCTCTTGAGCTAGAGCTTCAGCTTCTATTGTGCTTAAACTAAAGCTTAAGAATGTAGACGTGGAATGTGAGCTCAATCCATCCATCTTCTATGTATGTAGTTATAGTTCTTCTCAGAATATGCTTCGAGCTTCGATTAGTGTACTCACTCCCCCTACTTAGATGCGATATGAAATCATATCATACTCCCCCTGCATCAAAGCTGGTTAACAAGAATAACAACATATTATCACATATTATTCATTCATGTTTTTGCTTTTCAATTTTTCTCCCCCTTGTCATCATAAAAAATCTGCACAAAATAGTTAGTATATAATCCATGAAAAAATAGATATAATGCAATTTCATTTACAAACAAGCAAGTTATACAGGAGATATCAAGGCAATGTTAAAATAATAATAATAATCTTGTCACAATAATCAAAGCAGTTTAAAGGCAGTGTATCAAGCATATTACATGTCAAATCATCAAAACATTAAAACACCACATGCGCAAAGTATTAATAGTTATTACAGACCGATCTTTATAAGGCAAAGTACTAAGCATGCGAGCAAATAATCATAACTACGAAGAACCACCATTCTTCTGTTCCTTCTTCAGCTCCTTTATCTCATCAAGGATTTCCTTAAGAACTTTTTTTGTAATCTGATTGGTGCTCACCACTATGTCCTTCAGATTTTCCACCTTGTTGTTGATATCTTTGTAGCCTTTATCTTGAGAGATCTTCAACCTGTTAATCTTTTTTAGGAGAGAAGGAAAGGATTTCCTTAGTGTCTTCTTCTCTTCTACAACTTTCTTATCGTTCCTTCTCTCCGTAGCAGAACTTGATTCATCAACTAGTCTCTCCTCTGGAACATTCTGGTTTAAGTCTCAGTGAAGACACATACGAGCAAGAGTACGAACATCAAAAACACAGTAGGTTCCAAGACCTCAGATTCATTGTCCATGTTGATATCATAGGCCCTACAGTAAGATAGTGGCCGTTCCATAATGATCCTAGTCCAGTTCACTTTGATATTTCCAAGCATAGTGTAAATACACTTAGCCTGACGCTCAGAAAGTACAGAATGACTGTCAGACTTTTGGGTGATATTATAGGACATGATGTTCGTTAAGATCCTAGCGGGATATCTAAGATCACTACTAGGCATTTTAGTGAGAAAAAATCTTCCAGGCAAGAACATCTTGTTTAAAATATTTTCATCAACCATGTCAATCTCATAAAGGAGTTTCCCGATGTATGGAATTCCTAAGGCTTGTCCTAAAGCTCGAACAGTAATCTGGAGTTGTGAGTCAAGAACTTTAGTACCAAAGAAAGATTTATTAAGGTCTGCATCAATATTGGCATAGAATAAGTGAACCAATCTAGGATAACATAGATATGAATTATCTTTAGAGAAAAAATTCAACAGATTTTGATATTCAAGAATGCTATCAATTCCATAGTTCTCAACATCTTCTAAGTTGACAAATCTTTCATGAAGAATTTGTCTTTTGGAGATACTTAGAAATTTAGCATAGGAGCTAGAATTGATAAGATAAGGTTGAATTACTTCTCTTTCGGTTAATCCATGGGAAGATTCATCTACTCTCCTCTTCTTAGAAACAAGAACTTTCCTAGGCATGGTTTCTAAGGATTGAGATGTCTGAAATATTGAGGAGAGAGGGAAGCGATTACCTTGATCAAGGAAGTTCCCTTGAGAGAATAACGAACCCTAGAGAGATTCAAGCTCTAAGGAAGAGAGAACCAAGAGAACCCAAAAAATCCCAAATGAAGCTCCGAAGATGGTAGTCGGCTACCTAGGGTTTGAGGAGTTGGTGATTTTTATAAAATTCTTGATGAAGAGAGAAAGAATCTAGTCCATTGGATCAAAGGAGTGGTTAAGATTAAAATTCTTATTGGGCATAAGTTATCTAGTGGATATGAACCCAATAGTGCTTGGAAAATCCACTTAGAGTTAGTTAAAAATTCACAGAATTTCGGCAGAAAAACTTGTACCTTTGTTTCTTGCTCTTTCTTAGCATGAGTCTTCATAGTGGATTCACAGACACTAAAAGATTACTATCTTTTTACTAACTTCTGTGATTAATTCTTCCTATGCTCTCTGATGTGTCACAAAGCTCTTTATGTGATGAGTGATGTGTTGGTCGGATGAGGATGAAGTCAAAGGATGCATATGAATATTTGTTTTTTCCTCTGTCTCTATTGCTCTTCGCGGACTGTCTCTTTTCTGTTGTTAGTAGAACAGTGCCAGAAGGTTTCCCAACTTATGTTAGGAGCCTCGGGTCTGAATGTTCTCGATCTTCATTTCCTCATCATACTCATATACCTTTTTCCCCAACCCTGCATGCTCATTGGTTATATTAGTGAAGCGAATATTTAGATCATTGATAGATTCGCTTTCTTCCATTTTAAAACTTTCAAATTTTAAATTAAGCAGATTAATACGAGACTCTTTTACCTTGGTCGTTCTCTCATGACTT
This sequence comes from Scilla litardierei, assembly GCA_030789695.1. Classification (NCBI taxonomy): domain Eukaryota; kingdom Viridiplantae; phylum Streptophyta; class Magnoliopsida; order Asparagales; family Asparagaceae; genus Scilla; species Scilla litardierei. The sequence continues at coordinate 256,513,749 of CM061141.1, forward strand.
ACCTCAAGTGTTTTCCAGATCTGATGAGCAGTCATACACTGAGAGATTCGGTTGAATTCGGGTCCAGTCATAGTACAGAACAAAGAGTTCGTCGCTTTGGCATTTAGGTTGCCTTCGTTCTCCTCCTCTGTAGACCATTTCTCCATCTCGGTGATCGGCGTTGTGTATTTGTTCTTCGTGATTGTCCAAACGTCCATGTCAACTGACTGGAGTGGATCATCATACGGATCTTCTAGTTGGCATAGTTCGTTCCGTCGAAGAGAGGTGGTCGAAGAGTGTTAAGTCCTTCATTGTGGAAATAAGTTGATACCATCGCTTAACCTTTCTCTGATACCAAGTGTTGGATCCTGTGGATGGCAAACAATATTAGAAGGGGGGTTGAATAGTGTTGTATGAATAAAAAAATTCGCAAATGAACAATACAAATAATAACTTCCCATCCAATGTTGCTTAAGGAACCAAGTAGAGTGAGCTACGCTTGGTCCTTAATCAACACGATGATCTCCAAATAAAGATGAGATAATATACCAGCAATGAAGATCAAAAGAGTAATAATAATAAAATGGAACTCACATCGGAATGAAATATAGACTTGCGATAACAAAGTTAATAGATTAACAAGTGATTGCAAATGACGTATATTTAAACAATAACCACGTTAGCATAAAGTAAATGACAAGAGACAATCACAGAAAATTCACACAGAGAGACACAAGATTTTATCCGGGTTCCATACTTGGGTGCATCCAATCCCCGAACATCACATATCGAGATTAAATCCACTATTGCCTGAGCAATACAATTACCTAGCTTCACTTGCTAGGGTTTCCAACGACCTAGCTCCACCACTAGGATTTTCAACCACCTAGTCTTAACTAGGATTTACACCACCACCACCTAGCCTTAACTAGGATTTCCAACACCCTTATCTCCAAAGGACTTAAAGTAAGATCAGATAATATACACCATAATGAATACGTAAAGATTGGGTTTTACACCCAATAATTCTATAGCCAAGAAGAATGTGTAATTGTGATATATGTGGCTAAAGAATAATAAATCTTCTTTGATCACACAAAGAATATTAGTTGATTCAATGTGATCAAGAAACTTTGTTGTCTTAAAATCCTTTTAAGAATATTCAAAAAATGAAGTAAGAAGTATTTTGAAAAAACAATTTGTAATAGCCAAATAAAATGATCTTAAAACAAGATAAAAAAATATGCACAAGAATAAAATCTGAATTTAAAAAATTGTTGGCTATGAAAACTTGATGCAATGAAAATTAGAGAGCTTGAATGCTTGGGAGAATTTTGAATTTTGCTCAAGAATAATTGATATAGAAAAGGGCTACATTCACTACTGAAAAATTGTGCATTAGCCACGGACAAATCCGTGGCTAATATCCTGAAATCCATGGCTAAAAGCCATTAGCCACGGACTTTTAGAAATTCCGTGGCAAATGTTCCGTGGGAAAAAGTGTAGTTGTTAATGCGAAAAATTCTGTGGCCAAAGGAAGAAATTCCGTGGTAGAAACATTAGCCACGGAACATTAGCCACGGACGTCCGTGGCTAATGTTTCCGTGGCTAAAAGATATTAGCCACGAACATCCGTGGCAATACACATTTTATTTGCCATGGACTATTCGTGGCAAAAACGCCACGGAAAAATTTCTCTATTTCCCTAGATAATATGCATGGCTAATGTGTATATCCGTGTCTTATTTAGTACAATCAAAATTCAGACAGCATCATCAACAAATTCTAATAAACAAAGCAACAAAAAGTTTCCACATATACGTAAAGGCTCATCGGTCCCCTCAATACAAAAAGTTTCCACATAAGTCATCAACACAACGGTCACTCGGCCTCCTCAATACAAAAAGTAAACTCTCAATCTAACTAAACATGATAGTCCCTTGGCCCCCTCAACATCACACCGAGAAAAAAAACAATTAAACACTCAATGGATCACCACCCTATCCTCCACCCTCTCCGCCTTGCATACGCAATTCCTGAAACAAAAATTGAAAAAAATAAGTATTGACAAAATACACGCTTTAAAAATGAAAATTAGCATCTACAAGTTAGAAATGAAAATTAGAAACTCCATTATGCATGTTGTCTGTTAAAGAGAGACCAAAATTAAATCATGAAAAAATTCTAAGAATAATGTTGCCTTGACAATAACAGCCAGCAAGCAAACAAGTTCTAATGAAATGCATACTTATTAAGAGGAGAATAAGTACATAAAAGCATGTGTTTTCATGAACTTTGCATATAAAAGCATGGGTTTTCATGTAGAATAAGGATACAAATAAGTATCAAAAGCATATAAAGATAACTTTGCATCAAACTCAAACCCATCAATTTGCATAAGAAAATAGATAGGATCGGAGTTTTCATGAACATCTACAAGCATCATAGCAGAAGGTGGAATTAAGCAAAACAAAACCAACATAAATTACAGATAGTATCAGAGTTGGGGCCTTTGTCATTTGATAGTCATAAAGGCCATCATGGGCCATCGCTTATTGGGCAGCCAAGATTGTATCTTACAACATTTTGTATAGCCACACGGTTCAAGGTATTTTTCAAGCTATTTGTAAGTACTCTCTCCTACTTTCTATTTTGACACTAGGGTACGGAACAAGCAGTAAAAGTAAAAATTGATACAGCGCCAACCATGCATTTTTCCACTAATCCTAATCCAAATTAAACGTTAACCCTCTGGCAAGGCTAATTTGGATTGTTTCTTCAGCGTTCTTATCCTATGAAAATGCGCACAAAATTGCACCTACTTTACAACAGCCTCAACACAACAGGTAGGGCCAATGTCCATTTTAATCCTCAATATCACAAAAATGTAAATCTCATCTCAGCTTAAACTGAACTACCCTGAAGACAAAATTTCACTCTCCAATAAAAAATGCAACTTGACATCCAAAATACCATTACATACGTAATATGCTCCTAAAAGTTGGGTTTTACCAACAAAAAAAAGAAACTGCATCAAATAGGGATGAATTGTCGGGCAGTTTTCAAGATAATTTCCACAATGTCACTTTGCAAAACAGGAATTTAAACATCCTAGTCTTCTCACATGAATTGCCCCACTAAGCAATATAAATACTGGCCTTCCAACACCAATAATATTCTGCTCTTAAAAGTTCTGTTAAAATATTTGAGCTTGTTGTGATAACAACAAAGATGCAGTGAAACAAAGGTTTTAGCTTGTAGATCTAGTCGGCGTAGACATAATTGAGTTTATAAATCAGCTTAATCAATTAATTTAGATTTCCATTTGCTCATAGTATGATATTTATATCTACAGGAGGGGAGTTCTCAGACCACTACATTGTGTCCCAAAGTTTAAAAAAAAAGCAAAGCATGAATGGGCACAAAAGCATCCAAAGAGAAATCTATGAAGCATGAAGCACTGGATAAATTAGTGAAGGAGAGCACTGAATAAACAATGTAGAGTTGTGCTTGTCTTTTTTAGCATTGTGGGGAGCCAATCAAACGAATGCAATTTGAAGTGGGTCCAAAGGGTTATGAATTTTATGACAAATTCAAGTACTGTCGATTTGAATGGGAAAAAAGAATAGCATTAGGACTATTAATGCTGTAAGGTTCAAAATGCCAACCAGCAAATAGGTCCAACTAAAGATGATGAATTACAATTTCAATTTCAATTTCACAAACAGACTAGCACATTTTGTCTCAAATTTCGATTCATATCTCTAGAGTGCACCTTTCAAAACACAACATTATTACAACCATCAATTCTAGTTCAAGTTTGATGAAGCAGGATTGAATATCGCAGCCAAATCCATTGAATAAATATCAAAGATGAAATTATGATTGGATCGGGTGGCGAGAAACTTACCACCGGGAGATGGGTTGGATCTCGATTGGATCTGTAAAGATAGAGAGAGCGACAGAGCATTGAGATTTAAAGACCCAACAAAAAATATAAATAAACAAATATCAAAGAAATACGAGATGAAAGAGAAGGAGACAGAATTACAGGGGGAGTGAGAGAAACGCAGATCTGAGAAGAACCATCGGAGTTGAGCGACATGAGTTTCGACGAGTTCACATCGTCTCTGGTCGACCTCTCCCCTACTCGGCCGAAACCCATGCCACCATGACCCTCTCCTCTCTCTCGTGATCAACCCTGAGACCCCGCAACCTGTCTCATGCAAACCCAAAAATGAAGGAGGTAAGGGAGATAGAGATGGAAGAGAGATACCTTTTGTTCGAGTAATCACTGTCCGACGTCTGCCGTCAACAACATTGCCCTTGCCTTTTTTGGAGTGATCCTTGATTCCCATATGTACAGATTTTTCATGATTGATGTCAGAATCACTACCAGTTACTCATGGTTTATAGACCAGACCAATAGCCATATTTCATACCCGTCAAACGAGCATGACAGTTTTTGAACATTTAAGAACATTATTTGTGAAGTCATAGTTTTAAAAAAATATCTAAAAATCATAAGAGGCATCTTGTTATGATGACAATGCATAAAATGTATACTGAATTCATGGAGTGAGAAAAGGCATGTACCTGGCGCATTAGACGAATTTCCAAAGAGCTATATACTAAGTGCTAATATGATAGTGTGAAGAAAATTTCAATTTCTTCCAAGAAGCCGTTGAAGAAAAAGCAGAATGATGGGTAATGCCTCTTCAGAACTGGAATAGTTGTTGCCACTTCCACAATCCTTTTTGATGATCGCTTCAAATATTGGCTGTAGAGTTTCAAATATTGGCTGTAGAGTTTCATTCTCTGATTTACTTGAAAAGATTCTATGCGTTTTAGAAGATGTGTTGAAACTGCTTCCAAGAATTACTGAAGCTGACACCCCGCCGTTAAGAGCTTTAAAACAAGAGATTCTTGTCCACACCCTTCCTTCGATGAAAAGATCAGATTAAGATCATGATTGTTCGCCAAGACTCTTTCCATGAAGGACGGTTGTAAAGCAGCTGCAACTGACCGTGTAAGAAGTTCCGATAGTATTGCCCTATCCTGTAATTGACAGTGCAATAAGAACTTTAGGAAATGCAACAAAATTAAAATTATTCATCACTGTTTATCCGATTAAGGATCCAGACATGCAGTATAGCTGCATCGAAATTAAAGCATATGCAAAATGAAACAATCATAGATCCACATGATAAATGCACGTGATATTTATAAATTTTCACATGTCCCAAGAGCAGAAAAAATATTCATCTGAAACTTAATTAGGTACAAGGCCAAATGTTTGCCTTGGTATTGTGTCCATAAAAAATCTAAAATAAGTGTCCAAGCGCAGCAAGCAATAATAGGTAGAAAATAACTTCTCAAGTCGTGGTATATAATAATTATCAAAATAGAAAACCACTTACACGCTGATTGATGAAAATTGGGGTTTTTTTATCTCTGGGTATATTCTCACAATGCTGTCAGCGTCGAGAGCAATTGCGATAAACTCTTTAAATGAGATAATTTGGAACTTTCCTGGAGCATAAATGAAAACAATTAGCAATAACTTAAAGATATTCTAGTAAAAAATCAGATCCTTTCAAATAAAAACAAAAGTTTGATTGGAAACTACAAGGAGGTTGTCAATTCTCTTTGCAACCATTGGGCACATGTGACAAAAATCTAGTTCGTTGACTTGTCTGGCTGATTTCAATTTATATGTTAAAGGATCGAGTATTGACTTTAGAGTAGTGTAAAAGGATCAAAGGAGGAAGCAAGAAGAGTGTTTCATCCAGTCTCTGCTCTGAAGCTTGAAACTATAAGAAATTAGAGTATCAAATACTTGAAGATGTGTTTCATTAGATGGAGGAGGAACAATAGGCAAAAGTGTTATTTGGTGACAAACTATGATGAATTTTGAAGCAAACATAGAAGGAAACCAAGAAAAATATCAGCATATTCTGCAAGAGAAAATAGATCATCCTCTTTACAACAGAACAATTATTAGAATTCTATTAATACTTGCTATTATACAAAAATGTGAGTAGAATATTGATGTGATATGGATTACTAGCTGAAGCTAGAAAGGCTTATATTTGGGAGCTGACACAAAAATTATGAAGAAACTGAGAAACCCATATTTACAATGACAGGAGGGACCAAGTCTTCATAATAACACAAGGTTAGCAATCATCCACACAAATCATATAGCCAATTTGTTAATTAATAATAATAATAAATACTGTTCTTCATCTGAATAAAGACATGCATAAAAATAGTGAGTCAACTTTATTGAAGGTTTCGTATTCTTATATGCAATGACTCACCTAGTTATTGGCAAATAGTCAAAGCTGTTGCATTTGGAAATTTTGGCCCCATGCATTCAGACTGTGCATTTGTGTTTAACACGTCATCAACCCTTCTTATTTGAAATGCTTCAATTTGAATGGACTGTTGATATGTATGTACATCAATATTTCTCATCGATGACGCATTATAGTTCCAATCCTGATCGCTCAACCATTCACTGATTATTCTATTTGAAATTGGCACGAAATCAAACAGGAACCCAAGTTATTGTGTTTCCATTGTTAACAAATCTGAGACAGTTATTCAGTTGAAGTACCCAGATTCCAAATTGCAATCGAAATTTAGATGTTTGGAAGATGCCAACCGTTCATCTATCATCAATTTCATGACTATAAGTTTTCTGATAAAATCTGATGTAATATATTACTCAGTTTCTTGTTTACAGAGAGCAGAATCATCAAACATATGCACATTTGGATATAATTAATGCATTCTTTTCCTCGCTAGTTCATCGTCATTGCAAGCCATTTGTGCCTTTGCTTGTGCTAGCTGTTGGACTAGATTCTTCTGATCTTCAGGTAATTAGAAGTAACAGAAATTAAATATTTCCCCAAAAATCTTTTTAACAATCAATGAAGTACAATGAATTGATGAATACTTGACCTGGAAGAACCCTTACGTGCATAATGATATTACATAAGCAAAGCGAGGTAACCCATGAAAACAATGAGATCATTCCACACTCATACTACTTCTCACTCCAATTATATTAAAACAATCAGAATATTCAATATTCATTGGATGAAAACAATGTTGAATGTTATAATATATGTGTTTACACAAGCAAAACAAAGAAGACTATGAAATCCATTTCACCGTTGTACTGCTACTCCCCAATACAAACCTTGACCAATATTGCACCGAAAATTAACCCAAGGCGTGCAACAAAGCAAAAAACCGGAGAAATCCCGGGAGGGACGCAGAACTTCAATCATTCAACTAAACCAACCCAAAAGAAGACTCTAATGTGGAGCACACATCACATCGGATTCAAAATCGATGAGATTTAAAAGGATAAATTACCTTCGATCGGTCTCAGGGTTTTGAAGGAGGCCGGGGTCCTGTGATGGCCATCGGATTTGAGATTAACCGGTGTCATACATCAATGCTGGCACTGTAGGGTTTGGTTGGAGGCCGCCATGGGACTTATTAGGGTTTAAGGCTTTGAATGATGAGGAAGGAGACAATTATCGATCGAGAGAGTGAGAGAGTAAGGGTCGACGCTTGATAACGATGAATAAGCGGGGATTAGGTTGCAATTACGAACATAAGTTGGTGTGTATTTAATTGTATCGAAAATGATATAGCATCAGACTAACAAACCTTGATTCTAGGGTTCGACGGCCGTGGAGACTACGGCTACGGCGACCTAATGGAGGTGGGATCCGATGGGCTGCATCCTCGACAAAGGCAGGGGTGGTGGCAGGGGCGGAGATGGGGAAGCCCCCTGCTCCTCGCCACGTGAGGGGCGGAGTGATTGCCACGTGGCGTTTTGCCAGAGATCACAGTTGTCAGTGTCGAAGATAGAGGCCGGGGTTGACGTGGCCGATGCGGTTGCCACGGTTGATGATGCCGCGGGACCTCCGGTGGCCGCGGGGAGAAGATGAAGAGGCAGAGGGTGAAGGATGTGAAAGAGATACGAGAGGAGAATAAAGTCTGAATAAAAGAGCAATGAAAAAAGATAAGAGGGAAAAATCTGGGAAGCCCGCGCTCAGCGAAATTTTTTGGGAAAATTTTCAACCATTCATCACAGACTGATCTGTGATGGATGTGTACCTGTTACGGGCACCAAAACATTTCGGGGCAAATAAACATCTGTCACAAAATTTTCATGGCAGATGTACAGTATCTACCACAAATTAGTCCGTGGTTGATGGTCCATGGCTGATGTTTGTCATCAGCCACGGATCATCAGTCACGGACAAATCTGTGGCTATATGTTCAACATTTGCCACCGATTTTGTCTGTGGCTAATGTTCCGTGGCTGATGGTCAGTTTTCTAGTAATGATTAGCTCTTTATTTATAGGACCAAAAATGAATTCAAAATATTTCAAAACCGTTTGACTTTTGCCCCCAAAACGGCTACAAAACAGATTCAATGAATCTAACCGTCGACAGCTGATAGTCGACTCCTAACTTTGGTAGTCGACTCTCAGAGCATTTTTTCTGAGAAAGTTGCCACTGACAGATAGTCTACTCCTGGGTGTTTTGGTAGTCAACTACCTCTTAATAAGTGATTTTCTCAAGAAGTTTTGCTCTCATATCTATGTGCATAAGTTTATATAATAATACCATGAATTTAAAACCATTTTCAAAAATCTTTTTGTGTGTGTAGTTATTCTAACTTGGCTTTGACAATATTCTAAGAAAATAAAAAGCAACTCACACACTAGACTCTATGAAGAACTTGAAGCCATGGATGAGCTTGAGCTAGTTGCATAGGCTTCACTTGAAGTTGAGCTCCTCTTTAGCTTGAGCTTGAGCACAGTCTTTGAGCTTCATCTTCGAGCTTCAAGCTCCTCTTGAGCTAGAGCTTCAGCTTTTATTATGCTTAAACTAAAGCTTTAGAATGTAGACGTGGAATGTGAGCTCAATTCATCTTCATCTTCTATGTGTGTAGTTATAGTTATTCTTCTCGGAATATGCTTCGAGCTTCGATTAGCTTGTTGCACAACCTACACGCTTAAGCAATATAATTAGTATATAACAACATTCGGTGTGATCATCATCAAAACCACTTGGGGTGGGACTAGATTTCCAACAAAGTTGTGTTACCAGATGTCTGTATAGTTGATCAGACATCTGGATGATGAACATCAAATGTCTGGTTATTCGGACCAAAAATTCCAGTAACTTAGTTTTTCACTGTCAGTATGATCAGTCTTTGAGCCAGACGTTTAGGCAGTGGACTAGGCATCTGGGAAGTCTTCTTCAGACATCTGCCAAGTGTCCATTAGACTGCATTAATGACCCAGTCAGAACAGTACAACAGGCGTCTGGTCTGTCTACTTCAGGCGCCTGGTGACTAGGATTTCTGCCTGTTAATAGCCGTTTCCAGCATTAAATGCTTGGGATCTTTCTATGGTTTTGGACAGATTTCGGTGGCTTATAAATAAGGCTTTAATGTCTTGACTTAAAGACTCTTAAGGCACCATTGAATACAGTTCCAATTTATTCTTCTCAAGAGCATTCAAGAACAATCAAAGCTATTCAAAGCTCAAGCTCTAAGTTTCAACTTGTCTCCAAAGCTTTCAAGACCAAGCTTTTAGTATTCATTGCTAATCATCTTGAGAAAGTAGTAAGTGCTCATTCTCTCATCATTTAGAGCACATCACACACAAACACACACATTCTTGCCTCATTCTTCAAGGTATTATTCAAGGCATAGATTGTGTTAATTGTTTCATATTGGACATTTCGGTTCTCTTTTCTCTTTGATATTTGACTCGGTTGTGAGAGTGATCCATTCCCGGGTTATGGGAAGTGAAAGAAGAAGGTGTATCAGTTTTACACTTGCCGGTTTTTGGCAAGTGTGTTTAGTGAAACACTAATCACCAGCGTGTTAGCTAGTGGGTTACTGGAGTAGGATTCAAGGGAGTCGGGGAGACTCGGTGAATTCGAACCAGGGTAAATCCTATGTTTGCATTTGCATTCTTTGTGTTATTGCCTCTCTTTACAATTCCGGACTAAGGTTGCATATATACGTGTTTTATAATTTGACGTTCCTTATTATCATTATAAAACACTATTCACCCTCTAGTGTTTCTCCCTATAGTTTCAGATCTTACAAGTACTTGCTACATACGAATTCTATCACTTATCCAATCGTAGGCCAGTTAGGAGTGGACTGATGTCAAACTAGTGGTGATATACCACCCAATACGGTGACTTAAAAGCACATTATCAATAAATGCTAAAGGGCCCAAAAAGCAAAGCACGTCCAATAAGACATAACCTAGATGATATAGGACTCGTTTCTAAAGTTGAATTATGAAAATATCACTGCATAAACCTTATATATAACCCTCCAATTTGTGTGGAGATAAGCTCATTCTCCTCTCTCTCATTTTGTATTTCTTCCTCGGGTTCTTATTAGAATGTTGGAGAAGTCGAAGTCGGTGCCCCGTCCAGGTTCGGCTCACTAACGTTCTTGATTATTATGATGTGCAAATCACGTGATAGTGACACGTCAAGAGCGAATCGTCGTGTGGATCCAATTGCACACCACGGCATCAAGTTCCCCAAATTTTCCACTTCGAAATTATATTCCTGCGTGGCAATTCTCCCAGTTTCGATTGTGAGTTTCGGTTGACCATCAAGCTCCTGGAGTTTGGCATAAAAGGTTTCAAATAATAGTCAGTGGCATGACTCCTATGCAATTGCATCACATGATAGTATTTGCTTACTGAGACACATGAAGCGATGAATAGGGAAGCACCACATTTCCCCTTTTGGTGATCCTTCTGACTCTTGAGGCAGCTTTTGAAACTTCAATGGAGAAGGATATGCATTTCGGCCATGCTCATCGACTCGCCTAATAAGTAAACAGTTTGACAATTATCGTGGAAATAATGATATTAAAAAGCATCCTTCGATTATATCTGGAGTTACAGTTCACAATCCCATGCTACTTCACTTTGTCCGTTGGATATCAGTCGCAATGATATGTTACATCGTTAATTGGGAATGAATTACTTGTACCAACAATATACCAACAATTGTAATTTATCACTCATTTTTCTTTTAAAAGCGGACATCTGTTAAATCTATATCATCCTAGTTAGCACGTGCAATCGTGTGATTTTTAATGATATTTTTGTATTTTTTTTTTTTTTGAGTACACATGAATTACTTGATTTTTCAAGGTTAAGAGTTATAGTGATCACCATGATAGAGAAGGAAATTGGAAAAAAAATGAAATACATGGTAATCATAGACCATTCTATTGATAACATTCTATTGATGTAGCAGTATTGTGGGGAAAAAAGGACAGCTAAACAGAGTTTTTGTTGAAAAAGCCGTACATATATTATAACATCACTGTGGGATTTCACTGAAATTTTTCTTTGAAAAAGATATAACAAAAGATAATATTAACATGTAAAAAGAACTTAGCAATTCGTGGTATACATCATTTCAAATATGGCCATCCCAAGCACAACAACATGCAATTGAACCGTTCCTGAAAATTTCAAGATTTGAGAGTATTCAAATGCGTGTTTTCCCTAGCTCCCAACCAAAATCACACCATAATCTAACACGCACATATATCATAAACACAGTAGCTTGCAGCTTCTAAACCAATTAAAAAAAGATCACACAGGAAAAATGGAAACCAAGCAGATTGAATCTGATGAACAAAGAAAACCATAACAGTTTACATAAATCAAGAACGATTATTCTGCTTCTTCACCCTGCGCACACACGCTCTCCTTATTTATAATTAGAAGGGAAGCCAACACATCCAAAACATAAACCAAGGGCATACACAACCAATGGAATGCCGTACAGTTTTTCTTCTGAGCCAACGTAATTGGCCTGAAAACCTAAAATGAAGTACAAAGACGAGAAACAATTCTGATTGTGGTATCGGACTTAACCAGTGTTCTGCATGCCGGCGGCAATGCCCTTCATGGTCAGGATGAGGGTGTCCTCCATACCAGGGGCATAGTCGCTGGTGGGGTTCAGTTTCACCAATTCTGCAGCGGGCTTGCTGGAAACAGAGTACTCTCTTGACAGATGGGGCCTCGGTTTGACATGGAAGCTCGGGTCCCTGATCCTCTTCAGCGTACACGCTTGGCAGACGTTCAGAGTTGTTATGTAAGAGTCACGGAGCTTGAGTCTTTGTTTCAGGTAAGGATCCCCTTCCAGAATGTCTTTGTGACCGGCAACCTAACGGACAACCAAGAGTTACAAACTTCACAAGAGATATTAAATCATGTATTCAATATTCATAGCAGGCAAAGTTTTCATTGTCACAAGGCACCATGGCTTGTCAAGGCTTTACTGGGTGATTTCATTGGTTCTGCTTCATCCACACACAAACTAGATGACTAAAATCTTTAATTTTCATAACCCCACAAAGGCCAAATGATCAGAATTTGTTCCAATAAAAAGAATTCATGGTCCTATAGGCACCGCTTTTGTCTGGCCATTCCATATGAATAAATAGTTAAAATGACATGACATGCCGGAACCTTTTATGAAAATTAGAAACCTTTCATTGCATGAAACAATGTCTCCGTTCTTCAGATGATCTGCATGGATAAATGGCCTCTGATACAGATATACAATTAAGTGAATGGATAGATATCCTTCATGTGTGTGGGGCCCACACTCAGGATGCGCGGCCCACGCAAAGCGGTAAAGGATAGAGAAAAGTGGGTGGATGTGTGTGTGGGGGTATCGTCCGGAAGCGAAGGAGGAAAAAACAGTGGCCAAAGTGCAAAAAACTCGGAGGGGCAAAGTGGAAAAAGACCAATGGCAAACATGTAAATAGGGGAAAGAGGGGGCCTTAATGGTCAATGGCAAGCATGCAAATAATGGGAATGTGTGGGCCTTTTCTTTGGGGGTTTCACAAAAACACCCAACATCACACCCAAACCCTCACCCACATCCAAGTGGGCCTCCCATGATGAGGTGTCCAATATTGGCCACCACTCTATCAACTATTTTGTCCTAGTAGGACAAATTCCTCAAATGTATAAAGGATAACCGTAGTTCGAGTATCATTTAATATCAGACTCATTCCTTTTAAATGAAGCCAAAAAAAGGTCAAACTATCCCCGTTATCTTGAATACCAAAAATGAAATATAAATGCTGAATAGATTAAATTGACATTGAACTTTCACGACTGAAAACAAATTTCCTCTAATACTTAAAAATGGTCAACGACAAAAGAGAGAAGTTCACCTGGAGAAGAAGACCTTTTGTCTCCTCGTAGTTAGTCCTCAGCTGTTGCCCAAATGACCATAAATCTTCGGAAACCAGCAACTTATCATATAAAGCAGCTATACCGGGGTCTCCCTTAGCGAAAACCATTTCAACCAAGTCAATTGTGACCCTAAAGAATGGCCATTCATTGTACATTTGCTGCAGCATATGCAGATTTCTGATGTCCTTTTCCATGACACGCTTGAAAGCTGAGCCAAAACCAAGCCATACAGGAAGGTGAAACCGCGTCTGAGTCCATGCAAAGATCCATGGAATTGCACGTAATGATTCAATGCCTCCACTTGGCTTTCGTTTTGATGGCCGGCTACCAATATTCATCCTCCCATACTCGAGCTCGGGAGTGGCCTAAATAAAGAATCAAATATTGAAATATTAGCCATCTTGATAAGGAAATTCGAAGAACACAATAGAGAGTTTTGGACTGCTTACAAGGCGGAAGTACTCCACGAAACGTGGTTCTTTGAACACAATCGATCTGTATTCCTCTGTGGCTATGACAGCCATCTGATCCATAAGCGCACGCCATTCAGGCTTTGGTGAAATTGGGGGATGCATCCCATGTTCAAGAGTAGCAGCCATAAAACGTTGAAGGGTCCTGAAGCATAGGTGCTCCTCTCCAAAGGACTGCTCAATGACTTCACCTTGAACTGTCACACGGAGGGATCCATGGATTGTGTCTGGTGGTTGAGACAATATAGCAAGATGAGTTGGACCGCCTCCTCTCCCAACAGTTCCCCCACGCCCATGAAACATAGTGAGCTTTACTCCATAGTCCTTAGCAACTTTAACAAGCTCTTCTTGAGCTTTATACAATTGCCAAGCTGCAGAGAAACGCCCAGCATCCTTCCCTGAATCTGAATATCCAATCATGACCTCTTGCTTCCCATTAATCCTGTTCATGTACCAATCAATCGAGAAGAGTCTTGCAAGAGCAGCAGGGGCTGCCTCCAGATCAGCAAGTTTCTCAAATAGTGGAACAACTCTTAATGGTTTTTTCACATTGCACTCCCGCTGCAAGAGCTCGACAGCAAGGACATCGGATGGTGCAGTTGCCATTGAGATTATATACGCCCCAAAGTTATCAGCAGGAAGTTCAGAAATGACATGAAATGTATCCAAAACATCAGCAATTTCCTCAGTTTTGGGTAAGTCAGGACCAAACAAAGGGCGCTTTCCACGTAGTTCAGATAACAGCCACTCCTGACGCTTTTCCTCAGACCAGTCACGGTATGATCCAATTCCTAGATGCTGGGTGATTGCGTCAATGACATCAGTATGCCTATCAGATTCTTGCCTGATATCAAGCCTGACGAGGGAGAGGCCAAATGTCGATACTTGGCGCATGAAGTCAAGAAGGCTTCCATCAGCAATAGGTCTATCACCACATACACAGAGTGATCTGTAACAGAGCTCAAGGGGCTCCAGGAACTGCAAAAGGAGCCAATCAGGACTTAATAAGACAAAAGGATGAAGAGAGGAACACAGAGCATCTTTAATGTGCGTCTAATTTATACTAAAAGCAATCCTAAATTAAAAAACATAGAAACAATTACCTGTTCAACATTGGTAAAGGTTACATCCTCAGGAATATCTGAGAATCCATTTGACAGCAAATGACGAGAACGCTCACGTGTATTATATAGCTTATCCCTCACATCAGCAAGTACAACACGATAGGGCTCATTTGGAGGAACTTGTTTCCAAAACTCTGCATCCAAAGATATTATTAGAACAAGCAAATATACTCATTGAATGACTTCACAAAAATTAAAGTAATTTAGATCCCAAAAATTCCTGTTTGGAGTAGAGCTAGTTAATTTCATAAGCCCTCAGGATGAAGTTTGAGAATAAGATGGATCTATTTATCACAAGACAGGAAAACAAAGAAACAAAACTTTATACTTTATCATAAGTATAGGTGAGCATTGCAAAGCCATTCAGACTGTTTATCTTGAAAGTATCAAGTAATATGTGTTCCTCGATAATGGCTTTCATATGAAGGGATGAATAAATTGTCCGAGATACAGGATGACAATATGAAGATTGAAGAAATAAGGCTAGCAGATGAATTGGAAAGACAGGCAGTAAATGTGAGCAATAAGAGCAGAACAAAGCATTCACAAGTGCAGCTACAATGTGAGGGTAAAATATTAGGCAGAAGAACAGAATCAGAAATGCATCACATGGTTCCTCATGATGTACCAAACTATGAAATACAAGCAGTAGTAAGTGGAATATTTGTGGTCGATGAATATTAGACATGCCAACATCAAAACTGCAGGAAATTGCTAGCAAGCCAACAAATCAAAGACCAATAAACATCGAACTCTCATTACGTGTAATATTCATACCTATATAGTGCTTTGCATCTTTCTTTGAGGACCGGTGAAGTTCTGCTGCTCGGATTCTGAGTTCATCACTGCAACGCCACATGGACAACTGAACAAGAAGATGGAATCAGTAACCTGAGGCTCGAAACTGGGTGACTAGTTGTTTCCTATCAAAAAACAAGTCTTTAAAAAAACCATTGGACAAACAATCAAGGTTTTTGCAATACCTCAAACATTAGATCTTCTATCTGGGAATAGTATAGTTTTGCAGCCATCATTCTAGCCAGCAAGCATACATCCCTAGTGACTTCAGGAGTGACTCTAGGATTTCCTGTATAATATGAAGAGGGCTAGTGTCAAAATAATGAATAACAAACACATGGTCCTCATCCTATGTAACACTACAACATAAAGAAAATCATGTCTGGAATCTAACCAACACAAACAAATATGTCACAACTATTTCAAAAAATCACAACTGGAATAGACCCATAAATTTTATCCCCCTTATTACTTGCCTCTCTATGCTTTACAGACTATAAAATAAAACAGAATAATTTCACAAGAAGCCTGCAAAGGAAGTAGAAAATCAGAATTATAATTCTTAGGCAATAGCATACCATCACGATCCCCGCCCATCCAAGAGGAGAACTGAATAAGGGGAGCATTGTAAGGAACACGTTCATTAATCCCAATGTTTTTCAGAGCAGTATCAACACGACGTAAGAATTTTGGAACACCCTTCCATATTGTCTCATGAAAATAGCTCATTCCTGCACGCATTTCATCTTGTGGAGTAGGTTGAGTTCGTCGGATTTCATCTGTTCTGAACGCAGCTTGAATCTACAAAAAAAGGACATAAAGCACAGAAAACAAATTACACCCGAACAAATGTGGGTGGAATATAAGTCAAACAAAAATGTAGGGTTTGGTTTCCATGAAGTCCATTTCCTATCTTTCATCCACATGGTATGGCCACAATGAATATTAAAGAATAGAGAAGTTAAAATTTTTGCATGATTGGTGGGGCTCTTGTTGTGCACATTTTATTTCCACTTGTCCAATTTTTATTTTACTTTTTTAACTCAACCCACATGGGACTTATCAACCATGAGAAGTTGTCAATAGTGTTTTTTTTCAATCTGTTTCCCAATGAAAAAGAGCCATTATTTCTACTTCTCCTTTTACCCTGTCATGCCACACTCATCACAGGAAAAGGGACAGAAAACTTTGGCAAGCAACTTCTCCAAAATTAATCATACCAATTTACATGTATCATATCTAGATTCTCCTTAAGGAAAAAAGATATCAACTGAAGTTGACCTCAAAAATTACCAAAGAGTAATCACTATGCTGCCAAAATTCTCTTGACTGTATAAGAGATTGATGACAATATCTCTAAATTTGATATATATACACACACCTATACCATCAACTCTCATGTTCCTGTCAGGATTCATTGCTTTACTGTAAGAATGTCTGCTTTCTTTTGTTGTGTTGTGTTGTGTTGTTTTGTTTTTTGTTTTTTTGTTGGGGGGGGGTGGTGGTGGTGTGGTGTGTGTGTGTTAATATACTAAAAGAACACCTTTGCCAGGATATTTACCTCTCTCTGTAGAGCCTCATCGAGCTCCTGCTTGTCATCAGGAGTAATATCCTTTGCATTAAACTGCGCCAAACAATTCCTTATCCTGTACAACAAAAAGAATTGTATTAAAGAGTGCGATGAGAGGAATTTTTCTTACCATTAGAAATATGTTAAGCATTAGACAATGGTGTATGATAATATAATTGTTATCCTTGAAACCATCAGGAGCAATTGATGAATAAGAAATATTTAATTTAGCAACGTGTTGGCACGGAGGCTTTTGATTATACGTGGAATAAGAGAAATGTAACATGATGAAAGAATTAGACTACGTCATATTCTTTATAATTTTACACTTAAGCAAAGGAATTTACACTATGGTAAGCAGGCATAAACGAGTACAAAATAATAAAAACCAATTTGAAAAAATTTGTCAAATGCAGCATAATCTGCTCGACAACGAACCTAGCATGCTTCTGAAGGAGGGACCTCCTTACCGACTGCGTCGGATGTGCAGTCAAAACTAGATCCACTGTCTGGTTCTTGAGAGCATCAAAGACTTCTTCTGGAGTTTTACCCAGCTCTTTTACAAGCCTCTTAAAGGTCTCCTCAATGTCTGATTCAGTGGTCGCAGAGTTTTCATCCGCAAAATCTCCCTTTTTCAGCTTGATCCTCCTCCGGTAGGCAATCTGGACCTCTTCGGCCAAGTTGGCCAGGTTAAGCATGTGAGAGAAGGAGCTGGCAACCACTATGGAGTCACCAGGATCCAAACTGGTGAGCACGTTCCCGAGCTCTTCCAGCTTCCTGGGGTCGTGCTTTCCCTCATACTCTGCAGATAACTCATAGCACTCTTGAACCTAAAGACAACAAGAAAAATTTACCAAACAATCAAAAATGGAAATGAGTCGATTCCTACAGATTTTATCAAGGAAACTGGGGTGAAGCTTCAATCAGGTGAACTGGTATTTGGATCAGGTTTTCGAAGTTTTCTTTTTTCAATTCCGTTCGAGAAGCAAAACATACATATATTCCAATGATTTTAGCTTGACAAAAGAAGAGTTCCAATGTTTTAGCACATCAATAATAAATATACCACAACCTGGGTTTCAACATATCATAGATCAGCTTAGAGTTTCAAAACTACTTGAACCATTAACATCTTAATAGCTCAATACAGTAATTACTACATGAGAAAGATGTTTTATAAATAGATGGACATGATCATCATAGTCTTCAAAACACAATATAACATCACTTTTAGGATTAAAAGTGAAAGCCACAGTATACATCTACGCAATTTTTTTAAACTCAAATACAAATAACAAGCGATCTAGACTTGAAACTATAAAATAAAATCGCTAAATAGCAACTATCGGACAGATCTCTCAATTACTCTGTATCATGAAGTTGATGAAATTTTCAATTAAAAGTCATAGATTCGCCTTCAAGATCACATCAAATCACATTACAAAACAAAAAAAAGGGGAAACCCTCCAAAATTTCAAAATATTCGATCGAGATAGAGGAAAGCATAAATTATACCGTTTCTCTCAGATCTTCACCGTGCAATTCTTGAAGGATATCGAGAAAGCGATCCAAGAGGATGGCATCGTACTCGACGAGCTTGTCGTCTTCCGATAGTTTGCGAGGCGCCAAAAGCCTCAGCTGCGCGTCTATAGACGCGTGCTTCTCCAACGAACTCTTCGACATCGATCAGTCGGTCGATCGATGAATGTGGCTCGTTTGGTGTTCTCTAAAAACCCTAGCTTTCCGTTTTCTACTTCGATCTGAGGTTTAGAGATGAGATAAGACCTTTAGATTTGAGGGGAGTATTTATAGAAAGAAATGAAGCGGACAGCTCTCCCCCCCTCGCTCTCTCTCTATTTCGCTACAAACAAAACAAAATTCTAATGGAGGCAACAAGGAAACAGAATATGCTCGTCTGGATTCTTTGGCGGGTTTGATTTCTTTGGCCTCTCTATTATTTGCCACAGTTTCCGTTTTCAGCAGGCAAAATATTTTGTGATTTTCTTCTCTCTTTTTTCCATCGGCCAATGGCTGAGAAATTTTGACCTAAAAGGAGATAAATTTTGGCTGATTTCCTCCGATTTTAAGAACAGCGGACAAAGTTACAAATTAATTCAAAAATTAAAAATAATTGCAAAAATTGATCGAGTTTAAAATATTTATCAAAATTAACCCACTTTTGTCACGTCAGCGCGATCGAGATCGTGATTATTCCGCGCTGAGATGTCATGCACAAATTTTGGCCGGGATTGCCAACCCAGTCATTTTGATTTCACAGGCGAAATTCAATCGGTCGGGGTTACTTACCCGGCCTTTTCGACAATCAGAGGCTATCGCTTATATTGCCCATCTTTTTCTTTATAAACACATCCCTCACCCTCCCCAAAACTTAACGAGACCTCATTCGCATCTACCGCTTTAAACCCTCGTACGATCCCTAAATCAGCCCCCCACCGTCGTCATTCGCGGAATCTCTCCCATCACTCGTCGAAGGAGCTCCTCACCAGTAGTATCGTCGTGATTTTCCGATTTCCCACAATTGTAAAGGTTTTCTATCTCTCTCTTTAAGTTAATATTGTTATGATATTCATGTGAAATTTTTATATTGATTTGTTGATTGAAAAATATCGTTCGTACATATTTCAAATGGAAATTTAAGGCTCGATAGAAAATCAACATAGAAAATTCCATAAAAGTGTTGTAAATTGGGGGGAAGATGACATTTGAAATTTGATAATAATTTTAGAATGTTGTATAATTACAGCATTGTTGTATCATTGGGCCGGCTCTCGAGGGATTCGTTCAGTGGGCGATCAAAGCGCATAAAGCCCATGAAAGAAGCCGAAGCAAACTCAGTCAAAGCCAACGTGATATTCGCTCGTTGCACTTCCACCCATCGGATGTGGGATTAAAGGAAGCTCATAAATAGCGGGGACATAGGCGACAGTTACCCCTATTAAGGGGGAGGATCGTAGCTCCATAATTGGTGACTATTATGTTGAGGGATGTATGCCCTTAGTTCATTTGTATTTGATGCAAAAGATTTTTTTATAATAGATGTGGGAATTTTGCACATGATGCAAAGGGAAATTAAATGCGTCATAAATTGTTTACGTGCATATTTAATATAATAAACGCGTGGAAACGGTTACCTGGTCTAAACACAGGTTCAAACTGCGTCAAAAACGGACTCCAAACGTGCGAAATAGAGACAAAACAGTGCATATTGCCCATGATTGGGCATTGCGGGTCTGGCGCCCGCTAGGCGGGCGCCCGACCCGCCAAGAATGCAGGCGCCCACGCCCACTTAGCGGGCGCCCGCCCGTGCGTGCGGGCGCCTGTGCAGGCTGCCCCCCCCCCCCCCCCCCCCCCCCCCCCCCCCCCCCGCGCGCTAATGCGGTCGGGGGTTTTGAACCCTTTAATCTGGCGGCTGAGGTTTTGGCTAAAATCTAGTTTTGGGTCATGTTTGGGACATCGTTTGAGGTGGTCAAACGAAGTCGAAATTGAGTGACGTTTGGACCTACGCGTTCACCGTTCAACCCATTCGATTTGATAGGTTGTATCATTTGCGAAGACCAACTGTGAGGGATGAAAAATTCACCAAAGTTTGGCATTTGTGAAAGGTGTTAGTGATGGGAATCTAGTCCCACCCCAAGTGGTTTGTTTTGATGATGATCACACCAAATGTTGTTAAATTACTAATCATACTACTTAAGTGTGTAGGTTGTACAATAAGCTAATTGAAGCTCGAAACATACTCTGAGAAGAACTATAACTACACACATAGAAGATGAAGATGAATTGAGCTCACATTCCATGTCTACATTCTAAAGTTTTAGCACAAGGGAGCTCGAAGATGAAGCTCAAAGAATGTGCTCAAGCTCAAGCTAAAGATGAGCTCAAACTCTAGCGAAGCATATGCAACTAGCGCAAGCTCAACCATAGCTTCAAGTTCTTCATAGAGTCTAGTGTGGGTTATTTTTTATTTTCTTAGGATTATGTCAAAGCCAAGAAAGAATATGCACACACACAAAATGATTTTCTAAAATGTTTTTAAACTTGTTTTAAAACTTATTTGAGAGCATAATTTTCATAGAAGTTAAGTTTCAACTTGTAGTCAACTACAAACACTCAGTAGTTCACTACACTGATTTCTGTCTTCTCCCTGAAAAGATACTCTGGTAGTCGTCTACCAAAGTTAGGGAGTCGACTACCAGTTGTAGCAGATTTTCTCAGAAACACTCTGGGAGTCGACTACCAAAGTTAAGGAGTCGACTACCGCTGTGCGACCAGAATTCCTTGATTCACTCTCTCATTTATTCATTGCTTGAATTTTGGGCAAAAGTCAAACTTGATTTTGAATCATTTCGAATTCTTTTTTAGCTCTATAAATAGAGACCCTATGAGAACATTTTTCTCACCAATTTATTCTTGAGCAAGATTCTTATTTTCTCAAAAGATCTCATCGTTCTCATCGCTCTCAAAGTTCTTCATAGCCAAAATGGTTTTTCAATTTCTGATCTTATTGCTTATATTCTTTTATAATTCTTTTTAAGGTCATTATTATTTTTGGTTATTGCAAATTGGTTTTCAAAATCCTTCTCTTTGATTTTTCATATTCTTAAAGGATTTTTGAAACTTCTAGATTCTAGATCACATTGAATAATTTCATATTCTTTGTGTGATCTAAGAACACATCTAGATTCTAGATCACATTGAATAAATTCATATTCTTTGTGTGATCTACGAATGATTTAAATTCTTTTAGCCATGTTAAACACAATTGCAAATTTAATCTTGGCTATAGAATTATTGGGTGTAAAACTCAATCTCCACTAATTCATTGTGGTGTATTGGATTTGATTTTACTTGTAGTCCCTTGGTGATAAGGGTGTTGAAAGTCCTCAGATTGTGAGGCAAGGAAAAGTCCTCGGGTAGTGAGGCGAGTGAAAATCCTAGACAAGTCTAGGTGGTTGAAAATCCTTGTTGTAGGCAAGATGGTTGTAAATCCTCTTGGCGGGAGGTGGTTTGTACTATTTACCGATAATAGTGGATTAAAGCCCGACAAGAGTTTCGGGGACTGGACGTACCCAGGTTGTGGGGAACCATGATAAAAATCTTTGTGTTTGCGATTGACATTTACTTTACACTAACAAGTTCATTTTTATTATATGTCATTTGCAATCATTTGTTAATTTACTCTTGCTAACTAAATACATTATTGCAAGTTTATATTCCGCTGTGAGATCTATTCTATTATCTTTACTCCTTTGATCTTTATTGTTTATATATTATCTTATCTATATTTGAAGATCAATCGTGTTGATTAAGGACCAAGCTTAGATCACTTTACTTGGTTCCTTAGGCAACATTGGAAGGGAAGTTATTTTTGTGGTGTTCATTTATGAAAAGTTTTATACTTGCACAACACTATTCAACCCCCCTTCTAATGTTGTTTGCCATCCACAGGATCCAACACTTGGTATCAGAGTGAGGTTGTAGATGGCGTCAACCAATCATTTCCCCGAAGGACAATCTTCCACCAGACCACCACTTCTCAACGGATCCAATTATGGATCTTAGAAGAATCGGATGCGAATGTACCTTCTCTATATCTCCTATGATCTATGGA
Organism: Scilla litardierei; assembly: GCA_030789695.1. Taxonomy (NCBI): domain Eukaryota; kingdom Viridiplantae; phylum Streptophyta; class Magnoliopsida; order Asparagales; family Asparagaceae; genus Scilla; species Scilla litardierei. Next base: position 256,536,624 of record CM061141.1, read on the forward strand.
AGATAGTGGAGAATCCTTATGAAGAACCCACTCTTGAGGAAGAAAAGTGGACCAAGACGGAGAAGGACAAAGTGTCTCTAAATGCCAAGGCGGTGTCCACTCTACATTGCGGTCTTGACACAACGGAGTACAACCGCATTTCCATGGCTACCTCCGCGCACCAAATATGGAAACTCCTTGAGGTAACACAAGAAGGTAACCAAAAAATTAAATCGTCAAAATCTTCTCTTTATGCTGGCAGGTATGAAAAATTTATGATGGAGAAAGACGAGAACATAATGGAGATGTACACGAGGTTTACGGAGATCGTCAACACACTTGCAGGATTGGGAAAGAAGTACACACAAGAGGATCACGTAAGCAAGATCATTAGATCCCTCCCTTCCGAATGGCAATCCAAAGCTTCGGCCGTTGAAGAAGGCAACGACACTTCAAAGCTAACCTTGGAGGAGCTCATCGGCAATCTAATGGCGTATGAACTCCAACTGCAAGAGCGAAAGACCAATGAACACGGTGAAAAGAAGAACATTACATTCAAAGCAACATCGGATACGGAGGAATCCGATAATGAAGTCAAAGATGAGATAGAGAAACAAATGGCACTCATCTCCAAAGGATACAAGAAAAATCCTAAATGCACGTCACTCCTACAACTGTAAGTTCAAATCCACTGATGATGTTATTTGTTATGAATGTAATAAGCCAGGCCACATGAATAATGAGTGTCCTCTAAAGAAAATCAGAGATAAGAGAACGAAGTCATACAAAGGCAAAAGGCCAAATAGAAAAGCTTTTGGGGCTTGGGATAGAAGCGATGATGAAGAGGATTCCGATAGTTCATCATCATCCGAAAATGAAGGAAAAGCCAGCAAAAGAAACGAGTGGAACTACATGTGTTTCATGGCATGAGAAGACCCCAAGGTAAATTCCTACCATAACTCTAGTGATAGCGATAGTAGCAATGATGAGGAACTTGATTATGAGGAGGAATTTAATAAAATTTATGCATTATATGAGGTCCAACTAAAAGAGCTTTTAACTCACAAAAAATGCATAAATCTTGTGGTTCTAAATCTAATAATCAAGAGCTAGAAAAGATTAGGGAAGAGAACCTAAAATTGATTAGCAACAATAAATATTTAATTGAAAAGAATAGGTTGCTCAATGTAGAACTCAAAAACCTAGAAAATAGGTTTAGAGACTTAGAAAAGAACATGACCGCCATTAAGGCAAAGCATGATGACTTGGTTAACAATGTTGCTAGGTTCAATAAAGGTAAAGAAAAATTAGATAGCTTCATTAGATCACAAAAACCCCAATCTAGCAAACATGGCTTAGGTTATAATATGACCAATCAAAATGCTAGGATCTCTCATCATCAAGCTAAGGTTCCTAAACTGAAAAAGGATATGTCAAAGTTTGGATTCCCAAAAGTTGAACCGTCCAAATGAAAGACAATTACATTTCTAGTTTTATGAACAATGTTCATTTTTGTAGATATTATAGATTTACTTATGGGAATCTCAACCCAAATGGGTTTGGTTCACTCTTGGTTGATGATTACATTATTATGTATGACTAATCCCACGGACCCACAAAGAAAGGGTACCAAAATTATTTGTTTGATTTTCAGGTACCAAAACTATAAGGGATTAGTAAAAGAGCTCCTAATGAATCTCTAAATCCATGCATACATTAAGGGGAAGACCCAATTTCAATGATGCAGACTTTGAGGAGGAGCCTATGAATTTTTTTCTTCACTTGGTATGTATACTATTATATTTTTTGTGATGACAATGGGAGAAAAAGTGACAACAAGCAAGCAAAAACATGAATGAGTAATAACCGCATCTAAGCAGGGGGAGTAAGTACACTTACTCAATGTTTTTATAATCATATTATTCATTTGTTTTTCATTTGGTGTCATCATCAAAAAGGGGGAGAGTGATGGGAATCTAGTCCCACCCCAAGTGGTTTGTTTTGATGATGATCACACCAAATGTTGTTAAATTACTAATCATACTACTTAAGTGTGTAGGTTGTACAATAAGCTAATTGAAGCTCGAAACATACTCCGAGAAGAAGAACTATAACTACACACATAGAAGATGAAGATGGATTGAGCTCACATTCCATGTCTACATTCTAAAGCTTTAGTACAAGAGGAGCTCGAAGATGAAGCTCAAAGGATGTGCTCAAGCTCAAGCTAAAGATGAGCTCAAACTCTAGCGAAGCACATGCAACTAGCGCAAGCTCAACCATAGCTTCAAGTTCTTCATAGAGTCTAGTGTGTGAGTTATTTTTCATTTTCTTAGGATTATGTCAAAGCCAAGAAAGAATATGCACACACACAAAATGATTTTCTAAAATGTTTTTAAACTTGTTTTAAAACTTATTTGAGAGCATAATTTTCATAGAAGCTAAGTTTCAACTTGTAGTCAACTACAAACACTCAGTAGTTCACTACACTGATTTATGTCTTCTCCCTGAAAAGATACTCTGGTAGTCGTCTACCAAAGTTAGGGAGTCGACTACCAGTTGTAGCAGATTTTCTCAGAAACACTCTGGGAGTCGACTACCAAAGTTAGGGAGTCGACTACCGCTGTGCGACCAGAATTCCTTGATTCACTCTCTCATTTATTCAATGCTTGATTTTTGGGCAAAAGTCAAACTTGATTTTGAATCATTTCGAATTCTTCTTTAGCTCTATAAAAAGAGACCCTATGAGAACATTTTTCTCACCAATTTATTCTTGAGCAAAATTCTTATTCTCTCAAAAGATCTCATCGTTCTCATCGCTCTCAAAGTTCTTCATAGCCAAAACGGTTTTTCAATTTCTGATCTTATTGCTTATATTCTTTTATAATTCTTTTTAAGATCATTATTATTTTGGCTATTGCAAATTGGTTTTCAAAATCATTCTCTTTGATTTTTCATATTCTTAAAGGATTTTTGACACATCTAGATTCTAGATCACATTGAATAATTTCATATTCTTTGTATGATCTAAGAACACATCTAGATTCTAGATCACATTGAATAAACTCATATTCTTTGTGTGATCTACGAATGATTTAAATTCTTTTAGCCACGTTAAGCATAATTGCAAATTTAATCTTGGCTATAGAATTATTGGGTGTAAAAACCAATCTCCACTAATTCATTGTGGTGAATTGGATTTGATTTTACTTGTAGTCCCTTGGTGATAAGGGTGTTGAAAGTCCTCGGATTGTGAGGCAAGGAAAAGTCCTCGGGTAGTGAGGCGAGTGAAAATCCTAGACAAGTCTAGGTGGTTGAAAATCCTTGTTGTAGGCAAGGTGGTTGTAAATCCTCTTGGTGGGAGGTGGTTTGTACTATTTACCGATAATAGTGGATTAAAACCCGACAAGAGTTTCGGGGACTGGACGTACCCAGGTTGTGGGGAACCAGGATAAAAATCTTTGTGTTTGTGATTGACATTTACTTTACACTAACAAGTTCATTTTTATTATATGTCATTTGCAATCATTTGTTAATTTACTCTTGCTAACTAAATTCATTATTGCAAATTTATATTCCGCTGTGAGATCTATTCTATTATCTTTACTCCTTTGATCCTTATTGTTTATATATTATCTTATCTATATTTGAAGATCAATCGTGTTGATTAAGGACCAAGCTTAGATCACTCTACTTGGTTCCTTAGGCAACATTGGAAGGGAAGTTATTTTTGTGGTGTTCATTTGTGAAAAGTTTTATACTTGCAAAACACTATTCAACCCCTCTTCTAGTGTTATTTGCCATCCACAGGATCCAACAGTTAGTTCTTGGGTTCAAGACTAACGTTGTGTTGATGATGATCAATACATTATGTTAGTGTGCTAATCAATCTTATGTTTTAGTCTCAGTTTATCTTAATGATTATATGTTAATGAGACAAAGCATAATGCTTGGAGGATATTACAAGGGATATCTTAAAGACCTCCAAGAGTGATGGTGTGCTCAAGCTTGGATAAAGTCATGAAGATCATCTAATGAAGCCAAAGCTTGGAGCATGATGATGGATGGACATCTAAAGGAGCATTGCCAAATCTTGGAGCTTGATGAAGGGAAGCTCATCAAGGAGTGCCAAAGCTTGGAGATGATTGGGAGCATCAAGGTATCGTGAGCTTTAAGACTTAGATTCTAGGAGATGCAATATGTAAGCCATGTAATTTCAATTACTTACATTTCTCTTTTTGAGTCTAGCATTATTGTAATGCCTTGATAGATGGTCATACTCTCATGCATATGCATTTCACCATCTTAGTGAGCCTTAGGATTATCATAGAATCCAACCCTGTAAGTTCATCTAGCCCAAAGACTCATTTGGAGTCTCTGGCTCTCCAATAGTCGCCTGATGAAGGTTTTACAGTCGACTGGGTGATTCCAGTCGCCTGTCGAGCCTTCTACAGTCGACTGTGATGCATAGCTCAAGTTAACATTTCTATTGACTCTTCTTGAGCTTTTCGCATCAGTCGACTGATGTTCAATTTACAGTCGCCTGTGTTTCTACAGTCACCTGTGAATTGGTTGACAATTGACTGTGCGCTTCTTACATTTTCTGGGCTTCATCCCAATTTGCAAGTCAGTCGCCTATTGCTGTTTTTACAGTCGCTTGTATATTTACAATCGCCTGTAAAATGGCCATCAGTCGTCTGAAAGACGTATGTGCGAAAAATGCATCTCTCTCTGTTTTTCTTCCATCCCTGAAGCAGTCGACTGGTTCAGTATTTACAGTCGCCTGTCTATTTTTACATTCGACTGTATTCTGGTCATAAGTCCCATGTATGCATACCGGGAGTAAGTTGCAACTCTCTGTTTTATTCAATCCCCTGCAGCAGTCGCCTGATGAAGGATATACAGTCGACTGTCTGTTTTTATAGTCGCCTGTGTAGTCTTCTACAGTCGACTGTCCTGTCTCAGATTATAACCGTTGGGATTTTTCTAGCCGTTGAACAGTCGACTGTCATTTGTTCATCAGTCGACTGTCTGTGCCGTAAACTGCCAAAATCTAGCAGTTGCAGATTTCTTCCCTTTGGGTTTTTGGCTGGTTTTATGTGTTCCTTTGGGCTTCCTATATATAGGATTTGACTTAGTTCATTTAGAACTCTTGGTCATTATTGAATATCTTAGAGAATCAATAGCCACACCTAATCTCTCCCATTTTTCTCTCATGAGCATTTTTCTCTTCATGCATTGAAGCTAGCTCATAGGGAAATTCTCACAGTGATCTAATTCTCATTCCTTTCTTGGAGAACATCTTTCTTCTCTTCATTTCATACACTCAAGTGAGAAGTGTTATGATTCATTCCTAGAAGAGAGAAAGATCATCAAGTGCAATCAAAGCCTCATCTCAAGCACTTGAGTTTCACTTGCATGCCTTCTTCATCGTATTGGTAGATCATATCAAGGCATAGGTAAGTATTGTTTCGTTTTGTTTTTTGTTCGAAACCCTAATTCTCTGTGTGAGAATTAGTTACTCTCTTTGTGGGAGTTACTCTGTGTGTGTGAGTTTGGTTCTTTCTATGTGAGAGAACAAAATCCTCTGTGTGAGGTCTCTCTGTGTGAGAGGAAGGGTATCTCTTTGTGGGAATCCTAAATCCTCTGTGTGAGGTATCTCTGTGTGAGATTGTATTCACTTTCTCTGCGTGGGAATATAGTGAATATTGGTGTGGCTGGACGTACCCAAGTTTTAGGAAACCAGGATAAAATTCTTGTGTTTGCGATTTTTGTTGTTGAGCACTCTGTTTAAATTTCGCTGCTTATTGTGCTTTAATTTCAGTAAATTTTAATTAATCACTTTGCTTGCCATTACACTATTCACCCATCTTTAGTGTGTGTGGGTAGCCCCGCAGGGTCCCTTACAAAAGCAAACTTTAATTAATTTTTTCCCCAAAATTAATAGTCCCACATCGGATATGGAGTGAAGGGTAGGGGTCAACTGCCTATATAAATTGGGGCCTACTCCCCTTCTTGAAACTCGTGTCAAGCTCCAGATCTGAGTAGCTCCATTAAACGTGAGCAAGCTCGGATCTGAGCTTAAATTAATTATTCTCTTTCTCCCTAAATTCTTCCTTGCTCCTATTCGGGCTCTAGCAAAGCTATGAAGGAGCTCAGATCGGATCCGAAGTCTTGACAAAGGATCCACTTAAGGTGAAATCTTCTTCGGTGCGTGATTGCTCGGCGACAAGGGTGTTGCTCGCCTCGGGACGTGGTGCGGTTCGGAAAGCGGTTCGACTCGGGACGAGGTGCGGCTCGAGACGCGGTTCGGCTTGGGGAAGCGACGCAGGGGCCAAAGAAATGTTGCTGAAAATGACGCTTCGTATTCTGCGGAAACGAAGTGAAAGGTATGTAGTTTAAATTAAACATGCGTTTATAAATTGCATATGTTAGATAGATATATCCTTATGGGTTGGTCGGACCCAACCCCGGGATAGTAGAGATCTTGGTTAGGGTATCAGGTCATCTATGTTTTCGGCTAGAGGTTGGGCAATTCACCTAGTGGTGAAGTCCAACATCCTGCCGAGGTATGGATCATCTGACCAGCCTTCCTAGGATATTCTGAAGTGTATGTACGCGATTTTCTCTGGGATGTCCGTGAACTGGGCCGGTGTCCTCCTTGACAGGATGGATAAGGTCGAGTTTACTTCTTCCTCCAATCATATTCCATACGGTGGTCTTTTGACTCTTATGACATGTATTGGATGATCGTAGATGATGTTTGTTAGTCATCATAGATGATGTTTGTTGTTCATGGATAAGGTCCGTGAACTGGGCCAGGATGTTTGTTTGTCATCATCAAAAAGGGGGAGAATGTTGAGTATTGGACTTCCCTACTTGGTGTTAATGATGAGCAAACATAAATACTTGTGATTGATCCCCTATTTTGCAGTTAATCCATTGCCTAAGCTATTTATGAAGATCTACTAGCAATGGATGACACTCAAAGTTGATTGAAGGTAAATGACATGGATTGGATAATCGTAGATGATGATTGAAGCTCCATGAAGACTTCAAGCTCATACGATGGATAGAAGAGAGAATTCGTCAATGTAATTTTCTTTTATCCCTTCTAGTATGTAGCTTAGAAGTAGAACATTGATGGAGCACTCACACACATCATCATTTCAGTCTTAGGACATCATTAGATCATTTGGCCTTTGACCCCAATTCATTTCTTTAGTGATTGTGCTTGGATTGTTTATAACAGTTGACTGCTGAACGTTTTACAGTCGTCTGTCTCAAAAATAGTCGACTGTGTTTTGTTCTACAGTCGCCTGTTATGCACAAACTTTTACAATCTAGTTTTGGGCCTCTCTGTTTATTTCGCACAGGCTACTGATGAACGATTCACAGGCGCATGTCCAAGTGACAGTCGACTGTGTTTTGTAAATCAGTCGCCTGTATATCTTCTGCCCAAACTTTGTTGATCTGACTTTTACGGCTAGTCGACTAATGTTGAATATACAGTCGACTGTCCCTTGGATCAGTCGACTGTGTATGCTGCAACAGCCATCTGTCTGTGAGCCAATTTATTGACTCTGCTCTCTGGAAATTCTCAGGGTATTTGATAGTCGTCTGTATAAGGATTTACAGTCACCTGTTTTGATTGACAGTCGACTGTATTATCTGCATCAGTCGTCTGTCCTGTTGTTTTACAGGATTTCCAGATTTCATTCAACTTACCCATCTCTCGGCCAGTCGCCTGTAGAAGGATTTACAGTCGCCTGTTGGTTCAACAGTCGATTGTCTTTGCTTCTTCAGTCGACTGTCCACGTGGTAAGTTACCGTTATGAATTTTTACATACCCTTGCTGACTGTGCAACAGTCGACTGTGGTTTCTTCAACAGTCGATTGTCGCGAGTTCAGTTTCTATCCGTTGAGAAGTTTCTCACGGATTCCAAAAGGGTTTTTGCCTAAACTATTTTGTGGATTTGAGAAACTAATAAATGGGGTCTCTACTGTTCCATTGAAAGTTTACCTAAGCTATTGCAAAATCTCTTAAGCTTTCATTTCTAAAGTTTAAAGCTCTCAAATCCAAAGACCTAAGAATTCCAATCTTTGATCTCTTGCTCTCCAACCTAGAACCAAAGAGTGATCCTCTAGGTATTTGGTGCAGTTAAGAGAAAGGGCTTTCTCCTCTCTTCCAAGAGAGTCTACAACACACATCACACTTCTCCTTCAAGTTCTACTTCAAGGCATATGTGATTGTAAGTGTTGCTTTCATTATTTCATTACTTTCGTAATTTGAATTTGCTCTCGGGTTGTGAGAGCGGTTTGCTTGCTCCCAATTTGTGGGAGTCAAGGACAACGATTGTATTCGATTTCACTTGTAAAGTTGCTACAAGTGGGTTTTAAGGAAACCTCAAGTTAGGGTTCTAACTTGAGTATCCAGAGGTATCCGGGTGGAAGGGACGTAGGGTTACCGGGAACAAGTCGGGAAGTGACTTAGGTAATCCGAACCCTAGAAACTTAATTGTGTTTGCATTTGTTTCTTATTTGGGTTTAATTCTAATTCTGCACTATATTGTTGGTTAGCATTTTAATTTGGTGTAACTATCATTTTAAATTGCTTAAACACTATTCAACCCCCCTTTTAGTGTTTTCTCCATATACAGGATCCTTACAATTGGTATCAGAGCACAATGTTTTAGCTATGGCATCTAACAATAACAACGTTCCTCCGCCGACTTCGTACAACAATCACGATTGTGATGGAGCATCCACACTTTTCGAAGGTCAATCTACAGTACGTCCTCCACGTTTCAATGGTACTAATTTTGGCTATTGGAAGTGTAGGATGGAGACGTTCCTTAGGAATGCTTCACTTTGGAGAACCCTCCACAAGGAGCACGTCGAGCCCACCGAAGAAGATTTCGAGAAATGGACGTCTTCCGAGAAGTCCGCCGAAGTCAACAACGCAAAAGCAATGAACGCTCTTCATTGTGCGTTGGACCCGAATGAGTTCAACAAGATATGCACATGTAAGAGTGTATATCAAATTTGGAACCATCTCATCGTTACCCATGAGGGAACGAATAAGGTAAAACTTTCAAAGTTATATATTGCCGTACAAAACTTCGATTTGTTTCATATGCAGGAGAATGAGAGCATTGCATCGATGTACGAACGCTTTACCGACATCACAAATGAATTGGAAGCCCTTGGCCAAACATACTCCGAAGCTGAAAAGGTAAGGAAGATCATCATGGGAATGACCTCCAAATGGGAAAGGAGAGCGATCGCCATCGAGGAGGTCAATGATATGAAGAATTACACAGTTGTAAATCTTATCGGGACTCTCATGTCTTATGCGGTAAGACGAGAGAACCGATTAAAGATTCGAGCTATGATAAATCCTTCGGAGGCCAAGAAGAAGGCTTTGGCATTCAACACCAATTCATCATCCTCCGATAGCGAAGATTCGAAAGATGAGATAGATTTGGGTGAAATGGCCCAAATGGCGAAGAAGTTCCAACTCTCTTTCGCAAAGGTAAATTTCCCTCCAATAAACGTTTTGAGTCTACTAATGCTACTTCCTCTCTTTGCTTTAAGTGCAATAAGTCAGGGCACATCAAGAGGGATTGCCCAATGCTAAAGAACAAAGAGAAGTGGAAAGCTCCGAAGTACCACAAGTCCGAAAAGAACAAGAGAGACAAGAAGAAAGGACTCGTAGGTACATTCGATGACTCAAGTGAAGAATCATCAAGTGATTCCGATGATTAGAAGGGTGAGAGCGCTCACATGTGTTGAGTATTGGTGTTTCATACCAATCTTATTTTGATGACGATCACAACATTATATTGTTGCTAATGACTCTCATGTTTTAGTCTCTCAGTTTTATCTCAAGAATATCTTTCTTGGAGACTAATCACTTGGTGCAAGGATGGACATCAAGTGGAGAAGAGCCAAAGCTTGGACTCAAGAAGTGCCAAAGCTTGGAGATGATGGAGAGCAATCAAGGCATCAAGATTGAAGACTTAGACTCTAAGGAAAGCATTGTAGTCCATGTAATTTACTTTATAAATTTCTCTCTCTTTTGAGTCTAGGATTAATGTAATGCCTTGTTAGATGGTTTACTCATTCATGCATTTGCATCTAACCATCTTAGTGAGCCTTAGGATTATCATAGAATCCAACCCAATAGGTTCACTCTGTCCAAAGACTCATTTGGAGTCTCTGGCTTTCCATCAGTCGCCTGCTGAAGGAAACACAGTCGACTGGGTGATTTCCAGTCGCCTGTAGATCCTTCTATATTCGCCTGATATGCACTGCTCAAGTCAACATTTCAATTGACTCAAACTTGAGCTTTACGCACAGTCGACTACTGGTCAGTTTACAGTCGCCTGTATATTTACAGTCGCTTGTAGATTGGTCACCAGTCGCCTGTATAGCGTAAGTGCATTCTCTGCATCTCTCTGTTGTTTATCCATCTTATACAGCAGACGACTGATTAAGATTTTACAGTCGCCTGGCTAATAGACAGTCGACTGTATTATTGACATCAGTCGCCTGTGTGCTTAACTGGAGAAAGAGTGCAGCTCTCTGTTTCGATCCATCCCCTGCAGCAGTCGCCTGCTGAAGGATTAACAGGCGCCTGTCCTGTTTGTCAGTCGACTGTATTGTCTTCATCAGTTGACTGTCCTGGCTCAGAATATAGCCGTTGGATATTTTCTAGCCGTTGATCAGTCGACTGTCTTTTGATCATCAGTCGACTGTTCCTGTCGTTTTCGCCCAGTTTCTAGCCGTTGCAGAATTGTTTCTTTGGCTGTTTCCTTGGGGTTTGGGGCTTGATATGGGGTTCCTAAATATATGAGTGTGCTGCCATCTCTTGCTTCTTCTTGATTCTTCTTGAAACATTTGAAAATCTCAAGAGATCTATTGGCAACTCTCAAGCTCTCTCATTTCCCTCTATTGAGCATTCATTCCTCTTCATGCATTGAAGTCCAGCTCAAGGGAAATCATCCAAGTACTCTCAAGCATATATCAACTTGGAGATCCTCTTCCATGCCTTGCATCCATTCATGAGTAAGCATCTCAAGGCATAGGTAAGAGTATTTATTTTACTTGGTGTAATTTGTGTCTCTAATTTTCTTTGTGGAAATTAGAACTTTCTCTCTTTGTGGGAGGTTGTCTCTTTGTGGGACTTAGGATATTCTCTTTGTGGGAATAACTCTCTTTGTGGGAGTAACTCTCTTTGTGGGAGTTTAGTGTCCTAGTGTAGGGCTAACCCTAATTCTCTGAGTGGGAGTTAGTGATTCTCTGTGTGGGAGTCTTGATTCTTGTGTAGGCTTGGTTGGGTCCTTGTGTAGGGCATAAATCCTCTTTGTGGGGTATCTCCTTGTGAGATTTATATTCACTTCTCTGTGTGGGAATATAGTGAATATTGGTGTGGCTGGATGCATCCAAGTTTGGGGAACCAGGTTAAAACTGTGTGTTTGCATTTGGATTGATTGTGCCTTTTAATTTCTCTTGCATTTATAATTCCGCATTTGCAAGTTAAATTTTAACTGGACAATTTTATTGCCATTACACTATTCACCCCCCTCTAGTGTGTGTTGTTTGTATTGCAAGGGTAAGGCGATCCTTACAACATGTGCTTCATGGCCCGAGAGGATCCACTCTCCGATTAGAGTGATTCCGACACGGATGATACCGAGGTAACAATGGACGAACTTCGTATTGCTAATGAAGAGTTTTTTTTGCTAAATATCAATCTTTAATGCTTAGATATACTAGCTTAAAGAAATCTAATGTTAGCAAGTCATCCATTCCATGCATTATCAACAATGACACCATTGTTGATACTTTAACTCTTGAGAAAGTAAACTTAGCTTCTCAAAATGTCACCTTGAGAGATGAAGTGAATAACCCAAAATCTCAAATAGATCAAACACATCCAACGGATAATAGTGATCTAGTCACACGCCACACACAATTGGGTTTAGAGAATGATTCTCTTAAAACCTAAGTGCACGAGCTCAAAGCACGGGTGTCCACCTTGGATACCAACATTTCTTCTCTAAAGGAGAAATATGAGCTCATGTCCTCCCAAATTGTGAGATTCAATAAGGGAAAAGGACAATTGGACGATTTGCTAGCAAACCAATTTCCGGCCACACATCATGTTGGTCTTGGTTTTGTGGAAGCAAATGCATCCAATGCTCGCACCTCCTATAGTGGTGTCACTATAGACTTTGTGAGGCCTTCCTTCGGTGCATCCACAAGTGGTGTCAAAGACACTATAGGTAGCAAACCTACCAAGAAAGTCACCACTTCAGCTTCTCTTCATTTTGGCAAGAAACCCACTAAGGGTGGAAACCAAAAACAAGGCCATGCTTACATGTACACTAACACTCATCCACGTAGGAAACCTTCTACTTCACAAGTGGATAATCATGACACTTTTTATACTCCACACCACGGACACGTACAAAACCACACATGAGAAATACTCATGTACGTGCTCCTATACACCCGTATGCTCATACGCATCATACTTACATGTATGCACATCCTCCGCATGTCATGCATAATCCATATGCTTCATACAACATGCATGTTCCCAAACATACATATCATACTCGTATGTCATACGCATATCTGCCACCTCATGTTTATGCTAGAACCATGTTCCTAAGAAGCATGCACCACATAGAAATTCAACAAGTATGCATTCAACTAGGAAAAGGACTCCCAAAACTTACACTATTTGGGGTTATAAGAACACTAGCCTAAATGATAGGAATGCCTATGTTGATTCCTATTTTCATGACGTGATTAGGAATAGTAATTATGTTGGGAAGCGGAAGTCCACTTGGACTTGGCTTCCAAAGGGCTAATCTCCTTGGACCCAACAAACATTGGGTACCATGAGCTTATGGTATATTATATAGGTACCCAAGAGAAAGAAGAAGAGCAATAAAAGTCATATTAGCTCTAAAGGGAAAGGATGGATTCTCGATAGTGGTTGCTCCAAACATATGATGGGAGATCTCTCGTTGCTCCAAACATATGATGGGAAATCTCTCATTGCTCTTCGAAGTGATTAGCATCAAGGATGGTGCAACAGTCACTTTTGGAGGTAATCAAAAGGGAACCATCATTGGAGTAGGTATCGTTGGTAATCCTTCAAAACCCTTAATTACTAATGTATATCTTGTTAGTGGTTTGTGTCACAATCTCATTTCCATTAGTCAACTTTGTGACAAAGGTTACAAGGTTAACTTTGGAGAAGAATTGTGTACAATTGTTGATTGTGATTCAAATGTTTTATTTTCCGGTATTAGGCGTAAAAACATTTATTATTTGAGCTTGCCTAAAACCGTATAACATTGCTTAGTTGCTAACACAAGTGAACAACTATTATGGCATCGCCGTTTTGGTCATGTTCACTTCAAGCACTTATATAAGTTAGCTAAGCATGATCTAGTCAAATGTTTTCCTAAAATTGATTTTATTAAGAAAAAATTTTGCGATTCATGTCAAAGAGGTAAAGTTAGTAAATCATCTTTTAAGCTTAAAGAAGGTATTACTTCTAAGAGACCCTTAGAACTTCTTCATTTAGATTTGTTTGGGCCAACTAGAACCACTTCTTTAGGTAATGCTCATTATGGATTAGTTGTCGTAGACGACTTCTCTAGATTTACTTGGGTTTCATTCTTAACTAATAAGAATGAAGCTCATGAAGAGTTTACCAAATTTGCAAAGAAGATTCAGAATCTCTTAAGATCCACTATTATCACTATCCGTAGTGATCATGGAGGAGAATTTGAGAATGAATCTTTTACTAAGTTTTGTGATGACACCGGGATAACTCATAATTTTTCCTTCCCTCGGGCATCACCACAAAATGGTGTTGTAGAGAGAAAGAATAGGACTCTTATTGAGTGTGCACGCACTATTCTCCATGATAGTCATCTAGGACTACAATTTCGGGCAGAGGCGGTGCACACGGCATGTTATGTGCTCAATAGGATCCTAGTGAGACCCCGAACGAACAAAACTTGTTTTGAATTGTTTTATGACAAAAAGCCTTAAGTAAAATATTTTCGCGTTTTTGGTTTAAAATGTTTTATCATGAACACTTTCAGTAATCTAGATAAATTTGAGCCAAGATCCGATGAAGGAATTTTTGTTGGATATTCCACACGTAGCAAAGCCTACCGGATATACAACAAAACTTCTTCAACGATTGAGAAATCACTACATGTTTCATTTAATGAAGATTTTGATTTTCCTTGTGTTGATGATGATAATGTAGATGTTTTGTGTGATCCTCTTAGTAATTTTAAGATTAATGATTCGATTATTGATACTAACACTACTAACGAAATTGTTGAAGATGTTTCTAGTGATGCAGGAATACCCAAAGCTTATCCGACCGTTCGCAATCATCCCCATAACCAAATTATTGGAGATATTGGTGTCGGTGTTCGAACGAGGTCAAGGATTGAAGAATTATCTCATTGCGCATTTGTCTCTACCATTGAGCCAAAGAACATCCAAGAATCTTGTGAGGATAGCTCTTGGATAGTGGCAATGGAAGAAGAATTAATGCAATTCAAGAGAAATGAAGTTTGGGAACTCGTTCCTCTTCCAAGTGGTCACTAAGTCATTGGGACCAAATGGATCTTCAAGGACAAGACGGATGAGAATGAGGTAATCACAAGGAACAAAGCAAGGTTAGTAGCTCAAGGCTACCGACAAGAGGAAGGTATTGATTTCGAAGAATCTTTTGTCCCCGTAGCTAGATTAGAAGCTATTAGGTTGCTTTTATCTTTTGCATCCCATAAGAATTTTAAACTATTTCAAATGGATGTTAAAAGTGCATTTTAAATGGGATTGTCATTGAAGAAGTATATGTTTCCCAACCTCCCGATTTTATTCATGAAAAATTTCCAAACCATGTTTTCAAACTTAAGAAAGCGTTGTATGGGTTGAGACAAGCTCCTAGAGCTTGGTATGATCGACTTAAGACCTTTCTTTTGAATTTAGGTTTTAAAATGGGAGAAGTTGATTCTACACTCTTCATTAAAGATTATGAAAATGACATTCTCTTGATTCAAGTTTATGTAGACGATATAATTTTTGGTTCTACTAACTTTAATCTTTGTCAAGAATTTTCTAAGTCAATGAAGGATGAATTCGAGATGAGCCACATGGGAGAGCTCACTTATTTCCTTGGACTGCAAATTCGACAAATGGAGAATGGCACCTTCATACATCAGACAAAGTACACATGGGAGCTTATAAAGAGATTCGGGATGGAATCGTCTTCAAGCAAACGGACTCCCATGAGTACTACTACCCATCTGCACAAGGATGAAAGCGGAAAAGATGTAGATGTTCGTCTATATCGACGTATGATCGGTAGCTTATTTTACTTAACCGCAAGTAGGCCCGATATCATGTTTTCTGTATGCTTGTGTGATAGATATCAAGCTAGACCTAAGGAGTCACACTTGATTGCGGTTAAACTGATTGCGGTTAAACGAATATTTCGTTATCTCAATCAATCTCTAGATTATGGGTTACTTTACCCTAAATCTAGCACATATGAGTTAATCTCATATAGTGATTCCGACTTTACCGGATGCAAGTCCGACAGGAAAAGTACTAGTGGCACTTGCCATTTTCTAGGAAATTCTC
This sequence comes from Scilla litardierei, assembly GCA_030789695.1. Taxonomy (NCBI): domain Eukaryota; kingdom Viridiplantae; phylum Streptophyta; class Magnoliopsida; order Asparagales; family Asparagaceae; genus Scilla; species Scilla litardierei. The sequence continues at coordinate 256,552,296 of CM061141.1, forward strand.
TAGTTTCTTGGTTTTCTAAGAAACAGAATTCGGTGTCATTGTCCATGACTGAAGCGGAATATATTGCCGCGGGTCTTGCATGTGCATAAGTTCTTTGGATGAGACACACTCTTATGGACTATGGTGTCAAATGTGATACTTGCCCGATCATGGTTGATAACCAAAGTGCCATATGCCTTTCCAAGAATCTGGTACACCACTCCCGTACCAAACACATAGACGTGAGACACCATTTTATAAATGACCATGTAGCTAAGAAAGACATCATCTAGAGTACATTGAAACCCAAAAACAAATTACCGACATCTTCACAAAACCTCTTAAAGAAGATTCATTTGTGAGGTTGCGTGGAGAATTAGGAATTATGGGTGAATCTGAAATTTAGAAGCGCAACTTTCATGTTATAACCCCTCTTAAGCTCATGTCATCATATTGTCTTTCTTCTTTTGATATATGCTATATATGTGTTTAAGAAAGGCAATTGCGATTTATGTGATTTCATGATTTCTTTGAGATTGATCTTAGAGATTTGTGTTTCAATTGATTTATCGTATTACACTGTTTTTATGATGAGTTTGTGATTAGAGTATAGGTCCTAGGGTGAGTGTTCTTTTTCTCTGGATTTGTATCTCACTGTGCATTTTTGGACCAGGACAGACGACTGTCTTTCCTTTGACAGTCGACTGCCCTACTCTATCTCCTCAGTCTGAGAATTTGTATCTTTCGCACAGACGACTGATTACTGTTTTCCAGTCGACTGTTATTTTAACAGGCGACTGAATTTTAGTCATCAGGCGACTGTTCTCTTTGTCGAAATTTTTACAGTGCTCTTTGTCTTTTTGATGAAGTTTATTGATTCTCGGTCAGTCGACTGATGTGTATAGTACAGTCGACTGTCCATTGGACAGATGACTGTATGTTACTCAACGGTCGACTGTATGTCTTCCTGAGACTAATTCTTATCACTTCATCCGGTCGACTGACTATTGTTCATCAGTCGACTGTCTGCTGTTGTGACGGTTCACTGCTTTGATCTTAGCCGTCGATTCTTTGATCCAACGGCCCAGATTTATTCCCTCTTTCATATATACTTCGAGACGGTTCTTTTCCCCACGACGTTTCTCTCTCCTCTGATTGAACCGCTTCGACTTCCTGCTCTTTTTCTCAGCCATCGCCGTCGATCTCCTCCTCCCCGCAAGTCGATTGTTTCGTCGTTGCATCTTCGTGTCTTCTCGACTTGGTTTGTCTTTCTTCCTCGAGTCTATCGTTCGATTTTTTATCCTTCGATTTTGTCGCCTGTCGTTTATCTTTCTTTCGCTTGACTGACTCCATGGCACCCAAGACCAAGGGTAAGGGGAAGATCATGGGTTCTAAGATTCCTAGGGCTCCTAGGAAACCTATAGCCAAGAACACGAAGCCCTACAAAGCTCGTACCAAACAAGCCATTTCTCCCTCGCATTCTGCTTCGCAGGGATATTCTCCTTCAGCGTCTTCTTCTGAAGCTCAGCCCTTGATCAATCGTCAGCGGAAGCCCATTGGTGTTACCATCAATGAGCCTACTGCTAATGCTCCCCATCAGTCTTCTTCTGATTCGAGCTCTGGAGACGAGTCTCCCGTAGTGCCCCTACTGATCCCCTTGTTCCCCTTTGCCGAGATGATCTTTGCTTGGCAAAATACCACTCTCTCTTAGGGATGAAGCTTCTTAGGGAGCGGTACATCATTTTTCCCGCCTTTACTGCTGATAGACTTTCTGACATTCTATCTGCTACCCACTTGGCTGATCTTTTTCTCTTCTATCAGAGCGAGTCCCCTCGAGCCTACCCATTTCTGGTGAAGCTCTTCTATGCTAACTGCGTTCGCGGTGAGTATTCTACCACCGGTGTTCTTGACACCGTTGTTCAGGGAACCCACATCTAGATTACTCCCACTCGATTAGGGACCATTCTTAGGATTCCCTCTACCAGTTCTCTTCCTTCAGATATTTCCATTTCTGATATTGACGAGCTTGACCAGTCTGTCCTTCGAGATATATTTCGTGAGATACCTTTAGCCCTGGATTCTGGTATCAGGTCATCTTTGTTTTCAGCTAGAGGTTGGGCAGTTCACCTAGTGGTGAAGTCCAACATCCTGCCGAGGTATGGATCATCTGACCAGCCTTCCAGGATATTTTGAAGTGTATGTATGCAATTTTCTCTGAGATGTCCGTGAACTGGGCCGGTGTCCTCCTTGACAGGATGGACAAGGTCGAGTTTACTTCTTCCTCCGCTCACATTCCATACGGTGGTCTTTTGACTCTTGTCTTTCGACATTTTGGTGTTGATTTGTCTCGCTACAAGCCCATGCCTTTTGCTCCTCTCCTCGATGCATCTGCAAAGTCGAAGTCTTCTTCGGCTCTGCAGTCTACCTCGAAGAGGAGAAAATCCACATCAGCTCCATCCTCCTCCACTGTTCCTCCAGCTGACCAGCCTTCCACCTCAGCTCCACCATCTCGTGATATTCTTTTTAAGATGGTCTCTGGACTTTACAGGTTTCTTTCCCTTTCTTTCCTCCCTCAGGGAATACCCTTTCCTGAGGATCTGAGACAGTTTGTTCCTTAGCCTCATGTGCCTCCTCAGCCCATCGTCACTGAAGTCGTTGTGCATCCTGGTGTAGCTTCTACTCAGGATGCTGCTGATGCTGCTGCTGTTGATACTTCTGACCCTCCTCCAGAGGATACACCTGCTGTGACAGATCCTGCTTCTCCTTCTGCAGCCCCTGGAGACGCTCACTCATAGATGTGTGTTTGAGCTTGTATGATGGTTGTATTTTGATGTTTGGATATTTGGATGATGTTTGGATTTCTGATGATGATGTACGATGGTATCATGATGTATTTTTTTGGGACCATGCTGTATGTATTTTTGTTGGACATGTTGATGTCCGTATGCCATGTACTCATCCTTTGATATATAAATGATGTTGCTGTTTATTCATTTGTCACACCTTGTATAATTGATTATCTTTTCTGTGTGATGTTTGTCTTATTGTCTCCATGAATGATTTAGTCTCTTATGATGTGCTTGTGAGACAATATAGGATTTGATATTGGTTTATTCATACTATCTCTGATGTGATGCATGTTTTGAAACTATTTTTGTTTCGTATATCTAAAATGTTGATATTGGACTTCAATTCCTCTATTCACATAAGTATATGATGTGCTTTTATGAGAATTTTGATTCCATATATCTTTATACTCCTTGATTGTTGTTAGTTAGTATTTAGCACGATTATTGTTGTTGTTATTTACTCCCACCTTTTTGGATAATGCCATAGGGAGAGAGAAATAAACATACAAGATTCATAATGAATGTGCTAAGTATGTTCTAACACTTTGAATCTAAGATTGAAGTTGCCGTAGATTCAGGGGGAGTAAGATTACATTGAATAGGGATTTTAATTCCGAGATTTCTTGAATTAAAATCATACGTTTCTTACTCATTTGCTTCAATTGATATGTAGATGCTCTATTATTTGTTGACTAACTTGATTGGCATCTATGTAGGGGGAGTAAGGTTTCATAAGCACAATTATTTATCTTTTTGTATATGTTTGTTTGTCATCATCAAAAAGAAAGAGAATGTTGAGTATTGGACTTCTCCTTACTTGGTGTTAATGATGAGCAAACATAAATACTTGTGACTAATACCCTATTTTGCAGTTAATCCATTGCCTAAGCTATTTATGAAGATCTACTAGCAATGGATGGCACACAAAGTTGATTGAAGGTAAATGACATGGATTGGATGATCGTAGATGATGATTGAAGCTCCATGAAGACTTCAAGCTCATACGATGGATAGAAGAGAGAATTCGTCAATGTAATTTTCTTTTATCTCTTCTAGTATGTAGCTTAGAAGTAGAACATTGATGGAGCACTCACACACATCATCATTTCAGTCTTAGGACATCATTAGATCATTTGGCCTTTGACCCCAATTTATTTCTTTAGTGATTGTGCTTGGACTGTTTATAACAGTCGACTGCTGAACGTTTTACAGTCGCCTGCTGAACGTTTTACAGTCGCCTGTCTAAAAAACAGTCGACTATGTTTTGTTCTACAGTCGTCTGTTATGCACAAACTTTTACAATCTAGTTTTGGGCCTCTCTGTTTATTTCGCACAGGCTACTGATGAACGATTCACAGGCGCCTGTCCAAGTGACAGTCGACTGTGTTTTGTAAATCAGTCGCATGTATATCTTCTGTCCAAACTTTGTTGATCTGACTTTTATGGCCAGTCGACTAATGTTGAATATACAGTCGACTGTCCCTTGGATCAGTCGACTGTGTATGCTGCAATAGTCGTCTGTCTGTGAGCCAATTTATTGATTCTGCTCTCTGGAAATTCTCAAAGTATTTGACAGTCATCTGTATAAGGATTTACATCCACCTGTTCTGATTAACAGTCGACTGTATTATCTGCATCAGTCGTCTGTCCTGTTATCTTACATGATTTCCAGATTTCATTCAACTTACCCATCTCTCGGCCAGTCGCCTGTAGAAGGATTTACAGTCGCCTGTTGGTTCAACAGTCGATTGTCTTTGCTTCTTCAGTCGACTGTCCACGTGGTAAGTTACCGTTATGAATTTTTACATACCCTTGCTGACTGTGCAACAGTCGACTGTGGTTTCTTCAACAGTCGACTGTCGCGAGTTCAGTTTCTATCCGTTGAGAAGTTTCTCACGGATTCCAAAAGGGTTTTTGCCTAAAATGTTTTGTGGATTTGAGAAACCTATATATGGGGCTTCTACTGTTCCATTGAAAATTTACCTAAGCTATTGCAAAATCTCTTAAGCTTTCATTTCTAAAGTTTAAAGCTCTCAAATCCAAAGCCCTAAGAATTCCAATCTTTGATATCTTGCTCTCCAACCTAGAACCAAAGAGTGATCCTCTAGGTATTTGGTGTAGTCAATAGAAAGGGATTTCTCCTCTCTTCCAAGAGAGTCTACAACACACATCACACTTCTCCTTCAAGTTCTACTTCAAGGCATAGGTGATTGTAAGTGTTGCTTTCATTATTTCATTACTTTCGTAATTTGAATTTGCTCTCGGGTTGTGAGAGCGGTTTGCTTGCTCCCAATTTGTGGGAGTCAAGGACATCGATTGTATTCGATTTCACTTGTAGGGTTGCTACAAGTGGGTTTTAAGGAAACCTCAAGTTAGGGTTCTAACTTGAGTATCTGGAGGTATCCGGATGGAAGGGACGTAGGATTACCGGGAACAAGTCGGGAAGTGACTTGGGTAATCCGAACCCTAGAAACTTAATTGTGTTTGCATTTGTTTCTTATTTGGGTTTAATTCTAATTCCGCACTATATTGTTAGTTAGCATTTTAATTTGGTGTAACTATCGTTTTAAATTGCTTAAACACTATTCAACCCCCCTTCTAGTGTTTTCACCATATACAGGATCCTTACAATGCTCACTAAATTGAGCATAACTCTCTCCGTTTAACTTCGATTGGGATGATTCAAGTTGTGTTGGAAAGATGACAAATTTCCTAATTGATGGGCTTTGAATGGACAAGAAATTCCAATTACGGAAAAAGTTATGGCAGTTTGAATACAGACTGATCGCAGAAAACAGTTTTCTGAAAACTGAGAACACTGAGAGTTTGGGCTCTGTTAACCAGACCTCTGGAGTACAACAACCAGACGGCTGGTCTACTATTCCAGATGCCTGATGGTTGAACTCCAGACATCTGGAGCACATGGGCATTGGCCATCTTTAAAAAACGACAGTTTGAGTACATTTCAACGATTAAACTGATTCCTGACGATTATCACCCATTTCTGTTATAAATTTGATTAAACTCATTGAATGAAAGTTGTAGATAATGTAGTCTTCTACTCATATACAAAATATCATAAATTTACAGTTAATGAGCTAATTAATATGGGTTAAACCCCACAGGATACTGATTCTGTTTTTCAAACAGAATTATTGAGCTCTAAAGATCTGTTATTTCTAGTATGTTACGATCAGATTCTCAACGAGAGAAAAACATGAAATTTGTATATATAGAAGTTAGTCTTCTAGATTGATCAAGATCATGGATCACTACAGTGGAATTTCTACTCGTTTTAGTGAAAGGGTGCAGATTCTGACAGAATCGGTCCCCATTACATAGATCACTGGTGCAATCACGATACAAATAGAATTTGATAGTGGTTTATAAACAAAAATTGTAAAGGACTTCGTAAGCTTTCCATATCATATTTTTCATGATTTTTGACATATTGTACAGAGAATTATACATGGTTGAACTTGCAGCCGAAACTAATTTCCGGAAACAGCCAACCTAAACGAACTCCTATCGATTCTAAAACGAAATCATATCTAATTTAATTAGATTCCTACCTAAACAGTCTCCCAAATGATCTCTGGCCCTTCTTATTCCTGGATGACCATCTGATTACTAAACTCCTTCTCCTCCAATTGATGATTCAAGGCTCCAAGTGTAGGATTTGGTTTGGGTTTGGGTTATTTGGCTTGAGGAGAAAATGCAGCACGGGTTGAAGGTGGTGTGCGTGAGAGGGGTAAGGCTGAGAGAGGTCTATTTTCTTTTATTATTTTTTCTTTCAATTTATCTTCCTTTTCTTCCTTGATTTCTTTCTTTGGCTGAGACTTGGCCAAAGAAAAGATGGTTTTTCTTTTAAAACTTTTGAGCTTGAAAACTATTTTTCTCTTTAGAAATTTAGCATTAAAGTCATACAATAAAATCTGAACAAATCTTATTTTATAGGAAAAAATTTAGGCCCAAACAGATGACCATAATACCCCTAAATGGTCAAAAACGACTAGTAAAAAAGTTACAGTTATAGACCAACGACTTGTTACTAGTCGACTTTTGTACATTGACTAGTCGACTAGTTTTCAGCAAGTCGACTAGTCTTTGTGCATTGGTCGACGAGTCCACACATGTCTTGAGGAGCCGATGCTCTCTTTAAAAACCAGTTGATTGTAGTTCATGTACTAGTCGACCTGTGTTCAACAAGTGACTATTTTCATAACTGCAGTCGACTCTTTTCTGACATGCTTCTAGCCATTGACAGACCTAGTCGACTGGGTGTCAAATTGGTCGGTTGGTAGGCCTAGAAAAATTATTTTTGACATAGAAAACTTAGGAAATCATTTGAAAACTTTTTTACGGTTTAAAATATTTTTGATAAATTCCTAAGTGTGTGATAGCTTCAGCTAAAGCCTTAACATTCTAAGACAAGGTAAAATAAAATTTACATCAAAAAATTTACATTTGTTATGAGTTGAGGGAGGCCCTTTGGCTCCCTCCTCATTTATCCCTCCATTACACCACCACCCCACTAAGCCTTTAGTGGATGACTCTTGGGCTACTACAATAATGAGGATGTGAATAAAGGTAGAGCCATGGTGTTTGCCATGGTTACTCATTTCTATTGCAAGAAAACTTTGTCTCCTATGAATTTATAGAGTTGATCTCTCAACACGTTATCAGCACGTGTCTTCTACAAATTTTGATAATAAATTTGCTCGAAAGAGGAAGATTCCTGGAGATAATAAGATTATCCCTCCACAGGATGCTGAGCTCAGACCAGCTACTTCTCCCCTCCTTATTTCCCCTGCAGAGGAAACAATAGGAGAAACATCATTAACTTTTGTACGTACTGGAGAGGTACTGGACAGATATAGCACAGTCGTCGACGACAATTTTGCGTTCTCTATTGCCGTTCATGTCGCTGAATACGACGATGACGTCGAACCGCTATCTCTAGTGGAATGTAAACGCAGAGATGATTGGCCAAAGTGGGACGATGCAATAAGAGTAGAGCTGGACTCACTCTTGAAACGTAAAGTCTTTGGACCAGTAGTCTAAACACCAGTAGGTGTTAAACCTGTGGGATATAAGTGGGTTTTCATAAGAAAAAGAAATGAAGAAAATGTGATCGTTCGCTACAAGGCATGCCTTGTAGCCCAGGGGTTTTCCCAAAGACCGGGGATTGATTATGAAGATACATATTCCCCTGTCATGGATGTGAACACATTCCGATTTTTAATAAGCCTAACTTCTCTGGAAAGCCTAGAAATGCAGCTCATGGACGTTGTGACTGCATATCTATATGGCGATATAGATAAAAAGAACTATATGAGACTTCCTGATGGGTTTAATCTACCCCCAGAGATGAAAGAGATACCTCGGGACATATTCTCTGTAAGGCTGCATAGATCATTATATGGTCTAAAGCAATCGGACAAAATGTCGTATAACAGACTTAGTGATTTCCTTGCACAGCAAGGATTCACAAATAATGAAGTCTGCCTGTGTATCTTTATCAAAAGAACGGGAACATGATTCGTCATCTCAGTAGTATATGTTGATGACTTAAATCTCATAGGATCTCCTGCAGAGATCAATGAGATATCTGAAAGCCTAAAGCATATTTTTGAAATGAAAGACCTAGGCAAAACAAAGTGTTGTCTTGGCTTACAGATTGAACACCTACGAGATGGAATCCTATTACACCAATCAAATTATACAAAGAGACTTCTACGCAAGTTTCATATGGATAAATGTCATCCTTTAAGTACTTATATAGTCGTAAGATCACTAGATGTACATAAGGACCCCTTCCGGCCACTGGAAGAGGGGGAGGAGATAGTGGTCCCTGAAGTACCCTACCTCAGTGCCATTGGAGCACTTCTATATCTGGCTAACTATACACGTCTCGATATAGCGTTTGCAGTTAATCTCCTAGCCAGACACAGTGCATCGCCTACAAAGCGCCACTGGAACGGAGTAAAGCATCTTTTGCGATACCTCCAGGGTTCAATAGATCTAGGACTTTATTACCAGAGAGGTGCCTCCCCCCAATTACTTGGTTATGCCGATGCAGGTTATCTTTCAGATCCGCACACGGCAAAATCACAGACAGGTTTTGTGTTTACCTACGGAGGTACTGCTATCTTCTGGAGATCGGTAAAGCAAACCACAACAGCTATGTCATCCAATCATTAGAGCTCATTGCGATCCATGAAGTAAGCAAAGAGTGTTATTGGCTACACTCCGTCGTCCAACATATTCTTCACTCCACTCGCCTGAAGACTGGTGATTTAGAGCCTACTGTCCTGTTTGAAGACAACGCCGCGTGTATTACTCAACTTCAAAGGGGCTACATCAAGGGTGACAGGACGAAGCACATATCTTCCAAGTTTTTCTGGATACACGAGCTAAATGAGGACAAGCAGATCGAAGTTCAGCAGATCCAGTCCTGCAACAATTTAGCTGACCTTTTTACTAAGTATTTGCCCAGCTGTATTTTTGTAAAGCTTGTAAAGAACATTGGTATGCGACAGCTGAAAGATCTATAATCATAGGGCTTGTATAGATCAGGAAGAGTCACCTGTGGGGTGTACTCTTTTTCCTTAAGCTGACGGTTTTTTCCATTGGGTTTTCCGCAGCTAAGGTTTTAACGAGACAACCACAGTGGTTTATGATCCAGAAGTATCCACCCAACTAGCTTTATGAATCCTGAAGAATTCATAGGCCAAGTCCTAGAGTAATGGATGGATAAGGGGGAGTGTTATGAGTTGTTTTGGCTCCCTCCTCATTTATCTCTCCATTACACCACCACCGCACTAAGCCTTTAGTGGGTGACTCTTGGGCTACTACAATAATGAGGATGTGAATAAAGGTAGAGCCATGGTGTTTGCCATGGTTACTCATTTCTATTGCAAGAAAACTTTGTCTCCTATGCGTCTCTAGAGTTGATCTCTCAACAACATTTAGATTCTTGATGCAATCTTGGCTTGTTCACCCGCCTTGTCTTGATTTCTTTGACTTCTATGCATTGTTGAACCCACTTAAGCTTTAAGTTCTTCTTAATTTGCTTGAAGATCATGTACATGTACTCATAGCTTACTAGATGCTATGTTAGCTCATAATCAAAACTATATGGGGTGAATCAATATCTAACTACATCATCACATTCAGATGAGGTTAAGAGCAAAATGAACTACATGCATAGATATGATAAAGATCGCAACATGAATCGGAAAATGAAGCTCCATTACATCATAATATATAATTGGGGACAGGTTCCGAGTACTGGGTATCGGTTACCTATACATGGGAACCGAAACCGGCTGACAGCGGTTCTTAATTTTCCTTCCTTGAACCTAACTGTTCGGGTACGAATATGTTCCAAGCGGGTATGTGGATACCACGTACGTGTGCACACCCCTAGCCATGACTTCAGGCTTAACTACTAAAATTAAAAGGTGAAGGCACGAGCCAGATCAAAGGTCGAATCTTCGTGGATTCCATCTAGCTGCACCCAGAAATCAGTTCTATTGTATTTGAGTAGTTAATTACGTGAATGCTTAACTAGGCATCGTTACATCTGTCGTGTAAATGAGGGTTATTTTCACCCAGGGGCGGAGGCAAGTTTGGGCTGACCTGGGCTATAGCCCGTGTCAGTTTTGTATAAAACTTTGTATATAGTTGTAAAGTTATCTTGGGCCCAACTAATTAGCCCAAGTTGAAAATGTACAGCCCAGGTCCAGTCAAGACTGAGAGCCTCAGATCCAATATGCTGTGATCGGGCTTCACAATTCTGAGAATTGAGAATTTTGTTGCTGCGGCCTGCGAGTTTATTTTTGTGCTAGGGCTCCAAAGAAATTTTAGTTCCTCCGCCGAATCCTCCCTCTTCCCACAAAATTCCTCCAGCAACAAAGAAGAAGAAGTGCTTTGCGCGGCGTGTCAGCTTCAAAATTTCTCTAGCTTCAAAAGAAAAAATTCATCCGGCTTCAAAATTTTCAGTTCTCTACTTCTCTCCGCGCCGCGGTAGCTCAAGATCGGAGATTCCAACTTCCAGGTTCCACTGTTCGGCTGTTCGGTGAGGATCGTCAACGATGTAAGCAGTTTTTCCATTTAGGGTTTTCTAAATTTCTAATGGTTTTGGGTTGTTAATTCAAATTGTTTGATTTGCTGGTAGCCTGGTACGCCGGTCGGTTTGATTAAGGGGTTTGATGAGTTTATGTTCTCTAGTTTCTGAACTGTAAAAAAGACATCATCATCATTCATCAATCCCTTGAAAATTTACACAAAATGAATAAAAATTGTTTTTTTAAAAAAGAAGGAATGAATTCACAGAATTCTGGCATTCATTGTTGTTAAAAATTGTTTTTAAAAATTGTTTTTAAAAAGAAGGAATTCTGACATTCATGATGTATCAAGTTTATTAGATGAAAAACAAACCCATTTTAGTTACACCAACTAATTCTGGGATAATTTGAGCTATTTCTGGCTTGTAGCTTATAATTTGGAACCTGATACTTGATTCGCACGGACAAATCCAATGCTAATCCAAGAAGTGCTACCATTTGTTGCTAATCCAATGCTAATCCATGTCCTCATTTTAGTCTGCTTGTGTCCTTAATGCAATTATAAATTTATAATGAGCATAAACTAAGGCTGTCATTCAATGCAATTTTAATGCAATTTTGATATAGAAATGATTATAGAGATGTGGATATGTTTCTGATTACTACAGATCTGCGACAATCACATCGTGATCATCCGCGACCATCGCCTTTGTACACAGACCGCAACCATCTCTCACCATCTGAGTAGCGCCTTGGTCTTGGTATGATCCTAATTCCTTATTATATTCTTCTTCTATTAATTTTTTTGGTGTTAGACTCTTATAATCTAGGGTTTTTAATTGAATGATACACATATTAATGCATGTATGATGTATCACTTTAATAGGTTATTAATTATAATGGAAACTCCTGGAAACAAGAGAGGAAAAACTATGTTTTCATTTTTTAAACCAAAAGAGCATTCATCGACTAATGAAGGGACTCCATCTAATGTTGATTTGTTAAATGGTAATGAGCAACGGCTTTCTAAATCTCAAAGAATTGAAATTGATCTTGGTACTCTTGAGCGGGATCCTGTGATTCGAATCCCTATATGGCAACATCATGTTAATCAAAGAGATGAAATACGGAGAGCTTACATTAAAATGGGTCCGTATCAACCTAAGTTGGCAGAGTACCCGAGAACTGAATCAGGATCACAACATCGTAAATTTCAATATTCTTGGTTTGAAAACTTTCCTTGGTTAGAGTATTCTCCATCAAAGGATGCAGTATTTTGTTTTCCATGTTTTGTTTTTCAAGAAAAGGCGCCTCGGCAAGCTGCATTTATCACTGAAGGGTTTAATAGTTGGAAGAGGGTTCACGATGGAGTTAGATGTGCATTTCTGATGCATGTGGGATGCCCTACATCACCGCATAATAATGCTGTGAAATCTGTTGAAGATTTAATGAAAGGAACTCGACATATTGATAAAGTGCTAAATGCACAGACTGCAGAAGAAGTTCAGAAGAATCGATTGCGACTTACAGCAACAATTGAGAGTATTCTGTGGCTTAGCCTGCAAGCTTGTGCATTTAGAGGTCATGATGAATCTCAAACTTCTAGCAATCGTGGAAATTTTATGGAGATGATAAGACTTATGGGAAAATTAAATGTTAACATTGATAAAGTTGTCTTGGAAAAAGCTCCGAAAAATGCAAGTTATACTTCACCGACTATTCAGAAAGAAATTTTGCATATTCTTGCAAACAGAGTTAGGAGAAAAATCCGTGAAGAAGTTGGAGATGCCAAGTTTTGCATTTTGGTTGATGAAGCTAAAGACGCGTCAAATAAAGAGCAGATGGCTATTGTTTTGAGATTTGTTGATAATCATGGTGTCTTACGATAGCGTTTTTTTTGAGATTGTGCATGTTTCAGACACTACTGCTTTAACACTGAAAAGAGAAATATCTACTGTCCTTACCCAAAATAATTTGCATATTCTCAATATGCGAGGTCAAGGATATGATGGTGCTAGTAATATGCGTGGTGCGTGAAACGGACTTCAAGCCCTATTTCTTAAAGATTGCCCATATGCATATTATGAACATTGTTTTGCCCATCGATTACAACTAGCATTGGTTGCAGCTGCTGAAAATGAGATGTCTGTTTGGTTATTTTTTTCAAAATTAACATCCATTATCAATCTTATTGGTGCTTCTCCCAAACGACAAACTGAGTTACATTCTGCTCAGGCAAATGAAATTGCACGTATGTTAGCTTCTGGTGAACGTGAGACTGGTAAAGGGATTAATCAGATTGGTAATTTACATCGGAGTGGAACTACTCGGTGGAGCTCTCATTTTAATTCTATTTGCAGTTTAATTGATATGTATGGCGCATCTATGACAGTGCTTGAAAGTATTATTCAAGAAGGATCATCAAACTCTATGCGTGGAGAAGCTGGTGGCTGTTTGATGGTGATGAGGTCTTTTGAATTTATGTTCATCTTATATATGATGCATAAAATTATGGGGATTACCGATTTGCTTTGTCGAGCTTTGCAGCAGAAATCTCTTGATATCTTAAATTCTATGGATCTGGTCTCCTCTACTAAATCATTGCTTCAAACAATGAGAGAAATGGGATTCGATCATCTTCTTGAACTTGTGCAATCTGTTTGCATGAGGTATGATATTGACATACCAGATATGAATGCTCCATACAAGAGAGCCACCGGCCGTTCATGTCAACAAAAAGATTCGATAACAGTTCACCAACACTATCATTTTGATATATTTAACTCAGCAATAGATTTTCAGTTGGAAGAGTTACATTCAAGATTCAGTGATAGAGCAGTGGAACTCCTTTTACTTAGCACCGCTTTGGAACCTAAAGACAATTTTAAATCATTTAAAATTGATGATATTTGCAGGCTTGTCGAGAAATTCTATCTTGAAGATTTTACTGAGCAGGAAATGTATTATTTGAGAAATCAACTTGAGCATTATAAGATTGATGTGCTTCATCATGAGAGCTTTCTGAATATGTCTACCATTTCTGAATTATGTCGAGGACTAGTCGAGATAAATAAAGCACAACACTATCATTTGATTGATAGACTGCTTCGTCTTATTTTGACTCTACCGGTTTCCACTGCTACTACGGAACGTGCATTTTCAGCTATGAAACATGTTAAAACGGCTCTACGCAATAAGATGGAAGAAGAGTTCTTGGCAGATTCTATGATGATTTACATTGAACGAGAGCTTGCTGAAGATATCGATTCGGATTCGATAATAGATGAATTCTATTCTATAAAACATCTACGTGTGCAACTTCAGTAGAATGCTTTACTTCCTTTGTTATTATTTTGTGTATATTTGAAACTTACTTTTGTGCTCATACAAAAATGATGGAGTATATGATTGTGCAAACTAGACTAATATATTTGATAAGTTTTGGTTCCATTTTTCTTTGCTTTACATGCTTGGCTTTATGATTAAAATCATGGATTAATGTTTTAATTACAGCTAGATATTTAGGATAGTCTCTTAACCCAGGGCAGGAAAAAATCCTGGCTCCGCCCTTGTTTTCACCGACCTCCAAAGTAAAAGACCCGATCCAAATCATTACAACATACTGACTATGAGTGTTGGCTCGTCATCGGCGTGACTGGAAGAGATGTCAACATCCATTACGACATTGTTATCAGTAAAATTAACTTCTACGCTAATTAGATTAATTAATTAATCAATATCCTTTCATTGTTTTCTGCGAAATTTAAAAAGGCAGTTTTAAATTGTTGGGATCTGATGCTGACTTCACATCCACCATGAGGGCTTCCATCCTCACCCTGGACTGGTGGTCCACGTGAAACCCACAGCATTGTTCGCTCATCCCACATGCATGAGAGAGAGATTGAATCATGCTGCTTACCACCATTTTAATTAATTATTAGATCTATTTAATGGAGCTTAGAAGTCATCGTGCGTGGGAAGTGACGCTTTTTAGCATGGGGAGTGGTGTTGAGGTGGCATGAAATGGCCGGCGACTGGCCGATTAAAGCACTCCTTTTAAAAAATGAAAGAACGTCAATACAATATTTTCCGAGGAGGTTCAAATTCACAAGATGACATCGTCTTCAGAATTTAGTATTGGTTTCATAAGAATCTTTGCCATTAACTTGTTTCCCCACTGGGAAGAAGAGTCCTAAAAGACGGGTGGTTCTCTGGCTACGTTTTTTTTTGATACATCGAAAAGGCAAGAATCGAACCATCGGACTTTTATAAAGAAGAGATGTCGAATACCACTAAGCCAATTAACTCATGCGTCCTCTAGCTATTTTGTGTTTAATCTAAGGTAAATTTAATTAAACATTCACGTATGTTTTTAGATTTTACTATTATTTTTAGAATAACAACCCATACCTGACGATTTTGTTAGCATTTTGTTGTGATGTTGCGTTTTCAAGACTTTACATCACATTTATCATATGATAAGAACAAAAAATGCACATTGATACAACACTGGTCCCAAGGATAAGCTCGGCTCAGTTATTTTGTGAACTCTCGCGAGATGTTTGCATCCATGGCATTTATGGCCTAAACTGTTCGGTTTCATCACTTATGACTTGCCATCAATAGCGACCAGTTTCAACAATTTGTGCTAGCTGTTATTCCGTCATCAATGGCAATAACTCGGCAGTAATAAAGGCTCACCCTGCCAAAAAAATCTCTCCATCAATGGGACCGGGGGGGGGGGGGGGGGGGGGGGATAACTTGGGTTACAAATTCTCGAAAACAACTTCTAGATGCTCCACCGAGATTGACTTCTTTTACAGTAGACAACAAGCTGATCGCCTTCTACGGGAGGACCGAGTTTCTTACAGACTTCTTCCATCTTGGGGGGCTGACTTCTTTTTATACTTTTGGGATTCTTCGACTTCTCTTCACTGGAATCCTATTCTTCTACGAGATTCTATCTCTTTAGAGCACAGAGCTTGCTGATTTCTCTTTTGGTCTCTCACACAAGCAATCTCTTGGATAAACTCGGGTGGAATGAGCCTCACACGACTCCAAACCACTCACAAGAACAATAAATGTTAGATATTTTGAAATGACTTTAGAATATTCAGGCATCATAAAAACAAGATCTTCTCCAAACTAAGCAGTACATGCTCTCCTTAGCTCGGTGCGACAACTGCTTACCGGTCTGCCTAATAGATCGGTCTTAGTTTTCCCCGAGCATCCTTTCAGTCACATGCTGACTTAAGCATCAGAGGGGATTAGGTCTGACCCCAAGTCTGTACCACCCTCACGAGCTGTTTGTGTTACAGGCAACTCAGAGATAGCTCAGACCAGACTAGAGCAGCTCGAGCTCTAGCAGCTCAGACTGAGGGATAGCTCGGATCAATAGCTGCAACTTAAGGACCCAATAACATACGTACACCTCAGATTGGTAGATTCACACGTCAACAATTGGCACCAATTGTGGGAACGACTTGACATCCACGTCATCAACCACGTCGACGTTGACTCGACCCAACAACCAAGGGCCTGAAAGGTCAGTTACGGCAGAGGAAGCATTGGCTAACCGAGCTCCCAGAGATACTCTGGTCGTACATGATTACCTATAAGAGCTATCAGGGTTACTCTGACCCGAAGAAACTCCCAAGGATATTCTCGTCCATCCTCAGAGTGCAGAGAGTCTCCGGAGGTATTATCAGTGTCAAATAAGTGAACCAAGCAAACAGATACGTTGTTTTCCACTCCTATGTTTTTTCAATTCAAAGCAATATTATTATTTACTGACCCATTACCCCCATGAGAACACAAAAGAGAAGACCATAAACAGCTTCTCCAATTTCACTTTCTCTAGAATGTGCAGGCTACGTCAGAAGACTTCATAGGTTGGTCAGCTGTAGGTCGAGGGGCTACTCCCCTCGCAGACCGACCTAGTTATCTGTAGGTTATAGGTCAGGGACCACTCCACTTATGGTCTAATCGAGCTCTATGTCGGCCGTAGGTCGAGGGGCCACTCCCCTTGTTGGCTGATCCAGCTAAAAGTCGGTTGAAAGTCAGGGGGTCACTTCCCTCGCGGGCCGACCTAGATCTGTGTTGGATATAAGTTGGGGGCCACTCCCCTTATGGGCTGACCTAGCTTTGGATCGGTTATAGGTCGGGGGCCACTCCCCTCGCAGGCCGATCTAGCTCTGCATTAACTGTAGGTCAGTGGCCACTCCCCTCGCTAGCTGACCTAGCTCTGCCTCGGCTGTTGGTCTGGGGCCACCCCCTCGCGGGTCAAATCTGGCTATACGACAGGGGTCACTTCTCCCACACGCATGCCACATTACCTGACCTCAACTTTTGTAGCGGTTGAGCTTGGGAGATGGGGACCATTGATACAACACTAGTCCCATGGATTAGCTCAGCTCAGTTATTTTGTGAATACTTGGGAGATGCTTGCATTCATGGCTTTTATGGCATTTATGGCCTAAACCGTTGGGCTTCCTCACTTATGGCTTGCCATCGATAACGACCGTTTTCTCCAATTTATACTGGCCGTTGCCCCGTCTTCAATAGCAATAAATCGGCAGTAATAAAGGCTCACCCTGCTGTTAGGCATATTTTATACACATATTTCTGCACCTTTATACCACGTTTTCCACTCTTATTATATAACACTCTCACTCTTTTCTTCCAGCTTTACCCACTTTTATCCACTTTACGCCTTCGGCGTATATTTTGTACATTTCAGGGTAAAAACGTACAAAATGACGCAAGATAGCAATGAAAGAAGCCAATGGAAGAAGATGACAAGCAATGACAGAGAGTTGGAGGTGACTTGGGGCCAAGAAGATAGATTTGCAGGTGACACAGCCGTGCATATGCACATACGGCCGTGTCAGCGCGTCAGAAGGAAGGCTAATGTTACTGCTTCAGTGACATGGTCGTGCAGACATTCCACACAGCTGTGCTAAATCTGCCTACAGAAGACAGAATACCTTCTTCGAACACAGACATACAACACGACCGTGTCAGCATATATGCTCCAATGACACGGCCGTGCAGATATTCTTTACGACCATGCTAAATATGCCCGCAGAAGACAAAGAGCCCTCCTCAAGCACGGATGGACGCACTGCCGTCCAGCACGGCCATGCGCCTGAAGCTTCCTGGAGGCGTTAGGGATCAATGACACGGCAGTGCCGAAAGGAGGCACAACCATGCGCAAGATAACTGTGCTGTATTCTCCAAAGGGTGACACGACTATGCCGCTTGTCGGCACGTGCATGCGTCCACCATTGTATATAAGGAAATGTCCACAAGCATTTTGGGGCACAAGATTTTGGGGAGAATATTTGGTTTTTGGCAACTTGGGGGACCAGATTTCTGTAGGATCTTGAATTTTTCTTTCCATACGAAAATCTTAATCTCGAGTATTAAATTTCATAGATTCCAGTTTTATTATGCTCATAATTATCTACATTGTTGTTCTATTTTGTGGTATTGTCCTAATCTTTGATGTATAACCCTAGAATAATTTCATTTAGCTTTAACATGATTAGTGAGTAATCCCGCAAGCTAGGACCATGTAGAGCCCTATTGTAAGGATCAATCATGATGGATCGCCCAAGATATCAACCCAATTAAGATTTTAGTTTAGGAATAGGATTGGATGATGAGCCGAATTCAGTCAATTCCGTTATGGTGCTATACAATCCTACTCACCGACTGACCATCGGGGTTTTGATTTGACACCTATAAGAGAGGGTTGACTTTCTAGTGCCTGGCACCGACGACTAATCAGGCTTACTCACTAGAACCACCTATATCATAGCGACCGACTAACCATCGAGGCTACGATAGGGATCCAACCTATTCTCCGGGTCCCCTTTCTCGAGGTTAGACACCGAGGGGACGAGGATTGAGGCTTTGCCCTCATCTGTGACTATAATCCTTGTGTCGAGAAGCTAGATCTATTTATCTTAATCCTTAAAACGGTGGTGATATGTTACCCTAGCTCCTTCTCTAATTGAAATTTCCCTTAGTTAATCGCTCTTCACCCCTATTACACAATTCCCACGGCTACAAAAAACTTGACACCAATCTTAGATTCGAACCTTCGTCTCCCTATGTTCGACACCCGCTACAAACGACTCGTGTGCTTGCAGACATTAATTAAAGCACTTAACAAGCTTTTGGCACCATTACTGGGGAGGCAAACGGCTTGACTTTGTATTGGTGAATTGTTTAGTAGACCGTGTTTTCTCTCTCTTTTTGGATACTAACCACGCTACTAACGTTTCCCTTGAGTTTTGTCCCTCTTACACGCATAAGAATAGGACTACTGGATATATAAGGAATGGAGCCCACAAGATCCATCATGGATTTCGGATCACCGTGCGATAGCCCCCGTCATGAATAGCATACCCGTCGGTCCGAGATGCTAACTTTGAGTTGAAAACCGAGCCGATCTGCCTTATACAACAAGACCAGTTTAGTGGATCACACTTAGAAGACCCCTTCGAGCATCTACGTATCTTTCTGGAGAAATGCAACAAAATCAAAATGGAGGATGTCACGGAGGACGACGTTAAGCTTTGACTCTTCCCATTCTCCTTCAAGAGAAAGGCCAAGGAGTGGTTCAGGAGCAATCACCCCAATACCTTCTCATTGGGATGATTTATCAAAGGCCTTTATAAATCAATTTTTCCCCCGGGAAGACAATGAAGCGAAGAATTGAGATCACGTATTTTAGGCAACGTGATCAGGAGTCACTTTACGAACCATGGGAGAGGTACAAGGTGTAGGAAGATATATGCCCATAAGGCAATTTATCTTGATTATACGTCTTGTTCATACCGTATATGGTACGTATTATTCTAAGTATAAAATCGTTTGTATTAATATACTTGGATAATATCCATAGACTTAGAGTTAGGTCCTTACATATCTAGATGAGATCTCGATTATGAGTAAGTAAGAGACCGAATAGAAACGTAAGTCTAAAACGGTTCGTGATCATAGATGTGTCGAGAACTGGATATCGACACATCGGATAGATCACTGTGTCTTCGTCTTACCTTCGGGTAATGATGATCTCATAGTCATTCGACTTGCTGAAGTCGGAGACGAGACACAGGTGCTCATTGGAGAATGAGTTCACTGAACGACCAAGTTAGAGTTATTAAATGGTTAACTTTAATGATCTGTCTTCAATAACTCTAGGGTGATGATAGGTTAGTTGATCCTTAAGACCTGAAGTCATCTGTATAAACCTGTGAACGGACGGTGTAGCTTAGACCCATGATCTAGCTTCGAGGACCAGTCCTGATGAAAGATCTTAGGTTGGGTTGCACCAGAAGCTCTCTAGGTGAGTAAGTGACTAAGATGGGATTCGTCACTTCCATTAAAGGGAAGTTAGTGTTATAGGCTCAGTACGGTCTTTATGTTAATGCTCGGCCGGGGTACGTTGCAAGTAGTACAACGTGTATACAATAAAGACCGCCGTATACTGACCAATGTTGTCTAATGGGGTTGACAGAAAACCATACCCTAGGCCAACATCAAACACAGTCTTGACGAAGGGATTTTAGCTAACGGAATTCATCACTGACACAGCCAATGCAAACCCTATGATACTTTTGTCAAAGGGTCGATCACGTTATGATGACTCTGAAACAGGGACGACAGCTACTGCTCGTAGTGACCGTCGTCTAGGGGTTTCGAGCCCCAACCTGTAGTAAGGTCAGGCTGTAGGGTCTGACACCGAGTAGTACTCGTGTCTTAGTAATAGGAATATAGAATAGAGAGAAATGTCATTTGATGATATTCACAAGTTAAGTTGTGAAAGTTAGTCGCAATAGCAATAGGGACATAACGTTGCATTAGATGCTAATTTTAACTAAACGTGTTGTAAATTAGTTACGACGAATTTAGTAGGAACAAACTTGTTGGAAAGGGTTACCTGGATGACGGGATCGTCCCGGTCTAAACACAGGTTCAAACCGTGCCCAAATCGGAGCTCAAACGAGCCCAGAAACGCAGAAAGAGTTCAAGGGGAAGTGGGTTAGACCCACCGGGCCAAGAGGCCCATGTGCAAGGGCAAAATGGGCGCGGCCCGCTGCAGCAGCGGGCATGGCCCGCTATGTGCAGCGGGCGGGCGCCCGCTGCATTAGCGGGCGTGGCCCGCTGCACAGCGGGCCAGCGCCCGCTGATGCAGCGGGCACGGCCCGCTGCACGCAGCGGGCGCCCGCCCGCTGCAGCAGCGGGCGGGTGGCCCGCCCTTCCCCCCTTGGGCGGGCGCGCCCGCTAAGTCTAGCGGGCGCGCCCGCTAAGTCTAGCGGGCGCGCCCACAACTTAAGTCAATTAGGGTTTTTTGAAACCCTAATGACGGCTACGAATTTTGAGAAATTGCTAAACTTTGAGCAATTGTTTTAGGGGTCAAACGAAGTCGAAATTCGTCGCCGTCAGTTCCTACGCGTTCACCATTCCAAGCTCTTCTGATTGATAGCTTGTTTGGTGTCTGAAGTTTAGTATGTGAGGAGAATTAATTCGTTAAAGTTTGACTTTGTGAAAGGCTAACTTTAAAATTGAAATTAAGCCAAATGGCTTAATTGTTTTTCTCTTCATGGGAATTGTCCCACATTGCCCGCAACGAGATGTTGAGTGCTCACTCCCTATATAAATAGGGGTGCACTCTCCTCGTTGAAATACACACACCAGTCAACGATCGGGTAGCTCCAAATTATTGAGCAAGCTCGGTCTGCGACTAAATCTCTCTCTCTACTTTCCTATTCTCTGGAGTAGTCCTAGCACGACTACGAAAGGGGTTTGGATCCGATCCGGACGTCTAAGACGCGGGTTTCTTCTCAAGTGAAACTTTCTACCGCGTGTGATCGGCTCGGAGGCGAAAGCGGCTCGGGCGGATCGGTGCGAGGGTGCGAGGCGGCTCAGGGAGATCGGGTCAACGCGGCTCGGCTACGAGGAGCTTCTCAAGACGGTGCGGTACATCTTGCCTGCTCCAGGGCCAAGATTCCGGGTATGTGGTTAAGCGTTTTAGCGTAATTTTAATTAGTCGCTTAGTGTAGATCCTTCTTGGAGTGGTCAGACCCACTCCAAGTCGGCATAGATCGGGCTGGGTTCTGGTTCCCAGAGCCTAGCTAAATTGTTTAGCTAGTGTAGAAATTAAGATTTCTGTTTTTCCGCTGCGTCTATGTGCCTCCGTGGTCCGTCCGACTTAGGACGGATACGGATCCGAGCTCTGGGGGTCCGCCAAAACCCCAAAAGTGGTATCAGAGCCACGGTTATGCTATAGATCTACTATAGCGATTCTTTAAATTATTAAAAATGCTTAGCTTTCATGTACAAACTATTTTGCTTAATGTTAAATAGTTTTTTAAAATTGTTTCGTGTTTTTTAAAAAATTGTTTATGCAACACGAAAATTTTATTTTTGGACTATTTACTTTATGCGATAAATTTTAAATAGGCATCCAACATTTAAATACTGTATAAAATTTTTGAAATATGAAAAATTTTAAAGGGTATTTAAAGTTTATGTAAACTTTAGAAATTTTTTTTTTTTGAAATTAAGAATTTTTCTTTAGTTACATAAAGTTAGAAATCTTTAAACTTTAGTTGAAAGCTTCTAAAAAGGATTTCTAAAAGATTTTAAAAGAGTTTTAAAATTGTTTTAAATATGTTAATAATAGAAATAATTTTATTTCATGAGATGTAATATAAATTAATTTCTTTTACTACATAGATGTTTCTAAAATTTTTATATGATATTTTAATTTTAGAAATAAGGTTAAAAATTTTTAAAGGCCTAGGGTTTAAAATTATTAGATAATTTTGTATGACCTAGTTTTATGCGATAAATTTTTTTTTTTATGAAGGCTTTAAATTTTAATCTTTAATTTTAAGTGTTAAAATTTAGATTTGCATGTTTGTATTATATAGATAATTTTTTAAACTTGCAAATACCTTTTATATGTCACTAAAAATGAAACTTTCTTTTATGCCGATAAAGTTAGTTGCTTCATTTCATGTTGTATAATGTATACACAAACCTTGTTAGGTTAGCCATTAAAACATGATAGTGACATGTTATGTTTGATAAAACAAAACAACATTGAACCTAATACCTGATTAGGGTAGTCCCTTTGTTTGGAAATCATTTCATTAAAATGTTTAAATAATGATTTTCACAAAAGACAAAAATGTTGAATTGTTTTATTAAAAACCTAATAAGATTTGGGTAGTAAGTTGAACGTAGAACCTTATAGTTGATAAGGACTTAATAAAAGATGTTCAACCAATCTGAAAAATTTTGAATTTTAGGATCCACTAGTTGATAAGGATTAACTAGTTCTTTTAAATAAAAGCCATTTAGTTGTTTGGAAAACATAAGATTGATGACAACTCCTTCAATGGATCATGATGTCGGTCAATGTGCTTGGCTAAAGTTTTTGGACCAACCTAGCTAGACTGGGTAACAAGTGGTCCTGGCTTAGTCAATTCCCTGGCCGCGTCCGCTGGACCGCAAGGAGTCGATTCATGACTATGTAAGTCCATCGACTATACCTAAGTCAATACGATAATAATCTTGTTCAAGATAAATCGTAGCCCTCCTTGTTTTAGGAGTTGGCAACTATAAGAAACATGTTCCGGTTGTTGAGCTACACTCAAGCCGTGACATGTCAATCTTATAGAAACCGATTTCTTGATTGACATCTTAACCTGACTGAAACCGTTGTCTCATCCCTCGAGCTTCGGCGTAAGTCTAACCAAGAATGTAGTCTAAGACCTGACCCAAACCGGCGCGTCGTGCATACACCGAGCAAAGGGGCAAGTCAGGCTAGACACGAAGACAAGGGTCCGACTAGGCTAGCCATTGTGATCCGGTTGAGCACACTCATGATCACAAATGACTAGGGGTAAAAATCGATAGGGAATCATAGTAAATATGATTGACGACGAGTTCGTCTACCGACTGCAGAGTCGGACAACTTGTTGAGATACACTCAAGGTTGTCAGACTCACGGTAGTCGGATCCCTCTCTCACAAATATTATTTTATAATAAATTGTTTATTATTATGGCTTTAAATAAATTTAGTGGGAGAATACAGTTTTATTAAAACCATTAAAACTATACTACGAACATATACTAACTAAAGTATCTATAAAATACAGAATGGATTCGGGACTTAGATACATGGTTGAGAAAAACGTGCTGGATGGAACGAACTACAAAGACTGGCTTAGGAACATCAAGTTGGTCCTTTCCCTAGCCGGAATAGGATACGTACTGTTCGAGGACGCTCCAGATAAGCCGGATGAAGATTCGACCCACGAGGAAAAGGAAGCCTACAAATTGTACCAGAGGGATGCAGAGAAGGCCAGGTGCCTTACTCTGGCTTCGATGACCAACGAGTTGCAGAGGAAGCATGAACATATGGATGTTCAAAGCATGCTCCTCAACGCACAAGAGTTGTATGGCAAGCGATCAAGAGCTGCCAAGTTCGAGGCCACTAGCAACCTCTGGGGCACCAAGATGGGGACAGAACCCGTACAGGATCATGTTATCAAGATGATCGGGTACGTAGAGGACGCCGCCCAGTTAGGATTTATCCTGGACAATGAGATGTCCACGGACATTATCCTAAAGTCTTTGACTCCCGATTTCAAGCCTTTTATAACTGGCTTTATAATGAACAGCCTTGAGACGGATCTTCCGGGTCTCCTCAATATGCTCCGGCAGTTTGAGGAGATTCATAAGAAGCCGGCTGCACTGGTTGTTGGCTCTACTACTTCCGACCAGCCGAAAGGCAAAGGGAAGAAGAGGCAGGTCCCACAACCTGCGAAGGCTAAGAATGGGAAGAAAAAGAACAAAGGGGCCCCGTCGAAATCTGAGTGCTTCCATTGCCACAAGATTGGCCACTGGAAGAGGAACTGCAAGATCTATCTTGCAGAGAAGAAGAAGGGGCATACTGATGCCTCTACCTCAGGTACAAATTAAAATTCAATTAAATGCAATCATTTCCATTCATATAGTATGAGATACTTATAGACATCTGTGTACTGTATACAGGTGGCTGATAAGAACTGGAGATTAGAGAAGCACGGAGATCGGTCGGCAATTAAAGCAACAGTTGCTGCTGGGACCGCTCAAAGACTTCTGGAGACGCTGATCGTGATGGAGATGATATTTTTCTTATTTGAATAAAATGTATCATCTTTAAAGATCGAAAACAATGAATGAGTGCTTTGCACTCAAAGTTTATTTTTGATAAACAAATTAAGGTTCCTTTTATGAACCCGTTGTTTTGGAATGAATGTCTCGATTGTTGCAATTGAAATTGAATTGGCTCAAATTCTGTGGATGTGACTTTTCTGTGATGGTTGCGTATATTTTCGAATAATGATGTATAGCTTCGATAATATTGATTTTGAAGCTGACTAAATGTCTGAAGTCAATCAGTAGTTAAGTATAGGTTCCAGGGGGCGTATAAATTGTGTGCAATCACAATAAATACGCATATCAATATTAACTCGTGATTAACTACATTTAGTTATAAAAAGAGTTAATACTAAATGTGGTTAAAGGAATAAGTACAGTGTAGGACGTTTTGATTGAACGAGTCAATGTCAAGTTTCCTTAAAACGATCTTGACTTGACTCATTCGTCAAACCGAATCTGACACTTGTGCATTCCATCTAAGGCACTTACCAAATGGTTATATTTTGCACATAAACCTAAATATGATTTAGATATTATGTTAAAGAAATTTGACCAGGTAATTCTTAAAGTCAGTGGGAGCGAGCTCATATACTTAGTTCCGTTTTTCGGACTAAGTAAAAAGGATTTTTCACTTTAATGAATCTTCTATATAAATCATTAAGTCAAAATTGTTTTGATTTAATAGTATATATAGAGACTTAGGCCGTCAAATGTGTACTTGACATATTGACACAATAAAGTGGAGTGAGCTAGAACTGACTTACGGAAATGTAAGACCCCACATCTAAATAGTATAAGCTAACTGTTAGCTATACAAAGTTAGGAAAATTGATCCAGATCATTTTTCCAAAGGATCAACCCTGTGTGATCAAGAGATGTAATTTCAATCCATTAAAATTCGTTGTAGATACTTATTAGTAGAACCATTCTTAGGTTTGCCATATCAAATGTCAAAATGACTGATATGCTATAACGGCATGAGATACCGAGATAAATAGCCTAAGTGCAAGTGGGAGATGTAGGAAGATATATGCCCATAAGGCAATTTATCTTGATTATACGTCTTGTTCATACCGTATATGGTACGTATTATTCTAAGTATAAAATCGTTTGTATTAATATACTTGGATAATATCCATAGACTTAGAGTTAGGTCCTTACATATCTAGATGAGATCTCGATTATGAGTAAGTAAGAGACCGAATAGAAACGTAAGTCTAAAACGGTTCGTGATCATAGATGTGTCGAGAACTGGATATCGACACATCGGATAGATCACTGTGTCTTCGTCTTACCTTCGGGTAATGATGATCTTATAGTCATTCGACTTGCTGAAGTCGGAGACGAGACACATGTGCTCATTGGAGAATGAGTTCACTGAACGACCAAGTTAGAGTTATTAAATGGTTAACTTTAATGATCTGTCTTCAATAACTCTAGGGTGATGATAGGTTAGTTGATCCTTAAGACCTGAAGTCATCTGTATAAACCTGTGAACGGACGGTGTAGCTTAGACCCATGATCTAGCTTCGAGGACCAGTCCTGATGAAAGATCTTAGGTTGGGTTGCACCAGAAGCTCTCTAGGTGAGTAAGTGACTAAGATGGGATTCGTCACTTCCATTAAAGGGAAGTTAGTGTTATAGGCTCAGTACGGTCTTTATGTTAATGCTCGGCCGGGGTACGTTGCAAGTAGTACAACGTGTATACAATAAATACCGCCGTATACTGACCAATGTTGTCTAATGGGGTTGACAGAAAACCATACCCTAGGCCAACATCAAACACAGTCTTGACGAAGGGATTTTAGCTAACGAAATTCATCACTGACACAGCCAATGCAAACCCTATGATACTTTTGTCAAAGGGTCGATCACGTTATGATGACTCTGAAACAGGGACGACAGCTACTGCTCGTAGTGACCGTCGTCTAGGGGTTTCGAGCCCCAACCTGTAGTAAGGTCAGGCTGTAGGGTCTCACACCGAGTAGTACTCGTGTCTTAGTAATAGGAATATAGAATAGAGAGAAATGTCATTTGATGATATTCACAAGTTAAGTTGTGAAAGTTAGTCGCAATAGCAATAGGGACATAAAGTTGCATTAGATGCTAATTTTAACTAAACGTGTTGTAAATTAGTTACGACGAATTTAGTAGGAACAAACTTGTTGGAAAGGGTTACCTGGATGACGGGATCGTCCCGGTCTAAACACAGGTTCAAACCGTGCCCAAATCGGAGCTCAAACGAGCCCAGAAACGCAGAAAGAGTTCAAGGGGAAGTGGGTTAGACCCACCGGGCCAAGAGGCCCATGTGCAAGGGCAAAACGGGCGCGGCCCGCTGCAGCAGCGGGCATGGCCCGCTATGTGCAGCGGGCGGGCGCCCGCTGCATTAGCGGGCGTGGCCCGCTGCACAGCGGGCGGGCGCCCGCTGATGCAGCGGGCACGGCCCGCTGCACGCAGCGGGCCAGCGCCCGCTTGTGCAGCGGGCCCGCGCCCGCTTGTGCAGCGGGCCAGCGCCCGCTGCAGCAGCGGGCGGGTGGCCCGCCCTTCCCCCCTTGGGCGGGCGCGCCCGCTAAGTCTAGCGGGCGCGCCCGCAACTTAAGTCAATTAGGGTTTTTTGAAACCCTAATGACGACTACGAATTTTGAGAAATTGCTAAACTTTGAGCAATTGTTTGAGGGGTCAAACGAAGTCGAAATTCGTCGCCGTCAGTTCCTACGCGTTCACCATTCCAAGCTCTTCTGATTGATAGCTTGTTTGGTGTCTGAAGTTTAGTATGTGAGGAGAATTAATTCGTTAAAGTTTGACTTTGTGAAAGGCTAACTTTAAAATTGAAATTAAGCCAAATGGCTTAATTGTTTTTCTCTTCATGGGAATTGTCCCACATTGCCCGCAACGAGATGTTGAGTGCTCACTCCATATATAAATAGGAGTGCACTCTCCTCGTTGAAATACACACACCAGTCAACGATCGGGTAGCTCCAAATTATTGAGCAAGCTCGGTCCGCGACTAAATCTCTCTCTCTACTTTCCTATTCTCTGGAGTAGTCCTAGCACGACTACGAAAGGGGTTTGGATCCGATCCGGACGTCTAAGACGCGGGTTTCTTCTCAAGTGAAACTTTCTACCGCGTGTGATCGGCTCGGAGGCGAAAGCGGCTCGGGCGGATCTGTGCGAGGGTGCGAGGCGGCTCAGGGAGATCGGGTCAACGCGGCTCGGCTACGAGGAGCTTCTCAAGACGGTGCGGTACATCTTGCCTGCTCCAGGGCCAAGATTCCGGGTATGTGGTTAAGCGTTTTAGCGTAATTTTAATTAGTCGCTTAGTGTAGATCCTTCTTGGAGTGGTCAGACCCACTCCAAGTCGGCATAGATCGGGCTGGGTTCTGGTTCCCAGAGCCTAGCTAAATTGTTTAGCTAGTGTAGAAATTAAGATTTCTGTTTTTCCGCTGCGCCTATGTGCCTCCGTGGTCCGTCCGACTTAGGACGGATACGGATCCGAGCTCTGGGGGTCCGCCAAAACCCCAACACAAGGGACTCCAGCGTAGGTGTCCTCATTACGGGATCCCGGAATGGATGCTTATTCAAACCTTTTATAACGGGCTACATATGATTGGAAGATCGTCACCAATGCCGCAGCTGGCGGTGCAATGATTATGAGGACTCCTGATGCCGCTAAAGTATTGTTGGAAGAAATGCATTCGAATGATCTTCGATGGGGTAATTACACAGATGAACAAACACTGGCGAATGAATTGAGCATGGATGTTTTGGCGTATTTCTCCAATAAATTCAACTTCTTGTCCCAGCAAATCACCCAAGTACAACATGAAGCATATAGATCACGCAATTACCAGCAATATGCTAACTTCATCCACCGAAACTGGGGCTATCAGGAACCTAGGCCGCCCATGCAATGGCATTATCAGAGTGCAAGTCTGCTTCCCGGCCCCCAAACAAGACATGCACCGTTTGCACTAACAGGACACTTGCAGAAGTCTAGGCTAGAGATCAGAATAAAGGATTTCATTGCTTCCCAGAATGATAAAAAACTACTTTGAGAACTCTATTCAACAAGCAATATTGAGCTTGACTCCATCACCATACAGAGCGAGGCGATCTCGTCCCAATTTTCCCAACTATCCCAGAAATTTATTTAGCATATGAAAGCACCCGAACAATTAGAGAACCACCTCGACGCTGTCACTTTAAGAAGTGGAAGGAGATTGGAGAGTGAAGAAAGCGATTCATAAATCGTTAAACTAGCAGAGGTGAACACTGAAGAAAACCCCTTGACGTCCATGAAAAACACCGACAGAGATGACTGCCCTAAGAAAGGAGCCCAAGACAACTCTGCTGAACAACCCATGACATATGCACATCATGTCCCATTTCCCCAAAGACTTGAAAGAGCAAGGCTCAAACAGAAGTACGTGAGATTCATGGACACCCTGAAGAATATGCAAATAAGCATTCCATTCCTAGAAGCGATGACCGAGATCCCATCTTATGCGAAATTTCTTAAGGACCTACTTACCAATAAGAGAAGAACGACAGTCATGCTCTTGGAGGACATCATCACCTGTAGAGAGATGTATGCCCTCGAGGCTATTTATATTTGTAAACATCTTGTTCATAAATGAAAGTATGCTTTCTAGTATAAATTGTCTGAGTAATCTTCTATTTTATATTTCTTAGATAATTTCCTTAGACTCCAAGTTAGGTCATACATGTTTCGAGATAGAGATCACGATTATGAGAAATGTTTGACCGATAGGAGCTTGAGTCTTAAAGCGTTCGTGGTCGTAGATGCGTTGAGATAGGATATCGACACATCGGACAGACCATTGTGTCTATGTCTTGTTGGTCACATAATCATGCCACTTGATGAAGTCGGAGACAAGATACATGTGCTCATTATAGAATGAGTTCAATGAATGATCCATAGAGTTATCAAATGGTTAAACATTAACTAACTGTCATTAATAACTCTAGTGATGATAGGCTAGTTGGTCCTTAGGACTTGAGATCATTGTCCGAAGCTGTGCGTGAACAATGTCACTTAGGTCTATGATCTAACTTCGAGGCAAGGCCTGCTGAAAGATCTTAGGCTGGGTGACATTTGAAGCGTACGAGCTAAGTAGTGATCAAGAGAGGATTCGTCTCTTCTGTTAATAGGAAGTTATTGGCACAGGTCAGTACGGCTCTCGGTAAAACCTTGGGCAAGGTATATTGTAGGATGTACAACATGTATGTACCAGAGACCGATGGATACTGACCACTGCTAGCTAGTGGGGTTGACAGAGTTCCATACCCTAGGCTAGTCAAGTGACATAGTTATGACGAAGGGACTAAAATTGTGGTATTCATCACGGACACAGTCAATGTGATTTCGACGACACTTTTGCCGACAAGTCAATAACGTAAGTACGATTCTGAAACAGGGACGACACCTGCTGCTCGCGGTCACTGTCGTCTAGGGACTTCGAGTCCCAACCAGTAGTAGGTCAGGTTGTAGGGTCTCACACCAAGTAGTATTCACGTCTTAGTAATAGGAAGATCGTATAGAGGAATGCATTTGATGCAATAAGATTGTTAAGTTCACAAGTTGGTTGTGAGATTAGAGCATTTGGGATTGAACAGGACTTTCTGTGGAATCCACAGGATCAAACCGTGTTGGAAACAGAGCTCAAATGAGCCCAGAAACGCCAAAGAGGCACTAGGAAGAAGTGGGTGAGACCCACTTGGACAAAACGGGTGCGGCCCGCTGACCCAGCGGGCTGCGCGCCCGCTCGGGTGCTCCCTTTTGGGCGCGCCCATTGCCTTAGGCAGGCGCGCCTGCAACTTAAGTCATTTTTGGGTTAGGGTTTTTTGAAACACTTGACGGCTACGAAACGTGTGATTTTGCTCAACTTTGAGCAATTGTTTAAAGGGTCAAACAAGCTCGTATTTCGTCGCCGTTTGTTCCTATGCATTCACCATTCCTAGCCCTTCGAAATGATAACTTGTATCGTCTCTAGAGCTCAATGGTGAGTGAGATTTAATTGATTGAAGTTAGGCCTTTGAGAAAGGTTCTCTAACTTAATTAAATTAATTCAAAATCTCTTCCCTAATTTTGTCCCACATTGCTCGTGACAAAAGAGGAGGAGCCGGCCTCCTATATAAATAGAGGTGCACTCTCTTCTTTGTTTTTTGCACCAAGTCTCTGATTGAGGAGCTTCGAAACTTTTGAGCACTCTCGATCAAGACTTAAATTAATCTTCCTCTATAGTTCTTTCTATCCTCCAGTCGGGTCCTAACAAGACTACGAGGAGGTTTGGATCTGATCCAGAAATCTCTGGAGTGGGTCTTCTCAAGTGAAACTCTCTTGGGCAAGTGATCGGCTTGAAGGCGCAGTGCAGCTCGGGAGGCGGTTCGGCTCGAGGCAAAGCGTGGTGCGGTTCGGAAAGCGGCTTAGCTCGAGGCGTGGTGTGAGAAGACGGTGCAGTACATCTTGCCTGAACCAGGGCTAAGATTCGAGTGAGTCCTTTTATTATGCTTTTCATATTTTGCAGTAGTTAGACCTTTCTCGGGTTGGTCGGACCCAACCCGAGTCAGTAGATTATCCTGGCTAGGGAGCATGTTTCCTTAGGGTATCTTTTATTAAAGGAGTTTAATAATGTTTTTCCGCTACTTCTTTTATATTTTTGCTCGTCTGACTTAGGACGTGCTAGTAAATATGCCCTAAGGGATCTTGAAAATCCCAACATTGGAATCAGAGCCATGTCTACTTTGTTCTAATGCTGCTATAAATATGATTTGCATGATCAATTATAAGATAATTAGACACTTAATTCATGTGATGTCTCTTAAGTATTTTGAATGGCTTATATTATTCTTGCTTATTTGATAACACAAGAATACCTTATTAGGTTAGCCATTAAAAATCATCTAATTATTATAAGATAATTTTTGGATCTTTTCTGCTATTTATTAAAATTTGTTTTAATGCCTAATGGACGATTAGGATAACGGCATATTGACTCCAATCCTTATAGTTGATAAGGACCTAATAAAAGTCATTAAACAAATCCTTAAAATTCTGAATTTTAGGATCCACTAGTTGATAAGGATTAACTAGTATTAATAAAAGCCAATAGTTGATAGTTACACATATAAATGACAAGCAACTTCAATGGACTATGATACCGGTCAATGTGCTTGGCTGAGTTTGCTGGGTCACCTTAGCTTAGGTTAGTGACCCTGGCTCAGTCAATTCCCTGGCCGTGTCTGCTGGACCGAAGACGCGAATCATTATTATGCAAGACCGTCAACTATATCTAGTCAAATACGTTAATAAATCTTTTACAAGATAATTCGTTGCCCTCTTTGTTTTAGACATTGGGATCTGTAGGATCCGCGTTACAGTTATTGAGCTACACTTAAGCTGTGACACGTCAACCTTATAGAAACCAATTCCTTCATACATGTGTCTTAACCCAAACCATTGCGTTATGAATACACCGAGCGTTGGCATAAATTAAGGTAATGATGTAAGTCTAGACTTGACCCAAACCGTCGTGTCGTGAATACACCGAGCGCCGGCGTAAGTCAAGCTAGAGGCGAAAACAAAGGTCAGACTAGACTGGCTATAGTGATTTGGATGAGCACACTCATGATCACAAATGACTAGGGGTAAAAATCAGAATAGGGAGTCATTTATGATATGATTGACAAAGAGTTCGTCTACCGACAGCAGAGTCAAATGACTTGTTGAGCTACACTCAAGGTCGGACGACTCAGGGTTGTTGGATTCCTGTCCCACTATAATTTTAATTATGTTATGGATTAAATGATCTTTAAAATAGTGGGAGAGTATAATTGAATAAAAACCATTCTAATTATATTTAAAATATTTTGAACACATGCTAATTATAGGAGTTCTAATCTTTGCAGCATGACGAGTAATAATAAATATATCCAAGGTAAGAATATGTTAACTGGTAATAATAAAAAGGATTGGCTAAGGGGAATAATAGCAGTACTGGAACAAATGAAGAAACGGCATATTAATGCCTCAACTTCGATAATGCAAAGTGTAATTCTTTCTGAGAATTCTAATGGGTATTAGATACCGGTGCATGCTCTCATATTTGTAACCCGTTACAAGGAATGAGAATTACTAGAAAGCTCGAAAAGAATGAAATCATTCTCCAAGTCGGCAACGCAGCAAATGCTGATGTTGTAGCCGTGTGAGATCTAAAACATACATTAGCTAGTGGAGATAACTTGCTTTTGAAGCAACGTTACTATATCCCAAACTTCCTATGCAATATTATCTCAGTCTCGGCTTTGGCTAGAGAAGGTTATAATTTTGTTATCAACAAAAATATTATGAACATACTCTTTGATGGTAAGTTGCTAGGTTTTGGGAAACTAAACAATGGTGTATACACTTTGAGTAATAAAGTTGTATTAAACTTTAATACAAGAAAACGTAAGGAATCAGGTTTTAATGAAACCTACCTTTGGCACTGTAGACTAGGTCATATCGGAGAGAAGAGACTCAACAAGTTACATAAAGAAGGGCTCTTCGGCCTATCGAATTATGAGTTATTCGACACTTGCGAGTCTTGCCTCAAAGGTAAAATGGCCAAAACTCCTTTTGCGAGTCAAGGGGAGAGAGTTATTGAACTCTTGGGTCTAGTACATTCTGATGTATGTGGACCCATGTCTACATTTGCTAAAGGGGGATTTTCATATTTCGTTATATTTACTGATGACCACTCTAAGTTTGGACATGTGTTCTTGATGAAACACAAGTCCGAAACCTTTGAGCGATTCAAAGAGTATCGTAACGAAGTTGAAAAACAGACGGGCAAAAGTATCAAGATCCTTCGATCAGATCTAGGAGGAGAATACTTGAGCCATGAATTCCTTGCATATTTAAAAGAGAATGGGATTCTCTCTTAGGTCACACCTCATTACACACCTCAACATAACGGTGTGTCAGAGAGGAGGAACCGCACCTTGTTAGACATGGTGTGATCCATGATAGTGATGCTGAGTTAACAACTTCACTCTGGGGCTATACGCTAGAAACTGCTACATATATTCTCAATAAGGTTCCATCAAGGTCTGTGCCAATGAAATCATTCAGATATGGACATGCAAGAAACACATCCCTAATCACTTAAGAGTATGGGGTTGTCCTGCATATGTCAAAAGGCATAATCCAGACAAACTGGAAGACAGATCTATTCTGTGTAAATTCATTGGGTACCCGAGACATTCGTTAGGATATATATTTTACCATCCAGAGCAACAAAAAATTGTTGTCTCTAAACATGCCACCTTTTTAGAAAAGGAATTCCTTGTGAAGGAATCCACTGGCAAAGTGATTGATCTGGACGAATGTTCGGAAGAAGTACTTACACATGAACAAGTGTCGGAACCAGTGGGAGAATTAGAACTTGATATCTCCCAACCAGTCGTTAGGAAGTCTGATATGATTCCTCGAGTCCTTGATAGGTACTACGGTTTTCTCATAGACGGAGGGATTGAGGATATCATCATATTAGATGATGATCCTATTAACTTCCATGATGTTGTAAAGAGTAGAGACTCTAATAAATGGCTAGATGCAATGAAATCCGAAATAGATTCCATGCACGTGAATAAGGTATGGACCTTAGAAAACGTGCCCAAGGAAAACACTCATATTGGCTGCAAATGGATCTTCAAGAAGAAGATTGGTGTAGATGGAAAGATAGAAACGTACAAGGCTGGCTGGTTGCAAAAGGTTATCTTCAGATTCTAGGAATATATTATGACGAGACTTTCTCACCAGTCGCCATGCACAAGTCTATCCAGATTGTACTCGCTATTGCTGCCCACTATGACTATGAAATCTGGAAAATGGATGTAAAAACCGCGTTTCTAAACGGTGATTTAGAAGAGCAGATTTACATGACTCAGCCGAAAGGTTTCGAAGCCAGTGGGAGTAAAGGAAAAGCATGTAGACTGCAAAGGTCCATCTATGGACTAAAGCAGGCTTCAAGAAGTTGGAACAACTGTTTTGAGAAGATAGTCAAAGAGTTTGGTTTTGTCAGAAATGAGGATGATCTGTGCATCTATAAAAGGACCATTAATAATTCTTTAGTTATCCTCATACTGTACGTGGATGATATTCTGATAATAGGTAACAACATAGAGATGTTGAAGTCTGTTAAAGAATGGCTATCAACTAACTTCTCCATGAAAGACTTGGGAGAAGCATCCTACATATTAGGTGTAAAGATTTATACAGATAGATCTAAACGGATGCTAGGACTATTCCAAACCAGGTACATTGACACCGTGCTAAAACGGTTTAGCATAGAAAACAGTAAGGGTGGTTTAATACCAGCCAATCATGAAATAAACCTTTCCAAGAAGATGTCTCCACAAATTGACTTGGAAAAGGATCACATGCGTAAGATCTCATATGCTTCCGTAGTAGGATCTATCATGTATTCCATGATCTGTACCAGACCTGATGTCGCTTATGCACTAGGTGCAGTAAGTCGATATCAGTCTAACCCAGGAGAAGAACACTGGAGAGCAGTCAAGACAATTCTTAAGTACTTAAGAAGGACTAAAGACTTAGTCTTGATTTATGGAAGTGAAGAGCTCAATGTTGAAGGCTTCACAGGTTCCAGCTTTCAGAGTGATATAGATGATAGCAAATCAATCTCTGGATATATTTTCACTCTCAACAGAGGAGCAGTCAGTTGGAGGAGTTCCAAACAAGACACTGTCACAGACTCCACGATGGAGGCCGAGTACATAGAGGCCAACTATGCAGCAAAGGAAGCAGTCTGGATGAGGACGTTCATAAACCAGTTGGGTATGGTGCTTGCAGTTAAAGATCCAATACCTTTGTATTGCGACAGTAATGCCACCATCAGCCTGGTTCAAGAACCAGGATTTCACCTGAGAACCAGACACATTCTTCGGAAGTATCACCTGATACAGGATAATGAGAAGAGGAAAGATATAGAGCTCCTTAGAGTCTGTTCGGAAGACAACTTAGCAGATCCATTAACGAAGGCACTGGCACGTGATCGTCTAGAGAGACTAGTGTGTAAATGTGGAATGAGATACCAAGATAAATGGGCCTGAGTGCAAGTGGGAGATGTAGAGAGATGTATGCACTCAAGGCTATTTATCTTTGTAAACATCTTGTTCATAAATGAAAGTATGCTTTCTGGTACAAATTGTCTGAGTAATCTTCTATTTTATATTGCTTAGATAATTTCCTTAGACTCCAAGTTAGGTCATACATATTTCGAGATAGAGATCGCGATTATAAGAAATGTCTGACCGATACGAGCTTGAGTCTTAAAGCGTTCGTGGTCGTAGATGCGTTGAGTAAGGATATCAGCACATTGGACAGACCATTGTGTCTATGTCTTGTTGGTCTCATAATCATGCGACTTGATGAAGTCGGAGACAAGACACATGTGCTCATTATAGAATGAGTTCACTGAACGACCCATAGAGTTATCAAATGGTTAAACATTAACTAATTGTCATTAATAACTCTAGTGATGATAGGATAGTTGGTCCTTAGGACTTGAGATCATTGTACGAAGCTGTTCGTGAACAATGTCACTTAGGTCTATGATCTAGTTTCGAGGCAAGGCCTGCTGAAAGATCTTAGGCTGGGTGACATTTGAAGCGTACGAGCTGAGTAGTGATCAAGAGAGGATTCGTCTCTTCCGTTAATGGGAAGTTAGTGGCACATGTCAGTATGGCTCTCGGTAAAACCTTGGCCAAGGTATGTTGTAGGATGTACAACATGTATGTACCAAAGACCGATGGATACTGACCACTGCTAGCTAGTGGGGTTGACAGAGTTCCATACCCTAGGCTAGTCAAGTGACATAGTTAAGACGAAGGGACTAAAATTGTGGTATTCATCACGGACACAGTCAATGTGATTTCGATGGCACTTTTGTCGACAAGTCAATCACGTAAGTATGATTCTGAAACAGGAACGACACCTGCTGCTTGCGGTCACTGTTGTCTAGGGACTTCGAGTCCCAACCTGTAGTAGGGTCAGGCTGTAGGGTCTCACATCGAGTAGTATTCACGTCTTAGTAATAGGAAGATCGTATAGAGGAATGCATTTGATGCAATAAGATTGTTAAGTTCACAAGTTGGTTGTGAGATTAGAGCATTTGGGATTGAAGAGGACTTTCTATGGAATCCACAGGATCAAACCGTGTTGGAAACAGAGCTTAAATGAGCCCAAAAACACAAAAGAGGCACTAGGAAGAAGTGGGTGAGACCCACTTGGACAAAACGGGCGCGGCCCACTGGGTACAACAGGCACAGCCCGCTGACCCAGCAGGCACGCCCGCTGGGACAGCGGGTGCAGCCCGCTGACCCAGCAGACCCAGCCCGCTGGGGACAGCGGGCCATGCGTTCGCTCGGGTTCGCCCTTTTGGGCGCGCCCAATGCCTTAGGCGGGCACGCCCGCTTAACTTAGAGGGCGCGCCCGCAACTTAAGTCGGTTTTGGGTTAGTGTTTTTTGAAACCATTGACGGCTACGAAACAGGTGATTTTGCTCAACTTTGAACAATTGTTTGAAGAGTCAAACAAGCTCGAATTTCTTCGCTGTTTGTTCCTACGCGTTCACCATTTCTAGCCCTTCGAAATGATAACTTGTATCGTCTCAGGGCTCAATGGTGAGTGAGATTTAACTGATTGAAGTTAGGCCTTTGAGAAAGGTTCTCTAACTTAATTAAATTAATTCAAAACCTCTTCCCTAATTTTTGTCCCACATTGATCGTGACAAAAGAGGAGGAGCCGGCCTCCTATATAAATAAGGGTGCACTCTCTTCTTTGTTTTTTGCACCAAGTCCCTGATTGAGGAGCTCCGAAACTTTTGAGCACTCCCGATCAAGACTTAAATTAATCTTCCTCTATAGTTCTTGTTGCGAGATGAATGCCCTCGGGGCAATTTATCTCCATGTATCTATACAAACATCTTGTTCAAAATAATAGTAAGAAGTTTGGTAATAATTTATTTAAGTTAAATCATAATGTAGTTATCATTAGAAAATAACTTAGGTAAAGTCCTGAGACTTAATGCAAGGCCAAACATGTATCGAGATGAGTATCTCGATCATGGAGAAATGTTTGACCGTCTTTAGCATAAGTCTAAAAGGGTTCGTGGTCATAGATGTTTCGAGAAAAGGATATCAAAACATCGGATAGACCATTGTGTCTTAGTCTTCACCGTATAGCGGTAACGATGATCTCATGATCGTCTGACTTGGGAAAGTCGAAGACGAGGCATAGGTGCTCATTAGAGAATGAGTTCACTGAACGACCCACAAGAGTTATCATATGGTTATGATTGACAAATCTGTCAATGATAACTCTTAGTGATGATATGCAAGTTGGTCTTTTGACTTGAGGTCATTATATGAACCTGTGCGTGAACGGTGTCACTTAGATCACTGACCTAGCTTCGAGACAAAGCCTGTCGAAAGGTCTTTGGTCGGGTGACATTTGAAGCGTACGAGGAGAGTAATGACCAAGATAGGATTTGTCTCTCCCGGTCAATGGACGTTAGTGTCGTAGTGTTAGTTCGGTCTTTAATGAAAACTCTGGCCAGAGTATGTTGGAAGTTGTCCAACATAATTTGACTAAAGATTGATGGAAACTAACCAAATTCGAGTTATTGGGGTTGACAGTTTGACCGTACCCTAGACTTGAATTAAACGACATAGTTTAGACGAAGAGACTTAAACTGTGGAATTTATCATGGACACAGTCAGGGTGGTCCCGATAATACTCATATCGATGAGTCAACCATATAATTATGATACTGAAATAGGGACATCAACTGCTGCTCGTGGTCACTGCCGTATAGGGTTTCGAGCCCAACCTATAGTAGGGTCAGGCTGTAGGGTCTCACACGGAGTGCGACCTTCGTCTAGTAATAGGTATAATCATTAGGGAGGATATGCATTTGATGCAACGGATAGAAAATTGCATTTGATGCAAATGATAATTTTAAGCCTAGATATGGACTAATTTGCATATGATGCAAAAGAGGTTAAATGTGTCTTAAATTATTTAAGACCACATTTAATATTATAAACTCATGGAAAAGGTTACCTGTAAGACGGGAATGTCCCGCTCTAAACACAGGTTCAAACGACGTCCAAATCGGACGCCAGATGCCCAAGTTACGCCCAAAAGCTCAAAAGGGTCTAACCCATGCCTAAAATGGGCATGGGTCAGACCAGACTGACCCATGCCAGACCACCCAGGTCTGGCCTAGGTGCCTGGACCCGCCTGGGCCAGGCAACCTAGGCCTGGGCCCGCACCCAGGCCCAGGCGCCTGGGTGCCTTGGGTGCCAGGCCCAGGCACCAGGTGCCTGGTCTGTGCCAAGCGCCCAGTCTGTCGGTTTTTGAGCACTGGGACCCACATGCTCGGCCCCACATCTGGGTACAGAACCCTAGGGGCAGTTTGCAGTTTTGACGGCTGATTTTGGACAAAAATCAAGCAATGGGATGATCTTTGGGTGATCAATTAGAGGATCAAACGGACTCCGATTGACTCGTCGGTTTTTCCGATGCGTTCACCGTTGAATGCCCTTCGATTTGATAGGTTGTATCTGTTGAGTATTGATTCCTCGGATTTGGTTTTGATGATGAGCAAACATAAATATCGTGTACTAACTATTTGTGAGCGCAGTTATGGAGATCGTCGCCAAAAGAATACGTTCATCTCAAGCGACGTCTCAAGACTTCTCAATACACGTGATCATGTGCTTGAAGCTTCGTTTAAGCTCAAGGACCTTTATTGAAGTCAAGAATGAAGATTGAAGCTTATGAAGACGGATCGTCAAGGTTTATTTATTGTCTTCTAGCTTCTTTACTTAGAATGTTAAGCCTTGAGTAGGACATACATTATAATCTTCATTTCGCTCATGTCTTAGAGCTAGGATTATCATAGAAGCCATTAGAAACTTTCCCGAAGCCTATCGCTTCTTCCTTCGGCTTCTAGTGCATCTTAGTTGGTTCAAGTAGAGTCACCAACCGACTAGATGACGATCTAGTCGGTCGGCAACTCTTCATGAACCGACTAGATGTCCTAACTCATTTCAGCTCAGCCATGTCGATCAATTAGTCGGTCAAAGAAGGTTCACCGACCGACTAGATGACGATCTAGTCGGTTAGGAATCCTTCTCAGACCGACTAGTTGAGCTTGCCTCTGTACAGCCTGAGTTACTGTTTACAGTTAGTCGGTCCAAGAATATTCATTGACTGACTAGTTGTGAAACTAATCGGTCAGCATTTGTTCTTAGACCGACTAGTGTAACTTGTATTCAGCTACGTGCATTTCACTCTTAGTCGGTCAAAGAACACTCACCGACTGACTAGTTGGAAAACTAGTCGGTTGGCAAGTCTTCTTAGACCGACTAGTTCATGTTGCCTGGAAATCACTCTTTTGGCTGTCGAGCTGTTAGTCGGTCCATGTTGAATCACCGATCGACTAGTTGATGAACTAGTCGGTCAGTGATCCTTCTTAGACCGACTAGTCTGCTTCAGAAAAGAGCCGTTGGGATCTTTTTGAACTCGTTTTTCCTTGCCCCTATAAATAGAATCCTGATTCATTTCTTGAAGGGGTTAAGCAATATATTAGAGATATTTTTCAGATCAAAAGAGAAGAGCAATCAACTCTATTTCCAAGCTCTCTCTTCTCACAAGAATCTCTCCCTCAAGTTCTTGAGCCCTAAATCCTCAAGAGAGATTCTCTCCATTGTGATCCATTCAAGCTAGAAGCTTGATTCTAGGTCACCATCTCCACCCTAGGCTTCCATTGCTGGTCATCTTCTTGAAGCTAGGGTTTGGTGCCATTTCCTCCATCAAAATCCCCCTTGCCCTAATTTGGTAAGAATACTCAAGGCATATGTATTTTGTTGGTAAGCATTTCATTTCATTTACATTCGTTATTTGAATTGTATACTCTCGATTGTGAGAGTTTGCGTGATCCCGGGTTGTGGGATTCATGGACATCGTTTGTAGTTAGTTTGCACTTGCGAGGTTTTCGCAAGTGGGCATATTGGAAATCTTGAGTTAGGGTTTCTAACTCAAGTATCCGAAGGGGATCCGGGTGGTTGGGACGTAGGATCACCGGGAACAAGTCGGGGAGACTTGGATGGATCCGAACCCATTAAACAAGTTGTTTGCGTTTGCATTTATTCTTGTTGATCGTTGTTATTCCGCATTGTTGTTTGTTAATTGCACGATAATTAGGAATAACTCTCCCTATTATTTAAAAGTACTATTCACCCCCCTCTAGTACTTGTGCAGTAGCCCGACAGGTGCACTACAATTGGTATCAAAGCCAAGTTCAAAGCTACAAATAGCCAAAGTTGAGAGCTATGACGAACAACGACTACAACGTCTTCAAGAACCGCGATGGAGCTTCTTCAGTTATGGAAGGACTATCCTTCGTCAGGCCTCCACACTTCAACGGTACCAACTACGGGTACTGGAAATGCCGAATGCAAATTTTCCTCCGGAGCGCTTCACTATGGAGAGCCACCATGACGGAGTATGTCGAGCCTTCCGAAGAAGATTTCGCGAAGTGGACTCCCGCGGAGGTCGCCGCGGAAGTAGCCAATGCCAAGGCAATGAATGCCTTGAATTGTGCGTTGGAGCCCAAGGACTTCAACAAGATATGCACATGTAAGAGTGCATATCAAATATGGAACCAACTCCTCATTTTGCACGAAGGATCGAGTACGGTAAAAGACTCTAAACTCGTCGTTGCTAACAAAGAATTTAAGTTGTTTCATATGGAGCAGGATGAAACCATGAAGGAGTACTATGCTCGCTTCGTGGATATATCCAACGACTTGGAAGCTCTTGGGAAAACCTACACCCAAAAGGAGAAATGCTCAAAGATTATCGACGGTCTTCCATCATGTTGGGAAAAGCGTACCTTCGCCATCGAGGAAGGTAATGACATAAATAGATATACCGTCGTACAACTAATGGGTACCTTGTTGTCTTATGAGGTACGCACGGATAGTAAGATTCGGATGAGGGAAAAGATGAAGGCGTACTTGAAGCAAGATGATCCAAAGAAAAAGGCGATTGCATTCAAGGTCACTCCATCTACCGATGATGAAGAATCGGAAGACGAATTGGACATGGAATCCATTGCCCGTATGGCAAGGAAGTTCGATCGATTCTTCCGAAAAGGTAAATTTTTGAGTAAATCTAAAGTTATTTCGACTAATGCTTCTACTCCCGTGTGTTATAAATGCAACAAGCCAGGACACATCAAACCGGATTGTCCTCTCTACAAACACAAGGAGAAGGGGAAGGCATCTAAGTACGACAAGTCGAGAAAGCACAAGAAAGGGTTTGTTGGCATATTCACTGACTCCGAAGAGGATTCCTCAAGTGGAGAGTCGGATGATGGAGGAGTGGAGAAAGCAAAAATTTGCTTCATGGCTAATGATGAGGCAAAAGGTCAAAAGTCCTCCTTCGATGATAGCGAGGATGAAAGCGAGGATGGTAGCGAGGATGAAGGCGGAGAACCTACTATAGAAGAAATGAGGTTAGCTAACCAAGAAATTTGGTCTAAATTTACCAAACTAGTAGATAGATATAATAAGACCAAAGATGAACTTGTTAGCCTCCAAACCTCTCCTTAGTCTACCATCACCAACAATGACACCATTGTTGAGACACTCGCCAATGAGAAAGCAAGTTTGCTTACTCAAAATGGCTTGTTGAGAAATGAGGTGAAGAACCTCAAATCTCAACTTGAGCATGTTCATTTTGAGAAATCGGATGAACACAAGATGGCGGATTTGACTTCTCAAAACTCAACCTTGAGTATTGAGAATAAGAATCTCAAATCTTGTGTTTATGCACTCACATCGCAAGTATCCACTTTGGATGCTTCGATGCATTCTCTCAAAGAGAAGTATGAGTGCACGTTAGGCCGTATCAATGATTTCAATAAAGGTAAGGGTCATTTGGATAATATCCTAAATGAGTTACTTCCGGCCAAACACCACATTGGCTTGGGGTATAAGATGGGAGACTCATCCAAATCGTCTACAACCTTTGTTAGGCCTACTTCCGATGCCTCAACGAGTGGGAGCAAACACCCCATTGGTAGTTCTCCTACCAATAGTGCTTCCACTTCGTACAAGATCACTCCGTATTTTACACCTTTTTCCCGCATGATTGCATGCCATTTAGATCGCTCAAATCATGTTTTTCGCGATTTATCGACAATATTGCGATACTTTTCATGATTTGTTGTTTTTGTCGTATTTCAGGAGATTTGGAGCGATTTGGAGTGATTCCGAGATACACCTACTCCGGAGTGCCACCGACGACTTCCCTGAGGGGTATTTTGAGATTGGAGCGGAGCGGAAGAAGAAAGAACGTCGTAGGAGCGACGAGGAGGCAAGAACATTCAGATTGGGCATTTTTAGCATCTCACTCGGCCGAGTGAAGGAGTCACTCGGCCGAGCATCGAGACACCGCTCGGCCGGCCAGATTGGACACGCTCCAAGCAATGTATCAGCGTGCACTCGGCCGAGCATCAGATGCCGACTCGGCCGAGTGACAACATCCCGTCCGCCCGAGTGGCACTCAGATGACGCCCATCAAAAAGTCCCGACTTACTGTTTTTCGTCAGTCTGAGCATCAGAAGCCCGACTCGGCCGAGTGGCAATTGCCGACCGCCCGAGTGAAGATAGCCCGTCGGCCGAGTGACCCCCGAAGTGAAGACCCCCAAGACCCCAGACTTACTGTAAATTCTCAGGGTCTATTACTCGGCCGAGCGACTTTTGTCACTCGGCCGAGTAAGCCGCGCGCCTGTAGCGGAAAACACGATTTTGAAGAGGTGCAGGGGCAGTTTGGTCACGAATTTTTGGACAGTTTTGGGGGGTATTTAACCCCAGATTCTAACCTAGTTTAGGGGGCTTTTCTATTGCTTTTGGTAGCCTTTTTAGATTAGACTTTTTAGAGTTTAATTCTTGTGATTGGAGAGGAGAGAAAAGTGCTATTTTGTTGGATTCTTGGAAAGCTACATTGGTTTGTCTCCCTCTCTATTAAAAATCCTATTTTTATTGCTATTTTGAATATTGCCATGAATTCTATTGATATTTCAATTGATTGTTCTTCCATTTGCGATATGATTTGTAAGTAGTCTTAACGTCTTGGGGCGTGGGGATGAACCCTACGAGCCCAATTTCCGATTTGTGATGATTTGGTAGAACTATTGCTAGAATTGCTATTAGGGTTAGTTTGGGATTGATATAATACGGATAGCTAGGTGTTCATATCGATTGGGATTTGCAAGAGATTGGATCCCAATTCGATAGGAAACCCTAGAAATCCGAATTGGGTTGAAATCGAGTTTCCGTAGTATCGGTTTGCAAGAGATTGGACCGATACTAGAATTCTCGGTTGCAATTCTATACCGATACCCGTTTGCAAGAGATTGGACGGGTAGGAACTATCCCAACCTAGGTCGTAGCCCGAGTTTGCACGAGAGTGGGCTCGGGATGCGATTGAACGATGCCGTTGATCCTAATGCTAGCTTGCCTAGGCTAGGGTTTGCAAGAGATTGGACCCGAGCCTAGGTTTGCTATAGACCGACAACAGCGCGAGAGCATGAGCTAGGTTTTACATTCAGTTGCAACTAGTTCATCCGACATTCTACCCT
Source organism: Scilla litardierei (assembly GCA_030789695.1). Taxonomy (NCBI): domain Eukaryota; kingdom Viridiplantae; phylum Streptophyta; class Magnoliopsida; order Asparagales; family Asparagaceae; genus Scilla; species Scilla litardierei. The sequence goes on from CM061141.1 coordinate 256,597,167, forward strand.
AGCAATTGTGAAACCGATGAATCACAATGACGAGATACGGTGAGTAGCGGGGATCCCCTATTCCCTAGGCGTCTTTATTTGATTTTATATCTCTCTACATTGTTTGACGATTGTGACAACATCGCCGAAAGGCAATTTCCTACTTTTCTGTCCATATAGCCAGGTTGTTCGGAGAAGGCACTATCATACGTCCTCCCTGTGTTCGATACCCGCTCGCCGCTACACTGTGCGCTTGCGGTAAAACTACACGGTCGCTCTTTAGGGTGTACGCCCGGGCGCGATCAAGTTTTTGGCATCAAAACTTGATCGCGCCCAGGCGTACACCCTAAAGAGCGACCGTGTAGTTTTACCGCAAGCGCACGGTGTAGCGGCGAGCGGGTATCAAACACAGGGAGGACGTATGATAGTGCCTTCTCCGAACAACCTGGCTATAGGGACAGAAAAATAGGAAAATGCCTTTCGGCGATGTTGTCACAATCGTCAAACAATGTAGAGAGATATAAAATCAAATAAAGACGCCTAGGGAATAGGGAATCCCCGCTACTCACCGTATCTCGTCATTATGATTCATCGGTTTCACAATTGCTAGGGTAGAATGTCGGATGAACTAGTTGCAACTGAATGTAAAACTTAGCTCACGCTCTCGCGCTGTTGTCGGTCTATAGCAAACCTAGGCTCAGGTCCAATGTCTTGCAAACCCTAGCCTAGGCAAGCTAGCAATAGGATCAATGTCATCGTTCAATCGCATCCAGAGCCCACTCTCGTGCAAACTCGGGCTACGACCTAGGTTGGGATAGTTCCTACCCGTCCAATCTCTTGCAAACGGGTATCGGTATAGAATTGCAACCGAGAATCCTAGTATCGGTCCAATCTCTTGCAACCCGATACTACGGAAACTCGATTTCAACCCAATTCGGATTTCTAGGGTTTCCTATCGAATTGGGATCCAATCTTTTGTAAATCCCAATCGATATGAACACCTAGCTATCCGTATTATATCAATCCCAAACTAACCCTAATAGCAATTCTAGCAATAGTTCTACCAAATCATCACAAATCGGAAATTGGGCTCGTAGGGTTCATCCCCACGCCCTAAGACGTTAAGACTACTCACAAATCATATCGCAAATGGAAGAACAATCAATTGAAATAGGAATAGAATTCATAGCAATATTCAAAATAGCAATAAAAATAGGATTTTTAATAGAGAGGGAGACAAACCAATGTAGCTTTCCAAGAATCCAACAAAATAGCACTTTTCTCTCCTCTCCAATCACAAGAATTAAACTCTAAAAAGTCTAATCTAAAAAGGCTGCCAAAAGCAATAGAAAAGCCCCCTAAACTAGGTTAGAATCTGGGGTTAAATACCCCCCAAAACTGTCCAAAAATTCGCGACCAAACTGCCCCTGTGCCTCTTCAAAATCGAGTTTTCCGCTACAGGCGTGCGGCTTACTCGGCCAAGTGACAAAAGTCGCTCGATCGAGTGATAGACCCTGAGAATTTACAGTAAGTCCGGGTCTTGGGGGTCTTCACTTCGGGGGTCACACGGCCGAGGGAGTTGTCGTCACTCGGCCGACGGGCTATCTTCACTCGGGCGGTCGGCAATTGCCACTCGGCCGAGTCGGGCTTCTGATGCTCAGACTGACGAAAAACAGTAAGTCGGGACTTTTGATGGGCATCGTCTGAGTGCCACTCGGGTGGACGGGATGTTGTCACTCGGCTGAGTCGGCATCTGATGCTCGGCCGAGTGCACGCTGATACATTGCTTGGAGCGTGTCCGATCTGGCCGGCCGAGCGGTGTCTCGATGCTCGGCCGAGTGACTCCTTCACTCGGCCGAGTGAGATGCTAAAAATGCCCAATCTGAATGTTCTTGCCTCCTCGTCGCTCCTACGACGTTCTTTCTTTTTTCGCTCCTCTCCAATCTCAAAATACCCCTCAGGGAAGTCGTCGGTGGCACTCCGGAGTAGGTGTATCTCGGAATCACTCCAAATCGCTCCAAATCTCCTGAAATACGACAAAAACAACAGATCGTGAAAAGTATCGCAATATTGTCGATAAATCGTGAAAAACATGATTTGAGCGATCTAAATGGCATGCAATCATGCGGGAAAAAGGTGTAAAATACGGAGTGATCAAAATCCCCCAAGCTTACCTCTTACTCGTCCTCGAGGAAGATAAGTAAAAGGCGAACCCGGTGGATTCAGAAAATGAAAACGATGGAAAAACAGAAAACAAAAAACGAAGAAGAAAGAAGAAAGCGAAAAGGGAAGCTGCTAGATCATTTTTCTCAGGACGTGGGTTTTGCTTACTCATATAGCATGCACCGAATGTAAAACACATGTCAAAGACTTTTGTTTCGATATCATAGTATAATGGTGCAAATAGAGATGGAAAACCCAAGAATATTGATATAGCATGAAAAATGGAATAATTCTAAGATTAACATCGTCTGAATCATTTAAAGCGGTATACAATTTCGCAGATCACACACTTTTCAATTGAATGCTTTCTATGAGGAGTATAAGAATATCACGCAATAGAATAAAAAGAATAGAAAAGCGTGGATTTCATGAAATGAATGCTAGGCGTAGATTTCTGGATTTCGTGAAGCTAAAACAATCTCACCGAGTATAGAATATTACTTAGCCTAGGTTGTCATGCACCGTCAAGTAGTCACTCTCTCACACATCATTGGATTCTCTCCCCCAAGCTTATCTATAAGCGTGGTGGCATACACAAAACTATACTTACATTCCCCATTTCTTTTGAAGCTCCAAATCTAAAAGAAAATAAAAATAAAAACAAAAAGAGGGAAGAAAGAGAAAGTATATGAGATGGGATCGTTTATTGAGATTCTTTCTCTTTTCTTTTCTTTTTCTCTTTTTCTTTTCTTTTTCTCTTTTTTTATATATACACAAATGATCCCAAATCAAAAGAGAGAGAAGAATATACAAGAATTTTTCTTTTTCTTTTTGGTTTTGGGAAATTTGGAGCTAGGAATTTAATAACGGGGGAAATGCCAAATATTAGAATCGCTAAGGGGAGATTCACCAATGATTTTAAAATAGAGAATTAATGTTCAAGATATGTGGAGAAAGAAATAAATGTATCTCTCAGTTCACTCTATAGGACGTGCATGACAACTTCAGCAGGGTAATCTAATCTACTCAGTTTCGATCACAAAAAAGCAACCTAATCCAGATTTATCATAGCTAACATCATTCAATCATCCTGAAGTGAAGTGTACAAGTCATGCAAATAGAAGTGATATAGGAAAAGAAAACGGTACTCTAGATATAAGAATTCAATGCGTGAATCTTGGTGTGTTTTCTACGATAGCATACATATGAATATTCAGACGCAGCTAATAATAGAATTTCATCCATTTTCATACGGAAAAAAATTGTGGGTTACTATCTATAAATGAAAGGCAGATAATAGCATATGATATCAGAAATAAAAGCTAAGACATGACAAATATAGCATGCATATAGAGAAAGCTAACTCCACGTCATCATCATCACAGAAAAAAAATCATCTCTAGCATGAGATGAAAGAAGTAAAGATAAAAAGGGAAAATAAAACTATTTACAATGCGGCACACAAAGAAAAGAAGAAAAACGTGATGCATGGTAAAAAAAGAAAAAATGATGAAAATGAGTGCAAATGCGGAAAATGGCGTGAAAAAACTAAAAATAAAGGTGGTAAATCGAAACGCGTGAGAACTCACTCCCCCAAGCTAAAGTGCACAATGTCCTCAATGTGCAAAGTGTGGCACACCGAGAGACGTGTAATGGTAGGGGTAGGTGAGGATGCATGCATGATGAAAAAGAAATAAAAATAACAAAATGAAAATATGATGCGGACATGATGCATGCAAATATAAGAGTGAATCAGATATAAGAGTGTCACACCAAAAAGTCTCTCCCTCTCTCCCAAAAATGATATAGAAAGATATGATCAAAATGTGGACCCAAAACAGTGAGGGGAGGGGGGGTGGGCAAAAATCGTCAGGACCAAGCAGAGACGGGCAGCATGACGGCAGAAAAGATCAATGGCATCAAGGGTGCCTAAGAGGGTGGGGCTACGCTGTCTCCGTCCTGAGGCGGAGGTGGAGGAGGAGGTGGTGGTGGCTGGGGAACAGTCTGCTGGGTGGGTGGGGGTGTGGGTGTGGGTGTAGGAGCAGGCTGGGTGGGTGTAGGAGTGGGTGTGGGTACCTGCTGGGTAGGTGTGGGTGAGGTCGGTACGCGAGGAAGCCGATCGAGAATCCGAGTGAGGCAATAGTGAATGCCCGGAAGTAGGTCGAAGCGGCTGGCCATAGCGGTGACGGTGGCAGACATGGTCCTGAGGTCACCTCTGAGGCCACTCACCGCCCCCTCAAGAGCATGAATGCTCTGAAGTACAGTGTCGGGGGAGGTGGTGCAGAGGGACGCACGTGTCTGTGCTGTGCAGGACGAGGCTGGCGGGCTCGGGTGGTGTAGTGGATGGGCTTAGCAGGCATGTGGAGGAAGGGTGCTGTGCTCACAAGTGGGGGCCTAGCCTCAGTGCGAGGCGGGGCGCAGGCTGGTGTGAGGTGGAAGCAGCAGCAGCGGAAGTGGAATATAAAAGTGGCGACGAGGTGGCAAGAGAGGTCAGTGACACAGACGTGGGAACAGACGTCACGACACTCTCAGATAGTACGGCCACAATGGAGACAGAAGTGACAACCGCTGGGGAGGCAGTGTGGGGTCCAAAAGGCGAAATCCCAGCGGAGATCATACTGGCCATGGTCTCCACGACGGCAGCGAAGGAAGGCTCTCCGCTCTCAACAAAAGTAGTTGGGCGCTCGGGTAGTGCGGAGCAAAGGGGCTCAACGGATAGAGGGCCAGCTGTGGTGGGAGTGGTGGTGGGCTCAGCAAGTATACTCCCGACACCAGCAGAAGTGTGGACAGTGGTGTCGAGAGCAGCAGAAATATCAGGCATAGGCTGAGGGGGCACGGGGTCAACGGGTGCAGCGGGTGCAGCGTGGGCCTGTTCAGCCTGCTCAGCCTCCTCGGCCTCAAGCACGTAGGCGGCGGGGATCAGGAGATCCATCGCCGGAAGCCAGTCCACCTGTGCTGGTGCTATCTGTGTCCGAGCTGGGCTCGGAAGGATCATGTAGTCAGCACCGTAGGGACCGTGCAACCAAACCCAGTGCCGCTAGCCGTGCGGACGAAGCATCTTCATCCGGGCCATGACGTCTATAGATAGTGAAGTGGGGCCCGAAGAACGACACAAATCGGCCGGTAGGTCCTCGTTGGTCATCAGGACGAGCAGGGTGATCAGACCGCCGCAACATATCGGTGAGCGAGCGCACACCGATACGATGATGCGGTCCAAAAACCAGCTCGCGATATCAATCACGACGGCGGGGACCAACTCGTCACTCCCCCTAGCTAGAACTCTGAGGCGCGTCATCGCATAGAGCATATAAAGCTCCGGCGTGGACATCGTCCCGGGCTCATACCTCGCCAAAAAGGTAGTCGCCATAAGGCGCTGAGCTATGCGGAGGCATGGGTGGACGATGGCCGAGGCCTTGGCCCTACTAGGGTCAAAGGCAGCTGGTAAACCTGTGATCCGGGCCCAGAAAGCGTGGGAATCGAAGGAAGGTGGGGGGATGTGAGTGGGTGCGTAACCACGGTCGGCCCCGGGGATATCGGGCCATGAAAAGAATGCTCTCATCATACCGAGAGTGACCTGGCACTCTCGGTCCATAAACCTAAACGAGCATCCCTCGTCGGTCCGGGCTATAGAACTCGGCACCTCAAGTGTCGGACGGACGAAGGTGTCCGCCGACACTTGGAAAAAATCTCGCCAACCCACGTTGTCATACAACGTGAGCATCCCCTCAAGTACCCCCATGCGTCCTAGGTCTGCAAGGTGTGTGAACCTGGAGGGTACAATCGAGCGCTGGGAAATACGCTCAAAAACGACGCGGTGTGCGTCGTCTCAAAACGTAATCCCCAGCGGCCCGACAAGTGGAGCCGGTGGTGGCAGTGGGTCGGCAGGGAGTGGCTGTGCGGGGTGAACAGGGATTGCAGGCTGTGGCTGTGCGGGGTGAACGGGGTCTGCAGGCTGTGGCTGTGCGGGGTGAGGTGGTGTAGGCGGAGGAGAGTCCTTCATCTCGTGGGAGGGGCCGGGCTCATCTGGCCGCTTCCGCTTGGCGGAAGCTCTCCTGGTGTGTGGCCGTGTCCGGGGCGGCATGTGGGCCCCGGATGCTCACCAAAAATAGAAAAAACGCGGCATGCGAAAGTAAGTGGAACGAGTATACCGTAACACGCCGCGAGAGCAAAATAGTGGATGCGTGCGAAGACGCCGCCTCCACGAAGCCAAAAACGCTCCCCGGAAGCTCCCCTAGGCTCCCCTAAGCTCCCCAATTAGCCTGCACATCAAACGGAGATATCATCGAGTAATATTCAAAATGTATGGGGGGTTAGGGGTATAATAGATAGATTTTGAAGTTAATTTGGTGTAGGGGTTCGATTAGCACATGGATCGTCGAAAAATACAAGAAATAGGAGAAAAATGGAGAAATGGATGAAATAGGGTGTACCGGAGCTCGGCCGGCGGCGAGGGAGTCACCGGCGACTCGGTTGGAGGGGCGGCGGCGTCGGCCGGCGGTGGTCGGTCGAGCGCAGCTGCGGCGAGGGCGGTCGGGCGAGTGGCAGCGAGTCGGGGCGTAGGGAGCTAATCGGGCGCGGGCTCGGGCGAGAAAACGAAAAGTAACGCTTCGAATTCCGCGCCGAGCCCGCAGCGCCTTATATAGGAAAAGTTACGACTCGGCCGAGTGACTATGTCGCTCGGCCGAGTGAACGTAACGGAAATATTTTTGAAAAATCCTCCCCGCTTACGACTCGGCCGAGTGGCTTTGCCACCCTCGACCGAGTGGAAAAAGTCCATTCGGCCGAGTGGCACAAGCTACTCGGCAGTTCTCGCCCTAGGAGCGTATCAGTTTCACTCGGCCGAGTGAAGATATATACTCGGCCGAGTGGCAATTATACTGAAATCAAGAAAAGAAACAGAGAGTTGGGTACAGCAGACTTCCCTCGTTTGTGCGCCGCTCGGGCGGACGAACTTATGTACTCAGCCGAGTGGATATTCTACTCGGCCGAGCGACTCCTGTTTTCTGCTGTTTGGCTCCGTTTGGGCTCTAATCTCTGTTTTTCTTCCTCCAGTCGATTTCATCCTTCTCCTAAGCATCGAGCGCATTTCTGGAGCGCTCCTCGTCGCCTTGTTCATCCTCCTAATGATAGATATCCCTTTCTCCTCTCCTGTCAAAGAAAAATAGGACCAGTTATCACGAATTTTTTTCAGGCAAATGACTCAAAACACTAATAATTTCAAAAACAAAAATAAAGAACAATGTAAAAATAAAGCGATAACCGTCGGGTTGCCTCCCGACAAGCGCTAGTTTAAGGTCTTGATCTCGACCCCCTTGGATTTTCAATTTAATGCGGGATATTGGGTGCATATGAGATGCACCCGTCGAATTTATCGGGAAGAACGCTCGGATTTGGATGTTGTGGCGGCGTGTTCTTCCTCAGTGCTCCTTCGTCTCGGGTAGTGTTGGGGGGTGACTCCCCTAAGCTAATGCTTGCTCTGGGTCTTGGCCTCACCGGTGACACCGATTTCCGTATCGGTGGAGCTTTCTTCGGAGATTTCATCTTTGAGAGCTTGCAGAGCTCTCGTATTCTTGCGACATCAGCGTCGCCTTCATCAATTTCCATGGAGAGATCGGGGGAGTTCTCCATCTTTTCTTCTTGGCCCAAATCCAGCCCTTCCTTAAAATCATTCTTGAAAAGTGCGCCGATGGAATGGGGGATCGTCTCCTCAATGACCGCGTCAAGGATGTATGAAAGATCATCCGGCCGTCCCTTAAGCAGATATACCCTGCTTATTTCTCCCATAGGGACTCCCTTGGAATAATGCTTGAGCCTTTGCCCATTTACTTTGAATGTGGCTCCGTCTTTGCTTTCCAACTCAAAAGCTCCTCCCGGGTGTATGTTCTTGATGGTGAAAGGTCCGGACCACCGTGACCTCAATTTACCAGGAAATAGTCGGAGCCGGGAGTTATATAGTAAGACCTTGTCTCCGACTTTGAAGTCCGTAACAGTTATACGTGCATCGTGGAGAATCTTGGTTCTTTCTTTGTAAATTCTCGAGCTCTCGTAGGCATCTCTTCTAATCTCATCAAGCTCGTTGATGTCCAAGAGTCACCTCACCGCCGTACTCCTATAATCGTAATTGAGGGTCTTGATGGCCCAATATGCGCGGTGTTCCAACTCTACCGGCAAGTGACAAGCTTTCCCATAAACAAGTCGAAACAGTGTGGTGCCGATGGGAGTGTGAAAGGCTGTGCGATATACCCATAGAGCATCGTTTAACTTCATTGACCAATCCTTTCTAGATCGATCTACGGTCTTCTCAAGAATTTGTTTTATCTCTCTATTCGAGACCTCCACTTGGCCGCTCGTCTGGGGGTGATATGCCATGCCAACTCTATGGTTTACCCTGTACTTCTTCAGCATGGCTTCGAACTTGTTTTCTATGAAATGGCTCCCCCCGTCGCTTATCAAGGTACGAGGCACCCCGAAGCGTGGGAAGATATTCTGTTTGAAAAATTTAGAAACAACCCTTGCATCATTGGTAGCAGTAGCGAATGCTTCCACCCATTTGGAGACGTAGTCAACGGCCAATAGGATATACTTGTTACCGTTGCTTGACGGAAATGGTCCCATGAAGTCCACTCCCCAACAATCAAAAAGCTCAATTTCTTGGATGGGCCTCATTGGCATCTCATTACGTTTGGAAATATTCCCGGTCCGTTGGCATCTATCACACCCCTTCACAAAGTCGTGGGTGTCTCTGAACATTGTTGGCCAGAAGAATCCGCTCTGCAAAATCTTAGCGGTTGTCTTAGAGGTGGCATGATGTCCCCCGCATGGCATACCGTGGCAATGCAAAATGATAGACGTTGCCTCCTCCTTAGAAACACACCTCCGAATAACACTATCTTTGCATATATTGAAGAGGTATGGATCTTCCCAAAAATAGCTACGGACCTCATGCAAAAATCTCCTCTTTTGTTGCGTGGGCATCCCATGCGGTTTAATTCCACAAGCCAAGTAATTGACGAAGTCCGCGTACCAAGGCACTTCCCCGGGCCTTGTGGCGTATAGCCTCTCATCCACGAATGTGTCGTCGATAGGTAAACTCTCATCCTCATTGTCGCGAATAAGCCTAGACAAATGATCCACCACAACATTGTCCGTACCTTTCTTGTCTCTGATCTCCAAATCGAATTCTTGCAACAAGAGTATCCACCTAATTAACCGAGGTTTGGCCTCCTTCTTGTTTAGAAGATATTTCAATGCCGCATGGTTGGTGTGGACAATCACCTTGGAACCAAGGAGGTAGGAGCGAAACTTCTCGATGGAATAGACGACCGCTAGAAGCTCTTTTTCGGTAGTTGTATAGTTTTTCTGCGCGTCATCCAATGTCTTGCTCGCATAGAATATTGCATGAAGCTTCTTATCTTTCCTTTGTCCCAATACCGCTCCAATGGCTTGGTCGCTAGCATCACACATTAGCTCAAAGGGAAGGCTCCAATCCGGTGGTTGTATGATGGGCGCAGAAACTAGTGATTCCTTCAAGGTATTGAAGGCTTGCAAGCATTTGCCTGAAAAAAAATAAAAGGAGCATCTTTAGCAAGCAAGGACGTAAGAGGTCGGGCAATTAAGGCAAAATCCTTGATAAAGCGGCGGTAAAACCCCGCATGACCAAGAAAGCCTCTAATGCCCTTAACATTAATAGGAGGTGGGAGTTTCTCGATTACCTCAATCTTTGCCTTATCTACCTCAATCCCTCTTGAGGAGACAAGGTGCCCAAGAACTATACCTTCCGTGACCATGAAGTGGCACTTCTCCCAGTTCAGAGTTAGATTATTTTGTTGGCACCTTTTAAGAACTTTAGTGAGATTAGCCAAACAAGAATCAAACTCGCTCCCATAAACTGAGAAATCATCCATAAATACTTCCATTATATTTTCAATGTAATCGGGAAAAATGGATGTCATACATCTCTGAAAGGTTGCGGGAGCATTACAAAGACCGAAGGGCATCCTACGGTAGGCATAGGTACCATAGGGGCAGGTGAAAGTGGTTTTTTCCTGGTCATCTTCGTGCAGAGGGATTTGGAAAAAATCCCGAATACCATCCAAATAACAAAAGTATTTATGTTTAGCTAGGCGTTCGAGCATTTGATCAATGAAGGGCAATGTGTAATGGTTTTTCCGGGTGGCTTTATTTAGTTTTCTATAATCTATGCACATTCGCCATTCCGTGATAGTGCGAGTAGAAATGGGTTCTCCTTTATCATTTTTTATAACGGTCATCCCCCCTTTCTTGGGGACTACGTGAACGGGGCTAACCCATCTACTATCAGAGATCGGATAGATAATTCCAGCATCAAGCAATTTTAGGATTTCCTTTTTCACTACCTCTTTCATATTCGGGTTCAATCGCCTTTGAGGCTCAATAGAAGAGGCTTCATTGTTTTCCAAGTGGATCCTATGCGTGCATAGCCTAGGGCTTATTCCCTTAAGATCAGAGATTATGTAACCAAGGACATCCTTGTGATCCCTAAGGACTTCTAATAATTTTTCAAGTTGGTCTTGGCCTAGGTGAGCATTTACAATCACCGGGAAGGTCAATTTACTACCCAAGAAAGCATACCTTAGATTCGGCGGTAATTGTTTAAGCTCTACCTCAAAGGGTGCTGTACTCTTTGCTTCATCATCTTGTGTGAATTTGGCTTCTCCTTCGACATCTGAATTTAGCTCACTCTCGAGTGGAGGCTCAGACTCGCTTCCTAGTGAGGACGGTGCATCGGAATAGACGCTCTCCGATTCCGCGCTTGCATCGATAGGACCACCACCTTGCTCCGGTTCATTCCTGAGATCAAGAAATACGTCAACAGATTCATAAATGCAAGAGTGGGGATCATAGAGTGTATCTCCCTGAGTATCCATTTGTTCGAAGTGTTCCTCGGGAGTGTAGTACCCTTCGACACACGTTCTATCGCCTTCAAAATATAGCTTGCCGTCCCTCACATCAACTCTGATATCGCCCCCAATAGTCCCATCCGGGGAGATTTGATCCATCACGAAGCTAGCAAACAGTTGTTCGAAGGGGTCCTCGATATTAATAGCAAAAGCTCCGGTAGCGTAGACCTCATCAATAAGTTCCTTGAGGAGCTCCGCAAAAGATTCATCATCTCCTTGGCCAGACTCAGTCATTGGAATTGCATCCCCCATTTTACCTGATAAGATTTCGTGGAGAATTTCGGGAGGGATTGCAAAATGGGGCTGTAAACAGAGTTAGAAAAGAATGAAGCAATAAAGAAAGAAATTGAAGAGAAATGACCGGGTGATCCAAATCAAACTTTGTCAAAATGCCTTCCCCGGCAACGGCGCCAAAAACAAAAACGCCTTCCCCCATTTTTGTTTGATCCTACCACCCTAGCTTTTTGTGTTTGATCCTACCACCCTCGCCATTCTTCCATTGTGCTAATCACTTCTTTGAAACTTTGTTTTCCCGTGCATGTACACGAGATCCACAGCGGACCCCATAGATATATTGTTTGATCCTGAGATCGAGCGTACATTGCGGAGAATCAGAGTGGAGAGGAGACCCGATACGGAAGGGAGGTTTATGAACGTTCGGGAGACGCCTGAAGAGTTAGCAGCAAGAATGGCGAGGATTATTTGCATTCGAGATAGGCTCCGGCCTAAGACTTCCTCCACGACCTCGTCCATAGCCATGCCGGAGTTGGCGGCCGACAAGAATTTTGAGTTGAAGACCGGACTTGTGGTTCTGATGCAGTAGGATCCATTTCATGGGAACGCCCATGAAAATCCCCACTACCACATCCAGCTCTTCTTATCAAAGTGCGCCACCTTCCAGATGCCGGGCGTCACCCTAGATGCCATCAGACTGCGCCTCTTCCCCTTCACACTAAAGGATAAAGCTCTTTATTAGTTGAGGACGCAAGCTGAAGGAGTCTTCACCACATGGGATGAGTTGGCGAGCGCGTTTATCGACAAGTTCTATCCGCCCTCCAAGACGGTAAAGATTAGGAGTGCTCTCATGTCCTTCAAGCAAGGACCTTAAGAGACACTCTACGAGGCATGGGAGCGCTTCAAAGACCTACAGCATCAGTGCCCCCACCATAGCATTGAAGATTAGGAGCTAGTCCATAGCTTCTATAATGGTCTCCAACCGGGGACCAAGCAGATTATTGATGCTGCGGCAAATGGGGCCATCCTATCGAAGACTCCCGACGAAGCTACGGCCTTAATTGAGGAGATGGCCTCGAACAATCAACAATGGGGCGACGAGCGAGGACACTCTTCGTCCTCCTTGAAGCCATCTAGCATCTATGAGGCCAAGGCCGTGGCGGAGCTGACCAACAAGTTCGACTCTCTCCACAAGGTGGTGGAGAGACTGGAGAAATATATCACGGAGCCCCAAGGAGCCCCTTCCACATCCACACCAACAAGTCAAACGTGCGATTGGCAAGACCAATCCCAAGCTACGTATTTGGGAGGAGAACAAGGAGAGGGGTCTTTGGAGCAAGTCCAATACGTCGCGGGGAACCAAGGATATTGGGCCAATCCGACCGCGAGAAACCATCCCGGTTTCTCCTATGCAAACAATGATGGAGCATTGAACCCCCCGCAACAACCACCTTACCAAGCTCGACCACCACCACAACAACAACAACATTATCCACCGAGGGGGCCTCCGCAACAAAACTACCACCAAGGCAACAAGTGGGACCCTATAGGCCGCCCGGATACAATCAAGGGTGGAGAAATCCAAACCCTCCATAAGCTCAACAACGTTCCGATTTTGAAGCTAGAGTGGAAGAGTTTATGGTCGAGCAGAAGAAGACTAATGCTTCCTTGAAGGGGAGCCAAGATTCCCTTGCAACCGTTGTAGGCCAAATCTCGGAGCAACTTGCGTTGCTCAATCGATATAGTCAACAGTTGCCGGCTCAACCCGAGCAAAATCCACGGGGCACCACCGGACATATCAACGCCGTGGTTGCAGTTACTACGAGAGGCGGGAAGGATACCACCCCCGTCATGATTCCAACCAAGGAGCCCGTGGTGGAGAGAGTAGAGCCAAGTGAGCCGGTCATTGAAGTTGAGAGAGAGAAAGAGCCGCAAGGGGAAGAAAAGTCCAGAGCGGAGCAGCTGATTGAAGAGAGGCGTTTTATACCACCGATCCCATTCCCTCAGAGGCTTGCTAGAGCAAAGATGGAGAAGCGGCTAGCCAAGTTTCTCGAATATTTGAGAGTGGTAAGCCTCAATATTCCTTTCCTCGACGCTATCGTGGAGATCCCGACATACGCCAAGTTCTTAAAGGATTTGATTACGGGAAGAAAGAGGAAGGAGAAAATAATGCTCGCTGAGGAGGGGACTTGGTTCACCAAAAGAGAGAAGGAGCCCACCAAATTCAAAGACCCGGGGAGTTTCCGAATTCCTTGCACCTTAGGCGGCGTCCCTCTACAAAAGGCGTTAATAGACTTAGGGGCTAGTGTTAGCCTCATGCCTCTCTCTATGTTCCGAAGACTAAACACCGGCATAGAATTGAAGCCTACCGACATGCGGATACAACTAGTAGATGGTCGGATTACAAGGTCGGTAGGGATCGCAGAGGACATCCCGCTACAAGTCCCGGGAGGCATATGTTTGCCATGCGACTTTGTGATCATGGATGTCAAGGAGGAGGGCGATACGTTGCTAATACTTGGACGCCCGTTCCTCGCCACCGCCGGTGTCATTGTCGATGTATGTGAAGGGACCCTAACATTGAACGTCGGAAACATCGAGGTGGATCTTCATATACCCAAGGCAATGAAACACATGCCCTATCATGAGGAGCTGGACTATATGGACCTCCTTGACGAGGTCATTGAGGAGACGATCCCCCATTCCATCGGCGCACTATTCAAGGATGATTTTGAGGAAGGGCCGGACTTGGGCCAAGAAGAAAAGATGGATGACCCCGCCGATCTCTCCATGGAAATTGATGAAGGCGACGCTGATGTCGCAAGAATACGAGAGCTCTGCAAGCTCTCAAAGATGAAATCTCCGAAGAAAGCTCCGCCGATACGGAAATCGGTGTCACCGGTGAAGCCAAGATCCGGAGCAAGCACTAGCTTGGGGGAGCCACCCCCAACACTACCCGAGATGAAGGAGCACTGAGGAAAAACACGCCGCCACAACATCCAAATCCGAGCGTTCTTCCCGATAAATGCGACGGGTGCATCTCATATGCACCCAATATCCCGCATTAAATTGAAAATCCAAGGGGGTCGAGCTCAAGACCTTAAACGAGTGCTTGTCGGGAGGCAACCCGACGGTTATCGCTTTATTTTTACTTTGTTCTTTATTTTTGTTTTAGAAATTATTAGTGTTTTGAGTCGTTTGCCTGAAAAATTCGTGATAACGGGTCCTATTTTTCTTTGACAGGAGAGGAGAAAGGGATATCTATCATTAGGAGGATGAACAAGGCGATGAGGAGCGCTCCAGGAATGCGCTCGATGCTTAGGAGAAGGATGAAATCGACTGGAGGATGAAAAACAGAGATTAGAGCCCAAACGGAGCCAAACAGCAGAAAATAGGAGTCACTCGGCCGAGTAGAATATCCACTCGGCCGAGTACATAAGTTCGTCCACCCGAGCGGCGCACAAACGAGGGAAGTCTGCTGTACCCAACTCTCTATTTCTTTTCTTGATTTCAGTATAATTACCACTCGGCCGAGTATATATCTTCACTCGGCCGAGTGAAACTGATACGCTCCTAGGGCGAGTACTGCCGAGTAGCTTGTGCCACTCGGCCGAATGGACTTTTTCCACTCGGCCAAGGGTGGCAAAGCCACTCGGCCGAGTCGTAAACGGGGAGGATTTTTCAAAAATATTTCTGTTACGTTCACTCGGCCGAGCGACATAGTCACTCGGCCGAGTCGTAACTTTTCCTATATAAGGCGCTGCGGGCTCGGCGTGGAATTCGAAGTGTTACTTTTCGTTTTCTCGCCCGAGCCCGCGCCTGATCAGCTCCCTACGCCCCGACTCACTGCCACTCGCCCGACCGCCCTCGCCGCAGCTGCGCTCGACCGACCACCACCGGCCACCGCCGCCGCCCCTCCGCCCGAGTCGCCGGCGACTCCCTCGCCGCCGGCGACTCCCTCGCCGTCGGCCGGGCGACTCCCTCGCCCTATTTCGCCCATTTCTCCATTTTTCTCCTATTTCTTGTATTTTTCGACGATCCATGTGCTAATCAAACCCCTACACCAAATTAACTTCAAAATCTATCTATTATACCCCTAACCCCCTATACATTTTGAATATTACTCGCTGATATCTCTGTTTGATGTGCAGGCTATATTGGGGAGCTTAGGGGAGCCTAGGGGAGCTTCCGGGGAGCGTTTTTGGCTTCGTGGAGGCGGCGTCTTCGCACGCATCCACTATTTTGCTCTCGCAGCGTGTTACGGTATACTCGTTCCACTTACTTTCGCACGCCGCGTTTTTTTCTATTTTTGGTGAGCATCCGGGGCCCACATGCCGCCCCGGACACGGCCACACACCAGGAGAGCTTCCGCCAAGCGGAAGCGGCCGGATGAGCCCGGCCCCTCCCACGAGATGGAGGACTCTCCTCCGCCTACACCACCTCACCCCGCACAGCCACAGCCTACAGACCCCGTTCACCCCGTACAGCCACAGCCTGCAGTCCCCGTTCACCCCGCACAGCTACTCCCTGCCGACCCACTGCCACCACCGGCTCCACTTGTCGGGCAGCTGGGGATTACGTTTCGAGACGACGCACACAGCGTCGTTTTTGAGCGCATTTCCCAGCGCTCGATTGTACCCTCCAGGTTCGCACACCTTACAGACCTAGGACGCCTGGGGGTACTTGAGGGGATGCTCACGTTGTATGACAACGTGGGTTGGCGAGATTTTTTCCAAGTGTCGGCGGACACCTTCGTCCGTCCGACACTTGAGGTGCTGAGTTCTATAGCCCGGACCGACGAGGGATGCTCGTTTAGGTTTATGGACCGAGAGTGCCAGGTCACTCTCGGTATGATGAGAGCATTCTTTTCGTGGCCCGATATCCCCGGGGCCGATCGTGGTTACGCACCCACTCACATCCCCCCACCTTCCTTCGATTCCCACGCTTTCTGGGCCCAGATCACGGGTTTACCAGCTGCCTTTGACCCTAGTAGGGCCAAGGCCTCGGCCATCATCCACCCCTGCCTCCGCATAGCTCAGCGCCTTATGGCGACTACCTTTTTGGCGAGGTATGAGCCCGGGACGATGTCCACGCCGGAGCTTTATATGCTCTATGCGATGACGCGCCCCAGAGTTCTAGCTAGGGGGAGTGACGAGTTGGTCCCCGCCGTCGTGATTGATATCGCGAGCTGGTTTTTGGACCGCATCATCGTATCGGTGGGCGCTCGCTCACCGATATGTTGCGGCGGTCTGATCACCCTGCTCGTCCTGATGACCGACGAGGACCTACCGACCGATTTGTGTCGTTCTCCGGGCCCCACTTCACTATCTATAGACGTCATGGCCCGGATGAAGATGCTTCGTCTGCACGGCCAGCGGCACTGGGTTTGGTTGCACGGTCCCTACGGTGCTGACTACATGATCCTTCCGAGCCCAGCTCGGACACAGATAGCACCAGCACAGGTGGACTGGCTTCCGGCGATGGATCTCCTGATCCCCGCCGCCTACGTGCTTGAGGCCGAGGAGGCTGAGCAGGCTGAGCAGGCCCACGCTGCACACACTGCACCCGTTGACCCCGTGGCCCCTCAGCCTGTGCCTGATATTTCTGCTGCTCCCGACACCACTGTCCACACTTCTGCCGGTGTCGGGAGTACACTTGCTGAGCCCACCACCACTCCCACCATAGATGGCCCTCTGTCCGTTGAGCCCCTTTGCTCCGCACTACCCGAGCTCCCACCTACTTTTGTTGAGAGCGGAGAGCCTTCTTTCGCTGCCGTCGTGGAGATCATGGCCAGTATGATCTCCGCTGGGATCTCGCCTTTTGGACCCCACACTGCCTCCCCAGCGATTGTCACTTCTGTCTCCACTGCGGCCGTACTATCTGAGAGTGTCGTGACGTCTGTTCCCACGTCTGTGTCACTGACCTCTCTTACCGCCTCGTCGCCACTTTTATATTCCACTTCCGCTGCTGCTGCTTCCACCTCACACCAGCCTGCGCCCCAGCCTCGCACTGAGGCTATGCCCCCACTTGTGAGCACATCACCCTTCCTCCACATGCCTGCTGAGCCCATCCACTACACCACCCGAGCCCGCCAGCCCCGTCCTGCACATCACAGACACGTGCGTCCCTCTGCACCACCTCCCCCCGACACTGTACTTCAGAGCATTCGTGCTCTTGAGGGGGCGGTGAGTGGCCTCAGAGGTGACCTCAGGACCATGTCTGCCACCGTCACCGCTATGGCCAGCCGCTTCGACCTACTTCCGGGCATTCACTATTGCCTCACTCAGATTCTCGATCGGCTTCCTCGCGTACCGACCTCACCCACACCTACCCAGCAGGTACCCACACCCACTCCTACACCCACCCAGCCTGCTCCTACACCCACACCCACACCCCCACCCACCCAGCAGACTGTTCCCCAGCCACCAC
The DNA here is from genome assembly GCA_030789695.1 of Scilla litardierei. Classification (NCBI taxonomy): domain Eukaryota; kingdom Viridiplantae; phylum Streptophyta; class Magnoliopsida; order Asparagales; family Asparagaceae; genus Scilla; species Scilla litardierei. The sequence goes on from CM061141.1 coordinate 256,614,911, forward strand.
CACCACCACCTCCACCTCCGCCTCAGGACGGAGACGGCGCAGCCCCACCCTCTTAGGCACCCTTGATGCCATTGATCTTTTCTGCCATCATGCTGCCCGTCTCTGCTTGGTCCTGACGATTTTTGCCCACCCCCTCCCCTCACTGTTTTGGGTCCACATTTTGATCATATCTTTCTATATCATTTTTGGGAGAGAGGGAGAGACTTTTTGGTGTGACACTCTTATATCTGATTCACTCTTATATCTGCATGCATCATGTCCGCATCATATTTTCATTTTGTTATACGAAAGGAGAGAGAGAACTGCACAAGTGGCAATCACGTCAAAAGCACGGGTTGCATAAACAGGAACCGAAAGTTGCGATGGAAGCACGGCGATTCAGTCAATTAACACTATACAATTACTATCCACAGTATGTCCAAGTGAAACTGAAAAGTGTAGAGTGCGAAAATTATCGCGAGGTAGGGATAAGAGCTAGACACTAGGGTTCAAGAGATCCTAAAATAACAAGCACGTTGCCTCCCCGGCAACGGCGCCATAAACTTGAAGTGCCCCCGGTCTGCTAGCCGCAAATGGCCGGGGGACCCGCGTGAGGGTTTAGATATTTGTAACCGCAAGCGCACGGTGTTGTAGTGTGGCTTGGGGGTCGAACACAGAGAGGCTAGGATGTGCTTGTGTCAAGGAGGACCAAAATCACCCCGTGGGCGAGCTAGCCCGGATCGGTTGATGGGTTGTCACGGGAAAGGAATGCAAGGTATGAACAATAAGAAAATAAACCCGGGACTTTGGTTTCCACTCCAACGAGCGACTCTCGCCGATACGGCCTACGGGTAGGATGGCGATCGGAATTAGGGTCTAATGGTGAGACGTTGCCTCTGAAAGTGGTACCGGCATCCCATGGGCCCGATATTCCGGTCGGTGCCCAGGATGATACACCGGACTTCCCGGGTTTGATCAGTGGGCACTCCCGTGTCCATTAACACTGATCGATTTCGGGAGCACTAAGCTCGCAACGATAACTCCCAACGTCTTATCCTGCCGCTCCCGCGCGCTAGGATTCAGCGTCTACGCTAAGGGCGTGAGCTATGGCTAGGGAGTCAACCGCCAAGTTTATTCCCCCTTGGCCCAACGGTCAAAGGCGGTCTTTTTCCCGCCGATGAAAATAAAACACCCCGCGTAACCGTTAGATTCCTAATCCCTATCGATTTCCTAACCCTATGGATGCATCGGGAAGAGCCCCCGAAGGGGTTTTCGCCAAAATCCCAGGTTTGGGAACTACTCACAAATATTCATTAAAAAGCGATCTAAACGAAAATGAACCGTTAAAATCATAATCAGACGATTGGAATGCGAAGGTAGTAGAGCAATTAAGATAATACTAAAGTTTAAGAAAGATCCGAAAACTTACAATAGAAGAGTAATTACAGCCGTCACAAATAGGAGAAAACAGTAAAAACTAACAGCTCCCTGTTTCTGGAACCCTAGGGGTCCTATTTATAGGATCTCGTATCACCCGATCGGGTGACAAGTCAACCGATCGGGTGATCTGTTACAAATAATAAACAGAAATTGGCGGACTTTCACCCGGTCATATGAACCGGTCGGTTGAGTTCTTGGAGTGACCGGTTGGATCTTGGCGCCATCGGGTGAAGGGATCGGTTGGGTGCCCGTGTCTCGGCTCCTCAGCATCAGCTACAGATGAATCGATCGGGTGAGAGTCACCCGATCGGTTGGAATTTGGCTTGAAAAGACAGAGAATCAGCCCCGTTGAACCGGCCTGTGAACCGGTCGGGTGACTACCACTTGAGCTCCGGCTGAGACCGGGTGGTGCACGCGTGCATCACCCGATCGGTTTGAGATGACCAACCGACCGGGTGAGGGGCTGAAAGATGTAATCTTCGTCGTTTGACCCCCTGGATCACGCGTGACTCCTCCCGTTGCTCCGGGGACTTGAGATATCGTCGTTAAATGTCCCCTACGTGGGCAATCTCCTGCAAACATGGAGAAACAAAGAAAAGTGAAAGAAAACGAGAACATACGAGAAAACGAATAAAAGACGGCGGAAAATACCGAGAAACACGAAAGAAAACGTGCGTGAATATATGAAATATATACGCACGTCAGTTATGCACTCACATCATAAATGGCATATTAAAATTGAATTTATGAAGAAAAAGCAGTCAAATGCATGCCAATCATAATTTAGGATTTGAAAATAGAATTTGAATACGAAAACATGCACGAAGATGAAGCATGCAAGGGACTAAGCAGATAACTAGCAAGAGAGCAAGGAGGGTAAATGATATACTTGCAAGATATTGGTGATGTCAAAATGGATGTCGCCAACAAAAACAAAAAAAAATTAAAACAAAAAAAATTTTTAAACCAAAAACAACTAACTAAACATCCTAAAACCACCTACTACTCTCCCCGCAACTAAAAACAACCAATGTCCTCAATGTTGAAAGAGAATAGGTTTATTGAATTAAAATTATCCCAGAAAGCATAGAAAGTGCAAAAATTTAAATTTTCTACACTACTGGATAGAAGTCACCGGGGTCAAAAGGCGGATCACGGATGTCCAACGGTGTAGGAAGTAGCTCAATTAGATCCTTACGCTCCTCTGCGAGCATCATTCCTCCATGAATCACTTTGGACCCTAGCAACACAACTCCAAGCATCTCTCTAAAATGTGCGACCATGTCTGCAAGAGAAGAGCTGTATCAATCCAAAGTGGGCACCGTTGCCTTTCGACGAAAGTGATCCAAATATAATCGTCAAAGTAAAATAAATAATTTGAAATATGTTGACGAAAACTCCCTAAAATGGTTACATCCATCTCTGTACGATGCTCCACCACGGGGCAAAGGAATGAATGATATTCGGACAAGACCAGGGGAAGGTGCATTTCAGGCTCTTCCAAAATGATCGATGAGCTCGTGGCCCTACTTGGCTCCTCCTCCTGTCCATCCAAAATGTCACGCTCGTCCTCTCCATCTTTGCACACAACACCTGCGAGGGAAGACGAATCCAGATCAGATAATAATTTTTTTGAGTGGTTGGATTACCTTCTCCCAAGCAAGAGGCAAGCAATGCAAGACTCAAAATGATCTCCTGAATATACTGGCACCGAGTCTCCATGCTCTGTAGAAATATCGAGATTGATCCTCATGTGTCTGAATAAGCAATTGAAGCTCCTCGCCCAAGGGTTGCAAAGGTGCGTCCACGCTTGGCTCTCCTTGGTTAAGGCATACTCCCATGGCATCACAATGAAGCATCCAATGGTCGGTTCATATCCTCCATGGACTCCAGGTACTCCCAAGCTTCCTCAGGTGACATGTCAAATAGAGCTCCGTCGTCCATCATCGCAATGTAGTCCTGCATCTCCTCCCACAGTCCCTCGTAGAAAAACTGGAAAAGATGGGCCATCGTGAATCCATGATGTGGACTCCCGCTTAATAAATCCGTTAACCTCCTCCAAGATTGATAGAAGGATTCACCGTCAATTTGGGCAAAGTCGGTAATTTTGAGCTTCCAAACTGGTCATGTGCAAAGAAAAGGAAAGTGCATCATACAAAGAATTTATGTCGTTAAAGTCCATAACTTGTTTTTTGAATTTTTATAAAATAAAATGAAAATAAAAGCAAATAAAATGACTCAATAAGAGTAAAACAAAATAAAGATGAACAATAAGTGAAAGATGAAGAATCGAAAAGACTCACACTAAATAGAAGAATGTATCACACCAAAATTTCCTAAATCAATCAAAAATGTAAATGCAAAAACCGTTGTCCTCGGCAACGGCACCAATTGCTTGAACGCGTCTCAAGTATGTGATGCTTGAGCGCTACTCCCAAGTGTAGGAGGACGTCAAGTAATAAATTTATATCCGGTGAGATCGGATCGGATCACGGGGACAAGTCATTTTGCAATCACGAGTTCAATTGATGTAGGAAGGGAATGGCGGGTTACAACCAACTAAGCTACGATTGATGGTGGGGTGTGAAAATAGTTGAAACTATCTTCCTAATCTACGCACTAAGGGTGAAGAGTTGAATCTACGAGCAACGAGGAGGACTTATGTGGTGAGTGAGTGAGTGAGTGAGGTTGTGAGAGTAGGAATTCATCCCAAATATAACTCAATTGTTTTCCTGTCTAAGGGACGAACAATCGGTGGATTGTGGCATTTCATCGAACATGTAGGGTGCAATAAAAGTAGTGTATGAAACAAAAAGAAATACTTTGAGTAAAGAAGAGAGGGTCGACTACGATAGTTCCTCTCTATGGATTACCCACTAGGTTTCCATCAACAACCAACATCTCAAAGTTTCATCCACCAAACAGAAAATGAAAACATGCTAGAGATGAAATCACAATAGAGAGGGGAGAAGCCCTAAAATAGTGTTCAGCCGAAATGGGTCTGGAAATAAGCCAAATGGGTCGGATCCGTGCCCAAACCTGCAACTAATGCCCAAATCTGTTGAAAATTTCAGCATCGTCACCCTGTCTTGCGAAAATTCTAGAAAAATCATCCGACCTCAGAATGACTTGTTCCAGGCGGCGATGGAACCGTAACAAAGTGTAATACGATTGAAAAAATATCACTAGCCCGGAATATACATTGGAATGATGGCAAAGTTCTACACAAGAGGGGAATAGTAGAATTTCCATCCCAGAAATTTTAGGCACCGTCACGCTGTCTTCCAAAAATGCAGTAAATTGCTCCGACCTCCAAAAATTCTGGAAAATATGCGTTGGAATCAAGACTTCATGAAATTCAACTAAAAAATAATAGGATGACGGAATATGCACTGGAATGATAGCAGAATTCTGCACAAGAGAAGGCATTGCAGAATTCTTCTTCTCTTCTTCTTGCTTCCGGTAAATCTCCATAAATTCCAGAAAAATCCTGAAAAATAGGAAATGCAATAATGAGTGACAAGAAGTGGGGTTTAAGCATAAGAAGTGATAATATCTAAAATACGGACTTTGCACAATTACGAGCTAGATAGAGCCTATATGTGAAATATATATGCTAACACGTAAGGAAATATGGGGTGAAAATGACACTTTTCATTCGGAATCAGAGAGTAGGTGAGAATTCAAACGGTAACTTTCCACGTATGACAGTCGACTGATGAAGGTCGGACATGCACCTGTAAACCAACATGCGACTGAGAAACAATCTACATGCGACTGAGCAAAACATGAGTAAGTTATGAAAACTCAGGCAGTTTTGGGAGGACAGGACATGCGGCTGACGTGGTATCCACAGGTGCCTGTGCCATGGGCAGGAGACTGTGAAACCAACATCAGTCGTTTGGCCGAAACTTGCGTAACTTGTCAAACACAAAGTGTCAGGACAAGGATCGACATGCGACTGTAGAAGCATTCACAGGCGCCTGTGCCATGGGCAGGCGACTGTGAAAGCAACATCAGTCGTTTGACCGAAAGCTAACAAGTTAGTGATCTTTGGGCAAGAGAGAGACATGCAACTGACTAACAAGTCACAAGTGCATGTAACTGGACAGGCTCCTGTACTTTGTGCAATAGTTGCCTGATGAAAGTTATAACAGAAAGCCCAAAAACCAAGTGTCAAAGTATGTGCAAAACAGACGACTGTAGAACAAATCACATGTGACTGTTTGGAGACAGGCGCCTGTAAAACGTTCAACAGTCACCTGTTGAAAGTCCAAAATGCATATGCTAGAGAATAAAGAATTGTAGGCCAAGGAAATGCGTTCTAATGATTTCCTAGGACAGAAAGAAAGAAGTGTGTGTGCTCCAACATAATTCTACTTCTAAGCTACATAGTAGAAGAGAATAAAAAGATTACATCTTGATTTTGCCTCTCTTCTTTCTATTGAATGAGCTTAAGTCTTCTAGGAGCTTCTATCATCATCTTCGATCATCCAATCTACTTTACACGCTTTGATTGATCCTTGAGTGACATCCATTGCTAATTGATCTCCATGATATGATTAGACAATGGATTAACTGCAAGTAAGGAATTAGTCACAAGTATTTATGTTTGCTCATCATCAAAACCAAGTAGGGAGAAGTCCAATACTAAACATTCTCTTCCTTTTTGGTGATGACAAGCAAACAAAAACAAAAAGATAAATAATTGTTCTTAAAGAGTACTTGTTGGATCTAGATCCTAGCCTAGAGGGGGGGATAGGCTTATAAAAATATTCTCGTGTAACCCACGAGAAATCACACGCAGTTAAAATCACAAGTAGAGTAAATAAGAGACAATCACAGAGTACGCACAGATTTACCCTGGTTCGGTCGCACCAGCGACCTACGTCCAGCTCCAAGCAAAAACTAGTATTAATATGTTCCTTCTATACATCTACAATGGGGTCCTAGCCCCAACTCCCCACCTAGACTGTACCACACTCAACAAAGTGCAGAACCATATGACGTGCGTTTATATTTCATATATTCACGCACGTCTTCTTTTGTGTTTTTCCGTTATTTTTCGCCGTCTCTTATCTGTTTTCTCGTATTTTCTTGTTTTCTTTCACTTCTCTGAGTTTTTGCATGTTTGCAAGAGTTTGCCAGCGTAGGGGACACATAACAAAGATATCATAAGTCCCCGGAGCAACGGGAGGAGTCACACATGATCCAGGGGGTCAAACGACCAAGATCTCTATTATAAAGCCCCCACCCGATCGATTAGATACAGCCAACCGATCGGGTGATGTACGCGTGCACGACCTGGACAGTCGCTGAAGCAATGAGAGCGTCAACTGACCGGGTCGGAGACCGATTCAGCCCAACAGATCTCTCTGGAAATTGAAGCTGAATTCCAACCGATCGGGTGACCTTCACCCGATCGGTTCATCTGTAGCCGATTCTCCGAAGACACGACCTGGAGAGCTCACCCGACGGCCAGCTGACTGCGCCGAAACGTCACAACTTACTGTCTTTTGGGCGACGTTTACAACCGATCGGTTCACCCGATGACCGCGAAGATCCAAACGGTGAGCTGCTTGCGCCAACCGACCGTGTCGCCTGACCGGGTGAAGTTTCTGAAGACCGTTGCCGAAGATCGCAGCAGGTCACCCGATCGATTGATTCTTCACCCGATCGGATGACGTCGTTTTCTATATATATATATAAACCTTAGGTTTCCAGAAACGAGAGTTGTATTTTTTCTGTCTTTTTTCTCTCTTGTGACGGCTGGAATTTATTTGATATTTGTAAGTGGTCTGATCTTTGCCAAACTTTAATATAGTGTTATTTGCATTGCTTTTACTACTTTTCAATCGCCAGATCATGTTTTTAACGGTCGATTTCCATTTAGATTGCTTTTTGCCCAAAATGTGTGAGTAGTTCCCAAATCTGGGATTTTGGTGGAAACCCCTTCGTGGGTTCTCCCTGATGTGTCCATAGGACTAGAAAATCGTTAGGGATTAGGAATCTATCAGTTTCGCGGGGTGTTTCATTGTCATCGGCGGAAAAAAGACCGCCTTTGACCGTTGGGCCAAGGGGGAATAAACTTGGCGGTTGACTCCCTAGCCATAGCTCACGCCCTTAGCGTAGACATCGAATCCTAGCGCGTGGGAACGGCAGGATGAGATGTTGGGAGTTATCGTTGCGAGCTTAGTGCTCCCGGGGTCGGTCAATGTTAATGGACATGGGAAAGCCCACTAACCGAACCTGGGTAGTCCGGCGTATCATCCTGGGCACCGACCGGAATATCGGGCCCATGGGACGCTGGTATCACTCTTAGAGGCAACGTCTCACCATTAGACCCTAATTCCGATCGTTATCCTATCCGTCAGCTGTATTAGAGAGAATCACATGATAGGGTGGAAACCGAAGTCACGGGTTTCCTTTTATATTGTTTAACCTTGTATATTCATTTCGTGACAAACCATCCACCGATTCGGGCTAGCTCGCCCATAGGGTGAATTGGGTCCCTTCTGACACAAGCACAACCACGCCTCCCTGTGTTCGACCCCCAAGCCACACTACAACACCGTGCGCTTGTGGTTATAAATATTTAAATCTCGCGCCCCCAATCTCTTATTTGCACACTTTGCATGATAGCTCACACCGTACACTTTCAACACTTGGGAGAAGCTTTCGAATGCATTCTTGACAAAGTTCTTTCCTCCGGGGAACACCATGAAGCTGAGGAGTGAGATCTCCTCCTTCTCCCAAGCCAGCCACTAGTCCCTGCATGAAGCTTGGACGAGATTTAAAGAGATGCAGCGAAGATGCCCTCATCATGAGCTTTCGAAGTGGCAGATTATAAATCTGTTCTATAACGGTTTGAGGGATGACTTGAAGTCTTCAATGGACGTCGTGACTAGGGGGTCCTTCATGTCTAGAAGTGAAGAAGATGCTGGGAACATCTTGGAACAATTGGCATCAAACAATGAGCTGTGGTGCGATGAGCATGCCGCACCCCGATCTGGAGGAATTCACAGAGTCGACGACGTCGACAAGTTGTCCAGTAAATTTGACTTGCTGTCGACCCAGATCTCAGTGCTCATGGTAGGATCTGGCGGTGCCGACACACAACAAGTATCGGCGGTGGAATCTAAAATCCTAGGGGACTTCGAGGGTGGTGACATCTCACCCCCGTTGGACCAAGCGAGCGCACTATTCTACAATCCTACGGGAAAAGCTCTGTATCCACCACGGACTAGCTCCAACATGGCCTACTCTCCAAACAACCGGAACCACCCCAATCTTAGCTATCGGGCACCGCATCAGTAGCCGCCTCCTCAGCAGCAGCATCAGCTAGTGTATCAGCCGCCTAGGCAACAACAGCATTTTTTTCAGCAGCAGCAGCCTCCACAACAGTATCCGCAATATCCCCCAAGGAACCAGCAGCCCATTCAGCAGCAGCAGCAGCATCAATATGGCTAGCAGAGGGTCATCTCCCCGGTTGAGTCCCTCTTGACTCAGTACATTACCAACCAGGAGAAGATAAATTTGAAGCTGGAAATGGGGCAGAGGGCTCTCATTGGCCAAGTAACACAGCTGGGGTTACAGGTGACGAACCTTCAAAGGTCGCAAAATCTATTACCGCCACAACCGGAAGTGAACCCGAGGGGAGCAAACCAGACTTTGGCACTCACGCACGAGCATGCGAATGTGTCCGCTATCGTTTTGAGAAGCAGAACACAAATCCCCACAAGAGTGCTCGCCAAGGAACCAGAAGCACCGTTGGTCGTAGAGCGACCAATTGAAAAAGCCAATGACAACGGTGCTTCGTCGCCAAAAACTACGACTCCAGTGGGAGTCCCTGAAGAGGAGAAGAAGAAGGACGAGGAAGGGAGCCTCAAAATATTTAAGCCCGTTGTGCCTTTTCCACAACGTCTGGCCCAAGCAAAGATTGACAGAAAAGTACGGCAAATTCTTTGCCATGGTCAAGGATCTAAGCTTGCAAATCCCTATCGAGACAATTCCCTCCTACGCAAAAATTTTCAAGGATTTGGTGACAAGAGGGTCTAGGAAGGAGAAGGTCATACTAACGGTGGAATGCAGCGCTCTCATTCAGAGAGCAAATCTGCCCAAGCTAAAAGACCCGGGAAGTTTCTCCATCCCCTGTTCAATAGGGGAAGTAAAGATACATCGGGTGCTCGTGGATTTAGGAGCGAGTGTCAGTTTAATGCCCCTGTCGCTATACATGAGAATAGGGATAGGAGACATGGAGCCCACGGGTATGACACTTCAATTAGCCGATAGATCGGTTAAATACCCGATGGGAATTGTAGATGACCTGCCTGTCAACGTAAGTGGGGTGCATGTTCCAGTGGACTTCGTCGTCATGGACATGCCTGAAGATACGCATACCCCCATCATCCTTGGATGGCCTTTCAGGGTCACTGCTGGCGTTTTAATAGATGTGAAGAAGGGGAAGCTTTCCCTTAACGTCGGCAACGAAAAAGTCGAGTTTGACTTGGGGTTATCAATGAAGCACCCCCAACCCCCTGGATGATCCAAGTTGCAATATGCTGGACTTAGAAGAAGAAAGAGCCATAGAAGCCGGGGCCTGAGAGATTCTTTCAAGAAATCCCCCCGACAGCTTGGGGGACTTAGAAGAACACGTCGACCTGAAGAAAGATGATGTTGCTGGGAAAGCGGGTGCGTCGCATACGATCCCTCCCGGATTTCAAAAGGCTCCTCTGACAAGGAGGGAAGGAAAAGAGCCCATGGGGCTCACCGGAGATGAGATCCGAATCCTGAAAAGAGTGGCGGTAGACGCCAATATAAGGGAAAAGCCCCCGGATTCCATCAATGGAGGGAGAGTCATCGAGCAAGTCTACTTGTCACCGTCGATGACACCAAAGACCACCAACTCTGAATCTGAAGTGATGCCGATCTTAGGGCATCACCCCCGTTCACCTTGAATATCATCTACGGGCGTCGAGCAAACGACGTTAAACAAAAGCACTTTATGGGAGGTAACCCATGCTCTAAACTTTTATCTTCATTTTTAGATTATTTTTAGCTTTATTTTTTCTATTTTAATAATTAAATCCAGTCGCGGGAACATCCGTCGAGAGACTTAGGCCATTTGTGAATCTTTGCAGGAAACAAGCCCTCACCCGATCGGGTGACCAATCAACCGATCGGGTGAGGCATATCAGACAATGGCCGTATCTGTTCTCCAACGAACTGGTCGGGTGAAGCAATTTGAGACCGGGTGGTAGACCGTGTGAGCTGGGCCGAAGTCTTGGAAAATTTGGGAGTTGATCAACCGATCGGTTGATACGAAGAGTGGTCGGGTAACCGACCGGGTGAGCAGCACTGAATTCTTGGGAAAAACTGTGAAGCGGCCAACCGATCAGGTGAGTTATCAACCGATCGGTTCGCCTGTAGCCTCTTTTCAGCTAATTTTTCGACCTAATTGTAAACCGATCGGGTGAAAACTCATCCGATCGGTTCGACTTAAACCATATTGTTGGGGTTTTGGCGGACCCCCAGAGCTCGGATCTGTGTCCGTCCTAAGTCGGACGGACCACAGGGGCACAAAAACGGAGCGAAAATTGAAAATCAAAATTTTCTAGACTAGCTAAACTATTTAGCTAGGCTCTGAGGGAGCCAGAACCTAGCCCGATCTATGCCAACTTGGGGTGGATCTGACCACCCCAAGAGGGATCTACTCTAAAGCGACTAATTTAAATCTACACTAAAATTATTTAACCACATACCCGGAATCTTGGCCATGGAGCAGGCAAGATGTACCACACCGTCTTCAGAAGCTCCTCGTAGCCGAGCCGCCTTGACTCAAACCGCCTGAGCCGCCTCGCACCCTCGCACCGATCCACCCGAGCCGACTTTCGCCTCCGAGCCGATCACACGCGGTAGAAAGTTTCACTTTAGAAGAACCCGCGTCTTAGACGTCCGGATCAAGATCCAAACCCCCTTCGTAGTCTTGCTAGGACTACTCCGGAGAATAGGAAAAGAGAGAGAGATAATGATTTAGTCGCCGGTCGAGCTTGCTCTAAAAGTCTGGAGCTACTCGATCGATGACTTGGTGTGTGTTTCAACGAAGAGAGTGCACCCCTATTTATATAGGGAGTCGGCACTCACTCCTTCGTTACGAGCAATGTGGGACATTCGCAAATGGGAGAAAAATCAATTAAGCCAGTTTGGCTTAATTTCTAGTTTAAGTGAGCTTTTCATAAAAGCAAACTTTAACTAATTAATTCTCTTTACTTATTAAACTTTAGACACCAAACAAGCTATCAATCCGAAGAGCTTCGAATGGTGAACGCGTAGGAACCGACGGCGACGAATTTCGACTTCGTTTGACCCCTCAAACAATTGCCCAAAGTTGGGCAAACAATCGATTTTCGTAGCCGTCATTTGGGGTTTCAAAAAACCCTAAATTGACTTAAGTTGCAGGCGCGCCCGCTAAGCTTAGCGGGCGCGCCCGCTAAAGGGGACAAAGGCGGGCAGCACGCCCGCTGGGCAGCGGGCATGCGCCCGCTGCCGCAGCGGGCCGTGCCTGCTGCAAGCAGCAGGCGCGTGCAGCGGGTGTGCGCCCGATGTAGCCAGTGGGCTGTGCCTGTTTGCCTTTGCCTATGGGCTTATTAGCTCAGTGGGTCTAACCCACTTCGCCTTGGACTGTTTTCACGTTTCCGGGCTCGTTTGAGCTCCGATTTGGACACGGTTTGAACCTGTGTTTAGACCGGGACGATCCCGTCATCCAGGTAACCCCTTCCAATATATTTGTTCCTACTAAATTTGTCGTACCCAATTTACGACACATTTAATCATAGTTTGCATCAAATACAGCGTTTGTCCCTATTGCTATTGCGACTAACTTTCACAACAAGCTTTGTGAATATCATCAATCGATATCTCTCTCTATTCTATCTTCCTATTACTAAGACACGCACATTACTTGGTGTGAGACCCTACAGCCTGACCTTACTACAGGTTGGGGCTCGGAACCCCTAAACGACGGTCACTACGAGCAGTAGCTGTCGTCCCTGTTTCAGAATCATCATAACGTGATCGACCCTTTGACAAAAGCATCATTGGGTTTACATTGGCTGTGTCAGTGATGAACTCCGTTAGCCGTAGTCCCTTCGTCAAGACTGTGTTCTTGTTGGCCTAGGGTATGGTTTACTGTCAACCCTATTAGACAACATTGGTCAGTATACGGCGGTCTTTATTGTATACAGTTGTACTTCTTACAATGCACCCCGGCCAAGGATTAACATAAAGACCGTACTGAGCCTGTAACACTAACTTCCCTTTAACGAAAGTGACGAATCCCATCTTAGTCATCTACTCGCCTCGAGAGCTTCGGGTGTATCTCAACCTAAGATCTTTCAGCAGGCCTAGCCTTGAAGCTAGATCATAGGTCTAAGCTACACCGTTCACTCACAGGTTTGTACAAATGACTTCAGGTCTTAAGGACCAGCTAACCTATCATCACCCTAGAGTTATTAAAGACAGTTCAGTTAAAGTCAACCATTTAATAACTCTTATGTGGTCGTTCAGTGAACTCATTCTCTAATGAGCACCTGTGTCTCGTCTCCGACTTCACCAAGTCGAATGACTATGAGATCATCATTACCCTAAAGTAAGACTAAGACACAATGGTCTATCCGATGTGTCGATATCCAGTTCTCGACACATCTATGACCATGAACCGTTTAAGACTTACGTTCTATTCGGTTACTTACTTACTCATAATCGAGATCTCATCTAGATACGTAAGGACCTAACTATAAGTCTATGGATATTATCTAAGTATATTAATACGAACTATATATACTTAGAATAATAGGTACCATATACGGTATGAACAAGACGTATACTTATGGATAAATGCCTTATGGGCATATATTCTCCTACACAAATAAATACCCAGTGCCCTCACTCGTTCATCTCCTTCACCCGAATTCAATTTCCCTCTCGCCATTTCGACTTCCTCTTCCTCCAACCGGCCTCGATCTCCACTCAACTGACCACAAGCCCCCCTAGATCAATCCCTCCACTCTCCATATCCTTTCCTCCATCGATTTCCCTTTCTCCCTCTTCGATTTGACCCGCTCAAAACCCCTAATTTTCGCCCATTTCCCCCCATTTCGAAACTTTGCTGAAAAGAAACGTCGCGGCTACACACTCCATCCAATTGCACAGCGTTGGGTCATCTACGAGCAAGGATCTCCATCTCGACTGGGTAACTTCGCTCCTCAGCTCAATTTTAAATTTTGCCCTAGTTTAACTATTTTGCTCGATTGCCTGTGTTAGTGTGCATTCATCACATCTCGCATTCACTCACGCACACACACCCACATGGCCCGGGATCAAGATAAGGGTAAGGGTATTATACGAGTGGAGGGGTAGTCTCGCAAGAGACGCAAGACCACACATCCACCACACTCACACCCTCCTCCCGTACAGCCTGCACAACCCCAACCCCAAACCCAACCTATCATCCCAGCTGAGGACCCACTGATGAGCCCGTGTGGCTATTGTTTTAGGAATCAAGAGCATAAGGATTTTTATAATAGACTTGATGCACGGGGGCATCTATCGACCAAATTTGCCTATACCCAAACGCTTATCGATCTCAGGGTATTCACCGAGGTCGAGGCTCTCTTCGCCAATTTAGGTTGGTTAGCTTTTGTAAACACCACCGCGGTATCCTACACATCCCTCACACTCGAATTTTTATCCACCCTTGTCTATGAGTCGGGGTCGATCGTCATTTTTCACGTCTGTAACAGAACCATTCGTACCCACCTGAATGAAATTAATTACATCTTTGGTTTCCCCATCCTTGGGGACGACGCTATCCGTCCCTACGGGTATCCCCCCGAATTTGACGTCGATCAGTTTTGGTTCCGCCTCACCCTACACGCTCACTATCCCCGAGGTAAGGCCAAGGCCTCCTCCATCATTCACCCCATCTTTCGTCTGGCCCACCGAATCATTTCTTGCATGTTTTTCCCCAGGGACGAGTCAGGTATAGTGACCATATCTAATATTTTCATTTTGTGGGCCATGACCTTCGCTTTTGTTCGGGGTGATGACGGGATTTCTTTTAGGGCCCTAGTTGTTCCCCCTCCATCCTCACCCATACCCCCTTCATCCTCACCTGTCACCGTACCTCCACCATCCACCTCCGCATTGGTCGCCATTTCACTTCCACTCACCGTCATCACCTCCACACCACCCATCGTCCACACTTCCTCCACACCCACCGATCCATCACCTCGACCCTTTTCTCCACTTCTTCGCACACCAGTCACCCCTCCTATCCACTCCCCCGCATCCCCCACTTCTTCCACCGAGGAGGACGAGGACGATTCCTCTCCTGCTTTTTGATTTCTTTTTGTTTTCCGACCTCCCCTAGCACATTTCTGCATTTTCATGATCACATTATATTGCTAGCATTGTCATGTCTAGCTTGGGGGAAGTCAATTTTTCTGTGTGCTGTCGTGTGATGTTTTCTATGTGTGTTTGTTTCTATATGTCGTGTGGTGTGATTTTCTTTATTTTTCAGTTTCGTATGTGTGTTTTTTCTTGTTTTTTATTTCTTTTTGTGTCGGTGCGTATTCCCCCCATTTTCATTGCCCTCCCGTATTTATTTCTATTGCATTGAGGGCAATGCAAGTTTCAGCTTGGGGGAGTCGCACTTCGTGCGTCATTTGTGTCTTTTTCTTAGTTTTTGAGTAGATTTCATCGTGTTTTTCTTTTTCTTTTTCTTCTTTTCTTTCTCTTTCTCCTAGAGATGACCCCTATGATGAATTGCCACAAAATCTCACACACACATAGCATAGCTTCGATAATTACATTCACTAACCATAGGAAGCCGAGTCCTCTTGCATTTCACGCATCGTGGGTCCACTTAGCTTTTCTGTGAGTCGTATGTCGTGCCTAGCTGTTTGGTGTGCTTCTACTTTGTGATTTTGTTTTATATACTTGTCCAAGAATGACCCCTAGATTATCATGCTTCGATTCGAACATGCGGTATTTGCTTCCCATGTCTGCTTCTATATGCATGAATATATATATATATATATATATATATATATATATATATATATATATATATATATATATATATATATATATCTATATCTATATTATAAAACAGGGATGTTATCATGGGTTATTGGATAAGAGTTTTTGGATAAGAGATTTTGGATAAGGGTTTGAATTGTATTTGGGGTATATAAATGAGTGATGTTATCATGAGTTTTTGGATAAGAGATATTGGATAAGAGAAATTGGATAAGAGAAATTGGATAAGAGGGTGATGACTAGGATAAGATATTATGTATTTGAAATTTGAAATTGGGATGGTTTTGAATTTGAAATTGGGGGGAAGTTTGTATTTTAGGGTGAAATCTTGGTGGGGGGAAATGAAAATTTGGGGAATCAAAAACACAGATACCTCTTCCTCTCCCGTTCTCTTTCTCCCTCTCCCCAACGCCATCTTTCTCCTTCACCCTAACCCCATCACTCTTCCCTACGATGCGCCCTCCCCCTCCCCCTCGCCCCTGCACAACCCATCAGCTTGCATCAGAGCTGGGCACGATCTGACATACGGCCACCCTGAGAGCCGCTGCCACCCTCAAGCGCGATCGCGACCTGACGTCCTGTCGCCGGTGAACCCCCATCAACGCTGAGGAGTGTGGTGCCATCAAAGCCGTGCTGGAGCCCATTTCCTTCTTCGTCTAAAAAGAAACCACCTTCTTCATCAACCGGCAAGAGGTACGGCAACCTCATCACAGGTATTTAGCCCGATTTTGACGCTGTTTGCAGTCTCCAGAAGGAGTTGATGTTGCTCAAGGTGGGGTTTTGCTTCATGATATTGTTTAATTTTGGAATCTGAACTGATTGTTGACCTTGATTCATTAGTGATGATTTTGATCTTTGAAAGAGGGCATGCTTCTTCGTTAGTTTTGGGTAGGGTACTTTTGTTGGGTACCCCCTTTTTGGTATGCCCTCTTTTTGGTATCAACTGTAAAGCTTCACTGTGCCTTGCTAACAATGTTTCTTCGTTGGATTTATTTCTTCATATTTTTGTCAAATATGGTTCTTTTGTTTCATTTCCTGAACAGTGTTGCTCAATGGGTTTGGTTGATCATTGAAATTGGTCTTATGTAATTGATATGTAAATTGTTTGTTCTGCAGTATCCCTAATTCATACAAACCGGCAAGATGCATAAAGAAGAAAGCCAAGGAGGACAAGATAATAAGCAATCTATAATGTTTATGTCAAGCATGATATTTTAAAATCCACATATTGATTAAGAAACAAGGTCATACAATCTTACGAAGAGTCATCTACAGGTTATTGGGAGAAAGCATTCGTGCAAAAAATCCACAGGACCCCCACTGAAGATGATTATAGCACATGAGATGTCCCGAGAACCACATTCTAAGCAGAAGCCATCCAATGTTGTTGCTAAGTTGATGGGGCTTGACATGTTGCCAGCGCAGCAATCGACTCCAACTGCAAGGAGTTCACAAGACAGTTATTTGCACAAGTCTCCATCTGGAGAATTTCAGAATTATTGGCAACATGTGAAGCTCGATTGATTTGGATTATTCCTACTGATTGGTGATTTTTGAAAGAGGGCATGCTTCTTTGATTCAGTGATTTAGAATGCAAGTTTAAAGATGTGTGATTTGTCTATGGTTATGGAGAAATGATTTTTTGATTGTTTGTTAAAAGTTGTGTGATTTCAATGATCATGTGCATGTGTATATAGCAGCGATATCTCCCAGAACATGAGAGGAAGCCTCGGTTCAGTTTGGTTGATTTTAGGGATATAGATCTTTTAAGATTTGTTGCTCGGTTAAACTAATAGCTGGTATATATATTTAAATTATAGGGAACACAAGAAGTAGTTTCAAGGGTTTTGTTGAAGAGTTCAAAGCAGCTATTAGCTCAACAAAGAAAGCATTTTCCCAGTGGAAGAACACTCCAGTCACCTCTCGGCAACAAATCATGTTCAAGATCCAAGAGCTCATTCGAAGAGATATGGTATTCTTTATTTTTTGACAAAAACTATGTATAGAATCTTTAGTTCCTATGCTATCAATTAGTAGTAGCATTTATGTATTTATGTTTATGAAGGATGGAAATATATATTCTGTTTATGAGGGAAACAAACTGAAGCCGGAGTGTTGGATCTGCCATTAAAGAAAAGGGTCTTTCCTTTCTTTTTTCATCTTTGATTTTCTTTTTCAAGAACTAATCTTGACATGGAATTACTTCATTTTTTTCTTATTCTCATTTTGCAGAAAATTAGTTCCCAATTTGGTGATTTTGTTTTCATCATCTGCGAATTGGGATATCAAATTCTTATTGTGAACCAGGTTTGATGAAAATAATTTGGATGGAAATAATACCTGTTATGTGAATTCCAGGTATTATTCTTCGATTGTTCATTTCTGTCAATATTAAAAAGATGATACCATTTTCATCATCAGGTATTGTTTTCCTCATCTGTTTTTGTGATCACAATAACCACGGATAACAATTTAGTTTTCATCACAATACTCGCATCTTCATCTGTTTCAGATCACAAAAACCATGGATAACAATTTGGATCATCAGATATTGTTTTCATCATCTGCTATGTCTTCATTTTATTGTGATCTGAAATTTGATCATCAGATATGTCATGTTAAATCCTTCATTTGTCATTTTTTGCAAATATGAACTCAAATTAGCTTAAGTAATTGTAGTAATTGAAGGATTTTTTTGCAAATGATTTGAAATACTGCAGTTTTTTGCAAATGAGCTTAATTATTGCAGTTTTTTTGCAAATGAGTTGTGAACTAGGGCAAACAAAATGAAGGATTTTTTTTGAAATTTGAATGACAAATGATATGTTAAATGCTGAATGTAACAAAAATATGCAGTTGTAAGCTTACTGATATGTTAAATCATCCAAATCAGATGGGAGATTAAGTATTGCAGTTTTTTTGCAAATGAGCTGTAAACTAGGACAAACAAAATGAAGGATTTTTTTTGAAATTTGAATGAAAAATGATATGTTAAACGTTGACTGTGACAAATTGACAAACAAAATGAAGCATACATGGAACAATGAAATAGTTGAATCTTACTGGGCAAATTGACACATGTTCTAACTCCTTCAATATATTTTATCTACAAGTACTTTTGCATTAGAAAAAATTTGTTGTTTTGATTGTTTTATGATTTAATTTGTAGGGGATAAAATGTCTGTGTCTAGAGCTGATTGAGTTGAAGAGGGTTTAAGATGAAGATTTACAGAGAAACTTTTATTCAAATTATTCTACATTCGTTCAGTAATTATTTCTTTTAATGTTTTTGTTGCATTTGTGGTTAATGACTTCTTCTATATAGCTGGTTAATGGACTATTCAAATTGGCATTTTTTAAATGATTGTCTAATTAGAAATATTCATGCCTAACATATTCTGATATCCGAGCGATGGAATATGTTCATAGTACTAAAACACTTGCAATCACCAACCATTAACACCATGTTTTTATGATGTAGTAACAACTTGCATTTCTTGATATAAGATATTACTAATGGATTATTATTTCTGAGGTTGAGAATAATGGAGTCATTCATGGAAAATCCTAAAAGAATTGTTTGCCTAAGGCAAAACAAACATTTACACATGTGATCTTTTCTTTCTTAGAACCACTAATAATATTAACTATCACCAAGTTATATATTTGTTTTGAAATTTGTTTTGAAATTTGTTTTGAAATTTCATTTATATATTCGTTTTGTATTGAAATTTCAGTTATATATTTATTTGTATTGATCAAGGTTTTGGATACGAGCAGTAATGAAATTTGTATTAATCAAGGTTCATGAAATTTGTATGATAAAGGTTAGGGATACACATGAGATTTCAATACACATGAGATTTCATTAGACATATTTCATTAGACACAATTCATGAAATTTCATTAGACACAGTTCATGAAATATGTCTAATGAAATTTCATGAAATTTCAGTTCATGTGTATTGAAATTACAGTTCATGAAATTTCATTAACTTCTTCCGGCGGTTAATGAGACACTTCTTCCTCGATATCTATAAAAATTACATTAACCCCTAAAAATACAAGTGTACCCATATCTACTGAATCTAAATCTTATATTTGTTAATTATAAGTGTACCCATATATACTTCTGGAGGTCTTTCCATGTGGTCTGGCGTGCCCTTAGAGAGGATATTTCAGTATTGCTTGAGATATATTATTGGCAACCCCATCATGTTTAACTTTTGGGCGATTAAAGCATTTTATTATTGTATATGAACTTTTAAAGAAGTCCAAGTCTTATCCCTGAACTAATAGTTACATAAGGAGTATTAGGGCTTATTACCATCTTAACACAAAACTGGGGATTTGAAATATGCTGACATGAATTTAATCATGTAATAAGTAGAAAATTATGTTACAACTAAAGATATTTCCTTCACTCAGTCAATTGTTGTAGCAATTCATTCCCAAAACCATGTTTTCTTTATCTGACTGATTTCTCATCAATTGTTTTAAGACTACCTGGCAATGATGCTATGCCTGAAGCACTTCCACAAGCCAAGCTAACCAAAACATCAGGATCTGAAGGTATGATGTTTATAGATTAAGTTAACTGTGACTCTTTATAGAGACCCAACTCAAAAAGTTAAACTAAAGAGGAATTCATTGGTCCTTACCTTTTTGGGTGCCAATATGATCTTAGAGTTTCATAAACAGAAAACATGATTGCTATGCTACGTCCAACACCCTGCAGTTTACATTTGATTAAATGAGATGCAATCAAATTAGCTAAATTTACTACCCGTTGATTAATGTAGAAAAAAGTCTGATTCGTTGTTCACAATATTGATTATAGGTATGCTACGTTTGTATTGTCACTGGATATTGTGAAGGAGGTGACATGTGAGTGCTCACTTATGTAATTAGAGCTTATATTCTTTGAGTAAATTGCTTCTTGGCTTAATGGGCATTTGAACACAGGGCCGAGTGGATGAAGCGATTAAATGGCACATACTTTCCGGAGGAGGTATTTATGTTTTTAAATGAAGTACATATATATAGAATCTATTCTATAAAAGAGAGCACCTTTGAACTATATTGCTAATAAAAAGGGGATTCTTCCATTGCATTCTGACCTCTGTTTTGCGTTTATTTGTTATCCATTGCTTGACACTTTGTTTAGATCAATGACGTAGGCATGCAATTCTATTCTACCATCTATTTTCGTTCTTGCCGTAATTTGTGAATGATATCCATGTAGCTGGCATTAAGCCATCTTCCTGAAAAAATCAAATATTATCTCGGTATTTGAACTTGAGATTATAGCTACCTCAAAAGTTTTTGTTAATAATGATCATATTTTGTAAACTACATCTTAAGTTATTTATGCACCATACTGTTATTGATGTATATACCTCAAAGAATATCAACGCCGAAAGCCACCATGTGATGTTACATTTCAGTAGCCTGATGATAACTTGGCCAATCATGCGATGGAGGCTATCCAGTTGTTTGTTGAGATGAGTGGAGCATGGTTTGTTCCAGACGAGCTGACAATAGTGAGCATCGTGTCTGGGTGTGGGCGTCTGAGGAATTTTGCATTGGCCAAGCATGTACACAAGTTGACTTGGACAATTAAGTGACCAAATATAGGCAACTTCAAAATGTTGATGATCTCAGATGTTTATTGTAGTGTTATGCATAAAGTATCTATATCTCATAAGTGGCATTGTGATAGATTTTATGAATATTTTTGTTATGTGTATTGGCATATTTCATCATTTCTGCTTCAAATTTTTTAAACCATTAGGATGTAGTATTAAATGATATCGATTGAGCACCCGTGAGTAATTTACTCATGGAGTTTTGATGTAATAGGGTAATTTCATGGATTGACATGTGCTACTCACTACAAGGTTTATCATCTTAGGTTTAAAGTTTCAATCAATATGATGCTAGAAAGGACATTATGATGATTGATATCTTACAACTATATGGATAATTTGATTGCAATTGACCTCTGATGCACATTTCTATTCATATAGTGTATGTGTTAATTTTAAACCTTTGTTGCCACATTTAATAACCTTGGTTGGTATCCTTTTTAATGAGTTTTATGATAAATCCCTAGGGCGACCTTTTCCATTTGACGCCCATAATAATTTGATCAAGTCTTCATATTAATCTGCTTTTTGTTTTTTGTTTTAAGTGATGAGTTCAACATATCTAATTATTTCAGATCAGATCAGATTAATTTTAACTGACCACATATAAATACTAAAGTTATCACATATAAATACTTAAGTTGTCAGTTTGACTTAACTAATCAGGTGGTGTCTGGTTAGCTTACGAATAGGTAAGGTAGAACGTATGCCAATATTTGGTATATATAACATCTATATTTGAAGTTTTATATCTTGCAGGGCAAGCCTCTAATAGTTCATAAAACCTTTTGGAAGTTTGATAAGAGCATGAATTACTCATTTTTCTATTGGGACGGGGTTCAAAATGCATTTTGAATTAAAGATGCAGCAGAGAGAATGTGGACAAATGTGCTTCTATTTATTTTTTCAGGTAAGACGTGATTTTCTTTACACTTTTGTTTTCTCAGATATAGTGGATGGATAACTGGAATTTGATGATATTGACCCTTCTAAATGGCCTGGTTTAAAAGGGCAATGTCTGTCGGTATGTTTTATAAGAATTTATTATTCATATTTGCTAAGTATTTAACAAGTTAGTCCAATTATTACTCAATTCAAAGTTAGCTTGGAGTATTTATGCAACATTTTCTTCTTACTAACATTAGCAAAACTAAATAGTTTCCTTATGTTGATTAGGAATTTCCTTTTATTTAACACTACCGAATGCAATTAAGTGTTTAGATACTCCCTTTTTTCTTTCTTTATAGTTTATACTGTTGTTTGTTTTCTCCCACATCTAACTTTTGCTGAACTTTTTTGATTTAGTAACATAATATGGTATATGTTTTTTTCTTCAATTGCATTGTGAAACTTTAATTGGGTTCTACTTACTGCAAATGATATTGTATTTAATGACTTTTGGCTCCGATAATGCCCTCTATATTGTGAGAGGAAACCATGCCCTTGACGATGGAAAGTATTTCATTAAATTACTTTTGTGTCCCATAACCCCTTTTGTACCGTGAAAAGAAACCACCACCTTGAGGTGGTTGAGCCATTGTTTTGACTTCAATTGATGATGTTTTTGAGTGTCCATATGTTTCATTAAAAGATAATAATAAAAGAGAAATAATTGTAACATATTTTAAAGCAATTTATGGTGCCTAAGTATGTTTCACATCATTTGAAGGGTTAAATTTTTTTTGTTTAAAGGTTTTTTCAAAAAAATATTTCCAGGATTTGGCTAAGGAATATCATAAATATAGATTTTGGTTGTTTATAGCTTTTGGGTAGAATATATTCTTTATGATTTGAAGTAGGGAGGATGTGCATCTATCCCAATCTTGAGGCCATGAACAATTAGCGATTTTTGTAGAAGTCCAAATGGTGAATCAAATCCTTGAAGTACAGTGGATGATGGCAGAATAGTTCAAGATCCATCATCTCTTGCATGTTGTCAAACAATCAGGGTCTCTTCCATGAGCTGGCTTTGCTGCTGCTATTCCATGGTAGAGGGGGAGGGCTTTGAAAATTTATGATCACATATTCAGCAAATTTTTGGAAGAGCACACTTTTTAATGTAAGCAAATGTTTCATTACAATTTTTAGAATGTGAAAAGGTCCTTAACATTGCTAGCAATATACTTGGAAACATTGATCCATACAACATATTTATTCCTTCATGTCTAGGTAGTGCTACGTTCTCACAGAACAAACTATTTAATAGATTACATGTAAGTATTTGCATAATCAGAGATCAAACTATGAGATCATAAGTGTTTGCCAATTCTATGATATTTGTTTTGCAAATGGTTTGCAAATTTGCATGCTTGAGTCCTTTGCCAATATGCAATGATTAGAAATTAGTCAAAGAAAGATATCATGTAGATAAGAAAGCTGATATTATTGTCATCTTTATAAAGAAGGACAAACAGATGCTGCCCAAAAGTTAAAATAACTTGCTTCTAAATTGTTGTTGCCCCGCCGTATGACTATAAACTTAGCACCCTTGATAAATTATATTCTTATATCATTCCACATCTATAAACATTTATTTGGGAAAATCAATTAATTTTTTTGCTAAATTTTGACAGTCAGTTGGATGAATGGGGGAAAAATACGATCCATGCACTGAGAAGCACTCAATTGTTTATTTCAACTTGCTAGAGGTTCAACAGACAGTTCATGATGATCCAACTTTTGCACCATCAAAGTAGGAAACTTGCAGGTAAAAACTACATGAAACTTTTGTTTCAATTTCCTCATTTAGTTTGTATGCACTTAGCAGGTTACTTCTGTTGTCAACTCAATGCTGGCAACAACTCTTATATTAGCTACCATCTCTTCAATCTAATACATAGAACATTGAGACTTTTTGTAACTTGAATATGCATTCAACATGTTTCACCTTCAAGTCTAGCTGATCTAGAGTTACCATCAACAACATAAACTCCATTGCTGCATATTCTTTCATTGCTTCTTCTAAGAATAGATATTAGGACATTCTGGCTGCCAAGCTTTTTTTTCCGAATTATTTCTATGTAGGAAAACAAGAAAATGGTCCATTACAATCTTTATATTCAAGCATCATCAGACACCGATTAGTTAATGGTTCATACTCATATGAAGTGATTTTCGGCTTTAGTTAGTTTGTTTTCAGTTGCATCGCATATGGATATATTTCCATCTGATTCTCCCACTACTAATAATTAAATAAAATATTATTTGTTGGTTCATTATATTGGCTTTTCGAATACTAATTTTTTGTATAATTATATATCTATTTAGTCAATTGCCCAATATTGCATCATGCCTTTAGTTGGTTAATGGAGCTATGACTAGGAATTAATGCTTCTGTCCATTGTTTGTTACCCATTTTTTGTTAATGGAGCTATGACTATGTTGGTTAATGGAGCTATTTCACATGTTGAGTATCAGAGTATTCTATGAGCTTCGGTGTTGAACTAATGCTTTTGCAGAACATCAATGAGTTTGTTCTAGATATCGTTGGATGCTTTTACAGTTAATGAAAAGTATTTATGGGATATATGACATTTTATTTGCAATGGTTCCATAAGTAGCTCCTCTTTAGACTCTTTGGATATTTATTTTTCTTGAAAGGGGCAACAGTGCATTAACATGCTTATCAATGTGAGTATTTTGATCATGTCAACGAGTCAACCATCCGTAACCACAGTAGCAAGCAAGATGTTTCGGTTTTATGTGCCTGTTTATAAGTGCCTGATTGATACTTCTTAAATATTAATGTGTGTAATTTCAATAGAATTGTTATTTGGCTGTCTCCGTGTAATATGTGACATTTGTGATTGATATGCAAATTGGTGGAGAGTATTGAATGTTGATCGCCAGTTCAGGCATTGGATTCGATGGATTGGAACCTTGCGCAAAATCAGCACGATCACCATCTTTGCTAGCATCACTGACGCCTCCGAGCTCAAGTGACCAACTTGGTATCTCAAATCACACCCTCCTTTCTTAAATTGTTAATTGTTAATTTTTTTGGAACAAGTTAAAGATGTAAATTTTATTACATTCAGATGCTTTTCCCTTTTCAATGATGTTTATTTTGGTGGTATTTTTCCTATGTTGGGTCTTAGGACCTGTTGGATTCAAAGGGGCAGAAGCTCTTACTTGAATAATCTTCATGGGAGAGAAACAGGGAAAGATGACCGCATGATAATTGTTTGTTTCAAATTAATATCTGATCTCTGGTTAAATTTTAGAAAAGTTTTTGTTGTCCCTTTTGTTATTATGTATGTTTTAAATTGTTAATTTTGGTCAAATAATTGATTTTGCTGAGTTTGTTAGATACTGTTAAACTTCCATATCATTAGTTTATAATAATTGTCATTTTTTGGCATCTAAGAAAATCCTATTGAGTACGCTGTGTTATTTCACATGTTGAGTATCAGTGTGTTTTATGAGCCTCTGTGCTATTTTTGGGCATCTCAGCATATCCGTCCTCACCCTTCCAAACAATCAAAACATGTGTGGGAGTTTAGTCCAGGTTCTTCTAAGTAGGCTAATGCTTCTGATCATTATCCATATCCCATTACATTCTGTAACGTGTTGTACCCATGAAAACATTATCAAGTAGCCTATGATCATTCTGATAGATGGATCCATCCTGAACACTTAACCACAAGCATGATGAGCACTACAGTCATAGCAAAAAAAATTGATCTTAAAACATCCGGGTGAACACTAACAAATATTTGAGCAATCACAAATAAAAAACATTGATCTAAATGCTCCAGGAAAACTAAAATTTGAAGGAACTCATTCTTAATGGAATTAAATTCTGGGGGGAACTAAAATTTTTGTGCTGAACTAATAACAATTATTGAGTTCAAATTATTACTGTTTGTTTAAAATTAGGGGATCCAAGTTTTTGAGGATGAATACTTTAAAAGAACGGGTGAACTAACTTTTGGGATGACGAAAATTTTTGGTTGAACTAAATAACAATAATTGTGCTTTGAGTATTGTTGTTCGTTGAAAATTAGGGGATCTAAGATTTTGAGGGGGGCAATATATTAAATGAAGCTTGCCTGAATCTTGAGGGAAATTTTTTGTGGAGGAACTACAATTATTGGGGGAACAACATTCTCTGGTGAGAACTAAATTAAGGGGACCTAAAATTTTTGGGGAATTAAGTAACAATTATTGTGCTTTACTTATTGTTGTTTGTCCAAAATTAGGAGATCTAAGATTTTAAGGTGAAATATTTTATATGAACCGTGCCTTTTAGCTTTGTTTTTGTCGGATGTTTTGTTCCATTTAGCTTTGTTTTTCAAATGTTAGTTCTCGGTTTACAAACTTTGAAGATAAAGTTGGAAATTTGAAGTAGAATCCTTAAACAAACTACTCTGACTGAATGCAATATTAGCATCAAGTTAACTGCTCAGCATCAAGTTAAAGGTACCATATTTTGGTTGATTATGATTGCCTAGTGATGATTCACACACTAGCACCCCCCCACCCCACCCCCCCGCGAGAAGAAAGAAACATACTTGAAATATGTTACAAAAAGGAGAAGAAAAAAAGCTCAGCCATAATTATACTAGCCATTCTTAAGTTGTTTAATTCCAAGGGGTTATAAGAGAGATACTGTTAGAGTTTTTTGGATTTTACCATTGTCATATATGTACATATCAATCAAACTAATAGACAGTAATATAATGAATTATGGGTATTCACTGAACCATTTGGATTATTAGCTCATATTGTTTACATCATCAAGAATCGGATGAACTCTCGCTTTTTCATACAAGAGTGAATGTGTCACTCTTTTTAACTTCTTTAGGAGGAACTAAATCTGGAGGTAATCAAACTTTTGGATGGAACTTTTGGGGGAACTAAATCTGGTTGGAATTAATTTTTGGGGTGAACTAAAATTTTTGAGGGGAACTAAATTCTCTTTGGAAACTTAATTTTAGGGGAAACTAAAATTTTTGGAAACTGAAAATTAGCAGGTAAAACCCTAAAATTTTGGAGCAGAACTAAATTTGGAGTGTACTAAATTTTGGGGGGAACACAGATTTTTGGGAAGAACTAAATTCCTTGGAATGAGTTAAATTTTCGGGGGAACTAAGATTTTGAGGGAGGAATATCTTAAATGAACCGTGCCCTCGGGCACGGGTTATTCGCTAGTATATATATATATACACTCCAATATATATATATATTTTTTTTGGAAAGTTAGAAAATCTTTATTGATAGACAGAAATATACAACAATATAGTACGTAGAAATGAAGATTCTATAAAAAGAGGAGAGGGCACAAGCGCCGTCACTCTTTATTAAAGAATCTGCAGCCTACGCCAACTATACACAGCTCAAAAAATCATAAAACAAGGCCTAGCCCAAATCACGTATCTCCCAATTTGAGAATACAGCTTCCTCCTCAGCGGACGCTGGATCCTGGCCCATGATAGCAATTCTGATATCCGCCGAAATTACCTCAAAAATCTCCATTTTTCCCCTGTCTTTACCTTCGAAAATTCTACGGTTCCTCTCATGCCAAATGTGCCAGACCATCGAAGAGAGAGCAGTTTTGGCTAATCTGCACAGAGCACTTTTACCCCCAAAATTCAACAAGCAAAATTCTCCTATATCAACCAGGGATGTACCAATCTGGCGAGTGACATTTAACTTTAGCAGTGTTCGTTTAAGAATGTAACTAGTGTAGGGACAGGCGAAGAATAAATGGCTTAAATCCTCCATAATATCCTCACCACAAAGAACACAGTTAAACGGTGAATTCAAACCCCATCTACTTATAATATCCCTTGTCAGAAGCTTACCCCTGAAAGCTCGCAGCAGAGTGAGAGCCCACTTCGGAATATGACCCTGAAACCATACCAACTTATGGAATCGGAACGGCTCTCCCCTCAATCTGACCCCTTCCCAGGCCTCCTTAAACTTGAAATCACCAGCATCAGCGTATATAGCCTGTGGGAAGATATGGCTAGGGGACTCCCTGTAGAAGGTCTTCGGCCAGTAGAGATTGCCGGCTGACGCAAGCATCCAGCGGAGGGCATTACAGCCTGTGAATTCAACCAGCTCGTGGAGCCCTGCCCATGTGTACTGCATGTGGAGCCATGCCTACATGTAATGCACGTGGGACAATGTACTGAGGGGGGGGGTTCAAATTGCCAGAAGTCGAATGAGAGGAGGATTGAAATCCATTTGCAGTATGGGCCACCCAGCGCCAGGTATCAGAGCCATGCACAAGGACCACTTTAGCTAGGTGATGCCGGATATTTCCAATAGCAGAATCATTCGACCAAGCACCGTGTACCCAGTAATCTCTAACACTTTTCATAGTGGAATTAGGAGGAACTGCCGCCAGGTTTCTCAAGGGTCCACAGTCAAGCCAGGAGTCGTGCCAAAAAGGGTAGAGCGTCCGTCTTTCACAACCCGCCTGATAAGCTTACTGGATGCCTCCCTACAATTCAGCATATGTTTCCAGGTGCCAGAATGTGTCAATAAACCCTTTGCCGCATAGAACCCATCCGCCCCTCCATATTTGACTCTCATTTGCTTCGCCCATAAGCTAGTGGAAGTAAGGAACCGCCACGTCAGCCTAATCCCAGATGCCACATTGAGATCCTCCAACAACCGAATACCCACTCCACCTTCCGACTTTGGGAAGCAGATATCCCTCCAAGACCAGGCACGTGAGGGACCCATAATGAACTGCCTGCAAAGAGATGATATTTCTCGCACAACCGTGTATGGCATATGGTAGGCTTGCATCCAGAACGCCACCATGCCATAAATGACCGACTTAACTAGCTCAATCCGCCCAGCAATAGATAACTTAGATGACGTCCATCCCATAAGCCTCTTCTTGCACTTATCTACCAATCTGCCATACATGGGTGCTTTGGGATATTTGGACGACAAAGGTAGACCAAGGTAAGTAGTAAGAGTGGTGGAAATCTGTATACCTAAGCAATCCGCAAGAATAGACCTGTCCTTGGTGCCCTTACTAAATATTGCCCTACTCTTTTCCCAATTCACCTGCAACCCTGTAAGGTTCTTGAAATCATGAAGCAATGACTTGATGCACCTGAAGGATTTTAGATTAGCTCTACAAAACATAAGCAAGTCATCAGCAAACAGAAGATGAGAAATGGAGGATGACCGTCTCATGGGCTGAAGAGCCCCATTGCCAAGAGCCTTAGCCATAAGAATTGAGAAAGCTTCCATAGCTATAACGAACAGGTAAGGGGAAAGAGGATCCCCCTGCCTAATTCCCCTGTTGCCTTCAAAGTACCCCACTGGAGATCCTCTAACCATCACAGAAAAAGTAGGCGAGGTAATACATTCTCTTATCCACCTTATGAAAATAATAGGAAATCCCATCTGACCCAAAAAGTGTAGAATAAACTCCCGGTTCACAGAATCGAAAGCTTTCCTCAAATCCAGCTTAAGGCAAGCCCTTCCCCCCATAGGGTTGCTGAAATCTCTAATCTGCTCATGAGCAATAAGGGAGCAATCCGATAAAAGCCTCCCTTTAAGGAAGGCCGCCTGGTTAGGCGAGATTAGTTCATGAATTACCACCCTGAGCCTGTTACTTATGATCTTGCTGATCTTAGGGACAAGCGTAAGGTGGGTGTGATTAACTTGCCTTAGAAGCTTGCCAGATGCAAAGAAGGACTTAATCGCCCGAGTCACATCATCTCCAATCCTGTACCAATAGCGTTGAAAGAAATGGGCATTAAACCCATCTGGCCCAGGAGCCTTATCAGGGTTCATCTGAAATACCACATTCTTGATTTCCTCATCTGAAATTCTTCGGGTCAACCAGGTGGAAGCCTCCTCGGTAAGAATACGCTTGGGGGTAATAGGATGGAACGTAGAAGCATAGTGATTTTGGTTATATAACCCCACATAGAAATCAACAGCTTCCTTCTTCAGCACATCAAAAGAGCCAGTCTTACTCCCCTGGGCATCCACCAAATGTGACAAACAGTTGTAGCTTTCTCTTGACTTCATTGCATTATAAAAGAATTTAGAATTGCGATCCCCCAAGGAGATCCAATTCTGCCTACTCTTCTGACGGATCATCTCCTCCTCCAGACTCATAGCACTAGCTAACTCCTTCATCGCAGCCTGCTCCTGAACTTGTAAAGATTCAACAGTGGTCAAAAGCGGATTTTTCCTGATACCTTCCAGTTTGGCTCGGCTCATATTCACCATTTTACTCGCATTATAATTAGCAGCCCACTTGCGCAGTAATGGTCTCAACTTCTTTAGCTTTTCTGCCACACAATACATAGGTGAACCTGCCACATAGCACTCCCAACTCACGTCCACAATTTCAGAAATCCCAGGACATTTGCTCCAGTAATTAAAGTATTTGAAGGGCTTGGGTTCGGAATGTACCTGAGAATGTAGACTGACAACCATTGGTGAATGGTCACTAGAAATAGGATCCAAGTACTCCATAAACGAATCAGGGAGCCGACTGAGCCAGTCACAATTAATGAAAACTCTATCAAGCCGAGCAGTGATCCTTCCATCGCCCACTCTATTATTACACCAGCTAAACTTGTACCCGGTGCTCTTGAGCTGGAGGAGGTGGCAGGAACTAATACATTCACTGAAGTCAAAAAGCATCTTCTGATCCAACCTCCGTCCCCCAATTTTGTCAGCAGCAGAAAGTACACAGTTAAAATCCCCACAGACCATCCACAATCCTTTATTCAAAGAAGACTCATCACCTTTTAGCGAAGCCCATAAATCCTTACGCTCACCCATAGTATTACGGCCATACACTCCAGTAATAGCGCAACCGAGGCCACCAGAGTTAGTACATGAAAGAGTGACATGCTGATCAGAAGAAGATACAAGGGAGGCCTTCCAAACCGCTGGGTCCAAAGCCATCACAATCCTGCCACCATGTGCTTTGTCCAAGTTGTCAAAAAAGATCCAGTGTTTAGGCAAAAGAGAGTCAATAATGGCCGCCAAAGACCTAAGCTTCGTCTCCAAAAGAATAATAGCCGACGGCTTAATGGTGGCGAGTCTGTCCCTAAGATCTCGCCGACGAACCGGGTTATTCAAACCCCTTGTATTCCAAATGAAAATCGTCATTAACTAACCGTGTTTTTGGGAACGCACTTCTGAATCCTGGCACTCCGCCTAGCACTAGATTCAGCCGTGCATTCAGATTTTTTTCTCTCCTTCCTGATTTCCTCTGCCTGCGTAAGATTGCTCTCCTCCACGACCCAATCAGGATTGTCAACAGCCAACACACTTGGAATTAGATCCACCTCCTCCCCCAAATGGCATTCAAGAAGTGAAGGCTGTGAAGCACACCTCACCTTATCAGGAGAATCCCTGCCATCCGGGCTGGCATCCAAGACCGCAGCCACCTTATCATCCGGACGGTGCCCCGCAGCAACCGGGTCCTGGCTAGCGGCAATGCCGCACTCACCCACAGGTGCTACCACAGGCGCTACCACACCTACCACAGGCGAGCTCTGGGATGCCTCTCCAACACCTATCACAGTATATATATATATATATATATATATATATATATATATATCTATTATACATTTGACAGTGATTTTTTGAATCCTAGGGCTGACTAGGACAAGATAAAAGACGGCTGAGATTTGATCATGGAAAATCAACGGTTTGGATGAGGTTTTAAAAAAAATTAGAGGTAACTTCTGAATTTTCGAAAAATCTTTTTGGTTGGCAGGCTTCTCTCTACCGTCCGCATTCGGAAAACCCACTCACGGGCAAATCTCGGGAATCAACGCTCACGTGGGTCCCCAAGCATCATTAACGCTTCTCTCTACTTGGCTTAGCATCATTCCCCAAGCCGCCTACCTGTAAACTTTGGAATGTTGCCCGTTAATTACTTCAATTTTGGAATTCTGCCCCGTGAGTTGGGAATGTGCGAAAAAATTATTCTGCTTAATCATTAAGAAGCTGAGGAGTTTTTTGGTATTTTTGTGTGTGTTGGAAATGTGCGAAATTTATGGTTCTCTCTATTAACCCACAGCTATTAACCCACAGCCCGTGTACTTTACCATCAAACTCCACACACTCTCTCTGTCTAAAAAGGATGATCTAAGCTCTCTCTACCTTTAGATGCTGGCAAAGGGCAGATGAGGGGCAGCGGGAAAGTTTGCAGGGTTGACGATGACCGCCGCTATGGTGACGACGCGCTTCTTCGTATTCCATCCTCGCCTTTACGAACCCCACTCCTTCGCAGTCCTGTTCCACCGAGAAATAACATTGTCCTCAGCATCAGCATCTGTCACTAAGAAGAAGAAGAAGAAGAAGAAAGCACGAAGACGGTAAAAAAGCTTCCTTTGGATCGACACCTCAAGAAACGAACCCGCTCCATCACCGACTTTGACCGTGATCTCTACGACAAGTATGCCGGCTCTTCCCCCTCCTCCGTCGGCGGTTGTCATGTGCCCGTCATGCTCGGCATTTCCTCCAAGTCTTCCACCGCTCTCCCCTCCGCTCCTTCGTCGACTGCACCCTCGGCGCCGCTCTCCCTCTGATGTGCTATTTCTCATCTCTCTACCCTTCATCTGTGAGCTATCATCATTTTCAACCTTTTAACTGTGTTGTTTTGTTCGGATTATTCAAATGCACGAGGAGTTGAAGCTATACATTGGATTGGATGTAGACCCAATTGCCCACGAGAAGGGAAAATCTCGGATTGAACGGCGACGGCAGTATCAGCAGTATTTTCATGTGGTGGGGGTGATGGAGGGTTCTTGAGGAGATGAATCCTCAAACAGTTGGATTACCCCCATCAAACAAAAAACGATCTGAAGAGCAGATGACTCCCCAGAATTGGATTTGAATGTAACTCAGTCTTGCATTTCATTTGTTGTTGAGTGTTCAATGTCCGCAGAAAGTTTTGTGTGCTTTGGTAGCTTCAATAGTTAATTTTGTGTTTTTTGTTTTGTAGTGTATTTTGTGTGATAAACAATCTTTTTTGTTGGTAATCTTGAGTTTTAGATGCTATGTTTATTTCTTGGCTGTCTTTTATGAAGGATTGAGTTTTATGCAGGTTACCCGTTGGTCGATTTTTTTGCTGTTATTGTATGGTTCCCTTTATTTTTTTGTGCTTTTTAAGCATCTCTCAGGAGATATTCTTGGTTTTTTTTGGAGTAGACGTTATAGTTGAAGGTGATTGAAGTATTATGCATCATTGTAGGCCTGTCTGATTGCTTATGTGCTTTCATCTGTGCTTCGGCAAGTGTTCTTCTATTTTCTTGATTACCAAGCATATGTCGAATTTCATGAACATCAAATTTCATTTTATGAACGTATTAAAAATGATTTTTTGTATTAAAAAGAAGACGGGAAAAGGGACAATTGGGGACCTCAAAAATTGCGTATGTGTGATGGAATATTTAAATTAACCTGCGCGAGGGTTGGAGAAAAGTTTGGTGGAAAATTTTAACTTTGGGCAGAAAACTATGAGAGCAAAAAACAAAATTTTGAAATTTTAGGGGAGGGGGGATAGTACATGCCTCGAACCATGGCTCTGCAGCTACGGTCTCCCATGCTCGGGAAATAAGTGACGAATTAGGGCTTCCACCAACGATAGTGCCAAGAGTGGAGTTGGGATGGTGAGGTCATTTCACGTGGAAGCCACTGACGAACCGGCAGGCAATCAAGGGAAGGATATTATGCTCATAAATGCAGCAACCCAAAGCTCGAGGCAAGAAACGCCCCTCTCTGTCCTCACCTAATGATCGAGGCTAAATGCACTCCACTGTTCTGTGTGCATTGAACTCCACTTGCATTAGTACACAGGTTACAAGCAATTTTCAAATCCAGTGAAGTTTAATAAACTGTGGATTCAAATTAATAAGTCTCATATTTAATAAACACACCTACTTTACACTAATTAATAGGTCTCATAATAAAGAAACATTATTTATAATTGGGAACTCCCTTAACCTGTTGGGATTTCTGAAGCAACGATATTGTCCAGATTTCAGATTGCATTTGGTTGGTGCTGGTGCTTTAACGATTAGACACAGTAAGTGGATCCTACTTTTCATAATTTACTGACTTGAAGTTTCACAGCCTGTGCAATGTCAAGGTGGCAAAAAAGTCCGGTGCCTGGTGGCCCGCCGGCCCGGTCTGGTCTCCAGGCTGGCCCGGGCCCGAGGGCCAGTTAACGGGACGTTGACCGGCTCGGGCCCTGGGCCGGGGCCAGGCTGGGCGGGGTATCCTGGCCCACTGGTCCGGCCCGGCCTGGGTTTTGGCCCAGGGCCCGTCCAAACCCAATTTCCGTCCAAACCCGCCCAAACCCAGGGAAAACCTGGGCCGGGCCGGTCTGGCTAGGGCCGGCGGGTTGGGCTAGGTGGGGGTTTCTTCCCGCTCGGGCCGGCCCGGGCCGGCCCAGGTTTGGAAGCAGCCCGGGCCGGCCCGACCTTTGGCCTGGCCAAGCCGGACCGGGCCAGCCCGGATGGGCTAGGTTGACACCCTGAGTGCAATGTAGGTTTGTTTAAGAAACCGTCGATTCGAATCCACAATTTTGCCACTTTCAATAAAATCCATTGAAGTTTAATAAACGGTGGATTCAGTAATTTTAATAAACCTTAGTGGTGAAATTTTAATGCCCGCCTAAAGCCAAAAGCCAATATAGTTGAGCAGAAAACTATTAGACATTTGATTTGAATTATTTAATTTGGAAATTTTTATGGCGAGTTTCAATTGAGAATAAGACGAGGGAGACCCATTTAAGTTGGTATGTGATTAAATCTTGAAAAAACAAGAACTGTGATTAAAACTTCAAACTTCTGAAAAATTTTAGAGAGAAAAACTTAGAGGACTGATATGGGATTAAACTAATATTTTGGGGATCTAAATTTTCCAGGTGAACTAAATTTTGGGGGAACCTTGAAACTTTCGCTTGAACTAGAAAACAATAATTGCACTTTAACTATTGTTGTTCGTTTATGACACGAGGTAAATATGGAGGGAATTAACTATGCACGGAGGAGAAATTCCGGGCGCATTCGGCGCCCGCGTCGAAGCAAAATTTTTGTTCGTTTAAATTTTGGGGGTGGAATTAATTTCTAGGGAGAACAAAGATTTTGAGACGATATCTTAAATGAACTGTGGCCGAAGGCGCCCACTAAATTTTTTGATGCTAATTAGTTGTTCCGCGCCGAATTTTTACGCTAATTAGTTGTTCCGCGTCGAAGGCGCCGACACTGAATTTGTTGTTCCGCATCGAAAGCGCCTACCCGATAAATATTTTTACGCTAATTTGTTGTTCCGCGCAATGTTGGTTGTGGAAATAATTTTTGGGGGAATAAAGATTTCGCGGGGGAGGGGGAATAATTTGTTGTTATACGCTGAATTTGTTGTTCTGCGCCAAAGCCGCCAACACAAAATTTGTTGTTCTACGCCAAATTTGTTGTTCTGCGCGGAAGGTGCCCGCGCCGAAATTGTTGTTTCATGCCGAAGGTGTTCGCGCCGAAATTGTTGTTCAGTGTCGAAGGCACCTGCGTCGAATTTGTTGTTCCGCACCGAAGGCACCCATGCCAAAGGTGCCAGTGCCACTAAATATTTTTACGCTAAATTAGTGTTTCCCGCACTTTTGGCTATGGAAATAATTTTTTGGGGAACAAAGATTTTGGAGGGGAAAATGTTAAATGAACCGTGCCCGCGGGCACGTGTTATGACTAGTATATATATATTGGAGTGTGTGTGTGTGTGTATATATATATATATATATATAGGAGTATGCGGCTATGAAGTCCAGGCAGTGCCACAACAATCTTAGCCATTTAATGTCTCCTAGTGGGCAACGGAGTCATGATCCAATTTCCTTCAGGCAGGCAGCTTCCTCCTACTATATGAATCTATATTCGCAGTCAGATTATTGGAATGTATTCCCCAACCTCCCACCCAAGCGAATCTTAACTCAGGATGCTTCGATCTGGTTGGAGAGACAGGTTACTGAATCTGAGATTTCTTTTGCAGCTTCTCAGATTGGGAAAGATAAGGCGCCTAGTCCCGATGGTTTTAATGCTTCATTCTACCATCACGCTTGGGAGGTAATAAAGGATGATGTCATCTCTGCTGTCTCATATTTCTTCACTTCCAGCAATATGCCCAATTGTATTAATCATACTTTTCTGACCCTTGTCCCTAAGAGTGCTACTGCCTCTGGGCTAAGCGACTACATGCCGATTTCATGTTGCAACGTTGTTTATAAGATTATCAGTAAGGTCTTATGCAACAGGCTAAAACATGTTATTTCTGATTTAGTATCTCCTAATCAAGCTGCTTTCCTCAAGGGTAGATTACTTGCAGATTGTACTCTAATTGCCCATGAGCAGATTAGGGACTTCAGCAATCCCATGGGTGCTAGAACATGTATCAAATTGGATCTGCGAAAGGCATTTGACAGTGTCAACAGAGAATTCATATACTTCCAACTCCACCAGATGGGTTTTTCACATAAGTTTATTGGCTGGATAGCTGCATGTATCTCCTCTCCTGTATTCTCTGTTCTTATTGACGGCTCTCCTGAAGGATACTTTACCTCCAACAGAGGGTTGCGACAGGGTGACCCGCTATCTCCCTACCTCTTTGTTCTTGTTATGGAGGCATTTTCTCTGCTGATGGCTAGGGCGGAAGCCTCACTGTCTATATTGCCTTTAAAAAGAGTGGGAACCATCTCCCACCTATTGTTCGCAGATGATCTCCTGGTGTTCTGCAGGGCCACGCCCCGCTCTATTGCTGGACTCAAACAAGTCTTAAACTCTCTTCACCTCTATACTGGTCTCCAGATTAATTGGGATAAAAGTTCTGCCATATTCAGTAAGGGTGTTCGGGATGCTAGAGGATTGGCGGCTTCTCTTGGCATTAAAATGGTAACATCATTTTCTATCTACCTGGGTCTTCCACTTTCCTCAAATTACCCTAGAGCATCCATGTTTGCGAGGTTGATTGATAAATGCAAGAAGAGATTACTGGGGTGGTCCTCCTCCATGCTCTCTACGGCGGGAAAAATTGAATTGGTTCGAAGTGTTATCTTTGGCATGGTGAACTTCTGGATGCAAGCTTACCACATCCCTAATAATGTTATTAAGACCATCAACTCTGCCTGTAGGAAATTTATTTGGGGAAAATTTAACCTTTGGGCTTGGAAAGACTGTTGTGTGCCTAAGCGGGAAGGTGGCATTGGACTCCGACGCTTGAATGATTTGAATGCAGCTTCAGGAATTCGCCTAACCTGGAGATTTTTAAGCTCACAGGGTCTATGGGCACTCCATATGAAAAGGCATTTTCCCAAGGAATTCTATAGCACCCGGCCCCTTCCATCCATGTCCGGCACTTTGAAGTATATGCTAAGGTACCGATGTTTCTCTCAAAAACTAATTAAACGTGTTGTTGGTGATGGCAATTCTACTTCGTTTTGGTATGACAACTGGCACCCCAAAGGGCCCCTCCATCTTCTCCATCAACCCCCGCCCGGTGATGAGTCCAAACGTGTATCCGACTATTGGTGTGCGGGCTCTTGGCATCTTCCCCAGAACTTGCATTACCTTCAGCATGATCTACTCAATGTTGCTCTTACTGATCATGCGGATATCTGGAAATGGTCTGAGGGGCCGGGATTCTCCTTCAAATCAGCGTGGAAAGGAGCCTGCACTTCCAGTCCTCAATTTTCTTTCCACGGGGTTGTTTGGTACAAGAAGCACATCCCTAAATTCGCACTCTCTCTCTTGCGGGCATTGCATGGTAAGCTACCTACTAAGGATATTCTTTTCAGGAGAGGGATTATTTTGACGCAAAATTGTGTTCTTTGTGACGAGGAAGTCCATGAAAGTGGGGTACACCTATTCTTTGAATGTTCTTTCTCCAAATATATACTCACCAGAAGCTTTCTCAAGCTCGGGTATTCAGGGACTTTGCCGAATTGCCTAAGTGGTGTTTGTAGCTTAATCCAATCCAGATATAAGGTAAATGAGCCAATTGGTTTGCTGGCTAGGGTGGCTCTGGCGGCAATGGTTTGGCATATTTGGAAGCAACACAATTTGCGTATTTTTGAGGCCAGGAAAAAGTGTAAGACTTTGTATTTGAGGACATTGTTGCCGATGTCGCTATTTCTTTACAGGACTTGGACCTTGACGAGGCATCAGATATTACTCCTTTCTCGAATTGGGGATTTTTGGATGCGGGCTAATTTCCCATGAGACACATTGTATATATGTATTTTTATTTTGTTTTGATTCTGGAGCACTTCTTAGCTGTAGATTTTGGTAAGTTTAGGGTGACGGCGCTTGTGCCCAATCCCCTATCTTTCTTCTTTCTACTGGCCTAAGAAGCACTCCACTTGCTTTTTACATCTTTTTTGATCTTAATAAAGTACTACTTACTTGTCTATATATATATATATATATATATATATATATATATATATATATATATATATATATATATATATATATATATATATATATCGTATGCTTCATTTCACATATGTCGGGATTCCACAACTAGGACTAGGATAACCCATTTAGCCTATGCTCTGATTAGCGAAAAATTCTCCTTTGCCCAAGTGTTTAGAATCCGATTTCTTTTTTATTTTACTTGGTGCAAATCCCCTCGTCGTGTACCGTTCTCCCACTTAGGAGAGTACACACATGTATATACCCCAAAAGCCCAAAAATCCAAAAAAAAGAGAAAAGAAAAACCCAAAAAAAAGGTAAAAGAAAAGAGAAAAGAAAGAAAGAAAAAAAAATATGTATAGCCAAAAATCCAAAAAAAATACATATATCCAAAACCCAAAAAAAATGTTTGTGTGAATATTTTCCTACCTACCGAGAATAAAGGGAAGCCGAGAATTTGCACCGAGTGTTCTACTCCACATCATCTCAACCCCCCATCGCTTTCGAAAACACTTGGAATAGGGAATTTCTAGCTATTATCTAGGCGATAGTATGGTGATGTCCAAGTCCCTAGCTATGGAGTCCCTGACGCATGATGCATTTCTATTCTCATACTCTTCTCATGCATGCTTGAGCAATATATTCGCCGCTTATTTCAAATCGAATCGATATTTGGGTCTTTTCTTGGATTTGTGTATATGGAGCTTATAGCACAATGTAGATAGTGACACCGTCTGCTAGCACACGACCACACTCACTCGCGCTTAGCCGCGTGGGCCCATGACACTTGTCTGGACTCGTTTCCTTTGGTTTAGTGTTGAGATTTGTCGTTTTCTTGCTTGATGTGTCATTTTTGATTTTGTGGGCCCTGACGGGCGATTTAGGATTTAGAGTTCTCTTTTTCTCTCTTCCTCTCTATTTTCTCCCTCCGAGCTCCTACTCTCACTCGTCTTCCTTGAGGACGAGGAAGGGTTCAGCCTGGGGGATTTTGACGTGCGTTTATATTTCATATATTCACTCACGTCTTCCTTTGTGTTTTTCCGTTATTTTCCGCCGTCTCGTATCCGTTTTCTCGTATTTTCTTTTTTTCTTTCACTTCTCTGTGTTTTTGCGTGTTTGCAGGAGTTTGCCAGTGTAGAGGACACATACCGAAGATATCATAAGTCCCCGGAGCAACGGGAGGAGTCATGCATGATCCAGGGGGTCAAACGACCAAGATCTCTATCATAGAGCCCCCACCCGATCGGTTGGATACAGCCAACCGATCGGGTGATGCACACGTGCATGACCCGGACAGCCGCTGAAGCAATGAGAGCGTCAACCGACCGGGTCGGAGACCGGTTCAGCCCAACAGATCTATCTGGAAATTGAAGCTGAATTCCAACAGATCGGGTGACCTTCACCCGATCGGTTCATCTGTAGCCGATTCCCCGAAGACACGACCCGGAGAGCTCACCCGACGGCCAGCTGACCGTGCCAAAATGTCGCAACTTACTGTCTTTTAGGTGATGTTTCCAACCGATCGGTTGATTTATCAACCGATCGGTTCACATGATGACCACGAAGATCCAAACGGCGAGCTGCTTGCGCCAACCGACCGTGTCGCCTGACCGAGTGAAGTTTCTGAAGACCGCTGCCGAAGATCGCAGCAGGTCAACCGATCGGTTGATTCTCCACCTGATCGGGTGACGTCGTTTTCTATATATATAAACCCTAGGTTTCCAGAAACGAGAGTTGTATTTTTTTCTGTCTTTTCTCTCTCTTGTAACGGCTGGAATTTATTTGATATTTGTAAGTTGTCTGATCTTTGTCAAACTTTAATATAGTGTTATTTGCATTGCTTTTACTAATTTTCAATCACCGGATCATGTTTTTAACGGTCGACTTCCATTTAGATTGCTTTTTGCCCAAAATGTGTGAGGAGTTCCCAAATCTGGGATTTTGGTGGAAACCCCTTCGTGGGTTCTCCCTGATGCATCTATAGGACTAGGAAATCATTAGGGATTAGGAATCTATCGGTTACATGGGGTGTTTCATTGTCATCTGTGGGAAAACGACCGCCTTTGACCGTTGGGCCAAGGGGGAATAAACTTAGTGGTTGACTCCCTAGCCATAGCTCACGCCCTTAGCATAGACATCGAATCCTAGCGCGTGGGAACGACAGGATGAGATGTTGGGAGTTATCGTTGCGAGCTTAGTGCTCCCGGGGTCGGTCAGTGTTAATGGACATGGGATGCCCACTGACTGAACCCGGGTAGTCCGGCGTATCATCCTGGGCACCGACCGGAATATCGGGCCCATGGGACGATGGTATCACTCTTAGAGGCAACGTCTCACCATTAGACCCTAATTCTGATCGTTATCCTATCCGTTGGCCGTATTAGCGAGAATCACATGATAGGGTGGAAACCGAAGTCCCGGGTTTCCTTTTATATTGTTTAACCTCGTCTATTCATTTCGTGACAAACCATCCACCGATTCGGGCTAGCTCGCCCATAGGGTGAATTGGGTCCCTTCTGACACAAGCACAACCATGCCTCCATGTGTTCGACCCCCAAGCCACACTACAACACCATGTGCTTGCAGTTATAAATATTTAAATCTCGCGCCCCCAATCTCTTATTTGCACACATTGCATGATCGCTCACACCGTGGGGGACGTCACCCTATCAATCTAGTAAATACGTATCTTGACTGCACCAACACGTTAAGACCCTCTTGTCTAGCCCCAACCAGACAAGTCCCAGAATAGAACAAAAAAAGTTGGTAAAGTTTTCCCTACAAAGATCGTTACACTAAGACACGAATATAAAGAGTAAATGGTTTAGAAATGCTCAGTTCGTGTCTGTGTAGTCGTCTCTGTCAATTAGCACATCGTCAACTCCAATTTGATGCAAACGGTGTCTCAATCTGACTCCTGGATGTCAAGTTGTAGCTCTTTAAACTTAAGTGCACAAATAGGTCTGCGTGTAAAGCAATCACAGTTCAAACCCAATTAATCCTCGGTCTGTATGCACAATAAATCACTTAAAAAACACCTTTCCACGTCAGCAACCCGTTTTGTTCTTTCGTTTGCATGCAACACATCGACGTCTTAGTTTCGAGTTACGACATGCATCAGAAATAGCGTCGACTTCGTCGTCCGTCTACTTCGACTTCGGTGGCGTTGCTTGCGACGACTCAACTCAAGTGGCGCCACTCCGATAGCGTCGTCTCCTCTTCAACGACGACTCGACGTCTCCGGAGAGATCTTCAATCGACGACAGCATCAACTTCTGATGACTCCTCTGGCAGCGACGTGGGCTTCTCCGATTGCTCGACGGCAATGACGGCGGACCCCTCTACTTCGAATCCTGCAGCTGGATGGTGGCTTCTAAGTGGTCGACGGTAGAGCGCATCAACGACTGCGATGCGTGTTCGACTTCAAGGGCAGCTGCGGGCTGCGACAGTGATGGCGACAAGAGGTTGTCGACGTTGTCGCTTGCTCGATGGTGGGATTCGTCGACGTCGAAGATGAATGCCTGCACGCTGTTCTTCACCATGGAAACACGAGGGACTTTCCTTGACAGCGAGGAAGACGGTGACTTAGAGGGCTTCTCTTCGACGGCAGCTTCTGGGCTTCGAGCTTTTTCGTCGATGGGTCGGCTTCTAGGGCTGCTGCAGGCAAGGCTGTCGATCTCGCTAGTAGTCGGATGTCAACTTGCCTTGGTGCGATCGACAGTGTGGGTCGACAGCGGTTTGAGGCTCGAGTGCTCCTTGGGTCGACACAGCTACAAGGGTTGTACTTTGCTTCGACGGCAAGGAGTCGACTGCGACGCTTCCTTTGATGATGCTCACGGTAAAAAATGAGGATGTCTCACGCCTTGCATAAACGATTAACTCACGGTGATGGCGATGCATTGAAGACGATGGTGCAAAGCTCTCTCCTTGCGGTGCTGCGTGAGCAAGATGATGTAGGGAAGATGAATCTTGAAGCTAACATCAATTGGAAGAAGCTTTGGTCTTT
The DNA here is from genome assembly GCA_030789695.1 of Scilla litardierei. Taxonomy (NCBI): domain Eukaryota; kingdom Viridiplantae; phylum Streptophyta; class Magnoliopsida; order Asparagales; family Asparagaceae; genus Scilla; species Scilla litardierei. The sequence goes on from CM061141.1 coordinate 256,657,495, forward strand.
GTAATTTATTTGCATGGAGAAGGGAAGATTACTATCGCCTAGGAGATGATTAGGAGTATATGGCTCTAGGATTGTGAGGTTTACGGCTGATCGCTCCCTATTTATACCTTTTTTCTGCATGTTTTCATGTCGTTTTGATCGCCCATATTGCAGTTTTCACGATTATTCGATGATATCGCGTTGCTTTTTACTATTTCTTGTTTTTGTCGGATTTCAAGAAATATGGAGCGATCTGGAGCATAAATGAGATCAAGAGACTTTCACGCGCACCGGAGCATCGCTCACGGCCTTATTGAGGAGCTAGCAGCGCTAGATGATGAGCGGAAGAGGAAGAAGATCGACGGAATCGATGAGAAGCGAGGAGGAGAAGATAGAGCTCCAGAAACAGCCCACTCGACCGAGCAGACAGATCACTCGGCCGAGTGAAGGATTGTACTCGTCCGAGTACAACAGATACAAGAGCGCATTTAGTCAAAGTCCACTCGGGTGAGTGAAATATCTCACTCGACCGAGTGAAGAAGTCCACTCGCCCGAGTATGACAGTGATTTTCTCCTGATATCTCAGCCGACTTACTGGAATTTGAAGAAGACTCACTTGGCCGAGTGAGAAAGCCCACTCGACCGAGTGACTAACTCCACTCGACTGAGTGGCACAGAGCGACAGACCCCCCAAAACCCCAGTTTCTCTATTTTTCTTTGGGTCCGTCACTTGGCCGAGTGACATTTCCACTCGGCCGAGTGGCGCAGTCTGCCTGTATCGCAAATTAGGGTTCTGGGCTGTGCCAGGGGCAAATCTATCAGGATTTTTTGGCCGACTTCGGCTTGTATTTAAGCTAGTTTTCTTCCTAGTTTTAGAAGAGACTTGAAATTAATTTTAGGGCATTATTCTAATTAAAACTCTCAGCTAGAGATTGAAGATTGGAGATTTGGTTTGTTCTTTCTATCAAAATTTCTAGGTTTTGTGAATTGCTTTCTATTAAACATGAATTTCTCAATGTTTTTATTCGTTATTTCTGTGATAGCCATGGTGAATCACGAGTAGTTCCGCCGTTCTAGGGCATTGCGATGAACCCTATGGATCCGATTTTAGAATTGTGATGAATAAATTAATTTGTTGCTAGGGTTGATAGATGGTTGGGTTGTGATTGATTTATCACGGGTAGCTAGGAATTTCCATCGATTTGGGGTTTGCAAGAGATTATATTCCAATTGATCGGAAGGCCTAGATATTTGATTTAGGTTTATAATCGAGATTCTCTAGACTTGGTTTGCAAGAGATTGGATCAAAGCTAGGATTTTTATTATAAATCTATACTCATATTCCTTTGCAAGAGATTGGATGCATACGAACTATCAGAACCTAGATCGTAACTCGAGTTTGCACGAGAGTGGGCTCGAGGTGCGATTGGATGATGATGTCGATCTTCATGCTAGCGACTTAGGTTAGGGTTTGCACGAGAGTGGGCCCTAATCTAGGTTGCTATAGACCGGCAATAGCGAGAGAGCGTGAGCTAGCTTCTATATTCAGTTACGACTAGTTCACCTCAATTCAAGCCTTGCAATATTGAGATTCACAATTTACAAGGATAAATAAAAATCCGTAGTGGGGATTCCATGTCCCTAGACGCTTTTATTATATAGAATTCTATTTGTTAATTGAACAACCGTGACATTATTATCCAAACCATTCCATTCTACCACCAATAGCTAGGTGATTAAGATAGAGTACTGTCAATTGTCCTCCCTGTGTTCGATACCCGCTCGCCACTACACCGTGTGCTTACGGTAAGACTACAGTCGTTTTCCAGGTGTATATCCGGGCGCGATCAAGTTTTTGGCGCCGTTGCCGGGGAGGCGACGGTATTTTATTTTCTTACTTAGCTATTTCTTTTTATTTTATTAACTTCACTCTTTTATTCATCTATTATGCTAACAATTCTATCTAGACTCTCTTTTTCTGTGCATGTAAACGAGATCGAAGGTGCCCCAAGAAGAAATATTATTCGATCCTGAGATCGAGCGTACGACAAGGAGGCTTAGAGCTGAGAGGAGATTTGCTATAGAGGAAAATCAAATGGCCGCACCGAAAACACCAGAGGAGCTAGCAGTGCGTATAGCTAGGCTTGTCTCCATCCAAGATAGGCTACAGCCCAAAATCATGTCTATGCCGGAGTTGGCGGTCGACAAGAACTTTGAGCTGAAGACAGGACTTGTAGTGTTGATGCAACAAGACCCATTTCATGGGAACTCACAAGAAAACCCTCACTACCATCTGCAATCGTTCTTGGCTAAATGCGCCACTTTCCAGATGCCTGGCGTGTCGGTTGACGCTATTCGACTGCGCCTCTTCCCGTTTACTCTTCGAGATAAGGCATTGTATTGGTTGAGGACGCAAGCTGAGGGGATCTTCACCACTTGGGATGAGCTAGCGAGCGCATTTGTTAACAAGTTTTATCCGCCATCCAAGACTATTTAGTTACGAAGCGCTCTTATGTCCTTCAAGCAAGGCCCTTAAGAAACTTTATATGAGGCGTGGGAGCGTTTTAAGGATCTCCAACACCAATGTCCCCACCACAGTACTGCGCCATGGGAGCTTGTGCATAGCTTCTCTAACGGATTGCAACCGAGCAGAAAGCAAATAATTGATGCAACCGCCAATGTGGCTATCTTGTCAAATACACCGGATGACGCTACGGCTTTACTTAAGGAGATGGCCTCGAATAATCAGCAGTGCGCCGACGGAAGGGGACATTCTTCGTCATCCTTGAAGCCGACAAGTATTTATGAGGCAAAGGCCGTGGCAGAGCTCCCTACAAAATTTGATTCTCTTCACAAAATGGTAGAGAGGTTGGAAAAGTTGGTTAGTGAACCACATGGAGCCCCCACCGTTTCTACACCGGGAGGAAGCATGAGTGACTGGCAAGATCAAGCCCATGTCATGTTTGTTGGAGGGGAGCAAGGAGACGGAGCCATTGAGCAAGCTCAATATGTTGCGGGAAGTATCGGTTATTGGGTGAACCCGGCTACAAGGGGTCACCCCGGATTTTCATACGCTAATAATGATGGGGCTTTGAACCCATCGTCGCAACAATCACAAGCCCGACATCCACAACAACCGCAATATCAACAAAGAGCACCCCAACAACAAAACTACCCACCGAGGCTACAAGCTATGCCCTGTAGACCCCCGGGGTACAATCAAGGATGGAGAGCACCCAATCCACCACAAGCGTCGCCAAGGTCGGACCACGAAGCAAGGGTTGAAGACTTCATGGCCGAACAAAAGAAGTTTAATGCAAAGTTGACTGCCCAACAAGATTCCCTCAACACTGTCGTGGCACAGTTATCGGAGCAAATTGCATTGCTAAATAAGAACAATCAACAATTGCCGGCTCAACCGGAACAAAACCCACGAAGCAACATCGGTCACAGAATGCGGTTGTGGCGGTGACTACAAGAGGCAGGAAGGATACTACCCCCGCCATGGTTCAAACTAAGGAGCCGAGGGAAGAAATTTCGGATGATAAGGAACCGGTCAATGAAGAGGAGGACCCAAAGGCGTCAAGCGACGGTGAAAAATCTGAAGTAGAGAAGCCACGTGAGGAGCAAACTTATATGCCACCGGTACCATTCCCACAACGGTTGGCGAAGAAGAGGATTGAGAAAAGGCTCGTCAAATTTCTGGAGTATTTGCGAGGTGTGAGCTTGAATATTCCATTCTTGGATGCAATCATCGAAAACCCGTCCTATGCAAAGTTTCTAAAAGATTTGATCTCGGGAAATAAGCGAAAAGAAAGGATCATACTCGCCGAGCAAAGTACGTGGTTTACAAGGAAGGAGAAAGCATTGACCAAGTTCAAAGATCCCGGTAGTTTCCGAATCCCTTGCACGCTAGGAGGAGTCCCACTTCAGAAAGCTTTAGTAGATTTGGGAGCATGCGTGAGCCTTATGCCCCTCACAATGTTCGAGAAATTGAATACAGAAACCGACCTCAAGACCACGGACATGAAGATACAACTCGCAGATGGTCGGATCACTAGACCGATGGGGATTGCCGAAAACATACCACTACAAGTACCGGGTGGACTCTGCTTGCCATGCAACTTCGTGGTGATGGATATTAGAGAGGAGGGCGATACGTCGCTGATTCTTGGATGCCCTTTCTTAGCCACTACCGGAGTGATTGTCGATGTGAGGGAAGGGACCTTGTCCTTGAACGTCGACAATATTGAAGTTGAGCTTCACATTCCGAAGGCAAAGAAGCATATGCCTTGGTCGGAGGACATGGACTACGTGGACCTTCTCGACGAGGTGATTGATAACGCCATGCCATTTGCCATCGAGGCCAAGCACGATGACGACCTCGAAGAGGGCCAACTTACCAAGGACGGTGAGATGATGGGAGACCTGCCAGACCCTCTTACGGATGAAGAGAAGGACGACGCTGATGTCGTCAAGATTAGAGAGCTATGCAAGCTCTCTATGGTGAAGCACACGAAGAAAGCTCCACCGGACAACAAATCTTCGCCGCCGGCCGAGAAGAAGGATGTCAAAAGCTCAAGCTTGGGGGACTCACCCCCTACTACTACCCATGATAAAGGGGAGCCAAGGAATGCCGAAGAAAATCAACAACTAAACCCAAGAGGGCTTCCTGGCAAATTTGACGTGCGCATCTCACATGCACCAAACATCGAGCTTTGATCGCGAATCTTAAGGGGTCGAGCTCAAGACCTTAAACAAGCGCTTGTTGGGAGGCAACCCGACAGTTCTATCTCATTTTTAGTTGAATTTATTTTTGTTTTAGATCTTTATTAGTGTTTAGAGTCAAGTGTCGAAGAAAAACCTGACAACGGGCAACATTTTTCATTTCAGGAGAAGGAGAATAGGAACCATATGAATAGAGGAAGACCATGGCATTAGGGAGCATTCCAGGGATGCGCTTAGACGTCAAGAGAAGGAAGAAACTGACGAGGAAAAGAAAATCATAAAGTGGAGCAAAAACAGAGAGTTGGAGCTGAAAATAGCAGCCCACTCGGCCGAGTGAAGACTCTACTCAGCCGAGTAGGGTACTGATCAGGGAAGATTCGAAAAACCCGTCTCTGTTAATTACATGGCACTCGGCCGAGTGATTTTGTCACTCGACCGAGTGAATCTGACACGTTCAGCACTAGAAAAGCTCGGAGTGGCCTTACCACTCGGTCGAGTGACTTTTATCCACTCGCCCGAGTGGTAAGTGCTACTTGACCGAGTCGGTACTTTCACAAAAAGTTTTAAAGATTTAATAGACTGAGCCACTCGATCGAGTGGTCACATCACTCGGCTGAGTGGTCACGGCACTTGGCCGAGTGACTTACCCTTTATAACTCAGCTCGCGGCCCCAAATTCCCAAAATTCCTAAATCTCAATTTCCCAGTCCGAGCAATCCCCGATTGCCCGACCGCTACTTTCCCTCGCCCGAGCCGTACCCACCATCGCCTGAGTGACACGACCCCATGTTGCCGTCCCTGCCGTCCGACCGCCGCCGTCGACACCCTGCTCGCCACCGATCGTCCCCCATTTAGCCCTAATTTCCCCATTTTCTCCAAATCTCCATTTCGTAAGCCCTACTCTGCCCCAAACCGAAATCAAACTATATAAACACCTATTTCTCTTGATTTTCCCTTAAATTTATTCATATTCATTACTAATTAATCTATTTGTGTTTCAGGACAGCTTGGGGGAGAATCAGAGGCAGATTCAGAGCTTCTAAGGGGAGGCGTCTCTTTGCTCACACCGCTCGCTTGGAGTCGCGTCGTGCTTGGGTACATTCGATCATTTTCTATAGCACTTCACATTGGTAGGCACATCTCACGGCACACATGCCTCCATGCACTAGGTCGCATTCGCGGGCGCCCGCCTCTAAGCAGAAGAAGACTAGCGAGCCTGGCTCTTCCTTTGCTAAAGCGGACTCCCTGCCGCCTAGCCCACCACCACCCACACTTCTGCCTCCTACCGCACCCATTCCACCCCCACCGGCACAGCCCGTCTCCGCTTTCGTCACGATGGGGATCACTTTTCGAGACGATGCACACCGCGTCAGATTTGAGAGGATCTCCCATCGATCGATCGTCCCCTCTAGGTTTGCACACATTGCAGATTTAGAGCGCCTAGGGGTATTCGAGGGCCTACTCCAGTTGTATGACAACGTGGGGGTGGCGTGATTTTCTGTCGGTGTCGGTGGACATCTTTGTCCGTCCGACACTAGAGGTCCTGTGTTCTATCCATAGGACTCAGGGGGTTGCACGTTTAGACTGATGGATCACGAGTGCGAGATCACTCTCGATATGCTTTGAGCCTTTTTTCAGTGGCCCCCTGTCCCGAACTCCGACCGTGCTTTTAGTCCCACGCACATCGCCCCACCGTCATTTGATACACATGCTTTCTGGACGTTGATCACGGGGTTCCCACTTGCCTTTGACCCTAGCCAGGCCAAGACCTCCTCTATCATCCACACATGCCTCCGTATTGCTAAGCACCTTATGGAGACCACTTTTCTCACGAGGTTTGAGCCTGGGACGATGTCTACACCTGAGCTTTATATGCTCCACGCGATGACTAGAGAGAGAGCCTTTGAGGACGACACGGACGTCTTGGTTCCAGCCGTTCAGATCGATATAGCCAGCTGGTATTTAGACCGCATAGTTTCTTCTGTCGGCACCAGGACACCGATCTGTTGTGGCGGTTTGAATACCTTGCTGGCTCCTTTGTGCAGAGTTGACCTTCCAGCTGGTTTGCTGTGACCCACGGGCCCCACCTCCCTTTCTATAGATGTCATGGCCCGCAAGAGGATGTTGCGTACTTATGGCCAGCACCACAGGGTTTGGTTGCACGGACCTTTTAGTACAGATTATATGGTGCTTCCGAGCCCCGCTCGGACCCACATTGGACCCATAGGAGGGGTTTGGAGACCAGAGATGGACCTCCTCATCCCAGCTGCATACGTGCTAGAGACCGAGGGCGATGAGGAGCCCCTCCTCCTACCTCTGGACCCGGAGATCCCTATCCCTCAGACTGCACCTGATTTGAGCACTGCTCCCTTCACCTCTATCCACACTTCTGTCAGTATTGGGAGCACACTTGCTGAGTCCACCACCAGCTCTATGCCATTGACCTTAGATCCCATTTCTTATGTGAGTTTTGACACCGCCACCACCACCACTATTTTCGAGAGAGGCGAGTCTTCCCTTGTTTCCGCAGCGGAGACCCTGTCCTCACCAGATTTCTCGACCCCGGGGAGTCATTCTTTGTTGACTTCACGACCTCCCCAGTCGTCGACACTACCGTCTCTATGATCGCTCCGGAATGTAACCCAAAAGTACGACCGTGTAGTTTTACCGCAAGCGCACGGTGTAGCGGCGAGCGGGTTATCGAACACAGGGAGGACGAATGAAAGTGCTTGCTCCGAACAACCTGGCTATTAAGAACAGAAAAGAGAGAAATTTGCCTTTGGCGATCCTGTCACAATCGTCAGACAAAGTACGGAAATATCAAATCAAATAAAGAATGCCTAGGGAATGGGGAATCCCCGCTACTCACCATATCTCGCCAATGTGATTCATTGGTATCAACATTGCTAGGGTAGAATCTCGGATGAACTATTTGCAACTGAATGTAAAACCTAGCTCACGCTCTCGCGCTGTTGCCGGTCTATAGCTATCCTAGGTTTGGGTCCAATCTCTTGCAAACCCTAGCCTAGGCAAGCTAGCATTAGGATCAACATCATCGTTCAATCGCGCCCCGAGCCCACTCTCGTGCAAACTCGGGCCACGACCTAGGTTGGGATAGTTCCTACCCGTCCAATCTCTTGCAAACGGGTATCGGCACGGAATTACAATCGAGAACCCTAGTGTCGGTCCAATCTCTTGCAAACCGATACTACGGAAACTCGATTCCAACCCAATTCGGATTTCTAGGGTTTCCTATCGAATTGGGATCCAATCTCTTGCAAATCCCAATCGGTATGAACTCCTAGCCATTCGTAGTAAATCGATCCCAATCTAACCCTAATTGCAATTCTAGCAATATTTCTACCAATTCATCACAAATAAGAAATTGGGCTCGTAGGGTTCATCCCCACGCCCCAAGACGTATAGACTACTCACAATTCATAGCACAAATACAAAAATAATCAATGGAATTAACAAGAGAATTCATCACAATATTCAAATAAGCAATAAAAATAGTATTTTTAAAGGAGAGAGAGGCAAACCAATAGAGTTCTTCCAAGAATCCAACAAAAACCAACTTTTCTCTCCTCTCCAATCACAAGAATAAAAGCTAAAAAGTTAATCTAAAAAGCTGCAAAAAGTAAAGAGAAAAGCTCCCTAACCTAGGGTAAAAACATGGGTTAAATATACCCCAAAATCGTCCAAAAAACTGTGACCAAAATGCCCCTGCGCAGCCTGAAAATCGCAATTTTCGCTACAGGCAGCGCGTCGCACTCGGCCGAGTGACAAAAGTCGCTCGACCGAGTGACAAACCCTGAGAATTTCCAGTAAGTCTTGGTCTTCGGGGGTCTTCATTTCGGGGGCGGCTCGGCCGAGTGAGTTGTCGTCACTCGGCCGATGGCTTCTATGTACTCGGGCGGTCGGCATTTTCCACTCGGCCGAGTGGGTCTTCTGAAGCTCAGGCAGGCGAAAAACAGTAAGTTGGCACTTTTTGATGGGCGTCGTCTGAGTGCCACTCGGGCAGATGGGGTCTCGTCACTCGGCCGATATGGCTTTCGACGCTCGGCCGAATGCACACATAAAACGTGTCCGATCTGGTCGGCCGAGCGGTGTCTCGCTGGTCGGCCGAGTGACTCCTTCACTCGGCCGAGTGAGACACCAAAAATGCCCAAACAGCTTGTTTTGGCCTCCTCGTCGCTCCTACGACGTTCTTTCTTCTTTCGCTCCTCTCCAACAGCAAAATACCCCTCGGGGAAGTCATCGGTGACGCTCTGGAGTAGGCATATCAGGGGATCACTCCAAATCGCTCCAAATCTCTTGAAATACGACAAAAACAACAAATCGTGAAAAGCATCGCAATTTTGTTGATATATCGTGAAAAACGTGATTTGGGCGATCTAAATGGCATGCAATCATGCGGAAAAAAGGTGCAAAATAAGGAGTGATCAAAATCCCCCAAGTTTACCTCTTACTCGTCCTCGAGGAAGATAAGTAAAAGGCGAACCCGGTGGATTAAGAAAACGAAAACGACGAAAAACAAAAAACGAAAAACGAAGAAAAACGAAAAACGAAATAAAAACGAAGAAGAAAGAAGGAAGCGAAGAGGGAAGCTGCTAGATCATTTTCTCAGGACGTGGGTTTTGCTTACTCATATAGCATGCACCGAACGTAAAACACATGTCAAAGAATTTTATTTCGATATCATATTATAATGGTGCAAATAGAAATAGAAAACCCAAGAATGATGATATAATCATGAAAAATGGAATAATTTTAGAATTAACATCGTCTGAATCATTTAAAGCGGTATACAATATCACAGATCACACACTTTTCAATTGAACGCTTTCTAAGAGGAGTATAAGAATATCACGCAATAGAATAGAAAGAATAGAAAAGTGTGGATTTCATGAAATGAGTGCTAGGTTTAGATTTCTGGACTTCGTAAAACTAAAACGATCTCACCGAGTATAGAATATTACTTAGCCTAGGTTGTCGTGCAACGTCAAGTAGTCACTCTCTCACACATCATTGGATTCCCTCCCCCAAGCTTATCTATAAGCGTGGTGGCATAAAAAACAATATTTACATCCCCATTTTTTATGAAGCTCCAAAAGTAATGAAAATAAAAACAAAAAGAGAGAAGAAAGAGAGAACATGAGATGGGATCGTTTATTGAGATTCTTTTCTCTTTTCTTTTTCTTTTTTCTTTTCTCTCCTTTTCCTTTTTTCTTTTTTTAAAGCAAATAGCATATATACACAATGATCCCAAATCAAAGAAAAATAAGGATATACAAGAATTTTTCTTTTTTCTTTCTTTGGTTTTGGGAAATTTGGAGCTAGGAATTAATAGCGGGGGAAATGCCACATAATTAGAATCGCTAAGGGGAGATTCACCAATGATTTTAAAATAGAGAAATGATGTTCAAGATATGTGGTAAAAAAAATAAATATATCTCTCAGTTCACTCTATAGGACGTGCACGACAACTTCAGCAGGGTAATCTAATCTACTCAGTTTCAATCACAAAAAAGCTAACTAATCCAGATTTATCATAGCTAACATCATTCAATCATCCTGAAGTGAAATGTACAAATCATGCATATAGAAGTGATATAGGAAAAGAAATCGGTACTCCAGATATAAGCATTCAATGCGTGAATCTTGGTGTGTTTTCTGCGATAGCATACATATGAATATTCAGACTCAGCTAATAATAAAATTTCATCCATTTTCATGCGGGAAAGTGTGGGTTACTATCTCTAAATGCAAGGCAAGTCACAGCATATGATATCAGAAATAGAATCTAAGACATGACAAATATAGCATGCATATAGAGAAAGCTAATTCCACGTCATCATCATCATAGAAAAGTCATCTCTAGCATGAGATGAAAAAGAAATAAAGATAAAGAGGGAAAATAAAACTATTTACAATGCAGCACACAGAGAAATAAGAAAAACGTGATGCATGGTAAAATAAAAGAAAAAACTATGAAAATAAGTGCAAAATCGGAAAATGGCATGAAAAAACTAAAAATAAAGGTGGTAAATCGAAAAGAACGTGAGAACTCACTCCCCAAAGCTAAATGGCACAGTGTCCTCAATGTGCGAAGTGTGGCACACCGAGAGACGAGTAATGGGAGGGGTAGGTGAGGATGCATGCATGAGGAAAAATAAAAGAAGATAATGAAACGAAAAATATGATGCGGACATGATGCATGCAGATATAGGAGTGATACAGATATAAAGGTGTGACACCAAAAACTCTCCCTCTCTCCCAAAAAAGATATATAAAGATATATAAAGAATATGTGTACCCAAAAACAGTGAGGGGAGGGGGGTGGGCAAAATGCATCAGGACCCAGCAGAGACGGGTAGCACAACGGCAAAAAGAATCGATGGCATCAAGGGTGCCTAAGAAGGTGGGGCTGCGCCGTCTCCGTCCTGAGGCGGAGGAGGTGGTGGTGGTGGGACAGGCTGCTGAGCGGGTGTGGGTGTGGAAGTGGAAGCAGGCTGGGTGTGTGTAGGAGTGGGGGTGGGGACCTGCTGGGTGGGTACGGGTACGTGAGGGAGCCGCTCTAGAACCTGGGTAAGGCAGTAGTGAATGTGCGGGAGTAGGTCGAAGTGGCCAGCCATCACAGTGACGGTGGCGGACAGGGTCCTAAGGTTGCCTTTGAGGCCACTCACCGCCCCCTCGAGAGCACGAATGCTCTGAAGTACAGTGTCGGGGGGAGGTGGTGCAGAGGGACGCACCGGTCTGTGCTGTGTAGGGCGGGGCTGGCGTACTCGGGTGGCGTAGGTGATGGGCTCAGCAGGTAAGTGGACGAAAGGTGTTGTGCTCGCAAGTGTGGGCCTGGCCTCAGTGCGAGGCTGGGCAGGACGGTAAGAAGTGGAGGCAGCAGCAACGAAAGAGGAGTACAAAAGTGGCAACGAGGCGGCCAGAGAGGTCGGTGACACAGACGTGTGGACAGACGCCACGACACTCTCAAAGAATACAGCAGCGGTGGAGACAGAGGTGGAGACCACGGTCTCCACGGCGGCAGTAAAAGAGGGCTCTCCGCACTCAACTATAGTCGGCGGGCGCTCGGGTAGGGCAGAGGAAACGGGCTCGACAGACAGAGGGCCAGTGGTGGTAGTGGTAGGCGTGGAAGCAGTGGAAGTGGGCTCAGCGAGGGTACTCCCGACACTGACAGAAGTGTGGACAGAGGTGTCGGGAGCAGCAGGAATATCAGGGATAGGCTGAGGGGCCACGGGGTCAACAGGGGCAGCGGGCTCAGCAGGTGCGACAGGGTCTGTGGGGGCGGCGTGGGCAGCGTGGGCCTGCTCAGCCTCCTCGGCCTCGAGCATGTATGCGGTAGGGATCAGAAGATCCATCGCCGGGAGCCAGTCCACCTGGGCCGGTGCAATCTGAGTCCGAGCTGGGCTCGGAAGAATCATGTAATCGGCACCGTAGGGGCCGTGCAGCCAGACCCAGTGTCGCTCACCGTGCGGACGAAGCATCTTCATCCGGGCCATGACATCTATGGATAGTGAAGTGGGGCCCGGTGCTCGTCGCAGGTCATCTGGAAAGTCCTCGCCGGTCATAAGGGCGAGCAGGGTGATCAGTCCGCCGCAGCATATCGGTGAGCGAGCGCCCACCGATACGATGATGCGGTCCAAAAACCAGCTCGTGACATCAATCACGACGACGGGGACCAACTCATCGCCCTCACTAGATAGAACTCTGGGTCATGTCATCGCGTAGAGCATATAAAGCTCCGGCGTGGACATCGTACCTGGCTCATATCTCGCCAAAAAGGTAGTCGCCATAAGGCGCTGAGCTATACGGAGGCAGGGATGGACAATGGCCGAGGCCGTGGCCCTACTAGGGTCAAAGGCAGCGTGAAGACCCTAATCCGGGCCCAGAAGGCGCCGGCATCGAAGGAAGGAGGGGGGATGTGGGTGGGGGCGTAACCACGGTCGGCCCCGGGGACATCGGGCCACGAGAAGAAAGCTCTCATCATACTGAGAGTGACCTGACACTCTCGGTCCATGAACCGAAACGAGCATCCCTCGTCAGTCCGGGCGATCGAACTAAGCACCTCAAGTGTCGGACAGATAAACGTGTCCGCCGACACCTTGAAGAAATCTCGCCAACCCACGTTGTCGTACAACGTGAGCATCCCCTCGAGTACCCCCAGGCGTCCTAGGTCTGCAAGGTGTGTGAACCTGGAGGGTACGATCGAGCGCTGAGAAATGCGCTCGAAAGCGACGCGGTGTGCGTCGTTCCGGAACGTAATCCCCAGCGGCCCGATAAGTGGAGCCGGAGGTGGTGGCTGTGGAGCGGCAGGGAGTGGCTGTACGGGGTGTATGGGCTGTGCGGGCTCTGCAGGCTGTGCGGGGTGTGCGGGGCCTGCAGGCTGTGCTGGGTGAACGGGGTGTGGTGGAGAAGGCGGAGGAGAGTCCTCTACCTCGTGGGAGGGGCCGGCATCATCCGACCGCTTCCGCTTGGCGGAAGCTCTCCTCGACCGCGGCCGTGTCCGGGGTGGCATATGGGCCCCGAGTGCTCACCAAAAAACGTGAAAAGTGCGGCGTGCATAAAATAAAGGAAAGAGTATACCGCGACACGCCGCGAGAGCGAAGTAATGGAAGCGTGCGAAGGCGACGCCTCCACGTAGCCCAAAACAGTCCCAGGAAGCTCCCATTGGATCCCCTAAGCTCCCCAAATTTACCTGCGCATAAAACGAAGAGATTAGCGTGTAATATTCAAAACGTATGGGGGGTTAGGGGTATAATAGATAGATATTGAAATTAATTTGGGTTTGGGGTTCGTTTAACACATGGATCATTAAAAAATACACAAAAGAGGAGAAATAGGCGAAAAATCGGGTTACCGGAGCTCGGCCGGAGTTGTGGTCGCCAGCGGAGACTCGGGCGGAGGCGCGGCGGGCTCGGCCGGCGAAGGGTGGCCAAGCGGCGGCGGCGGACGAGAGATCGAGCGAGTGGGGGAGATTCGGGCGCTGGGGGAGTCGAAAAGTCGGGGATGTGTGATTTAGTTCGTTTCGAAAAATGCGCCCCCCCGCAACCCCTTTTATAGCAAAAGTTACGACTCGGCCGAGTGACTAGGTCGCTCGACCGAGTAACTCAACGGAAAAATTCCTCCCCTCTTACGCTTCGGCCGAGTGGCCTTGCCAACCTCGGCCGAGTGGAGTAAGTCCATTCGACCGAGTGGCTCAAGCTACTCGGCAAGACGCGCCCTAGGAGTGTATCAGTTTTACTCGGCCGAGTGAATATATATACTCGGCCGAGTAGCAGTTATACTGAAATCAAGAAAAGAAACAGAGAGTTGGGTACAGCAGACTTCCCTTGTTCGTGAGCCGCTCGGCCGGACGAACTTGTGTGCTCGGCCGAGTGACTAGTATACTCGGCCGAGTGAACCTTGTTTTCTGCTGTTTGTCTTCGTTTGGGCTCTAAACTCTGTTTTTCTTCCTCCAGTTGATTTCATCTTTCTCCTAAGCATCGAGCGCCTTCCTGGGGTGCTCCTCGTCGCCTTGTTCATCCTCCTAATGATGGGTACCTCGTTCTCCTCTCCTGTCAAGAAAAATAGGACCCGTTATCACAAAATTTTTGGGCGAACGACTCAAAACACTAATAATCTCTAAAACAAAAATAAAAGAAAAGTAAAAATAAAGCTATAACCGTCGGGTTGCCTCCCGACAAGCGCTCGTTTAAGGTCGTGAGCTCGACCCCCTTTGATTTTCAATTAATGCGGGATGTTTGGTGCATATGAGATGCACCCGTCAAATTTTCCGGGGAGAACGCTTGGATTCGGAAGTTGCGGCGGCGTGTTCTCCCTCGGTGGTCTCTCGTCTCGAATAGTGTTGGGGGGAGGCTCCCCCAAGCTAGCGCTTGCTCCGGTTCTTGGCTTCACCGGTGACGCCGATTTCCGTATCGGCGGAGTTTCTTTGGAGACCTTAATTTTGAGAGCTTGCAGAGCTCTCGAATCCTTGCGACATCAGCGTCGCCTTCATCAACTTCAGCGGAGAGGTCGGGGGAATCATTTATCTTCTCCTCTTGGTCCAAATCCGGCCCTTCCTCGAAATCTTCTTTGAATAGAGCGCCGATCGAATGGGGGATCGCCTCCTCAATAACCTCGTCAAGGAGGTCCATATAGTCCATCTCCTCGTGGTAAGGCATGTGTTTCATTGCCTTAGGAATATGAAGCTCCACCTCGATGTTGCCGACGTTCAATGTTAGGGTACCTTCTCATACGTCGACAATGACACCGGCGGTGGCGAGGAACGGTCGTCCAAGTATTAACGACGTATCTCCCTCCTCCTTAACATCCATAATCATGAAGTCGCATGGCAAGCATATGCCCCCCGGGACTTGTAGCGGGATGTCCTCTGCGATCCCTACCGGCCTTGTGATCCGTCCATCAGCTAGTTGTATCCGCATGTCGGTAGGCTTCAATTTCGTGCAGGTATTTAGCCTTAGGAACATAGAGAGAGGCATGAGGCTAACACTAGCCCCTAAATCCACCAACGCCTTTTGCAGAGGGACGCCGCCCAAGGTGCAAGGGATTCGAAAACTCCCCGGGTCTTTGAATTTAGCTTGCTCCTTCTCTCTCTTGGTGAACCAAGAGCCCTCCTCGGCGAGCATAATTTTCTCCTTCCTCTTTCTTCCCGAAATCAAATCCTTTAAAAATTTAGCGTATGTCGGGATTTCCACGATAGCGTCGAGGAAGGGAATGTTGAGGCTAACCCCTCTCAGATACTCGAGAATCTTTGCTAGCCGTTTCTCCATTTTTGCTCTAGCAAGCCTCTGGGGGAATGGGACCGGTGGCATAAAGCGCCTCTCTTCAATCAATTGCTCCGCTCTAGATTTCTCCTTTTCTTGCGGCTCTTTCTCCCTCTCAACTTCAACTACCGGCTCAATTGGCTCTACATTCTCCTCCACGGGCTCCACGGTAGGAATCATGGCGGGGTGGTATCCTTCCCGCCTCTAGTTGTAACGGCAGCCACGGCATTGATGTGGCCGGTGTTGCCCCGTGGGTTTTGCTCGGGTTGAGCCGGCAATTGTTGAGTATTTCGATTGAGCAACGCCAATTGCTCCGAGATTTGAGCTACAACGGTTGTAAGGGAGTCTTGGCCCGCCTTCAAGGAAGCATTGACCTTCTTTTGCTCGACCATAAACTCCTCCACTCTAGCTTCGAAGTCGGATCGTTGTTGAGCTTGTGGAGGGTTTTGATTTCTCCACCCTTGATTGTATCCGGGCGGCCTATAGGATGAAACTTGTTGCTTCGGTGGGAAATTTTATTGTGGAGGCCCCCTCGGTGGATAATGTTGTTGTTGCGGTGGTGGTGGTCGAGCTTGTTGAGGTGGTTGTTGCGGCGGGTTCAATGCTCCTTCATTGTTGGTATATAAGAAACCGGGATGGTTTCTAGTGGCCGGATTGGCCCAATATCCTTGGTTCCCCGCGACATATTGAACTTGCTCCTAGGATCCCTCTCCTTGCTCTCCTCCCAAATACATAGCTTGAGATTGGTCTTGCCAATTACACATTTGATTCGTTGGTGCGGATGTGGAAGGGGTTCCTTGGGGCTCCGTGATATACTTCTCCAGTCTCTCCACTACCTTGTGGAGAGAATCAAACTTGCTTGTCAGCTCCGCTACGGCCTTTGCCTCATAGATGCTAGTTGGCTTCAAGGAGGACGTAGAGTGTCCTCGCTCATCGCCCCATTGTTGATTGTTTGAGGACATCTCCTCAATTAGGGCCGTAGCTTCGTCGGGAGTCTTCGATAGGATGGCACCATTCGCCGCGGCATCAATAATTTGCTTGGTCCCCGGTTGGAGACCATTGTAGAAGCTATGAACTAGCTCCCAATCTTCAATGCTATGGTGAGGGCATTGATGCTGCAGATCTTTGAAGCGCTCCCAAGCCTCATAAAGTGTCTCTTGAGGTCCTTGCTTGAAGGACATAAGAGCAGTCCGAATCTTTACCATCTTGGAGGGCGGATAGAACTTGTCAATGAACGCACTCGCCAACTCGTCCCATGTGGTAAAGACTCCCTCAGCTTGCGTCCTCAACCAATAAAGTGCTTTATCCTTTAATGTGAAGGGGAAGAGGCGCAGTCTGATGGCATCGATGGAGACCCCCGTCATCTGAAATGTGGCGCACTTCGACAAAAATAACTGGATGTGGTAGTGGGGATTTTCATGGGCATTCCCATGAAATGGATCCTGCTGCATAAGAACCACTAGTCCAGTCTTCAGCTCAAAATTCTTGTCAGCCGCCAACTCCGGCATGGCAATGGATGAGGTCGTAGAAGAGGTCTTGGGCCGAAGCCTATCACGAATAGAAATAATCCTCGCCATTCTTGCCGCTAATTGTTCCGCAGTTTCCGGGTTGGTCATAAACCTCCCTTCCGGATCTTGTCTTCTCGCCGCTCTGATTCTCCGCGCAGTACGCTCAATCTCGGGATCAAATAATATAGCTTCAGGGTCCGCCGTTGATCTCGTGTTCATGCACGGGAAAACAAAGTTTCAAAGAAGTGATTAGCACAATGGAAGGGTTAGATAAAAATAATGAAATAAAAACAAAAAGAAAGAAATAGCTAGGGTGGTAAGATTAAACACAATCGTTTCCCCGGCAACGGTGCCAAAAACTTGATCGCTCCGGAATGTAACCCAAAAGTGCGACCGTGTAGTTTTACCGCAAGCGCACGGTGTAGCGGCGAGCGGGTTATCGAACACAGGGAGGACGAATGAAAGTTCTTGCTCCGAACAACCTGGCTATTAAGAACGGAAAAGAGAGAAATTTGCCTTTGGCGATCCTGTCACAATCGTCAGACAAAGTACGGAAATATCAAATCAAATAAAGAACGCCTAGGGAATGGGGAATCCCCGCTACTCACCATATCTCGTCAATGTGATTCATTGGTATCAACATTGCTAGGGTAGAATCTCGGATGAACTAGTTGCAACTGAATGTAAAACCTAGCTCACGCTCTCGCGCTGTTGTCGGTCTATAGCTATCCTAGGTTTGGGTCCAATCTCTTGCAAACCCTAACCTAGGCAAGCTAGCATTAGGATCAACATCATCGTTCAATCGCGCCACGAGCCCACTCTCGTGCAAACTCGGGCCACGACCTAGGTTGGGATAGTTCCTACCCGTCCAATCTCCTGCAAATGGGTATCGACACGGAATTGCAACCGAGAACCCTAGTGTCGGTCCAATCTCTTGCAAACCGATACTACAGAAACTCGATTCCAACCCAATTCGGATTTCTAGGGTTTCCTATCGAATTGGGATCCAATCTCTTGCAAATCCCAATCGGTATGAACTCCTAGCCATCCGTAGTAAATCGATCCCAATCTAACCCTAATATCAATTCTAGCAATATTTCTTCCAATTCATCACAAATAAGAAATTGGGCTCGTAGGGTTCATCCCCATGCCCCAAGACGTATAGACTACTCACAATTCATAGCACAAATACAAAAATAATCAATGGAATTAACAAGAGAATTCATCATAATATTCAAATAAGCAATAAAAATAGTATTTTTAAAGGAGAGAGAGGCAAACCAATAGAGTTTTTCCAAGAATCCAACAAAAACCAATTTTTCTCTCCTCTCCAATCACAAGAATAAAAGCTAAAAAGTTAATCTAAAAGCTGCAAAAAGGAAAGAGAAAAGCTCCCTAACCTAGGGTAAAAACAGGGGTTAAATACCCCCCAAAATCTTCCAAAAAACTGTGACCAAAATGCTCCTGCGCAGCCTGAAAATCGCAATTTTCGCTACAGGCAGCGCGTCGCACTCGGCCGAGTGACAAAAGTCGCTCGGCTGAGTGACAAACCCTGAGAATTTCCAGTAAGTCTTGGTCTTCGGGGGTCTTCACTTCGGGGGCGGCTCGGCCGAGTGAGTTGTCATCACTCGGCCGATGGCTTCTATATACTCGGGCGGTCGGCATTTTCCACTCGGCCGAGTGGGTCTTCTGAAGCTCAGGCAGGTGAAAAACAGTAAGTTGGCACTTTTTGATGGGCGTCGTCTGAGTGCCACTCGGGCGGATGGGGTCTCGTCACTCGGCCGATGTGGCTTCCGACGCTCGGCCGAATGCACACATAAAACATGTCCGATCTGGTCGGCCGAGCGGTGTCTCGCTGGTCGGCCGAGTGACTCCTTCACTCGGCCGAGTGAGACACCAAAAATGCCCAAACAGCTTGTTTTGGCCTCCTCGTCGCTCCTACGACGTTCTTTCTTCTTCCACTCCTCTCCAACAGCAAAATACCCCTCGGGGAAGTCATCGGTGATGCTCTGGAGTAGGCATATCAGGGGATCACTCCAAATCGCTCCAAATCTCCTGAAATACGACAAAAACAACAAATCGTGAAAAGCATCGCAATTTTGTCGATATATCATGAAAAACGTGATTTGGGCGATCTAAATGGCATGCAATCATGCGGAAAAAAGGTGCAAAATAAGGAGTGATCACTCCGCTACCTCTATCTTCACCGAGAGCGTCGTGACGTCTATCCCCATTTCTATGTCAGCGACCTCTCCACCCTTCTCGACCTCTGTCACCGCTTCCGATTCTGCCACTGCTCACATTTCTGTGAGCATTCCTGCGTCTCAGCCTCCCATAGAGGCTGAGCATCTTTTGGCGAGCACAGCACCACACATTCACCCGGTAGTGGCCCCACTAGTCTACGGTAGCCGAGTGCGGCAGCCGCCATCCCCACCTGTTCGACCCTCTGCCCCTCCCCTTAACACCCTAGTTCAGCACCTGCGTGCTTTAGAGGGGGCTGTTAGTGCGCTTAGAGGAGATTTTTGGGCTCTTGTCACCACGTTAGCTCTGTGCAGTCTCTCGTCGCCCTACTCCCTGGTATTCAGGTTACCCTGAACCAGATTCTTGCGCGTCTGTCACATCCTCCACCTGCCGCTATCCGTCCCATTTCACAGCAGCCTCTGCCACCACCACCTCCCCCACCACAGGATGGTGCTGGTGACCCACCACCAGATTAGGCACACATTTTGATGCCTCTCATATTTTTACCATTGCTGTGATTGATATTATCTTTTCTGTCGATTTTGCGCCCCTCCTCTGCACACATTTTGGTCACTTTTTGTTCAGATTTGTCTATATCATCTTGGGAGAGAGGAGTCATTTGTGGGACCGTTATATTGCACCATCTTGATCTCTGCACGCATCACTTGCATTTCCATCTCATTTTCTTTCATTTTCATCCTTTATCATGCATTCATCCTCACCCATCCCACCTATATCATATTTCTCCTTGTGCCACACTTAGCACATTGATGACACTGTGTAGTTTAGCTTGGGGGAGTGAGTGTCCCACGCACTTTTCGTTTTCTTCAGTTTTTATCTTCTTTTTTCCACATTTCTTTATTTTACACTTATTTTCACCCACTTTTTCATATATTTTTTCATGCATCACATTTTCTTATTTTCATATGTATAGTAGTTCTTGTTTTTCATTTATCCTTATTTCATTTATCCTTTTTTCCTAGAGATGGATTTTCTGTGATGACGATGACTTGGAGCTAGCTTGCTTTTATATGCTTATTCTCTTACCATGCCAACGTTTTTTATTTCAAATATCATATACAATACCTTACTATGTATTCGAGAATAGTAACCTGCATCTTAATTATATGATTGTGAATGAAATTCTGCCATTAGCTGAGTCTGAAAATTTATATTGTATACTTTTCATAGAAAACACACCAAGATTCACGCATTGATTGCTTAAATTTGGAGTACTGCTTTGTTGTCTGCTATAACTTCTATTTGCATAAAATTGTACGCTCACCTTCCAGGTTGATTGAATGTATGCCTCTTTGATATAACTGAATTAGTTTACTTTATGAATTCAAACTGAGTAGATTACATTATCCTTCTAAAAGTTGTCATGCACATTCAAAAGAGTGAACTGAGCGTCGCATATTTTTCTTTCTTCATATATCTTGAACTTTATTTCTATACTTAAAATCATTGGTGAATCTCCCTTTAGCGAATCTTATATTGGCATCTTCCGCTTGCTATAAAGTCCAAGCTCCAATACCCCAAAATCAAAAGAAAAAAAAGAAGAATACATGCATATCTCTTTATCTTTGATTTGGGATCGTTATTGTACATATTGATTTCAAGAAAAAAAAGGGAAAAGAAAAAAAAGAAAAAAAAGAAAAAAAGAGAAAAGAGAAATAAAAAGGAAGTGCTTACACGATCCCATTTATTTATTTCTTTCTTCCCTTTTTATTTTTCTTGGAGCTTCAAAAATGGGAAAAAGTTGTATTGTTCTATTTGATGCCACCACGCTTATAGATAAGCATGGGAGAGAGGATTCAATGATGTGAGAGAGAGTGACCACTTGTCTATGCATGACGACCTAAGCTAGGCAATTTTCTATACTCAGGGAGACTACTTGGAGTATTACGAAGTCCACGAATTGAAATTTGGCATGCATTTCATGAAAACTGCTTCTTTCTATTCTTATTGCTCCATAATGTGTGATGCCTCTTATACTTCAAATAAAAAGCGATCAATTGAAAAGTGTGCGATCTATGATTATGTATATTACTTTGGATGCCTAAGACGATGCTAATTCTATAATGATTTCATGTTTCATATCGTTTTGATATTCTTAGGTTTCTATATCGAATGCATTTATATGTGATCATGATATCAAGATAAAAATCATTGGCATGTTTTTATTCGTCGTATGCTATTTGAGTAAGCAGCTCCATGTCCTGAGAAAATGATCTAGTGCCTCCCTCTTCGTTCTCTATTCTATCTTCGCTTTCCTTTTTCCTTATTTTTACTCGCCGGGTTCACCTTTTTACTCATCTACCTCGATGACGAGTAAGAGGTAAGCTTGGGGGATTTTGATCGCTCCTTATTTTACCCCTTTTTTCTGCATGTTTTCATGTCGTTTCGATCGCCCATATTGCGTTTTTCATGATTATTCGATGATATCACGTTGCTTTTCACTATTTCTTGTTTTTGTCGGATTTCAGGAAATATGGAGCGATCTGGAGCATAAATGAGATCAAGGGACTTTCACGCGCACCGGAGCATTGCTCACGGCCTTATCGAGGAGCTAGCAGCGCTAGATGATGAGCGGAAGAGGAAGAAGTTCGACGGAATCGACGAGGAAGCGAGGAGGAGAAGATAGAGCTCCAGAAACAGCCCACTCGGTCGAGCAGACAGATTACTCGGTTGAGTGAAGGATTGTACTCGGCTGAGTACAACGGATACAGGAGCGCATTCAGTCAAAGTCCACTCGGACGAGTGAAATATCTCACTCGGCCGAGTGAAGAAGTCCACTCGCCTGAGTACGACAAGGATTTTCTCCTGAGATCTCAGCCGACTTATTGAAATTTGAAGAAGACTCACTCGGCCGAGTGAGAAAGCCCACTCGACCGAGTGACTAACTCCACTCGGCCAAGTGGCACAGAGCGACAGACCCCCCAAAAACCGCAGTTTCTCTGTTTTTCTTTGGGTACTCGGCCGAGTGACATGTTCCACTCGGCCGAGTGGCGCAGTCTGCCTGTATCGCAAATTAGGGTTCTGGGCTGCGCCAGGGGCAAATCTGTCAGTATTTTATGGCTGACTTTGGCTTGTATTTTAGCAAGTTTTCTTCCTAGTTTAGACTTGAAATTAATTTTAGGTCATTATTCTAATTAAAACTCTCTGCTGGAGATTGAAGATTGGAGATTTGGTTTGTTCTTTTATCAAATTTTCTAGTTTTTTTGAATTTCTTTCTATTAAACATGAATTGCTCAATGTTTTTATTCGTTATTTCTGTGATTGCCATGGTGAATCGTGAGTAGTTCTGCCGTTCTAGGGCATGGGGATGAACCTTATGGATCCGATTTTAGAATTGTGATGAATGAATTAACTTGTTGCTAGGGTTGATAGATGGTTGGGTTGTGATTGATTTATCACGGATGGCTAGGAATTTCCATCGATTTGGGCTTTGCAAGAGATTGGATTCCAATTGATGGGAAGGCCTAGATATTCGATTTAGATTTATAATCGAGATTCTCTAGACCTGGTTTGCAAGAGATTGGACCAAAGCTAGGATTTTTATTATAAATCTATACTCTTATTCGTTGGCAAGAGATTTGACGAATACGAACTATCATAACCTAGATCGTAACTCGAGTTTGCATGAGAGTGGGCTTGAGGTGCGATTGGACGATGATGTCGATCTTCATGCTAGCGGCTTAGGTTAGGGTTTTCACGAGAGTGGGCACTAATCTAGGTTGCTATAGACCGGCAATAGCGCGAGAGAGTGAGCTAGGTTCTATATTCAGTTACGACTAGTTCACCTCAATTTAAGCCTTGCAACATTGAGATTCGCGAGTTACAAGGATAAATAACGATCCGTAGTGGGGATTCCATGTCCCTAGACGCTTTTATTATATAGAATTCCATTTGTTAATTGAACGACCGTGACATTATTATCCAAATGTAACGGCCTCTTTTCCGACCGAAGCGTTTTTAGCGCGAATCCTTGGTTGTTTTGTGTGCGTGTTACCGTATTTGATTTTATTATTACTTTCTGTAGCTTGAACGCGTGTCCATACACCGTTTTCACGATCCTCTCGGAGGCGCGAGCGCCCCGATATTTTCTTTGTTAGTTTTGTATCGACGGCCCAACGTGCTTAACTCATTACTACTTTATTTTTTTATATATATATAATTTGTTATTTTTAAGGTTCTGTACGTTCTTTTCAAAACAATCTTATGATATTAATACTTAAACCCATTAATTACCAACCCTGACTTATTAACCTTTATCATAATCCAATAACTAAATGATTTTAATGCTGCAGGTTTTGAAATCAAAAAAATCTGTTAAGAATCAAATCTTTAAAAAAAACTTAACTTATTATTATTTTTCAAATCCTAACAACCCAAGCAAACTCAGGGCACTCACACAACCCACATCCCACGTGGACTCATCTCCTCTCTCCCTCTATTTTCTCTACATGTCAACAAACCCCCTACATCTCTCCCCACGTGAATCCTATTTTTCCCCTGACCTACTCTAACAAACCCAGGGGTTTCATTGTTTTTATAAACCCAAAAATAAAACCCTAGACCTAGGCTTTCTCCTCTCCCAGCCGTCGAATCCCCAGGCCACTCTCCATGTTCACAAACCCATGCGAAACCTGGAAACCTCAGGCCACTTTGATGTTTCCTCCATGCGCAAGCACCCTCAATCCACCAGCCTCTTGCCGACCAAACCTAGCCTCCCATCTCACGGCCAGCTCCAGCCAGGCCGCTCTCCATGCACGTGCGCGACCTAGTGCCGCTGTTCTCTCTCTGGTGACCCACACCGTCGTCCGATCACTCTCTCCGACGTCCCTTCCACGCCAACCCCTTACCACACTCAACCTCGATCACCAACCCGACATCACACCGCCCTCCAGTGCCTCCCTCACCGCCGGCAGCCACCACCTCTCCGTTGACAGACACGCAGATGACAGCAAGTCGAGCTCTACATCCCGCCGGATCCACCCAACAACCATCACCGACCAGCCATCACGTTTTCGACCTCCGATCACCGAACAGTGTGCACCGCCAAACTCAACCGGCACCCCTCACCCCCGCCCATCACTCAGACCCCTGAGCACCTCTTCGACCCGCTGCACCCCACCTCGGCCTTGACCTGCCTGCACCGACCCGCTCCTCTCGTCAGCGACCAACTCCCGTTTCCCTCGTAGCAACACCGTCGACCGCCTTCGCCTTGGCCTCTGAGCCGTGCCACCTGCCTGAGGTCGCTCCACCTATTGCTTCTGCTGCAAGCACACACTAGCCTATACACGTGAGTCGTTTCTTATGCATGCTATATTTTCTCCATGTATCAGGTTAGTCTAGTAACGTCGATGTCAGTTAGCACTTATATTAATAGTATGTTAGGATGATACATCCATGAGATAACAGTAATTTATAAACTTTAGTTTTATAATTTAAGTTACATGAAGTATGTGTAATATCAGTATACAAGTTTGAATCAGCTTTATATTTTTACTTAACACCTAAACGAATTTGATACCACAACTAAGTAAATGTTATTACATCCTTCCTTCATCATTAAATTCATATGTATGTACACTGTTAGCAATTTAAGATAATATATATATATTATTAGTCCTAGCATAGTAGCTTTTCAAAATTAGTTTTATTTACAACATCTGGTTATATTAAGGACAGTTTTACCCCTTTTATAAATTCTAAATTAGATTAGAATAATAGTTGTGTTTGTGATGTTATTATATATGTTAGTATTCATACTCAGAGTCAGTAACCATATGTTATGACATTAATACCTTGGGTTAAACAATTTTCAGCTTGACTGTAAATCTTAAATGACCCGGATATGTCGCGCCTCCACTACCATTACTCGGACACCGAGCACCGCCATCGTTCCAGACCCGACGTCTGATTTACGTTCAAACGCCGTAAAGGTTAGTCCTATAACGCGTAGTAAGAACCCCCACGGTAGCAAATCGGAAACCTAAACTAAAATTCGTCAAAAATAATTAAATTTTATTTCTGCTCCTTTAAAACGTTGCAAAATATTAGACATCGACGAAGGACTGAATATCTGTGCACATAGAATAGATCGTTGACTAGGCCGAACCAAAACATAAACTTGACTTTGACTGCTAGGATAGCCCCGTCGAACCTAGAAATGAACTCTAATAGGAATGATGAAAATGTGTCCTGACACCGCCGTTGACCCCTTTCAGACGGACCCTCGCTGACGCGCCACTTCGACGGGACGCTCCCGATGGACGACGCACTCGCCACCGCAGGCAAGTGTATCCACCTGCACTTTTGGCCGTGCTTAGGCCCTAGTTTGTTAGAACTGTTAACTGTGAACAAAGAGAACCGGACGTGAAATGATAGCGTACGGGACGTCCTGTGACGGCTTAGACTTGACGACGAATTCTGAGCCTAACAACAACAACTTTTGACATCGTAGGACTATCTTGTGTGTGCGTGCGTGTGGACACTCTAAAATAAACTTTCCTATCTTGTCACGTCCTGTCCCGTCTTGCACAGCCCAGAGGGCAATAGGGCACTCTATGAGTGATCTCTTGTCTTGATACACAGCCCAGAGGGCAATAGGGCACTCTCTGAGTGATCCCTTGTCTTGATACACAGCCCAGAGGGCAATATGGCACTCTCTGAGTGATCCCTTGTCGTGATACACAGCCTAGAGGGCAATAGGACACTCGCCAAGCTAGAGCGAGTGATCCCTTGTCTTGTCTTGTCTTGTCATGTCTTGGGTTTGGGGTAGGGTTGAGCGTGTGCACGGTAAGAGGGTCTGATCCCCCTCGAACCGTAAGGCGTGAACCCTTTCGTGTCACACTTGTCTTGTCTTGTCCCGCCAGGTCCCGATTTGTCTTGACACCTGTTAGGCTACTCCCGTAGTTGGTAGCACACGCTACGGCTACTACTTGTCACGTTTTACTTTCCTGCTGCGTTTACTTTCTTTTGTTCTTCTGTTGTAACCTCAGCATGCTAATCAACCAGTAAACCGTTGTTAAATAGTTGATACACTTGTAGTTTGGTCTGACCCTTTTTATAGACCTTACCTGACGTACAGTTCCTTCTTTTGGTGCTGTACGTCAGGTGTTGAGCCAGAGTTTATGGAGGAGGCAGACTTTTCGGAGTACGTGAAGCCTGAGGACGTCGACCCGGAGGACGTACCTGACGAGGACCAGACCTTGGGGACTTTTCACTCGCCACCTTTATGAGGTTACTACCTTTTTAGCTCCTCCCTTTCGGTAGTTGTTGCCATGCTTAGGCTTTCCTCTTTTAGACTTTTGTACACGCTGGATATTAAATTCTTTATATCAATGAATGCAAATTTCCTTTCTGTACTTTCTGTTGTTTCGAACTTTATAAATGCAAGAACCTGAAAGTTTTAAAATGGTACCCCTACAGACGCTTATTGGGCCCGGGCTTCACAGCTCCGGTCCAAGCGGGCCTTAGTCACGCTTCGCCTCCATATTTTTGGGAAGCGGGGCGTGACATGTTTTAGTGATGGCCCATGCAGGTCATGCAAAAGTTCGGAACAATGAAAGTACCGCATTCATTTAATATCCAGTTTAACATGTAAGAGTCTAAGTTAGGTTTCCGTGTCTTAGATGGTAGGAAGACTTAGGTAGACGTCCCAGTTTGATAGTCAGACGCCTTGGTTAAGATTTAGTAATCCTCGTCTTAGGATACCCTAGTAGTCTCTCACCCGGCTCGGGCCATGTTAAAGTTCTAGAATCCTTCTTTTAGTCGTTCGCTCAGTTCCCTCGACTTCGGGCCCAGCAGAACGTAACCTTGATTCTCTTAGGAACCTTCCCCTTAGATCCTGATTACAGTCTAGCTCATTAGGAAGTCTTATTGCCGAGTTCTCCTGATCTTTAGACGGCCCGATAATTAGAAACCCTGACTTCTAGCATCTTCCCAATCATTACACTTCTGTGTTATCGGCCGTAGAATTTCGTTGTAGCTTCTCATGAATCATATCCTATGCGTATTCACCATGCGATCGTATTCTTTGCCTTCGATTCACGTGATCGCTTCCTGACGATTATCGTTGATCATTCGAATCCTTCCCATTGCAAATCCTGCTTCTTTTAAAAGTATTTTTGAAATTCATTATTAAATTCTTCGCTCAGTTTAACTTCTTTGAAAACCCTTATTAAATATTTAAATTTCTTACTTTAGGTTGAGTTAAAATTCTTTCACTGATTTTGAAACCTTCTTGGTCGACATTTTTAGTTACTATCTCGTAATTATTTCTAACCGGTATCTTTCGTATTTCAGCTTTAAAAACCATGTTACCATTTTGAAAATTCAATATATCACTTTTTCTAAATTACGAAATTTATGTTAACCACTTACCGTATGTACTTTTAGAGTATTTTCTAAACTAAAGAGAACTCCAAATCTTTTCTTTTATCAGCCCTATGTTCATCGTACCCATACTTCAAAGATCTTTGTATAAATCTAATTTCACTTGCAACACAATCGCTACCTCACCCTACTCTTCATTCCTTCATCCAACCAACTCTTCATTTCTTCGTCTAACTTCTCCGAGTTGCAATATTTTACCAACTGCCATCTACTTCTGCATATTTTTATAAGTATAAATATATATATGATACCATATTTTACACGCAATCCTTCCTTCATTTCTTTAGTTATTTTGAAAAACATATTTTGTCCCATCCAACCAGTTATCTCCTTATTCTCACCTTATCCAAACTCGATCTTCCGATCTTGCTTTGTTTCACTTTTGGTTTCGGTTTCGGTTTCCTTTCTTTTGCGTAGACATTAGTCCTTGTAGATGCTTGTGTCATCTGTTGAGTATTGGTGTTTCATACCAATCTTATTTAGATGATGATCACAACATTATGTTGTTGCTAATGAATCTCATGTTTTAGTCTCTCAGTTTATTTCAAGGATATCTTTCTTGGAGACTAATCACTTGGTGTAAGGATGGACATCATGTGAAGAAGGGCCAATGTTTGGACTCAAGGAGTGCCAATGCTTGGAGATGATGGAGAGCAATCAAGGCATCAAGATTGAAGACTTAGACTCTTTTGAAAGCATTGTAATTCATGTAATTTACTTTATTGCTTTCTCTCTCTTTTGAGTCTAGGGTTGATGTAATGCCTTGCTAGATGGTTTACTCATTCATGCACATGCATTTAACCATCTTAGTGAACCTTAGGATTATCATAGAATCCAACCCAATAGGTTCACTCCTTCTGTCAGTCGCCTGTTGAGGGAAACACAGTCGACTGGGTGATTACCAGTCGCCTGTAGATCCTTCTACAGTCACCTGATATGCACTGCTCAAGTCAACATTTCTATTGACTCACACTTGAGCTTTATGCACAGTCGTCTGTCAATCAGTTCCAGTCGCATGTATATTTACAGTCGCCTGAGATTTGGCCAACAGTCGCCTGTCTAGCGTAAGTGCAATCTCTGCATCTCTCTGTCTTCTCTCCATACTTTACAGTAGTCGACTGATGAAGAATATACAGTCGCCTGACTATTTGACAGTCGACTGTAGTATTAACATCAGTCGCTTGTGCGAAGAATTGGAGAAAGAGTGCAGCTCTCTGTTTTGATCCATCCCCTGCAGCAGTCGTCTGCTGAAGGATTAACAGGCGCCTGTCCTGTTTGTCAGTCGACTGTATTGACTTCGTCAGTCGACTGTACTGGCTCAGATTATAGCCGTTGGATAATTTCTAGCCGTTGATCAGTCGACTGTCTTATGATCATCAGTCGACTGTTCGTGTCGTTTTCACCCAGTTTCTAGCCGTTGCAGATTTGATTTTCTGGCTGTTTCTTTGG
Organism: Scilla litardierei; assembly: GCA_030789695.1. NCBI lineage: Eukaryota > Viridiplantae > Streptophyta > Magnoliopsida > Asparagales > Asparagaceae > Scilla > Scilla litardierei. The sequence continues at coordinate 256,686,586 of CM061141.1, forward strand.
GTTTTGGGCTTGATATAGGATTCCTATATATATGAGTGTGCTGCCTTTCTTGAGAACTCTTGACAACATTTGATAAACTCTTGACTCTATAGAAACTCTCAAGAGATCAATAAGCTACTCTCAAGCTCCCTCATTTCCCTCTATTGAGCATTCATCTTTCTTCATGCATTGAAGTCCAGCTCAAGGGAAATCATCCAAGTGCTCTCAAGCATATTCCAACACTTAGAGATCCTCTTCCATGCCTTGCATTCATTCATGAGTAAGCATCTCAAGGCATAGGTAAGAGTATTTACTTTACAGGGTGTAAATTGTTTTCCTATTTCTCTTTGTGGGATTAGGACTTTCTCTCTTTGTGGGAGGTTGTCTCTTTGTGGGACTTAGGGTACTCTCTTTGTGGGAGTAACTCTCTTTGTGGGATTTTAGTGTCCTAGTGTAGGGCTAACCCTAATTCTCTGAGTGGGAGTTAGTGATTCTCTGTGTGGGAATCTTGATCCTTGTGTAGGATTGGTTGGGTCCTTGTGTAGGTCATAAATCCTCATTGTGGGGTATCTCTTTGTGGGATTTTGTATTCACTTCTCTGTGTGGGAATATAGTGAATATTGGTGTGGCTGGATGTACCCAAGTTTGGGGAACCAGGGTAAAACTTTGTGTTTACGTTTGGATTGATTGTGCCATTTAATTCCTCTTGCATTTATAATTCCGCATTTGCAAGTTAAATTTTATTTGGACAATTTTATTGCCATTACATTATTCACCCCCCCTCTAGTGTGTGTTGTTAGTATTGCAAGGGTTAGACGATCCCTACAATTAGTATCAGAGCGAGGTTAAAACATACTGCAACGAAGGCATTCAACGCTACTTCCGTGCCTCATGAAGAAGGTCTCTCTACTGTTCAACCCCCGCTCTTCAACGGATCCAACTATCCGAGTTGAAAGATCAGGATGATGGTATACTTAAAGAGTCACGACCTTTGGGACATAACGGAGTCACCCTTCGAGGAGCCTTCTACTCCCGCGGCCTTGAGAACTAAAGTGGAGAAGGACTTGATCAAATTCAATGCTAGGGCTATGTGTGTTCTCCACTGTACCCTCACTCCGGATGAGTTCGATCGCATCTCCATGTGCAAATCGGCTAACAACATTTGGCATACTCTGGAGATCTCTCATGAAGTGCTACTTCAACATAAGGAAGAGACTCAGTCAACCAAGCCCGAGAAGGAAAAGGGCATTGCTCTTCATGGTGAAAAGGAGTCTTTCAAGTGGAAAAAGTAGTTCCAACAAGAAGCTCCAAGTGAAGATGAAGAAGTTCTTAGTGACGATGACTACATCGAGCTTGCCAAGCAATTCAAGAATTTCAAGGCATTCCTCAAGGAAAATCAAGGTATGTCTTCTTCAAAGTAGGTTTCACAGTCTAACAAGTTGGTTTGTTTCAACTGCAGTGGAATAGGTCATGTGGCAACCGAATGCCCTCCCAAACCCAACATAGATTCCTATAAGGGTAAAGGGAAGAAACATTGGAAAGCCAAGTCCGAGGTCAAGAACCAAAAGAAGGGACTTAGTGGCACATTTGATGATTCCGATGGGGACACATCTAATGATGAAGAAGAGGATGACAAGGAGCACGATCAAAGGTGTTTCGTTGCCTTTGATGATTCTTCATCAACTACATCTATCTCTTCATCTAACTCTAGCGATGAAGAGATAGAGACTTGGCACAACTCCAAAGAAGAAAGTTGTTTTATGGCTAATGGGGAAGAGTCTTCATCAAGCTCAAACGAGGAGGATAGTGATGAAGAAGCCGAGACGGAAAAACCATCCTATGAGGAGCTTGAATACCGCCTAAATGTGGCCTCCAATTTGGCAAGTAAGTGCATCGATTCATATGATAAAATGAAAGCCAAACTTGATAATGCTATGAGTAGGGTGCATGAGTTAGAATCATTGAGTATAAATATTCATGATGAAAGGCATGTTTATGACACTTGTGAGAAAGACACACTTCTTTCTCAAGTTAAGGAATTGAGCATTTCTAATGAAAATCTCATTGCTCAAAACCTTAACTTAGTTGCTCACATTCAACAACTTATGTTGAAATGTGAAGAGGAATCCCGGAAGCTCATAAGCTTTGTGTATTCTAGGGATTCACTCCACGATTTGTTGGAAAAACAACATCCGGCAAATCATAGTGGAGGTTTGGGTTATGTTCAAAATGTGGTTCCCAAACCCACCTCTAATTCTTCTTATGGTGCAAATTCAAGAAATATTGCTAAAGCACCTAAGAAGAATCACCATGCTCTCTTGTACAACAATAACACTCACAAAAAGCATGTAGATCACAAGGTGATGAGGAAGAATGAAGAATCTTCATTTTTTGCTAAGAAGCAAAATCCTCATTCTTTGCATGCTAAGAAACTTGTTTCTACACCTAAGCATGTCACATCCTTCCCTCTTGCTAAGGCAAAACCTTTGCCTAGGAAATCCTTGAAATTATGAATTCCCACTAAGGCTAGTGTGCAAGAGAGAGATAGTTACATTAATTCTCTAGTTAGGGATGTGATCACCTCGTGTGATTATGTTAGGAAATCAAACTACTCTTGGGTTTGGTTACCTAATGTTTAGGTTCCTCACACATATGCATATTGCATGGGTATTATGCTTCCATGTTTAGTTTAAGCATACCCATTGTTTGTGTGTGTTTCATGATTTTGAAAATATTCTTCAAATTTATTTCTTTTCATGAAAATTGGGACCTTAGGGTTTATTGACATACATGCATGATCCATGTGTATGTCAATGGGGGAGTTAATATAATATATGTTTAAATTATTTTAAGACATATTTTAACTCTCATTTCGGAGGTTTTTGTTTTGAGATCATTATTTATATTTGGTTATTTTGGGTCTCAAACCAAACC